>CAJGYO010000002.1:100615307-101233923 GCA_904845875.1 Miscanthus lutarioriparius | reverse complement strand
CCGAACGCCCACGGCGTGCGCACATGCATGCGGGAGAAATACCGCACCGGTATCAACGCTAGCGTATAACAATGTTTATTTCTGCCAGTAGAATATTACTACTACTACTTTAGAGCAACTCAAGGTAAAATTAGATGCTAAATTATAAGATTTAGCTATAATATAAAATAGAAAGTCCATCTAAAAGGTAAAGTTTGACAATAGCCTAGCTAAATTCTCTTGTCCATATTTAAAACTGCCACGTCATCAGATTTTTCACAGATATCCAATAGGCTTCCTGCCTTCGTCCACCTCCTGATTGGCCACACAATAAATAGTAAGCAGGACTTGGCTAGGGAAATATAGCTCGCGAGGATAGAGGGATACCCAGCTGGAGAAAATGAAAAACAATATAGAGAGAATGTTGAAATACTTTGTTTGAAACACAATAGCTATAAATGGCTTCACAAACACATTTACTCAATTTCTTGAATTGGAGTTGCTCTTAGGGTTCTCGATGATGCATTTTCTTATTCCGAACATAGGCGATTTATTACTGGCTAAAGCACATGGTGCCATGGTGGTACATATCATGCATGCATCGAAGGTAAGCGAACGCGTTTGACACTTGCAGATACATACTACTAGTGCCATTTGTTTTATCCGATCCCAAGGTTTCCTGATGGATTCTGGATCCTAACCATCCAACGGAGATCTTAAACCATTTTGTTCTTACTCCTCCAAATCTCCAGATTTCATTCCCTTCCCTGACCTGCCATCCTTTACCTAACTTGGATGCTAGCTCCCGTCATCACCACCCTTTTGTCTTGTTAAACTGATGTTCCAGTTTCAAATCATTTCTCTTTATATGTGTTTGGTTCGGAGGATGGGGTGAGAAGATTTGGCAAAAAGAGGCTACCCTTGTTCAGTTGTTCCTCGAAGACGAGGCAACTGGTTGGTCCCTCGTTCATGTTCTCTATATGTTTCTTTGTCGCGGCAGCTGAGCATATCATGGGCGAACAATGACATCTGGCGGCTGCAGGTGTTGGGCGAGCTTAGACACGGCTGCTAGCGGACTGACAAGCTTAGATTGTGGACAATGAGCTTAGGCAGCCACAACTGCTACCTATTGGTGGGAGAACGAGCTCGGATGGCAGGAGAGAGAGATTAGGCGTGGCCGAGGTGGAGGGAGAGATCAGGTGCACCTACATCACGGGGATGTAGAGCTTCGGTGCAGCTCGGCTATGGCAGAGGGCCGGCTCAGTTGTGGGATGAGGCAAGTGACGTCTCAGAGAAGTTAGTCGGGTGTGAGTAGAGGAGGCAGAGAAGCGCGAGCAAAGGAAGCAGAGAGGCCCGAGTAGACAGCGACAGAGTCTTCCGCGTGAAGAAGACGAGATACTGAAATGGGATGATCTCATCTGAAAAAATAGAAGATGGTTCCATTCCTATTAACGAAGGCCAAGATAGAGGCACAAATATTCCATCTCCTAGAAAATAGATGAGGCTTTTACATGTATGCCATTAAGAAAGTTCGTAATTACACAGGAGCCGTTAAAAAAGATGACCGCACATAGGTGCCACCGCTCTAAACTTCTTTGCCTTACATGCCATTCCGTTCATGTTCTGTTTATTTTTCACCGTTTGGTAGCCCTTACAGGTGGGACCGGTCAGTGAAATTGTCCACAATGCCCTTGGGCGGTGGCCATCCATCCTCTGCCTGCCTGCCCCACTTATCAGAGTCTGGAACTACAGCATCGATACTAGTACAGAGCCCTTCGTGCCTTCTGGGGTGCGGTATCGCGGTCTGCAGCAAACGGCGGAGGCGGCGCCGGAGCAGGAGGTGGAGGACTTCTCCCTCGAGTGGTGGCGCCTGATGTCCGCCTCCCCGGCCTTCCGCGACCGCTGGCTCCGCGAATACGGCGCGCTCGGCTTGCTCAACGCCGAGGAGGACCTGGACGACGACGTGGAGGGCGACAGCTTCCTCCCCGACGACTTCTTCTCCCCTCCGGCCCTGCGCCAAGGTAAGCCGTTGTGCCGCCTCGCACCTCGCCCTCCTCGCGGCGTCCGCGGCCGCCCGCTGCTCGTCCTCGCGCTACCGCTCGCCTTCCTCGCGGCGTCCGCGGCCGCCGCGCTCACCGCCGCCGCGGGGGCCGCGCGCCTGCTCCAGGGACGCATGCGCCTGCGCTGCTCGCCGGGCTCCGGCTCCGTCCAGTGGTTCATCAGGGACGACGACAAGCTGTTGTAGCATGCCAGCGGGCGCGTGCGGAGGAGCGCTGGGCTCGGGCGAGACCAGCGGCCGCCGGGATTCGCCCAGACGACCGTCTGGGAGGTCGCCGGGCCGAAATCACGGGTCGGTCGCCGGGGAGCAAAGCGCCAAGCAGGGTTGGCGCGGCCGCGGCCGGCCCGGAGTGTCTTGTGATCACCGAGGGCGTGGGGCCGGGCCGCCGCCGTCGAGGGTGCAGGGCGGTGCTGGTGCTGGGAGCGTGGGGCTAGGCCGTCGGGGTCATAGGGGCGGGGCTGGTGCCGGGAGGCGCTGGGGGCGAAGGGCGGGGCCGAGGCCTGGAGGTGCCGGGGGCGCAGGGCCGGGCCACCGGGCGCGGTGCTGACGATGGAGGAGGCCGTGTTGCGGTGCATAGGAGCGTCTAGGTCGTGGGAAGAAGATAATGAGGACAATCAACATGGTTTCCACCGTCAAAGGGCAACATGGACAATTTCGCTGGCCGGTCCCACCTGTAAGGGCTACCAAACGGCGAAAAATAAACAAAACATGGACGGAATGGCGTGTAAGGCAAAGAAGTTTAGATCAGTGGCGCCTGTGTGCGGTCACCTTTTTTTATGGCTTCTGTGTAATTACAAGCTTTCTTAATGGCATACATGTAAAAGCGTCAAAATAGAGGGCGTGTTTGGGGCTGAGCCAGGACCAAGACGTGCAGGGGGGCCTCGTTTGTTTGCTGGACACTTTTGGGCTTGCATCGCACGCTGCTCAAAGCAGCTGGGAGCCTCGCTCCAGACAAACGAAGGTGGGGGTCGTTTCTCTGGAGCTCGGCTCTCTCGACCGCTCACGCTGCTTCGCGTCACCGCGCCCTCCTCTCACCCACTGTAACAGAACCGACCAATTATATGAAATTAAGTAAGAGAATCATCCACCAAGAGCAGACGATTGAGCAAACTTAAGCCCGTATAACCCGGTAGTCCGTGAAATCACAAAGGATTTCAAACCAACTCGTGTCCCAGCCATGATCGTAATAAGTTTAGCGGTCACCATCACATATTACATAAAAGTTCGCAATCTCAGATACATCAGAGTTTAAACATAGTTATTACAAACCAGTTCGAATAAAAGTAGCGGAAGTCATTTGTTCAAACCACACACACACTCACGCGGAGTTTAAATATAGTGCCAGCGAATGATCATCTCCGACAAAAGCATTAGATGAGACGTAAGGAATGACCATGCCCATGGTCCTAAGCATCACCCATCGCAGGATAGAGGCAGTTGATACAATAGCCGTAATACATCTGCCCATCTGCAACAAGTGGGAATAAAACCCTGAGTACGAGAAGGTACTCAGCCAGACTTACCCGACATAACCGAAAATAAATGACACCAAGGATTATGCAGGCTTTATAGTAGGGTAGCTGACTCATTTGCAAAAGAAGCATTTTTAGCATTTCAAGAACCTTTCTAAAAGCATTATTGTCAAGTTAATTATTATTAACCTGTCGACTAGATTTGCACCTATACTAGAGTAAACATGTGATTAAGCAATTAATGATAACCACTGATCATTAAACAACTTCCATACTGTCATATTCACTATAACTGTCCAAGTGTTCCATAAACATTTACTACGATGAAGTAACTCAAGTCAAGTGCTCACTATCCAGGAGCGATGGCGATTCGAATCGATTCCTAACCAGCTGGTGATTTATTCCTTACACAAATCTCACTCACCCGCTAAAGTGAGATATTGATCACCGAGTCAACTTTCCGGTATCTCGAGTTTGCCAGAACCACATGTACCGGGGCCGACCGACCGCACTTTGGTCTTATCATCCCGCCCGTGTCCTACCACACTGCCGCTTCGACACAAGTCGCCATGGGCAATCTACTCGGCCGAAAAATCTCCCAACCAATGGTCGGAAGGTACTTTATCCGCCAGCTAAATGTAAGGCATGCGTTCAACATGACTCGAGGCCCAACAACGGTCGGTCCTTAATCGACCTGACGGAAACACTACAGTCAAAAACCTCGCAAGTCTCCGCCCGGTCTCAACTTCATTTAACACTTAGTTATACCATGACTTCATAGCCATCCAAACAGATCCGGTAACCACCTATAGCTCGCGGTGGCAAAATCACCCGACTTCTACCGGTCTAAGCCGGCTAAGCATTGACTCGATCATGGATACCGTGGTAACAAGGATATAGTATAACAAAGGTAAACAAGGTATAATGCAAAGAACGGTTGCAAACAACTCCTGAACGTAATGCATCAATTTAAAGTAAAGTATTTAATGAAATCATTGCAAACCGGGAGAAAGATGCTCGGGGCTTGCCTCTCTCGAGGAGCTCGGGCGGTGATCGGGGCACTCGGAAGTTCTTCAACGTCCTCCTCAAACTTCGGCACTTCACGGCCGCACTCGAGCTGCTCCTCGGGCTCCTCGGGAATGACGACCGGGTTCTCGGTTTGCGATCCTCAGATGATGCAATGCGTGTAAGTGCCTATGCAATCGGTGCATCGAAAGAGATGAATGCAATGGATATGTTGAAAAGCAAGGTAGTCACATCATCCAAGAAAATATACTACAAGCACATGTCATCTACTGCATTCTCTTCTACTACTAATAGGTTAAGTCAACACATCTTATTAAATGCTTCAAAGATACACCAAAGCTAACATTATTAACTAACTTGCATTAAAGAGGATTATTTTATTTCATTTGAAACTAAGGCTACAACAGCAACCTATATTTCTGGTGCTTATAAAAATCTAAGAAAATTACAGTAGCATAGTACTACTCTAAGCAGACTACCATAAAATTTTCATGGCATTTGGATAAGTAAACTATCCTACACAAAAATGACAAGCTATAGCATAAAAATGAGCATGAAATTACTTTGTACTATGAAAAGTGTCAAACAACAGATTGAGTATTTTTCCTATGTTCTTTATAGTATATAATCACTGTACAAAAATTGTCACATGCATGTTTTATACAGAATTTGTGCTCTAGCAAAAATAACAAAAATCAGCCATTAAAGGTACTTGAACTACACCTCAAAATTTTCCCACAGCACATGCATGAAACATATTTTTCCTAGGAAGTACATGACATAAGAAAATTAACAAACTTGGAATCATATTTTTCTGAAGCCTATAGAATTTTCTACATATTTTTCAAGTTATCAGCAATATTCAAGATTAAATAAAATTCCACAGCAAAGTATCTCAAAAATGACATGCACAATTTTTTCCAAGTAGATCTGCTGATAAGGAACCTAGAAAAATTTGTTTCAACAAATTTGGAGCTAAAAGGAGTACACAACCATTTTCTAAAGCATTTAAATAGAATTCTGAAAAATCGTTTTTTGAAATTTATGCTCAAAACTGCTAGATACACCCGGTTATCCACCCACAACCCGCGCCAGAGAGACAGACAGGCGGGACCCAGCGGGTCACCCGGCCCCACTGGTCAGCCGACCGGAGGCAGGGGATGGCCTTGCCCGGCCGGATTTTCACCGGCGGTGAGGTCGCCGGCGGTGTGGTTGCTACCACGGACTCCACATTAAGGGAGGCGCACCTCATCGGTGCTACTTGTGCGCCAGTAGGACCCCAGAGCGAGGTGACCGACGGTCATGAGCGCATGCGGCCCGCTGGTGGCGGTGCGGGCTGCTCCGGCGCAAAAAGGTGGCCGGAGCGGCGACTTCGCTGCGACCGACCGAAGCGCCATTCTGCGAGGCGGCACGCAGCGCATTTAAAATAGGAAGATAGGAAAGGCGGAGCAGGGCTGGCCACGGAGGCGCAAGGCGGCCGAAACCCGGCAGTGACGGCGTGAAGGAAAACTCAAGCGAGGCCTCACCTCCGGTCGATTCATGAGGCGAAGCGGGTCAACAACGTGGGCGCGCGAGATGGCGAGTGCTTGTGGCGCGAGAAGGCGGGAATGGTGCGGTGGTCGGGTGGAACGCGGCGGCGAAAAGCGCGGCGGGCGCTGAGCCGCTGGCATACTTGCTCACTGCGAGTAGGAGGGAGCGAGCGGAATAAGGCGAGTGGGAGAAGCGGGCGCCAGCGGCAATTTAAGCGAGGCGAAGCGGCGGGGGACCAGCAGAGCGCCACCGGGCGGCGGCGCCGCTGGCTGACGATGCCACGCTGGGCCATTGCCTCGAGCGCTGTCGGGTACAGCGGCCTGGCAAGCTGAGGGGAGGCCGAGTTAGGCCAGCTGGCTTGAAACTGGTAGGGAAGTGAGGCGCAAGGCCCACGAAGGTAAAAACAAGATTTTTCAAATTAATTTGAATTCCTTTTTCATTCAAACGAATTTTTGGACTAAATCAAAGCAATTTCAAACTTTGGACCAAAAATAAAAGTTGCTCAAAATTTTATCCTCTACAACTTTGATTTTAAGACCAACGTCCGATTTATTATAGATTTTGAATTATAAAATTAAAGTCAATTTTGACTCAAACCCTAATTTTTGGAGAATTATTTTTAAAGTAAAATTTGGCAATAATTCAAATACAAACCTTGCTCCAAAGATTGTGATAAACAATTCTAGATGATTTACAACAGTAGCCAAACATGTTTTGCTAACCTAGCAAGAAAAATTTAGGGTAAAACAATCCTTGAACAGGTGTATGCAACATCTAGGTTTCACGCATGTTTCAGATGTTTCGAAGCAATGTTTCAATTATTATATGCAAGATTATGCATGCATGATTAGGATGCTTGATGATGCATGATATGCGTGATTTGCAGTGCCTAAATGCAGGCATAACACCGGGGTGTTACACCCACCGCGCTCGCCCTCCGACTCCATCCTCTGCCCCGTCTCCGGCTCCCTCCCACCCTGTCACCGGTGGCCAAGGATGCCATCTCCGGCGCATCGAGCTCGGTCCTCCCCTTTCCCTCCCCTCCTCACCTCCCTCACCCCCCACACCAGGCCGGCCTCACGTCGGTACCGGGTCGAGCAACCGCCGGTTGGAGGATGGCGACATCGGGTTGTTCTCGAGGCGGCGCAGAAGGTTCTCCGTGCTCGCCGCGCTTCTTCGCCACGCGAACGGACGACGACAAACACGGTGACAAGGAGCGGAGGTACAGGTCCTCCTCTCGGCTCACGGGGATCGTGGCATTAAATGCGCCGCCACCGGAGGAGGAAGGACAGGGAGGCCGCTCTGCCGCCACCGTCCCCGCCACGCCACGACGTCTTCTGCCGTGGGGGTCGGCCGACCGGGGGCTCTCGCCGGTGAGGTACTACGTCGACGGAGACGGCGAGGAGAGCACCTCCTGGGCGGAGTCGCCGTGGTCTGCCTTCCACGTCGCCGATCACGGAAAACCCCGTGCCATCGCCGCTGGGACTAGGAGCACAACCCGCCGCCACAAACCTCCGTCGATGGCTCTCTGACAAAGAACCCCCCACCCCTGCGGTCTCCCTCTCCGTCTCTAGCCACATCTCCCTCTCACACCCCGGCTCATATGCAAGGTGTTTGTGAAAATGTCTAAGTAAAATAGTAGTGCTGAGATTCAAGGAAGAAGATAGACATGGGTAGTGGTAACTCTACCATAGCTGATGCAAGGTGAGTGGATTGGAAAAAGTCTATTTAACCCGTCCACCTTTCATACTTGGTCTACTTCACCCCGAACTATGAAACCGTCTGTTTTACCTCCTGAACCTATTTTAACCCCCGAACGGTTTTTGACAGCGGGTTGCTACAGTAACGGTGGTTGCTACAGTGCCGGTGGGTTTGAATTTCCTTTTTTAAATTTATTTTCGGTGAATTTTTGAAAAATCATAGTAAATCATAGAAAAATCATAAAATGAAAAATCTAATTTTATTGGACTCCACATGAGTAGATCTACACAGTGAATATATAATACGGTATACTTTAGTACAAAATTTTTACTGTAGCCTTAGATTAATTGAAAAATCTAATTTTGTCTGTAATTAATTGGAATAATTCATAGCTGCAGCTTCTATGGTCCAATTGTGGTGAAATTTTTATGGTACGCTAATTATTGTATGCTTGAACTATAGTAAAAGATTCGTACTCATTGGACTATGTATAACTTAGTTATAGATAAATTCTAATTAATTACATAAAAAATTGGATTTTCCAATTAATCTAAAGCTACAAAAAAAAATTTGTACTAAAGCATACCGTATTATATATTCACTATGTAGATCTACTCATGTGGAGTACAATAAAATTAGATTTTTTATTTTATGATTTTTCTATGATTTACTATGATTTTTCAAAAATTCACCAAAAATAAATATTAAAAAAATTCAAACCCACCAGGACTGTAGCAACCCACCGTTACTATAGCAACCGCTGTCAAAAAGCACCGGGGGGGGTAAAATAGACGGTTTTAGAAAGCTCAGGGGGTAAAACAGACGGTTTCATAGCGAGGGTTGAAGTAGAAGTATAAAATGTGAGGGGTTAAGTAGACTTTTTTGTGAGTGGATTCATTTGTTCAGTCTACCAAACATGATCTCCTGCTAGCCTGGTTGTGTAGAGAAAAACAAACAAACACAGCAAGTTGCACCTTTTGAACCTGCATTTGATGGACCTGGCTCTGCTGAACGGGACAGGCGCAACTAGTACAGGCAAACAAACACGCCCAGAGAGACCCGTTAACGAGGTTTTCGTACGAGTGACTGTTAACGAGGTTTTCGTCCAGCGCATGAATCGTGTCGGCACAACGTTAGGCGGTGTCCGGGCCCGGTTAGTAAAATGTGGGGGTGTCACGTGAGGGTATTGTATGGGATGTTCGGATACTAATAAAAAAATAAATTACAGAATATGTCAGTACTCCATGAGAAGAATTTGTTAAGCCTAATTAATTTATCATTAGCACATGTTACTGTAACACCATCAGATCATGGACTAATTAGGATTAAAAGATTCGTCTCGTAAATTAGTCGTAAACTGTGTAATTAATTTTATAATTAATCTATATTTAATATTTTATATATATGTATACAACCGCGTCTAAAGTTTAGCAGAAGGAACAAACACCCTCTTAGCTAGTGTTTCACTTGTCGCTCGGATGGGACCTGCGTGTGCAGACTGCAGAGAGCGCCGAAGCATCAGCAGGAGCTAGCCGCCTCAGATGGAGGCTTGACGACGCCCCAAGAGCCATGCCGCATGCCAACAGCCCGTGCCTGCTGACTGACTTCCTTCCACCTTCCAAAGTCTCAAACAACTCGTGGCATCTACCCCCGCGGCGTGTCGTGTGATCGTGTCCCCTGCCTGGCCGGCTGACTTCATAGCCTCGTCTCCCCTTCTTGCCGACGCCAGTCACCAGCCATGAAGGCCGCCTTGACCTCGCTCGGGGGGCCTGGCCTCCTGCCGGCCGCCTCGCGCCGCCTCAGCCGCCGCCCCCTGGCCGTGGTGCACGCGCCGCTGCTCCTTTTCATGGGCGCGGAGCTCGCCTTCAATTCCTCGCCCTTCCTCGCGCTCGCGCCCCGTAGCGACGACGACGCTTCTTCGTCCTCCTCCTCGTCACCGCCTCCGCCACCGTCGCGTCGCGACGAGCAGCGGGTGGCGGTCTGCCTGGTGGGTGGCGCCCGGCGGTTCGAGCTGACGGGCCCGTCCATCGCGCGCCACGTCCTTGCGCCGCTCCTCGCCGCGGGCGCCACCGACGTGTTCGTGCACAGCCCGCTCGACGCGGACGCCTACAGGCTCTCCGTCCTGGCCCGCGCTGCGCCGCCCGGGGTCGCGCTGGCCGCCGTGCGCGTGTTCCGGCCGGAGCACATCGCCGTGACGCCGGCGCGGGCGCGCGCGCTCACCGCGCAGCACTCCCCTATGGGCATCCAGGTCAGCTAGCTTGTTCCTTGCCTTCCTGGCGCGCACATGTGAAAAACCACTGCGATTTGACTATTAAAAATTCTTGGTTCTGGATGCATGATCCATGATGCATTTTTCAAATCTAAACATGGATTGCGCATACAAAGTAAGAGAAGCGCGTCAACACGTGGTGAGAGATAAACAGGGGAGAGAGCTTAGATAAGCTATTTTTTCCAGCTTTATCCTAACTCATCTTTGTAAGAGGAGAAAAACAACTTCACCCGTACAGCTATTTGGAGATGAGTGTTTGACAAAAAAAAAAAAAAAAAAAACCAGCTCATAGCAGCTCAACTATGCCAAACAGATCCTTACCGTTATGCATTTCTGCCTATTATGCTGATTTTTTTTTTACTTACGTACATTTTTGTGACACGCAGGGTCTGCTGCAGTACTTCTATCTGGTGGAGGGATGCCTGGACTTGATCCGGGAACGCGAGTCCCGTGGCAACTTCACCTACGCCTGGGTCCTCCGGACGCGCGTCGACGGCTTCTGGTCGGCGCCGCTTGACCCTGAGGACGCCTTCCACCCGACCGCCTACGTCGTGCCCGAGGGCTCCCGGTTCGGCGGCCTCAACGACCGCCTGGGCGCCGGCGCCCGCGCGGCCTCGGAGGCCGCGCTACCACGCCTCTCGGCGCTGCCGCGCCTGGCCGCGGCCGGGTACCGGGACCTCAACTCCGAGTCCGCGTTCCGCGCGCAGCTCCGCGCGGCGGGCGTGCCAGCGCGGGAGCACCGGTTCCCGTTCTGCGTGCTCAGCGACCGGACCTACTCGTTCCCGCCGTGGACCAGGTCCGCGGTGCCCGTGGCGTCGCTGGGGAGCCGGGGGCCGCTGAGCGGGGCCAAGTGCCGGCCCTGCCGCCCCGCCTGCCGCGGCCGCGGCGGGTGCGTGGCGCGGCACGTCGCGCGCCTGCACCGCGGGTGGAGCTGGACCGAGTGGCGGAACGGCACGCTGGAGCTCTGCGATGCCAGCAGGCCGTGGGAGAGCGGGTGGGAGGCGCTGTTTGACGAGGTCGCTGGCGCCGAGGCCGCGGCAATGCGGCGGAGCGTGGCGCGGATGGGCGCGGAGGAGTGCCTAGCGGAGGTCCAGGCTCTCAAGGCGCGCGCGGAGTGGTGGGACGCACCGAGCCCAGCCGAGATCTGCCGCCTCCGATCGCTGGTGCTGAGTCGACCCGAGTCTTCGTCGACGGACAGTGACGCTAATAGTGCTATAATTTCCCAGAGATAGTTAGACATGCTTGACATCTTTTGTACATTCTTTTTGTAGTTCAAGTTCATGTCGATCACGAATACTAGTATTACAGTGAAGAGTTATGACATTTCTTAAATCACCAGCATTATATTGTACAAAACGGAAAAAAATAAACTACAACCAAGAAACCTGTGAATATAACTGTCAGTGAATTGGAGAAGCTCGAAGCTGGTGAAAAGCGCACTCCAATTATTCTGCAATTCAGATTCTGCTTACTACTAATTAGCTGCTGAAGAAACCTGATGTTTGGGTATCGATACACCTTACGCAACAACATGAATAGCTTATCACTTGATGACATGAATAACTTATCACTTCATGATAATAATGATGCCTACAAAACATAAGCTCGTACATATATGTTGAGAAACGAAACTAAAATGACCATAAATTTTCCAGACGAGCTTAAGGGCACGTAGCAAATATACACACCATGCAGTGAATAGGTTGCGATGATAATCGACTATTTCCCGACCAAACCTGCAGGCTGCAGACCTCATAACCATGTACATCCATAATGGGGCAAATCTCCTTACACTGATATTTTATAGTTTTACTTATTATATAACAGAAGTCTGCCAGCATGACAAAGATGTTTTATACCAACTGCACCTACAGTTGTGTTGCAAGGTATCCAGACGATAAAAGTGTCACAGAAATGGGAAATGCCGTTTCTCATATGAAGCAGCAAAATGACTCTCAAACACCAAACATCAGGCTGAATTTGGTGGCGAGGGGGACGGATATGATGGCAACTCCCAACGCAACTCCAAAGATACGGTGCGAGATAGAGAAAGTAGCGCTGAACTGTGGCTTCTTCAGAGGAAGATGGGGCGACAGCGGGCGGTTTGCTACAGGAGATGATAGGGGGCGGCTCGTGTGCAGGAGTCGATTTCCAGGAGTAGACATCTTTGGTCGCAGAGCTGCTAAAGGGGAAGATGTGTAGCCCCTGGCTTGCTCAAGATATGAGCTTGAACTACCAAGAGCACCTGAAAGATGGATGTGACAAATTTATAAGGGCCCCAAATTTATGATAGGCAAAAGTATATGTAATGAACTGCAAACATTGGCTGTGTTCGGCTGCAGCTGCAGAGCAGCACCAACAAAAAGCGAAACAGCAGTAGCCGTCGGAAGTAACACTTCCTAACACATCCATTATATTCCAGAAGTACCTTAAAACAACTCCCTAATTTGTTTTTTTTTTTTTTGGCAAAATGGGCCCTCCAACACTTCCGTAAAACAACTCCCTATAAGCACTTGGTAAATCTCCCCTCCAACTCGTAAATATATGTCTCAATCCTGCGCCCACCCAGGCCGCCCCACCCCAGCGGTAACCCCCCTCCCCCCAGTTTCCGAGCTTAACGAAGGTAACTATTGAAGGAAGACAAAAAAAGAGCTCCTTATTCATTTTGTTCACTTAGCATAATCCATCGTTTACCAAGTGACTTTTAAGGAGCTCTTGGAGATGCTCTAACCAGAAAAAAAGGGAGAAAATATGGCGGACATCTAAGCACATTTCACCAAAGCGTACATAAAGAAACGTGACTATAGTCCATTCAGATATGTATATCAAACTATGCATCTAAAATCAAAATCAAAATAACATATGTAACTGAACTGATTAATGCTACGAGGCATGCATGAAGTTTTGCCTCCAGGTAAGGAAGAGCAACTTCTGACTACATGTTGTAAAATGATCGGAGAGATATGGCCACTACTGGCACCCCTTTGTGCTAATGATACGATGGACCAAAACACAAATAGTGAGTGATATACTGCTACACGTCTCAACATAAGCCCCTAAGCTTCCAGAATGAAATGTTAGTGTCATTTCCAGCCTCACATTACAGCATATCCTGAACAACATAACATAGTTGGGGTGATTACAGTGTGCTACAACTATCTCCTAATGGGTCTCAGTGTAATATTGATTGTTGTCTCAAAACTACATGACAGAAAACATATAACAAACCATAGCAGGAGTCCTTACCACGGAGGGGAAATGGAGACTCTCTCAAGGGTGCAAATTGAGTGTTGCTGTTATACTTCTCCATTGCTGTACAGCCAGCACAATAATCATGGATTAGCATCAGCACAGAATCACGGTTTTAGTAAAAGAAAATTTGAATACAAATTTTGCCAAGCAAAACATAGAAAGATTAACTGATATCAATTAAATTGGAGAATACCAAAATCAATTGATCCTAATGAACTTGGTGGTTTAGAACAAACCCAAGTAACGCATTTCAGCAATTCCTAAAGGGCGTACCCCAGTGCAGAGAGCTCCCGCTTTGTGCGGGGTCTGGGGAAAGGTGTTAGTGGCAAGCCTTACCCTTGCCTGTGCAATGCGAGGAGACCGCGACTCGAACCCGGGACCTTCCGGTCACAGACGGTAAGACTCTACCGCTTGCACCAGGCCCGCCCTTCATTTCAGCAATTCCTAGACCCTAGTAAATCTCAATGCTAACCACTGTGGCTATGTACACAGAGCTAAACAGGATACATCTGATAGCATAGAGAACATAAATTTGAGCATTGTAACATATTGAAATTTCTAGGCACTCTACTCATGTTTAGAGAGAGCCTGGCCTAAAATCCATATAGACATGCATTCTGAGTAAGCATAAGCATGAGTTGTCAAAGTCACACTATTGTAGGTAACTTACATTTCTGACCAATAATCAACATCACTAATGAAGCAAACTACATAGGTATATCCTACTATGTCCTGTGGATTTAACTGCACGAAGAGGAGAAACATGCAAAACTCGAGTTGTGGACTAATCATCAACATTCCTGTGGGATGTTTTAGTATTTAACTCTTTCGTTCCAAGCAAAAGAGCATTATTTGTGAATAATTCAGCGTCGGAAGCATTCATATACAAAACTTTCATAACTTGCATGCCTGCCAAAGCGATGTAATGTTGCTTCTATTGTCACTTGTCAGTAAGGTAGCACTACCTTGCTTCACTGGATAGCTTGGTTTGTTCTGCAGAAGTTCTTCTTTGCTGTGAGACCTCTAGTGCCAGGTTCCTTCCTGGGATCAAAGTGGATGAAAAGTCTGATCCACCTAGTGTTGCTCTGGATCTTGCTGTGATTTTTTTTCCTATTGATTTTTTTTGTTCAGTTCAAATGAATCCCTCCCCCCCAACAATAGTAAGTGTTATAACCTGACACTACTTATGTATTTGAATTGAAATTTGAAATTACATTGCATGTTCCTATGAATAATTGATTTTGTGTAAACGACTAATGATACTGTGGTTTATCAGTGTTTCAATCATTATATCCAAAAGTTCACTTCTGTAAAAGTAGTTACAAGTCACATCCTTCAGTTTTATTTGTATTATAATAAAATCACAGGTAACTCTAACGTTGTATGTTTATCCTCTTCATGCATTTGAGTCAACAGGCCTTAGTAGGATTATAGTTTGTTCCATTAGTGGTTCATGATTCGTGGAAAATGCAAGTTAGCAACAATAGTTTGACTGTATGACAGCTCATGCCTAAGGTTTGCCATCATAATTTTGTTTCTTTTAGCTAAGGAACCATAGGTGCCAGGTGGTGCTCGTCCTGCATGCCTATACACAAACAATGTTTATGCATACATTGAGGTAACAACTCCAGCAGCCTGAGCAGTAATTTTAAGCCGCTTGATAGCGAAACCATCCATTTAAACAATGATAAATTGCAATTAGAAATGGACATATACTTATCCAATTCACGTACGAAATGAAAAACAGCTTCAAAACTCATCTGTGTTCTGTATAGTAGCATAGGTTAAGTTAACATTGGAAAAAATTCAGAGAAGCTCAAAGTTAGAGCAGGACATGCGATTCCCAATACTGAAAAGGCATCAAGACAATACACCTTGCACTTGTGACAAACCCATGCAACTAAGTGCTTGAATGAAGAGAGAACCAACCTAATAATGATATATAGAAAACTTTTATGATATCAACAAGTAAAAATTGGTCTGTTCCATTGCTAAAAAGGAGAACCTATGCAGCGAGCGCCTGGTATGTGAGAGGAATCGAGCTGGGTTTACCTTGCTTCTCCGGGGAGAGGCCTCCTTGCTGGCTATACAGAAGATCTGCAGGAAGAGGAAGAAGAGGTCAGGATGGAGAGGATCTGGGCAGCGGAGGGCCAACCCTATCTCCATGTGCAGGGGAAAAAATATGGAGGAGTATGTGCGCGCCCAGTCGTGAGGGGAGGGAACAAGTCGGCGGTGATCCGGACGCACGATCCGCGAAACATATCCGTGCCTGTGCCCCAGTCCCCACGATCCGGGGCGCGCGCCCAAAATCCATGGTAATCCCGCCGAGAGAGGAGGCGCATCGCATAGACTCACCAGAACGAAGGGAGATCGGGCCTATTTTCCGCCGGAGGAGATAGAGAAGACGGCGTCAGGAGGCGGCGGGCGGCGGTGTGGTGAGAGGTGGAACGAGGAAACGTGCTCGTGCCTCTGCTGGCAGTACGCCCTCTTTTTGCCGGCCCGGCCCGGTTGGCATCGTGCCTCGGCTGACACGGCCTGACCCGGTCGGCGTCATGGACTTACGTGGCCCATTAAACTGTGTCATCTTTGGGCGAAGGAAGCGTGGCACGAACACTATGCGCTCCCCGCCCTATGCGCTCCAAAGGCCATATTGGGCCTGTGTTGGTTACCTGAGCGAGGCGTCGGTCAGGCCACCGGTCTGCACCCACGCGTGTTTATTTACCTGATGAAACCTATCGGACCAAGCTGTTTTGGTCGTCTCAAAAAAGAAAAAAAAGCTGGTATGTTTGGTAAAGCGCCTATAAAAAGATAGGTTCTGTTTCTTCTCAACCTGATTTGCATGTTGCCGATTAAAGGGTCTATATGGATCCTTTCCGCTATAAATTGTAGATCTCTAAAAACTTTAGAGCACTTTAGCTCACTTTTAAGTTCTAATGTGACGTGGCTAAAGTTTAGAGCTAATTTTAGATCAACTGTTTGGAGATTTAGCTTTAAAGTTTGGAGGAGAGGATTAAAACATGCCTAAGGGCCTGTTTGGATCATCTCCTATAAAATTTAGAGCTCTAAAAACTTTAGAGTACTTTAGCTCACTTTTGAGGTTTAAAGCTCTAATGTAAAATGGACTAAAGTTTAGAGCTAATTTTGTACCACCAGTTTAGAGTCTTAGCTCTAAAGATTAGAGCTCTAAAGTTTAGAGATGTGAATCCAAACAGGCTCTAAGTCTCGTGAGGGAATTGATATAAGGTACTTTGGCCTTGAGTGCATGACCGTGTGGACAAGCAAACATCGTCCAGGCCTGTTTGCTGCAAGAGCGGTGGTTTGGTTGCACTTGCCCCATGTGATCTCTGTGTGTCTTGGGCCTGTGCACACGATACAATCACCTTGGGCTAGGTAAACAAACACTTCCATAGAGTGTATTTGGTTTATTCACACTATCTCAACCAATTTAGCCTATTTTGTTTAGTTTTAGCTATATTATTGAAGCTTGGCCACCAAATTAAGTGCCCAATGGTCGCGAGATTCGCCAACCACTCCAGGTTACCATGTGTCGTGGGTGCTTACTTTAGTTACCATATACGGTGCGAGATGGTGGGGTCAGAGCTAAATCTTATCTCACATATAGCTTTGCATGCTACCATTTTAGCACGGCCACTAGGTTTGGTAATTAGTGAGCATTGGGCCTGTTCGGCTCTTCTTGTCTCGTCTTGTTTCAGCTTATTCTCTCTCACAGAACACTATTAATCATTCGGAACCAGCTGGTACACAGTACTTTTGTGTACCAGCCGACCAGAGCAATTGTCTTTCACTACATCTCCCATGCTATCTCTGTAGTCACAGAGTCACAACCTCTCTTCTTCTCGTCAAAGTCAAAGGCGCCATTTCAGTTGATTTTTAGCACATCCAATCTAGAGGTTTCTAATGTTAAAGGGCCTTCTGTCCTTCTCAGCTATTCGATCTCATAAACTCGCCAATTCGAGGTGCAATGATGAAACCGAGTTCTGTCAAGGATTGTCCTCGCTCACCCTCTAGAGTTAGATTTCTTTCATGCACTGTAGCCTACGCACATCTTTAGAAGTTTCAAAACCCAACTTCACGTCTCTTTATTTTTTCATGGAAGTCATTGATCTTACATGCCGAGTGTTTGGATAACAAGAAATAATTTATTACAGAGGTGTTCAACCAAATCTTTAGAGATGTAGACATATGTCTTGGTGCAAGAATTCAGCTTGGTTAACTATAGAGCGTAAAATAAGTATTTATCTTTAGTTGAGCAATGGCTAGAAGCTCAACTGTAATTTTATCTAGTTTCTATAACTCACTATCTCTCTATGTACTATAAAAAGTAGGGATAATTTCTCCCGCTTCCCTATTTTGCTTCAAAAATAAAAGTGAGGTAAAATAAATATTTATCTTTAATTGCGCAATGGCTAGAAGCTCAACCGTAATCTTATCTATTTTTTTAGTTTCTCTGTTTGTTTCATGATGATTGTCATGTGTAACTCATTATATCTCTATGCACCATAAAAAAGTAGGGTTAAATTCCTCTTGCTTCGCTATTTCCCTTATAAAAATAAAACGTGAGGTTTACACGTATATTAGGATCATAAGGTGGTAGAGGTCAAAACTGACGACCCCGTTCCGTTCCGACTTCGACCCACGACCACGCCGCCCGCAACCCCGCAGGTCGGTCAGATCTCAAGGCACCTAGCGTCCTCGACGCGGCGAAGCATCCTCTTCCACAGTTTCCTTCCTCTAGTTGCCTTTCCAGAGCGACAACTCTCAACTCCCCAAATTTCCTTCCCCCAAAGTCCCCAACCCCACCCCATCCTCCGATCCCCTCCACTTCCGCACCGCCTCCGGCCACCGCGTCCGCCCCGATGGCGTCGGCGGCGGGGTCCTCTAACGTGATGCTCGCGATCCACGAGAAGAAAACGACTGCTACTGATCTCTACCGCCCGCTGCGCCTCTACATCGCCTCCGTCTATTCGGAGCGCGAGGCCGCCGCGGCCGACGACGACCTTACCGTGGTGCGCGACCTCCGCGCCGCTGTCGAGCAGCCCTCCCTCCCGGACCCGTCCTCCTGGAGCAGCGCCGCGACGCGCTCCTCGCCTACGCGCGGGCCCTGGCGCTCGTGGAGCCCCGCTTCCCCATCTCCGCCGACCGCGCCCACGTCCACTCCCTCACCTTCACCTGGCACGATGCCTTCAAGGGGAACAAGAAGTGCGCCCTCGCCTCCGTCCACCTCGAGAAGGCCGCCGTGCTCTTCAACCTCGGCGCCGTCTACGCCCAGATCGCGCTTGCCGCGGACCGCTCCACCGACGTCGGGATCAAGACCGCGTGCGGCGCCTTCCAGAGTGCGGCGGGGGCATTCGCGTGGCTCAGGGAGAGCGGGGTCGCGGCCAAGGCTGTCGCTGCGGGGGCCACCACCGTGGACATCACGCCCGAGTGCGCCGGCATGCTGGAGAAACTCATGCTCGCGCAGGCGCAGGAGTGCTTCTTCGAGAGGGTCATAGGTGGAGGGAAGCCACCCGCGCTGTGCTCCAAGGTGGCGCGGCAGGTGCGTGGTTACTTCCTGTAGTTCAGGTTTTGCGATATGGGAGCTTAGTTTGGATTGATGTGGAATGAATGAAAGCTCTGAATGTTTCTTAAGTTGTTTAAGCATTTACAATTTACAATATGTTTACCAGCCATAAGTGAATTCACGATGTTGTAGTGTTGAGGACTTATAACTAAGAGAATTATAGTATGCTGAACCCTAAGCTAGGGAAGTCCATTTATCTAACATCAAGATAAACCTAATTCTAGAATAATTCTATAGGCCTATGGGGTGGTTAACTTGTTTGATTGAATCTTATTTAGGAATTAGCAAGCAAGTTCGTGTGTGTATCCAGTTGTGAGATTAGTTCCTACAATTGATTTGATTTAATTATATATGATGACTTAATTGTATATGAGTTGCACGGTTCATTTTAGCTACCATTAATACAGCACATTCTTATTCATGATGCCGAACAGTTCTTTCTTCTGCAAAACTTTGGTGTCAATGTGCTATCTAACTAATTCTTCATCATTACATGTTCACATATCTTTTCAGGTGGGCATATTCTATGAAGAAGCATATGCAGCTCTCAGTGCACCTCCTCTAAGTCAGCACTTTGATAAGACATGGGTGTCCCATGTCCAGCTGAAAGCTGCTCAATTCTACGCCGATGCTTGCTATAGGTATTCATTAGATCTTCATCAGAAAGAAGAAATTGCTGAGGAAATTGCACGTTTAAAGATTGGTATGAGTGCCTTGGCAGATGCTAAGAAGGCTGCGAAGGGAGTTGCTGCCCAGCTTCTGGATTCTGTCAACAAGCTGGAAAGTAACATGAAAACCAACTTGGAAAGGGCTATGAAGGAGAATGAGCATGTTTACCTGATGCGGGTTCCAGCTGCTGGTTCCTTGGGAGCCCTCCCTGCAGCGTCCCTTGTAAAGCCTACCTCTTTGGCTGAAGTTTTAGATGCCAGCAAGGAAAGGCTTTTTTCATCACTTGTGCCTGATGGCAGCATGAAAGCACTCTCTAAGTACACAGAGATGGTAGATAATATTATCCGGACCCAGGCAGAGAAATTACAGCAAGCTAGTGAGATCACTAGAGTCAGGCTGAAGGAAATGGACTTACCAGATTCTATTCTTTCATTGGAAGGAAATATAACCTTGCCCTTGGATCTGAAGGAAGACGTGGAGGCTGTGCAGATAAGTGGTGGCCCTGCTGGCTTAGAATCTGAGTTGCAGCAGCTTAGGGATTTGAGCAGGGTCAATCAGGAACTACTTGTTCAGACTGAAGAACTTCTACAGAAGGAGGCGAATGAAGACGCACAATTTCGTACACAATTTGGGAGTCGTTGGACTAGACCTCAATCAAGCACCCTAACCAAGAATATTCAGGATAGATTGAATCTGTTTGCTTCTAATCTCAAGAGAGCTGCTGATAGTGATTCTCTGATTGAACGAGGCGTGAAGGAGAACTATCCATTGATGTCTATCCTTGACAAAAGACCGGTGAGAGTTTAACAATAGTATATAACATGAAACTAAAAATATAAGTAGGATCTAACATTTGAGTGGATTACTTATCTTTATTTGCTTCCCAATGAACCGTGACTCTTTTCCGTGATCATCATTTTATCTAGATAGTTACATGTACCTGTTCTCTGTTGCAGATAGAGTCTGCACTTCCAAGTATTTCCAGGCCTATCATGTCCTTGGATGGTAATGAAGATGCCATTGTTGGAGCCCTGAAACAAAGCTTGGTAATGTACATGAGTTTTTATAACTGGTAGAATATGTAGTAAGACTGTTTTTTTTTTAACTTGGCAAAACTTACTTTTATTTGTCAACAGAGACAACTGGAGTCTCTTGGAGCACAAAGGGCAGGTCTTGAAGACATGCTCAAAGAAATGAAAAGAAAGGTGCATCTATTGTTCCTGTAGTTTTCATTATAGTTCTTTTTTTCACGAGATTTTTCTTGGTCGTACCTGTAGAATACATTTCATCTGGTGCTAGCATTAAATTACAAGCCATGGGTCTGTTTTACCTTCTCAGTGAACATATCATGCTTAAAGTTTTAATGTTCTTGACTTCTTGGAGTGCTGTATTAGTACTAATTCATCGTGGTCTCCTATGACTATGAGTGCCTTTGTGTATTCTGTTGTTGCTCTACTTAGTAATATTCTGCTTTGCATTGCCCCTTCCAAATTCCACTTAGCAATTGTTCGAGAAAAAAATCCACTTGACAAGATTTTATGGTGGTCCTGATGGATTGTTTTCAAGTTTGTTAGTCCTTCAACTAAGCTGAAATTCATTCATCATCTTTCATTACTTAGAAATTAGTAATAAATAACCGATGATGTGGTCATATACTATAGTATTTAGTGCGCTGAGAAGATCCATTTTTGCCAGGATGATATATTGCCTAAGTTGATGGCTGGTGTGGGATCACATGATGATCTTTTCAAGAAGGAGATGGCTAAGTATGATCCTATCTGTGCTGATATTGCTGATAACATTGAGGCACAGGAACAATTATTGCTACAAATACAGGTAAGCAGAAATACCTGATAAATACTGGTGGTGCAGTCCCCTTTGAAACTTTCTTTGTGTTAAATTTGCGTAAAGTTCTATCAACAACATATGTGTATTAGAACTGAGTAGTAGCATCGTTGTTTTGCAATTGAGCGATTTGACTCCAGAGATGAGAAAAAGGAAGAAACAGTGGGACAAGTGTTTATAAGAGCCCAATGCCCTATATCTTGCCATGTACTTTCGTATTGTGTCTGACACTTAGATACTGGATCCTTGCACAGGCACAAAACGAGCAATTTGCTGCTGTATTCAACCTAGAGGATTACAAAGGTAACCTTTCTGGGATTTTTTCTTCGCGTCACAGTTGTGATAGAATGCCTTTACATTTACTTTTGTAACTTGCTTTATACATTGAATCCAAAAGTTACAACATGCTCTTTAGGTATTGTAATTTTCCTCATGTCAACAAGGTTTTACAGCTATTGCTTCAGGAGTATACTCCCTCTGCCCCTTTTTAATTGTCACTATAGTATTCGTGCTGGTCAAATTTTCTTAAGTTTGACTAGGTTTGTAGAAAATATTAGTAACATTTGTATCTCCAAATAAGTTTGTTATGAAAATAGATTCAACAATCTACCTAATGATACTAATTGTGTACCATAAATATTAATATTTTGATTATTTTCTTGTATATATTTGATTAAAGTTGAGTATGTTTGACTTCTCGGGAAGTGAGAGCAACAGTTAAAAAGGGACGGAGGGAGTATGTGCTGATTTTTTCAGCAAATTATCTGCTTTAACTATACATGTGATGTACCGCTGCCTTTTGCAATTTCCACTTTTGTACTTTAACAACTTTTTTTTAATTTGTTTGCCTTATGGATGATAGCTTCATGCAGTATTTTATTTTGGTAATGTTCTTTCCATTCTTGAGCCCATCAATTACAGTGGTTCCCTAGATCACGCTAGCTGGTTGGGTAGTGTTATTGATTCGTGGGCATTTTTGTGCAAATTTCAGCAATTTGTCTGCTTCAGTTGTCCATAAGCTTCCTTAGCAGGCTAGGTGTTGCTTGTATGCATGCCTTTTCCTGCATGTGCGCGCCATTTTCTGGAGTAACTTCAAATTTGATACTGCTCTGCTTAATTTCTACTCTCTCTGTTCCAAATTAGAGGTCACTTTAGCTTTCTCGTCCTAAGTCAAACTTCTCTAACTTTGACTAAGTTTTTAGAAAATATATTAACATCTGCAAGTTCAAATAAATGCACTGTCAAGACATATTTCATGGGGAACATAATGAAACTAATTTGTTGTTGTAAATGTTGATGTATTTTCTTGTAAACTTCAATCGAAGTTAGAGAAGTTTGACTTAGGACAAAAATTGACCTATAATTTTGAACGGAGGGGTAACCTGTAATCATTGTTAACATGGAACTGTTATCACAGTCAGGTGCTCCAACCTGGGAATGGTCTGGGATCCAAACCAAACCCACCCCAAACCAGGCGCAACATTTTAAAGCTTAACCAGCCCACTCGGGTCCATTCAATCGCATGCACAAACTGAACCAATCCCATCTGTTGCATTTTTTAACCCGCACTAGACTACAACCTGTCGGTGAACCATTTCGAAGTCCACAGTTTCAGGCTATGACTAATCCTGCTCTGCTATTGCTCTTCCATCTCCATGCCCCTGCTGCTCATCTTCGTGGCGCATGCATGGCGCTGGTGACGCAGCCGCCGTGTGCCGGGCGTCGATTCAGGGCATGGCGGGCGCTGTGTCTATTGAGCCCAGCGAGGTCATGTTGTACCTGCAGGAGACGACCGGACACCACCTCCGTTGAGCCCAGCGGGATTCGTGCGCAGCACCGTGGCCACATCCATGTCGGCGGAGTCTGACTACTCTTGATGCAGCCGGCCGGGTGCTTGCTCTGCATCTCCTTCGGCAGCTACGCGCACGGGACCAAGCAGGAGCTGCACGTCGCCGTCGGCCGGGACCAAGCTGCTCGACCGTCGGCGCTGGTAACGGCTCAGATTCGCCTCCCTCTGATGGGGATCTGCCGCTGCCGCCTCCCTCCGATGGCCGGCAAGCTGTGGGATCTGGGGAGGGGAGGTGCTGGACGTCAAGCTGGGGAGACAAGCACCGGCCGTCGGACTCAGAGATCCGTCGAGAGAGGCGGCGCGTCAACGGAGAGGCGTCGGGCGTCGGGAGACCGATGAAACCTATTCCAAACCGAACCAGACTACTGCAACTCCTACCCCAAGCCGAACCAGACCATTGAACTCTCCAGCCCATTTTCACCCAAACCATACAGGCCCAAATAAGAAACCAAACCAAAAAATCCGGTTTTGGACCAAACCATTCCCAGGTTTACAGGTGCTATTATTTTTTAGATTTAGGAGTTGGATCTTCGAACAATGTAATGTGTAATTCTTTTTCTTTGTGCAAAGCTAATGTGTAACTTTGATTTGTTAAACTCCTTTTTTTCAGCTGCTCGTGAGAGATGTTACAAGCAAATCGCTGCTGCTGTTGCTAAATACCGGGAGTTTAAAAAGAACATTAACGAGGGCCTAAACTTTTATGTGACTTTACAGGTGTGATTGCATTTCCATTTTCATATTGTTCCATTTGCATTTAACATAGGAATGCTGATGTCTCCTCTCGAATGGGCTACTGATTTTGGGATGATCCCTGTGTACAGGAAGCAATAGGCAAAATAAAACAGCAGTGCAGTGACTTTATAATGACCCGAAAACATTCAATGCCGTGAAATGATCAAGATGTGCAGAGGAAGATAGCGGGTTTCAGCTTCTCATCCTCCAGCCACTCCTCTTTGCAGAGGAATGCTTCTGTACCACCTGATCAGAGCAGCCCATCACCACCGCCGCATGCTCAGGCTCCCTATGCCTCTACACCTGGGGTAGACTCAAGGCCTGGATATTCTCAACTGGAGCCAAGACCTGCATACTCGCAGGCTCCCTATGCCTCTACACCTGGGGTAGACTCAAGGCCTGGATATTCTCAACCGGAGCCAAGACCTGCATACTCGCAGCCATACCCCCCCATCTATGGGGCGCCAGCACAACAGCCTCCATATGGTGCACCACACCCTGGTCAGTACCAGCAGCCAGCGCACCAGCCGCCTCCTGGCCATGACTACGGTCAGCCGGCATATCCTGGATGGCGCGGGCCATATTACAATGCCCCTCAGCCGCAGCAATCTGCGCCATATCCACAGCCACCGTACAATGCCCCTGGGGCTTACCCTCCGCACCAGAGCAACTATTACAGGCCTCAATAAGTCATCTTGTCGTTGCTGCAACTATTTGTTTGTTTCTTTTCCATTGGATCTTACCATTGTGGAGTACATTATCTGGTGTAACTGCATACGAGAGTTTGGGTGGTGTAATATCAGGTTGATTAGAAGGTATAGCTTGTATGATTTGTACGTATAATAATGTGCTGGATGTGTTGTAATACACGGCTATATTCTCACATGCATATTGCGACACCTGCGTCTCAGCATCGGCCCTTTGCGTGACAATTGCCTTGACATGTCTGTCATCACCATGGCGCCTCATTTGTGCCCCATCGCCCATCGGCAACACATTGATAGTTCAGCTGTGAGGGATTGCTAGATCATTGGCTTCCACCTTGGCTTCTTTTCCAATGTATAGTTGGGATTATGATCCCATGTGTTGGCTTGCCCTTAAGTCATGCAAATCATCCAATTCAACTCAATTCTATTCCTTCTATAGTAGTGCAGCCTTGTTCGCTTTAAGCTAAAATTTGGCTTATGCTTTGATTTGTTGTGGGAGAAAAAAATAATGTTCGTTCACCGAAAAGTACTTAGTGCTTTGAAGAACAGGCGGCATCCTTCAACAGCCTACATGTTTCTTCCTTTTGTTTTCTGCTTGTGTTAGCCTGTTAGGCTTGTTGGCCTAAAATTGTGCTTGAAATGTAAACCAGGTATTATATCTCACAATTTTTAAAATATCCTAAAACCGTAAAGAAAAACATGTTCCCATGATTGAACAGGTTACCTAGCCCAGTTCAAGGAGTGTATCACCAAACTATGCCACTTTTAATGTTGAATGCCTTCGTTGTGGTTCCAAATAATTTTGGGGGCGTACACCTGTCGTTCGTGTCCTTTGGGATATATGATGCACAAGGACCTCCTGTATATTGTGCTTAAAACACATTTTAACAAGCTCAGTGGCACTTATAACGATTAAATACAGCAAAGCAGTGACCAGACCGATAGGCATCAACCTGTTATGAAATAGAGTACGTGTGTATATCGGTTTTGTGCAGGAACAGTTCCTAGAAAAGGTGAATGGGCTACTCTGTGACTGAGCATCAATTATTCCTAATTCCACCTCCAGATCAGTGATTCCAACCTCTCCACCTGATCTGCTCTGCAGATGCGGTAGACCCGCACTTAGGCGCACCGCTGGAACTACGAAGAACAATGACCGCATCTTTCACACATGTACGGTCGAGTTTGTTGAACAGCTGTGATTTAGGTTTAGTAATAAGGACTGCCAATAGGAGTTATCAATATCTCATATGACTCCGACAGCGCCTCCCCTTTAATAGCTTATAAAATGTATGTATACTGTCCACATACACAACAGTCGTCTCAGTCGTCTCTCAAAAGTAATGAGAGTGCTCGTAGTGTTATGCCTCATTTTCAGCATGGCAGTGGCGCCGGCGCCGGCGGAGTGGCCTGCTGCTCCACTGCCACGGACGACGCCTTGCAGCCCCGCCACGGGGCACCGGGACGCGAAACCTCTCAGGCACCCGCACCAGCCACAGCCTCCCGGGCACCCGCAAGACGAGCCACAGCCTCTCCTCCGGGAGCATATGACAGCCCCGTCGCCAGCAGTAAAATAAAACTTAATACACTCGACAAATGCCTCATTGCCCTGGCCGCCATCGTCGGTGCGTACATGCCGCTCGATCTCTTCGCTGTGTTACTCAGGTGGATAAGGCGTCGCCGCGACAAAGGCCAGGCCACCGCCGCGGACGTCGCCGCTAGAGGAGGCTGCCGTCGTGCTGGAAGCGGGCGCTGGAATACTTCGGGGCCGGCCACATCCCCCCCACCCACAAAAAAAAATACAAACTTTTTATAATATATAGAGTTTAATAGTCTATGTCTATGTTAAAAGGGTATAATAAATAACATCTTGTTATATATGTCTACTAATATGTCCTCTAGACAGCAAAATTGAATATAATACGATTACAATAAATATTTTGATCTATCTAAATTTTGTTTGTCTACCATGTTAGGACATATATATCTATTGAAATTTTTGGTTCTACTAGAATACTTATGTTGCATTATACTTTATATTTTACTGACATATACTTGACTAGCAATAACAATTCGGTGATCATCTCTTTTTACTGTGAATTGCATTATTTATGTAGACGCTCACATATATGCACGCACACCCACTTCTACGAACAAACACACATCCCGAAATACTAAGATGGTAGATTTTAGGACTCACGAGTCATCACATGCACCGTGTTGTCGACAAAACGGTCACCTACCATAAGCATGAGCAATTCCGAAATACTAAGCCGGTAGATTTTAATATTCACATTAGTCATCATATGCGCTCCAATGCCGATAGACACGGTTGTCTACCACGGGAAAATAGCGAACATGTTAAATCATCAAATACTAAAATAAATTCAGAAAAATAGAGTTTAACTGAGCAACAATCTAATCAATTAAGATACATAAAGTTCTCGCATGTTGAAACTCTTTTATCGGCTTTCCTTATACATGATTCTTGGCTCCGCCACTGGGGCCGGCTGACCGGCGGGGTGGGGTCGAACGCGTGGCTCCAGGTGGTTAGCGGGGCGTAATTGCAAGGGGCGGGGTCATTTGTGATTGCAGAGATGATAACAAGCAGTGTTTTTAGGCCCTGTTTAGTTTCCAAAATTTTTTTGCCTCCTACAGTAAAAGAGCATGTTTGGACACATGCATGAAGTACTAAATGTAGACAAAAAAAAAACTAATTGCACAGTTCTCGGCAAAATCGCGAGATGAATCTTTTAAGCCTAATTAGTCCATGAAAAGCCTTAAGTACTACAGTACCCACATGTGCTAATGAACGATTAATTAGTATCATTAGATTCGTCTCGCAGTTTCCTGATGGGTTCTGTAATTTTTTTTATTAGTATATAAAAACTCCTCCCAACATCCTTTCGACACATTCGACGTGACACCCAAAAATTTTTACCTTACCAATTAAACACACCCTTAATAGTGTAGGTAGATTGAGATCCCTTGTGCAGGTAGAGAGACGTGGAGTCAGGACTCAAGCCCCCTGGCCGTAGGCCCTACCCAGTAGCCAGCCAGAAGGCACATGTCACCACGCCAGTAGGATTACGCCACACACACAATTCAGTTCACACGGACACGGTGAACCTGCTTGGCACGGCTCCGGACGGCTGCGGCTCCGGCTCCGGCTCCGTCACAAACGTTTCAACAAATTTGTACCAAATTTGTACCTAGAGATGGCATAATTTAAAGAAAATGAGTCTGCTAAAACTATCCCGCATGTCACAATTTCATACATTACATGCTCATAGTACATTCTTACAACTGTTAGATAAATTCTTCTTTTGTTAAAAAGAAACCATAATTACATTCAAACATTTTAACAAACAAAAAGTACATACGTTTCTTCCATTCATTCATTCAACAGATCTCGATTTATACTAAAAACGTGCACACGCTGCCATTTGCATTACACTTTGCCATGTTCATTTCTCATTCTCTTTTCCCAATGACAGGAGGAACATAAAAAAAAAACATTCACAATCACACTTAAATCAAGGATGAGTATACATCGGTTCCAGATATTGTACTAGAAAACACAAGGTTAAGGGGAAAATAATCAAACATGCACTGTAGAAATTCTAATAATCTTCACAATTAACAAAAAGATCCTAATGTTGATTAACTAAAGTCGATGCATGTATATCTATTTTAATCTAAGTGGATTGAAATGCAGCGTAGCTGAGTCTACGAGGCCTCAAACCCCGACTCCGTGGATGACAGCCCACGTCGGGGTGAGCTCCCACGCTCGGCCGAAAATCGCATTTGGCTGTGCGAGTATTGGAATGGATCGCGCCGCGAAAAACGTCAATCCACGCGTGAGAGAAAAATCTCCACCCGAGAGGTGTGGAATCGCGACCACGCGTGCGGGCGCTCCTCCAGCTGTCCGCCGTCGTCTCCTTCGAGCTGTCCGCCGCCTCCTCGACGGCGTCGCCCCGACCGCCTCCTCATTGGGTCCAGGTACGAAGTCTCCTCCCCCATCTCCTCCTCCACCTCATCTCCCTTCACCTTCTCCTCCCTATCCATTTTTTTTTTGTTTCTAGGGTTCTTGACGGCGGCGGCGGCGGCTGCTCCCAGCCGACTTCAGTCATGGCTTTAGTTCCTCCAGGTACATCTGTTCTCCTTCCCCTTCCACACCTCCTTCAGACCTTCTTCTTGCATTTGGTGAAACCATTGTTCCTATGCTAGATCTACGGGTGGTGTACAAGAAGCTGCAGCTCCCCCTCAACCTCCGCCCCAAGAATTCCAAGCCCATGCCATCAATTGCATCAGCTTATTGCTCATAATGTTTTCCCCCCTGCATCAGTGTATGCTCATTTCTATAGATCATATGAAACTTTGTTTTTCATTGGACGACAACCAATACTAATATCTAGGGGAAAAATAGTTACTTTTCAGTAACCATTTTGTTCAGATTTTGTCATCTTTATGAGCAATAGATTTTGTCTGGTCTATCCCGTCGTGGATGGTTTGAATTTGAAGCCTTAATTTTGTCAGTATTTTTACGGCGTAACTAGTGAAATGTTGATTGAGTGGATGCATTTTTTTAGTAATATAATATGCAGTTTCTAATACTAAAAAAATAATCTAGTCATCGCCTTTTCCATAGAAACTTAAATCTAATAAGAAAAAGACACTTTAGTTGTCTGCTAGATTATCTGATCTAGTGATAGTTGTGTTAGTTCTATACAAGACCATGTAATCCTGAAGTCTCAGGAACTTTGCAGCTTTAATTCAACTGATCTTTGTCTCGATTCAGATGTTCAGATCCCTTGAATATGATGTTTGAAACATTAGTTTTTGTTACAGTTCATATGGTTTCGGAAAAACGTGATAACCGAATGAAGATGGAAATTCTTGAATTATTATTATTGACGTGGAGATATATGCTTGACATGTCAAACTGGACATCAGTTCAGTTATTGTCTTGTACCGATCTTTTTTTTAGAGCAATCCTTTTGGCTAGGAGAGGCTTCCAGATAGTTAACCACGCAATGCATGGCTGAAAACTCCAAACTGAAACCTGTGCTGTGTCAGCCTCAAAAGCTGGCAACTGGATTGCATCCGTGACATGTCTAGTTTTGAGATAAATATTCCAATATATGCTGCTGAACAATAGTGCCATATTCTAAAGAGGATTCTTTGGACTAATCGTAGCTTGCTTGTCAATACCAGTTACTAGAAGTTTTATGGAAGAACCATCTCATTCTATTTATCTGTAGACAATTGTTTGTTGTACAGCAATCAATACTTTTGAGATGGAAGAACCATCTCAATCATGCTGTCCAAAATATTATACAAAACGAGTTGACATGTCCCTGTTGTAAGTTGAGATTGCTGCTGAAAACATATAACTGATATGTCAAATTGTGATGTTATTTTGCCTATTAAGATAGACAAGCTGTGATACTATTTTTTATTGTGATTTTTTCAAACCTGTACAGTTTTAGTATTGTGATTTTTTTCACTTGACTAGTCTTAGTGGAGTACTACAATACGTTGTTAATTCGGCTTTGATATGCTTTGATATGTTGCTGCTGAAAACATACAACTGATATGTTGTTTCTGAAGCATATATATCACAGTTAGACTTGTTACAACTTTTACATCTTATTTGGTCCATTTACAAGTCTAGGTTACATGTCAGAAGATCCTCAAATAAAATAATCAGTACTGTTACTTCCATCTCACTGATGCATACATGTTTAGGCGTGTCATGTACTACATGTTTCATGTAAAACATATCATGAGAAGATCCTCAAATAATCAGTACTGTTGCTACTTAGTAGTAGGTGCTGTGTATATCAAGATTTCTAGGATGCCACATTATTATTCTAGGTAGTGTTTAGGCCTTCCTAATTTTCTACACCTTGTGGACTTTCTAAGTTTGCAATGGTCCTTGTCATATAACTTCCATCTCACTGATCGTGAATTATTGGTGCAGACCTGTGTTTGGGAATAGTACTCTATGATGGAACTCTCTCACCAAACTTGACTGCTATACTAGAAACTGTTACTCACACAAGTTATTTACTGTTATTTACCTGTTCTTGATATTTTGATGAGCTCAAGATGCAAAATCTTTGCTTCTTGTTGCAAGGCTTGTAGGCACACTGCAGGAGCTAACCTGAAAAACTCCAAAATTCTATTAAGAAAAACTTGTTTTTTCTTTGCAAGTTTCCTTTCTGCAGTCCCAGTTAACTGTGGTTAATCTACTGATGTGACTTATCAGTATATCTACTATATTTAGCTACTCATGTTTCCTGTTTACATGAAACTAGAATGGACATTCATTGAGTTATTCAGTCTCTTCTGATACCTGAGCTGATGGTGACAGAGTTATTCAGGTCTTGTCTTAAGTCCTGAGTAGCATGAATCCTTTTATCGGGACAGGTAGTAGTGGTTCCTTTACCTTGGAATGCTTGTCATTTTGCCTTGCCTTGTTGCTTTTCTGATCTGACATGCATAGTAATCAGTAGAATTTTGTGTGCTTTCTGATCTGATACAGTTCTTGGTGGTAGCGGTACAGTTCATTCTTAATGTAGTTCCAAGCAAGAAGCAACCAGTGTTTAATATTGTGCCTATATTTTCTTACCTTATGTCTTATTTGCGTTCTGAGACAGAATAGAGGTTAAGTACTTCTGCTGGATGGAGAAGGTCGCGGATGGCGCGCGGGCGGCGCAAAAGAAGAGGACGACGCGGACACGTGGGCGGAGAAGGGCACGCACGGCGAGATCGGGCGCGGTCGAGATACGTGGGGAGCGGGGGGGTTTTCGCTCCCCACCAGCTGTGCAAAAGGGACGGAGTCGGAGGATCGCTTTCTGAACAAAGCAGCGTGGAGCGGAGGCGTCTGGCAGCGCTCTCCAGATTCTCGCCTGGAGCGGAGCGGGAGAAGCGTTGCCGAAGGGTCCCATAGTGCATGCTGCTTACAGATCCTAGTTCATATTAGTTCTGATGTTAAAATCATGTATAATCTTTGTTGTTTTTTATGCCGACTAGGCTCGTGTTGACACCAAAATTTGTTAAGCCTTGCTTGGAAAGGCCAAGGAAGAAATCGGCCAAGGGTGTCATAAAAAAAAAATCTTCTAATTAAGGGATATTTGTGGATCGGTCAAGAAATATTATTTAATATATTTTAGGAAAAGTATGATATTCAAGATTTGCTCACGTGAAGCTAAGTAAAAAGGCAAGTTATCTAGAGGAGGAAAGGAGACATGCATGCACACGTCGGCTTGCGTGGTGCTCATGCACGTACGGCCAATTAACATATTTGGCCATGTTTATTCGGTTCAATATTTGGCCATATTTATTCGGTTTATTTGATATATGGATATACTCCATCTGTCATGTAATACAGTGTATTCTAATAATTTTAAGACAAATTAAGAGAGAATATAAAACACGCATGTAGTCTTATTTTATTTTCAAATCAGACGCTATCATCAATGTGATTATGATGATTAGTTGATAAATGGAAAATATTTAATGTAAAATTAGTTGTTATCCTCTAGAATGAATTATATTTGATGATAATTTTTAAATGCTAGAATGCACTATATAGGACGGAGGGAGTATACTGCCAGCGGAGTCCGTGCATAGAGGAAAATGAATATTATTTTATTTGGGATAAGCACGACGTCTAGATGCACATCAACAGTGAAGGAAAAAGGACACAATCATGTACGTGCATGAGGTCGGCTAGATGGCATGTTCGTATATGTATACGGCAAAATAAATCACGTGCATACATGATCAGATATTAAAGGAATATGGAAGCACACGGAAGGCAAGTACAAGGGCTCCGTGGACATGGTTGTGGAAGATTAGGAATATTATATTCCATTTGCTTAACAAGCAAGGACACGCACATCAGCAAGGACAACACGTGAATGAGATATTTATTGTTAGGTAAGTTTGTACGAGTCTTTATCCAGGATATAAATATAAATTCCCGGTCATTGTAATAGATATCCACACATTAATCAAAATCAATCTTTACTTTTTCGGCTTCACGCCAACCCTTAGGAGTAGGAGTAATGTCGATCTCGACGAGTTCTTCAACAAACGGGGCTGCATCGGCTGATCGACCTCCGGCTTGTACGTGAGGACCGTCATGACTTGCATTATCGTTTGTAAGGCTGCATCAACTGTTTAATCTCTTGCGAATTATAATATAAGTTGGTTATCGATTCGTATCATTGTTTGCGAGGCTGCATCATCTGATTGATCTCTTGTAAATACTAATATTGATCAAAGTTATCGATCATGTATTAATTGCAAGGTCACTAGTTACCGAATTTGACTAAGATTAGCAAGATTCTTCTTGTTGTTTTCGGTCAATTCATCCAGTTGTCGATGTTATTATAATTAATGTTTCGTTAGTTATAATAATATCACAATTTATCCGGTTAAGATCGAGATAGATCGCATCATATCATGTCAATTGGTCATCTTTTGGCTTTATCACGATCAGATCTTAAATTTGATGACTCGTTCTGTTAAGATCGGCTGTTTTATCTCGATCTGAACCATACATAGTACGTTTTCAAAGGCATGAATTAATTTTAGATAGATTCATTAATTGATAAAGTTCGATTTATCGTTATTACTATAGCTACATCGATCAGGTCGAACCTCACCGGTGGAACTTTAGATTGAGATTTATTAATTAATGAGTTTGTTTATGGTTAAGACATGTGCTTTATTTGTTTACTATGTTTGAAATCGGTTATTTTAACCGATTGCGTATGCTTTCACATCTATAGATTGTATCAAGAAACTGTCGAAAATATGGATAGATCTATAAGCTTTTTGGTTTTAGTTTATTATGGTTACCATAACTGCATCGATCCGGTTGAACCCCACTCTGATAATGGGAATAGATTAGATCTAGTTTGTTTATAAATTCATTCTTATTAGAAGTTGATTGCATACATGTTATAATCTCTCTTTTAATATGAATCGGCTGTTTAGCCGATAGCTTGTGCTTTCAAAGAATAAATCATTGATCTTTATAATTGGGTGTATTGTACTTGTTTTTGTCTCGATTAATCAGTCACCATGAATCTATCATGATCCATGAACATCGGTTATTTTGATTCACGTTATTATCATTTAATATTAACCGATCATCCTTGATTTAAAGATCTTCCTTTCATGGATATGCTGGATATCGACTATTTAGTCGATGACCTTATTTATTGGCTTTCAAAGCCGTATATTTGGAAATGTCTGGTGTAACACCGGCATGTTCCACCTTAAACTATTGATTATCTTCTCCTTGTCAATTGTAGGGTCAAATTGACTGACACGCCTCCGGTCTCGAAGCTAACCGGTCCTGTGTTTGAAAGCGAATCTCCAGCCTTACTCCATCAAGCAGATTCTTCTGTCTTGCTGCGTGTTGATCACATTGCCACATTTTTGTGCCAACATGTTTTTTGGCATGCCCGGTGAGACCATAATCGTTTGATTGGAAGTCGATGCTTTATGGATATTCTATTAGCTTTCAAATCACGGAGAGGCTTAATTTTTCATCTACAACAAAAGAACGATGTTAGTATTTATTCGACCATCTATTAAAGCATTATTCAACAAGGCCTCGGCATCTGGCATCAACAAACAACATATCATACTCTAAGGCTGATTTCAATTATGCCTGAAAAGTCACCAATCCTGATTAAAGGCATTGAGCAGTTTTTCATCTATTCACGTGAACCAAGATCAGGATTTTTCTTGAGCCAGAGATCATTGTCAAATACCACGAAGGAAACCAGAGACAAAGTTGCAAGGCCACGTGCTGCTGTTCGGGAGCCTTAACAAGATTCAGGATGTACTGCTGGAATACCTCAAGCACGAAAAATATCAGAGGAAGATGCCGATGATCATACTCATTGTCTCCAGAAAGTTGATTCTGGTCAGAAGGGACATCGGGAGTTAGATTAAAAACAAAGGACTAATGGATTATTTGGCCGATGGAGTTATTTTATTATCAGAAAAGTAACCGATCGGTCCAACGGGAGAAGCCAGGGTCCTGACACGGAGGGGATTGCATGTCATTTGTGTGGTGCTACTAGCAACGTGTGCCAGGTTGCTGTTGTGCCGTTACAAACTTGCAACAACACGTTGACACTTTAAGTGATAAAGTCAAGAAGATCAAAAGCTAATGCCGCTGTACTCTGCCGCCCAAAGAATATTGCATCGGCTAAACAAAGATATACTACGAAGGTAACATGCATACCGTATTCATTAATAAGGAGATAAAGATGGGAAGTTAATGCATCTGCATGCAAGGCACGTCTTGTGATTTTAAAGATTACATGCACACGCATGCGAGATGATTGCCAATGTATGTAATCTGTTCGGATGGTTGCTCCCTCACATCTATCGGCTTCAAGACTTTGGGTCAATAACTGCTCATGAAGTAGGATCGGCTACTATCCTTGAGGTTCAAGACTCTGCCCCCAAGCTGATAAGCTATCTGCCGATGGGGTCCCTGCCGAACGCCGCTCATAAGAAGATTACACGGAGGGATTTATGCTCCTTCATCCCATGAGCTCCAAGATGCTCCATCATACCTGATGAGCCGATACGTGGTGTTGCCGTCACCCCAGCTGGCGTACATCTCGGCATGTATGCATGCTTCTTCGTCAGTTAGCCGGACGGACACAGACATTGGGTATAGAACCTATACGTCGAGAGCCATCCATCGGCACACTACTCCAGCATGTACGAATTATTCGTTTCTATACCGACTGGATAGAGCATCAGCCAGGTTCTTCTGTACTTTAGTCGATAAACACAGGAATGGATTATAAAAAGTGATAGCCGATGGCACGTTGATTCCCTGTCCTCTGGCGGCCGGACCAAAGTTTATTTGTCTGAGCAGTACATATGCGTACATATCAAAGGAGAAAGAGCATAATTGCTTACGTTCATTCAAGAAATCTGGTGATAGGGCTTCACTCAAAATATACACATTGGCTAATTATAGTTCGCTTACATCAACGGAGACAACCGATGTAATCAGTGTATCCTAGAGAAACATTGACGAGACAAGCCGATTGACGGTGAAACTTAAATCGCAAGATGGCCACATAACTTAGTATTGGAGCGGCATGTTTAGGATAAGGTTGCAAATATAATATTCCCACAAGAGTAGCCGATGTGGCCATGCGCACAGGAGTATTGGCTGATAACAATATCGACTTGGAGAGTCATGGATAAATTCTACCAGCTAGATATCGGCAAAGGAACGGTGCGGCTCCTTGGCATGAGCAGCAACTTGTACCTCACTACCCTGCAAGACGGCAACGAAACCGACATTGGACGGTCTGATTGACAAGGCGGACAGGTCAACCGGGATGTTTCTAGAGTGTAAGTACGAGATCATGAAGTGGCTAGACGCATCTACGGCGATGACGTGAACGGCACATCGACACTGGAGAAAATGGACATCAACATCGCAATGGATGACGTGATGGATGCAGCCCAGAGTGCATCGGACATCGTAATGATAAACCCAGACTGGGCATGGGCACCATATTTGCCAACTGCACCAGCTACAACGAGGGTGAAAGAGAAGCGCTAGGCATGGTGCAGAGGATGTTGCACAGCCTCAACTAGGCTACCACCAATTCTGACTTCTTCGGCGACAACCAGGATTGCCACAGGCCGTCAGAGCTCGCCGAACAGGTCGTAAAGTACGCCGAGGTAGTCAAGTTTGGGAGCTGCACACGTTCAAGGGGACGACAAACCCATCGTCAAGCTCAAAAGCTTCAACTTATGACAGCCGATGGCACGCATACCAGTAAAAGCCGGTGATGTCTTTTACTACAAGGAACCAAGAATCGAGAGTCTAGGTGCATCACATTGAGCTGAATTTCATCCGCTATTCACCTCCATCAGCTGCTCACCTCCATCGACTCCAAGAACAGATATACAGAGATCGGCTAGGGGGCCAGTACTGGCTCAGTTTCCACTTCAGCTGAGGCATCAGGCAATGGAACCATCTGGCTTGGCAGATGCGACGTGGTTGGGTCGGGTGAAACAACCGCTAGCGAAGGTACCTCAATAGTAACTGACCGTATGCGACTTTGAAAGCTTGGACACGCCGATGGTGCTCTAAACACACGCTCGGCTATATGGAGCCGATACGGGTACAATCGGCTATATGAAACTAATATAACCTTCATTGCAATCAATAAAGAAGGTCATGGTAAGAGATTCGAGTCCTTAGCTATAAGGCCGGTGTGATATTCGTGTCCACCGAATAACAAGCAACATGGAAGCTAGTGCGATTGATGATACAGCCCTTTTAGTACTGACACATGGTCAGAGAATATTGATGCAAGACAACCGGAGGAGTCAACAGCCGATGAAGCCATAGGTGGGGTAATCGGCTCATTAATCCCCATGAAGGTTTTCACAGCAATTTTATTTCGATTAAAATATTGGAAGATCTCCATCCATCTGCGCGCTCCTCCTGGACGACCCGCACAGCTGATGAAAATATTAATAGAGTTATTGTCTGCTAGGAAGGTCAAAGCTTTATCTCGGTACAAGACTGCCACAACAAATTATCGACTAAATATTCTTCGAAGCATCGGCTACTATTAGTGGTCATGAAAGGCAAGGTAAAAAATGTGTTGGCCGATACATTTGAATAATTGGATTTTCCTAAGAGAACCTGAAGAGGGATATCGGTTTGAAGAAAATCAGCAGCAAAAGTTCATAACGGTCATATGGACAGTCGATATTTCTACAAGGGTAATCTGAAGAGGTGTCAGCTAATATTGGCGCATCGGCTATTTGCAGTTTGGTAATAGGGTCCATAAAGACAGCCGGTGTGATCAATCATGCAAGAATATTAACCAATGTCTTCTGAAAATATATTACCAGAGCTGCTATTAGTAGAATTCCTAGTAGTGAAAGTTTCAAGATTCTTTTTTTGGAAAATTGGTGGTAATACTTTGAGAAGCCGATGAGATATATGTATAGGCTATGTGTTGTTCAAATGGTGATGATTCTATCAGCCGAAGGAAGCGGAGGCCTAGAGGCCGAGTTGAGAGTCATGTGGCGTACATACGGGAACATGTCTCCAGGTGAATGCATGCGTGAAGGAAAAGAAAGCAAGATAATTATAGAAGATGCATGCATGTCATGGTTCGTCATCAAAGTACGTCATCAGAAGTTCCCTCGCCTTCCTCGCCTCCAGAGCTACTATTAGTAGAATTCCCAGTAGTGAAAGTTTCAAGATTCTTTTTTCGGAAAATTGGTGGTAATACTTTGAGAAGCCGATGAGATATATGTATCGGCTATGTGTTGTTCAATTGGTGATGATTCTATCAGCCAAAGGAAGCGAAGGCCTAGAGGCCGAGTTGAGAGGCATGTGGCGTACATACGGGAACATGTCTCCAGGTGAATGCATGCGTGAAGGAAAAGAAAGCAAGATAATTATAGAAGATGCATGCATGCCGTGGTTCATCATCAAAGTACATCATCAGAAGTTCCCTCGCCTCCATCGTCTCTAGGACTCTCCGTCAACATTAACTTCAGGCGTGACTGATGATTCATGAGACGGGAAATTGACATATTTGACAAATCAAGAGGTCTGCAGTATTCTTGCTAGCCTGGTTGTTTACGTGAGGAAAAGCAAAAGGAAAGGTTTATCCATTCAGAGGTGATGCAAGGCAGGTCTCAAAGGAGCCGGATTATAATAATAGGCAAGATCGCCTGTTGGTATATATCAGAAAGTATGCAAATTAACCAAAGACGTGCACGTGCTTCTTTGGAGACTAAACAGAAACGCCTCCATTGGCTGCTCCTTCACATCGATTCCAAGACATATAGGATAGGCCAGGAAGGAAGTAACGCGGCAGGGACAGAGCAGAGGCTCGTCCATGCTCTTTGGATTTTCGAACCCAATGCAAAGCAAAGAAGGAACATGCAAAATACTGGATCGGACAACGCTCTATTTTTGCATGGCCGCCGGCTTCATCGGCTTGGCCTGATACGCTTGCGCGTACGCTACCAGCACCCTACTGATGATGAAAGTGTTGTCCATCTTCATCGTTGCCTTGGTCATCTCCAAATGTAGTGTTCGTCGTCTCCGCGGGCCGGCACATCGTCAACAGGGAATGGGAACTCCAAATCCAAGCGCTCCACCGACGCATGATTGTGGGGATCTTGGCCGCAAGCATGTCATGTACAAGGCCGGCTTGGTCCCGACGAAAGCTTGATCAACTGATGGTAGAAACCAGCACGGCATCGGCGTCGCATTTTCTTCTACGACATGCAACTCGGAGTCCTTCGTGGCATATGTGGCAGAACCGTCTGAAATAGCACACTTACGGAGCTGATCGTCTTTCACCAGACACTAAACACCTCAAAAGCAAGCTACAGTGGGCGGTATCCGTCGGGCACACCCTAAAGGAGAACCCGAAAGATCCACATTTTCTTCCAATGATCCAATAATGAGAACGAGTTACAATACTTATCCATTTCATACATCCGAAATTCTTAAAATTACATTATTACAGTACCAAATGTTAGAGTGCGGAATAAAAATAAACAACGGAATGAAGATAATCATCGAGAAAACTGCTATCGATAGTACGCAAGGATTCCGTCTGTGCAAGAATCCTTCACACAATGATACTCCTCATGCATTACCTGCAACAGGGGTAAATAAACCCTGAGTACACAATGTACTCGTAAGACTTATCCGACTAGTGGGGATAGTTCCCCGACTCAAAGGATATATGAGCTTTATGGCTTGCTAGTTTCCTTTTTGCAGAAAGCAGTACTAATAGTGAGTCCTTATGTATGTTATTATTAATAGCCGTATTAATTCATTAACTAGCCAGTCTATGTAAGCACCTGTTCTACTTTCAAGCAAGAGTTGAGCAATCAGTTCCATTTCATCACTTCCATCTTTCAGTTCTTACTACGATGCTAAACCGTAGACAAGCCGTACCAGAACGCCGACGATTCGTGAATTAATGCCCCCAGCTAGGTACCCCAAAAACACACGTCCCGCTTGTACCCCAGGCACAAGCAGGACTAACCCATCACCCTGCTATCCTAGCTGTCCAGGTCCCCGTCCAAACTTGGACTCCAAGGCCCCACTCCTGAGTCCCGGACTCAGTGCGGTGTAAGGACCTCCACCATCTCCGCCTCCAATCAGTCGGTCCGGAAAGAGCCAGATCCGCGACAAGAGAGCAACGAGTCTTCCCTACGCCCATACCCAAGTATGTGCTCGGGATAATAAGTCTGTAACTTGCCTAGAGCCATATGCAACGACCGGTCCTTAATCGACACAGACAGGAAAAAAGTGTAACCAAGCTATGCCATGTTGGCCGCAGGGCACATCCTCTAGCTTACACCCACCAGTACCCAAACCATATCCCTGCCCGGTCACCACTTTCTTTTCCTTTCCATCATTTATCATGAGCGATCATAATTATCTCCTATTTGCGAGTAACGACAGGTTACCCACGCTACCAAAATTCTGAGCATAGCAGGTACTCGACCTGTACTAGTAGGACTCATAGGTAGATATATTTATGCATGTATTTTTCATAAAATGCCTGTAACGTAAATGCACATTATATATATATATATATTCAGTGATAATAAAATAGGGATTATGCATCGGGGCTTGCCTTGGGCAGACGACGGGTCAGCAAAGTCAGCACCAAAAGACTCCGGGGCTCCCTCCTACACGAGGATCTCATCCTCGTACTCCTCAATGACTTCCTCGTACTCCTGTTCGTTCACGGGCACAAATTCTACCAACTCGTGATCTATATGCATGAAATGACGATGCAACAGTTAATAATATGGGAACAACAACTCTTAAAATAAAAATACATCTGTCTAACTACTAAGTTAATGCCACCGACCAAGGTACTAAGTTATCTATCGTTACCAATAACAAGTATGAAGCATGTCATACATTATCATACTAACTCCATGTATTCTTACTCCTATCGTTGATTTACGCTATGATAAAACAAGGATAATAACTACTCTATTTATCAACCTACTTTAGGACTATAAAATTTACAGCAAGTACAGAATAATCTAGTGAGCTTACTGTAAAATTTTCATAGCTATAGCTAACACCAATTTACCACAAAAATTCCTACAATTATTAATCTACATAATACTAAGCTCTCTAGTTTGGATTTATGAACCTATCACTATCACAACTATCTATAAACTAACTATACTAACAGATAGATGGTATTTTTGTGAATCTAACAAACTTGGTTTCACTATTTTTGGGCATCTATAGAATTTACTATAATTTATCAAAGTTCAGCCCAAAACTTAATTGAATAAACGTTTATACTTGCACTGGAAATTTGAAAACGTATTCTACTGCGCGGCCCAACTCACGACGCGGCTCGACCCACCACAGCGACCCACGCTCACGCACCAGCACGGCCCACGCGGCGGCCTATGCCCGCGATAGCGGCCCAGCGCGGGAAGACCCACGCGCGGCTGGTGCTTTTACAAATAAGTCTCCGTTCTTTCTCCTATCCGCGAAGCTAACCCGAGCACTATTTAAATGAGTCACTGGCTTCGCATCTAGAACCCTGCTTATATTTGAATTCATGCTTTACAAAGTCCCTGGCCGGACTAACAGAGGCCGCGGCCTCACCGGCCAAACGCCGGCGAGCACAGACCTCTCCGGCACCAACCAGCACCCCCATGAGCCTCTACGTGCAACGCGCAACAGATTGAGGTAACAAACGCCAAGAATGGCGCATCACGCAGGCGTGGCCACGCGCCGCGGCTGGGTTAGGCCGCGGCAATCCGACGTCGGCGAAATCACCTAACACCACGCCTGTACTGCTACCCGGTAACCATATACAGGCTAAGAGCAACAACATTGAAGCCCTAATTGAATCACTACCGCTCCCAATCAAGCTGGCCACAGGAACGACATCTAAGCCAGCTCGCCGGCGGCAGCCAATGCGCTCCGGGTGACCTAGCCCCTAATTGACACAACCGCCTATCCTAGGAGCAAGAGGGCCTCACCAGAGATGTGACAGACAGGCTGGACAAAGTCGCGAGGCTCGGCAACAGGTTGGCCACGTGCGCGAGGTTGCTCCGGTTCACGCCGGCCACGGTGAAGGCGTTCCCGGTGCCCTGCTGCTCCGTCGGCAGAGCCACTGCATGGGCGAGGCAAACAAGTTAAGGAGAGGCAACAACCCTGCTCGATTGAGACAAAAGAGCAAGGAGCATCGCCCCGGGCCGAGAACTCATCTCACCGGCCATGGCGGACCGCCGAGGGGAAAACTCTCCCCATTACCTGACCGTAGGAAGGAACCTCATTAGGATGACTCCAATCGGAAGCTAACTACCCTAGCTATTTGGGTGCACAGTGAATTGGAAAGAGATGGACTACACTTGGCCAATTTGAGGGGCGACGCCGTTTGGCTTTGAAAGCATCTAGGCCCCTAAGTGGATTTTGGTGATTAATGTCAATACAAGATTACTATGACTAACGTGTGTTTTGCAGAGGCAATTAAGTTAGGTCATGGTAATGGAGATCGATTGGGCAATTGAGGTGGTCATGCCCCCACGATGGAAATCGTTTCGGTTTTCAAAGGATGGACGACAAGGTTAAGGATAACTAGTTCTAAGTGTCAATTGAAGTTGGAGAGACACTTAGAGTAGTTTAGGACTTTGTTTTTCCTTTGGCCGTACTATGAAGGGGGGTATGAACGGGTAGCTTGACCTAGTTGAGTCTAGTGAGTTAGGTGTGGTGCACACTTGTTAAAACTAGCTCTAGGTAGCTCCTATGAATGCCTAAGATCCTTTGGAGCAAACTTCATTCTCATATGATCGAGAGTTGAAAGTGAATGGAGGGTCAAATACTGACCGGACGCAGGCTCCGGTGCGACCGGACGCTGGCCACAGGGTCCGGTCAGTTCATTTGACTAAGGAGAACATGTCTGGAGTGACCGGACGCTGGAAGGTCGTGTGATCGAACGCTGGGGGACAGCGTCCGGTCGACTCCAGTAAGGGTCCAGACTTAAGAAAGTGTGATCGGACCCTGAGTATCCAGCGTCCGGTCGATTACAGTAAGCACCCAAGAGCGACCGGACGCGTCCGGTCAGTGCTGACCGGACCCTGTCAGCGTTCGGTCATCACTTGGAAACTGTTGCGTGGGTTGAACTGACCGTAGCGTCCGGTCAATATGATCGGAGCGTCCGGTCATCCCGCAGAAGCTCATAACGGTTCGTTTTTTAGGCTGCCTTATAAATAGAAGCTCCACTTGAGTGTGGAGTTACTTTTGCTCATTCCAACAACTAAGAAACACGTTTGTGAGTGCCAAGAAGAGCAAGGTCCTAGTGAGGTGTTTGTGATTTGAGAATCCAAGAGTGAAACCTCATTAGTGAATCAAGAGTAGACAAGTGTGCATCCATCTTCTCATTAGGCTTCGCGTGGTCAAGTGAGAGTTCGTGCTTGTTACTCTTGGTGATCGCCATCACCTAGACGGCTTGGTGGTGATTGGGAGCTTGGTGATCACCTGGCGGAGCTTGTGGGTGACCCAACTCAAGTTGTGAGCGGTTTTGGGTGATTCGCCGCGATGGAGTGTCGAAGAATCAACCTGTAGAGAGCACTTGATCCTTGCGCGGATCAAGGGGGAGCTACATCCTTGCGCGGGTGCTCCAACGAGGACTAGTGGAGAGTGGTGACTCTCCGATACCTCGGTAAAACATCGCTGCGTTCCTCTCTCCATTTACTTTGAGCATTTACTTTAAGTATTTACTTTGAGCAATTCAATACTCGTCTTTACATTCATAGAATTGCTATGCTAGAGTAAGTTTGGAACATAGGTTGCAAGTCTTTTGTGCGTTGATTTGATATAAACACTTTGTCTAGGCACAAGGGGTTAATTGGGCTATCCGTAGGATTTGATTATTGCAAGAAAATTTAGAATTAGCCCAATTCACCCCCCCTCTTGGGCATCTTGATCCTTTCAATTGGTATCAGAGCCTCGTGCTCATGTTTTTAAGCCTAACCGCTTAGAGCAAGATGTCTCACGGGGATGGACCTCCTCCTATCTTCGAGGGGGATGATTTTCCATATTGGAAAATTCGCATGGAGGCTTACCTAGAAGCTCTAGATGCTGGAATTCTTAGAGCCGCCTCTCAAGGGTTCCCAACACCTAAGAATACTGCACAACTCCAAGGCGATGAAGTAAACTATGAAAAATGGAATGCAAAGGCTCGCAACACTATCTTTAGAGGCCTTTGCAAAGATGTGTTCAATCGTGTAAGGAACCACAAAGACGCCCATGCTCTATGGTCGGACGTTTGTGCGCTCCATGAGGGAACCAAGAGTGAGCGTGAGGAACGCTATCATCTTATGATTAAAAAACTAAATTCTTTTGAGATGCTTCCCAAAGAAAGTGCTAATGAAATGTATTCTTGTTTAAATGTTCTTGTAGAGGAAGTCAATGGGCTTGGACTTACTCAAATGTCACCATCCGACGTTGTGAGAAAGATCTTGAGTGTCCTCCCCATTGACAAATATGGGCACATTGTGACCGTGCTACATCAAGGTGATCTTTCTGCCGCTACACCGACACAAATCTTGGGAAAGATCAATGCTCATGAGATGTACATGCACATCACGCCATAAGATGGCTCATCCTCTACAAAGAAGAAAGAGAAGGACTTAGCATTCAAAGCTAGCCAAGATAAGGGCAAGGCAAGACTTGAGTATGAGAGCTCAAGTGATGAAGATGATGAAGAAAGTCTTGCTCTCATGGTGAAGAAGACCGCCAAGATGCTAAAAAAGCTAAACAAGAGTGGCATCAAGTTTAATGGCAAGAAGAAGTTCTTCACTAGCTCAAGAAGAAAGCCAATCTCTGAGATGGATTGCTACAATTGTGGCAAACTTGACCACCTAGCTCATCAATGCACAAAGCCCAAGAAAGACAAGTTCAAGAACAAGGGCAAGAAAGATGATTCAAGTGATGAAGATGAAAAGAAAAAGAACAAGTCATACAAGAAGAGAGATGGTAAAAAGAGACTTCTACAAGAAGAAGAGTGGCAAGGCCTATATTGTCGGTGATTGGCTCACGGACATTGATTCATCAAGTGGATCATCCGATGATGAGAGTGACAATGAGAAGGTGGCCGCCATTGCTATTGATCTTGCATCCTCACCGCCACCATCGCTATCATCCTCTACACACCTATGCCTTATGGCCAAGGGTGAACGCAAGGTAACTAAAAGTGATGATAGTAGTGATGATGAGCAAGCTAGTGATGATGATAGCGATAGCGATGATGATTCACCCACATATGATGATCTTGTCAAAATATTAAGAAAATACACTAAGATCATTAGAAAGAGTAGAGCTACAAATGAAAAACTTGATGCTAAAATGATTCACTCTTAGCTAAGTGTGATACATTAGAAAAGACTAATGATGAGCTCAAAGAAACAAATGATTCTATATCATCCAAACTCAAGGAGCTCAAATCTTCTAAGAAAGAGCTTAAAGATAAACATGATAAACTTGAGTGGGTGCACAATGAGCTTATCACTAGTCACAACAAGCTAAAAGATGAATATACAACTCTAAAGATCAATTATGATACCCTTGTTATTGCACAAGAATTCTTACCAAATGAGCCACTTGTTGCTACTAACCATGTTGTTAAGATTGATATAGCTACCTCATGTGATGATTTAATTGATGAGAGCATTGAGCATGGATCTAGTAGCAAAGGCAAGCAAGTGGTTGAGTGCAATGACTATGATGAGTATGTCAAGCTCAAGAGTGACAATGAGAAGCTCATGAAAGATATTGAAGAGATGAAAAGTCATAACACCATTGTGATAGAAACTCTAGATCATGACAAAGATTTGATCCTTGAGAATGAGAAGCTAAAAAAAGAAAACAAGAAACTCAAGGAAGAGAAGAACAATGATATTCTCAAGGAAGAGAACAAGAAGCTCAAGATGGAGAAAGAGCATCTCAAGGTGGGATTGAACAAGTTTGCTAGAGGCAAGCATCTCCAAAGTGAGCTACTCATGAATACCGTCATGAAGATGGATAGAAGTGGCATTGGATATATGGCAAGTGTAGAGAAGAAGAAGGCTCAAGCTCAACACCAACAATCAAAGCCAAAGCTAAAGCCAAAGAGATGTTTTGAGTGTGGACAAGAAGGCCACTTTGCTCATGAGTGTCAAACTCCACCACCACAACCCTTGCCCAAACATGCTAGACCCTTTGCTTTCAATGCTCACTACATGCTTAGAAAAGATTCTAGTGGAAAGATGAAAGTCATGTTCTTAGGACCTCCCAACAAGAGTGGGCCAAAGAAGATTTGGGTGGCTAAGTCACTTGTTGAGAAGGTGAAGGGCCCTCAACAAGTTTGGATCCCTAAAGCTTGAATCTCTTGTGTATAGGTGAACTACAAGACCGGTGGAAGTCATTGGGTTATTGATAGTGGTTGTACTCAACATATGACCGGTGATCCTCGTATGTTCACCTCACTAGATGAAGAGGTAGATGGACAAGAGAAAATAACATTTGGAGATAATTCAAAGGGCAAGGTTAAAGGATTGGGCAAAGTGGCAATATCAAATGATCATTCCATCTCCAATGTGCTCTATGTTGCCTCATTGAGTTTCAACTTGCTATCCGTCGGGCAATTGTGTGATCTTGGTTTCCAATGCTTATTCACCAAGAAGGAGGTTGTTGTATCCAAAGTAAATGACAAGCAAGTGATATTCAATGGATTTAGATACAACAACTTATATCTAGTTGACTTCACCTCTGAAGATGCAAACTTGAAGACTTGCCTATTCACCAAAACAACACTTGGGTGGCTATGGCATAGAAGACTTGCTCATGTTGGGATGAGCTCACTCAAGAAGCTTATGAAGAATGATTTGGTGAGAGGGTTGAAGGATGTGAAGTTTGAGAAGGACAAGCTTTGTAGTGCATGTCAAGCCGGCAAGCAAGTTGCAAACACTCATCCAACCAAAGCTTTCATGTCAACCACAAGAGTGCTAGAACTCCTACACATGGATTTATTTGGACCAACAACATATAAGAGTTTGGGAGGAAATCTCTATTGTCTTATGATTGTGGATGACTATTCAAGGTATACATGGGTGTTCTTCCTTCATGACAAATCTGAAGTTGCATCTTGTTTCAAGAAGTTCGCCAAGAGAGCTCAAAATGAATTTGAAGTGAAGCTCAAGAAGATAAGAAGTGACAATGGCAAAGAGTTTGACAACACAAATATTGAATCCTATTGTGATGAAGTTGGAATCAAACATGAAGTCTCCGCAACCTATACTCCTCAACAAAATGGTGTAGTTGAGAGGAAGAATCGGACTTTGATCACCCTTGCAAGGACAATGCTAGATGAGTACAACACCCCCGAAGCTCTATGGGCGGAAGCAATCAACACCGCATGTTATGCATCCAACCGTCTATTTCTTCAAAAATTCCTTGTCAAGACACCGTATGAGTTGCTCAATGGGAAGAAGCCGGACGTCTCCTTCTTTAGGGTGTTTGGTTGCAAGTGCTACATCTACAAGAAGCGGCAACACCTAGAGAAGTTTCAAAGACGTTGTGATATAGGTTTTCTTGTTGGTTACTCATTGAAGTCCAAAGCATATAGAGTATTTAATCATGCCACCGGCTTGGTTGAAGAAACATATGATGTGGAATTTGATGAATCTAACGGCTCCCAAGGAGCACATGAGAATCTTGATGATGTAGGTGATGAACCATTGAGGGAGGCTATGAAGAATATCCTGGTGGGAGACATCAAGCCAAAAGATGATGAAAATGATGTACAAGTCATTGACCAACCATCTTCATCAAATGTACCACATGATGGTGAAAAACATGGGAGAGTAGAAAATGAAGATACTCATATCTCCCATGAGCAAATGGTGGTACAGGCACAAGATGTTGATGCTCCACAACCTCCTCCTCAAGTGGTCAATAGAAGAAACACACCTCTCCTACAAGATCATCCACAAGATCTCATCATAGGGAGTCCATCAAAGGGTGTGATGACTCGATCTCAAAAACTTACTTCATTTATTGCTCACCATTCTTTTGTCTCTTGCTATGAGCCTACCAAGGTAGAAGAAGCTCTTAAAGATCCGGATTGGATCAATGCCATGCATGAAGAGTTGAACAACTTCACTCGCAATGAAGTTTGGACTCTTGAAGAGCGACCAAAAGGTGCAAGAGTTATTGGAACGAAGTGGGTGTTCCGCAACAAGCAAGATGATCAAGGTGTTGTTGTGAGGAACAAGGCAAGACTAGTTGCAAAGGGGTTCTCTCAAGTTGAAGGTTTGGATTTTGGAGAGACCTTTGCACCGGTTGCAAGATTAGAAGTCATCCGTATCCTTCTTGCATATGCATCACATCATGAAATGAAACTATATCAAATGGATGTGAAAAGGGCTTTTTTAAATGAACTAGTCTATGTTGATCAACCTCCCGGGTTTAAAGACCCTAGATATCCTAATCATGTTTATAGGTTGTCCAAGGCACTATATGGGCTTAAGCAAGCCCCAAGAGCTTGGTATGAGCGCCTTCGGGACTTTATCATTGAGAAGGGCTTCACAATTGGGAAGGTCGACACCACGCTATTCACCAAGAAGCTTGATGGGCATATCTTCATTTGTCAAGTATATATTGATGATATCATCTTTGGATCATCAAATGAAGACTCATGCAAAGAATTTGGTGAATTGATGTCGAAGGAGTTCGAGATGTCAATGATTGGTGAGCTTACATTCTTTCTTGGTTTTCAAATCAAGCAAATGAAAGAAGGCATCTTCATCTCTCAAGAGAAATACACAAAAGATCTTCTCAAGAGATTCAAGATGGATGAATGTAAGCCAATCAAGACACCAATGCCTACAAATGGACATCTCGATCTAGATGAGGGAGGTAACCCGGTTGATCAAACTCTCTACCATTCTATGATTGGTAGCTTGTTATATTTAACCACATCTAGGCCCGACATCATGTTTAGTGTGTGTATGTGTGCTAGATTTCAAGCTAGTCCTAAGGAAACTCATTTAATTACCGTAAAAAGAATCCTTAGGTATCTTAAGCACACACCAAGCATTGGTCTTTGGTATCCCAAAGGAGCTTTATTTGAATTAATTGGCTATTCCGATTCGGATTACGCCGGATGCAAAGTTGATAGAAAGAGCACATCCGGAGGGTGCCATTTGCTTGGAAGATCACTTGTGTCTTGGTCCTCCAAGAAACAAAATAGTGTGGCTTTGTCCACCGCCGAAGCGGAATACATTGCCGCGGGTGCTTGTTGTGCACAAATATTATACATGAAACAAACTTTGCTAGACTATGGAGTAGTTCTAGAGAAAGTACCTCTTTTGTGCGACAATAAAAGTGCGGTAAAACTTGCAAATAATCCGGTTCAACACTCTCGCACCAAGCATATAGATATCCGCCATCACTTTCTAAGAGATCATGTGGCTAAAAATGATATATCACTAGAAGGTGTAAGATTCGAAGATTAATTAGCGGATATCTTCACTAAACCGCTAGATGAGGCTACATTTTGTAGATTGCGGAATGAGCTCAATGTTCTTGATTTTAGTAACTTCACTAAAAATTGAGCTTGTGTTGTCTCGTGCATTCATTGTAATATACGACATGTTTAAATTCGTGGCAATGCATATAGCGCTTGTCTAACATGGTTAAGATAACCGCAAAAGCGTGTGAAGAAGCTTAACCTTGGATCAAACTTGACAAGCAACTAGATTTACTCAAGTATTGCATATGCATGAATGTTGTTTTGTCGTTTTGTTCCGCTTTGCCCTCTTGTTGCCTATTTTCTTAAAAAGAATTATAGCCTAAGGCAAAATAGTTTAAAAAATATATATGAGGGTTTGAGAGAGTCACTCACATCAGTCCCAATTGGTGTTTATTTGGATCTTATTCAAGTTGGGACTTGATTGGGAAATGCATACAATGAGATGGATGTTTGAAGATTTGCCGGAAAAGGTGCAGGACGGACGCACGCACTGCACGCTGTTGTCTAGCGTCCGGCCGATTCACGAGGTGAACTGCTTGGTGAAGGAGTGACCGGACGTTGCGTCTGTCTGCGTCCGGTCGAAGGGTTCAGCGTCCGGCCGATCGAGGTAGACCAAGTTGCATTAACCGGACCCTACCGTCCAAATATGGACCACCGGACGCGTCCGGTCTCGATTCCAGAGGATTTGGACCTCTCGAATCGACCGGACGCTGGTGGTGGTAGCGTCCGGTCGCTACCACCGGAGTCGGTCCGGCCAGGATCTCGCGCGGCTTCGTGACTCTTTTCTCCGATTCCTTTTCTATCGCGTGTGGGGAACTATTTAACCGCAAGCCGCACCTTTGTTCGCCCTCATCCCACCTTGCCCTAGCCAGCCGCCGCCGCCTTTCTTGCGCCTCTTCCGTCGCCACCGTCGGCGCCGCCGCGTTCTAGCTGCCGCCGCCGCCTCTTGCGCCTCCTCACGGTGTCGCCACCCAGGCCGCCGCGCCTTTGCCTCGCCATGCCACCGTGACCCTCACGCCGCCACCTCGTGCCCACGCCGCCGCAGCTCCAGCCTCGCCACATCGCGCTTCGAGGCTTCCTCACAAGCACTACCACCACGCCAAAGACAAAGACGCGCCACCGTAGCTCGCGCACCACCGCCATTATCGCCACCGCCGTAGCTCGCAGGAGTCGCCCCGCCCACGCCTCGCTTCGCTTTCTTCTTGCCGTGTGCCCTAGCCTCATCTCCTCTCGGTAAGGCTAGCCCTTTGTTTCAATTTCAAATTATGAGATCAATTTGCAATACAATGCACCGATTTCACAAATACTAGGGCCACCAGTTCATCATTGCTCCGTGTAACCCTAGCCGGTTCCGAGGTTCCCCACGTGACATCTCATCTTTTGGATCGCCGATCGCCGTGTAGAAAGCCATTCGATTCAATTTCGCATCTACATTGCTTTCTCTGTTAGGGTTTCGCATCTATTAGCAATATGGTATTTATTTGTATATCCATCTATTCTATCATGCAACGAGTTGGTTCCGTTGTGGTTCTTGTGGCGATTGATGATCAACTCGAGCCAAGCTCATGAGTAAGGATCGAGGCCAAGCCTCGAAAGCGTGCAGCTTGATGCTTGATCTTCATTAGCGGCGCTTCACCATCTTGTCGGGCCTCGGATGGCTCGCACCAAGAACGTTGGTGGTGGCCCAAGTGATGATGATCGGAGGCCCCGCCTCGCCACCAACCGGTACCGGATCTAAGGGCAAGTCAACCAAGCAGTGACATCCAAGAAGCGGAAGTATCCTCGATGCGAGACAAAGAAGAGTAGTAGTTGTTGCGAGAGGCCGCAGAGCGTGCCGAGAGAGGTGGTGCCCGCAGCGGAGTTGTCATTGCAGATCGCCCGGGCCACCAAAGATTCGAGAGCTACGATTGAGGAGGTTGAGCGTCGTCACGGTAGTCCAAATTGGACCTGCCACGCTTGCGGGACGACGGGTTGCCATTGAGGAGGGTCCGTCAAGACAAAGCGGCAATCCCCAAGCAAGAGCCTCAGCCAGACCTGAGGCCGAGGAGACAGAGCCAAGCACACCCAGCCTTCGCTCTGGGCGGACCCGTGTACCTGTACCGCCTCGCCGAGGCCGCCGACACACGCCGAGGGGATCACGTCCTCCACCTAGACCACAGGGTCCACCTCCAAAGGTTCACCTCGACTTGAGGGCCGCTACGCCAGTGTGTTCAAAGCACATGCGTTTTGTTGAGTTTGAGGTTTGGTTTCCTCAAGGAGGGATGAGAGAGCACCGAGGGTTTCTACACGCCACCGGGAGGATTTCTACAATGCTTATCTCAACAAGTGGGGCGTTGTTCGGATCTCGAGAGTTTGTCGATAGAGTCCATTGTGGCGCAATGGAGAGAGCATTCGGCCATACTTGTCATATTTGCCAGACCGATGATTTGATTGGACGGACAGGATATATGTACCATCTTGGGTTCGTCTGGTTTTATGCTTCACTCTTCATCGATCCACATCACATGTTTATTCACTTTGCTTTCAGAGGCAAAGACTACAGAGTGACGAGTGGCAGGGTCAGAGAGATACTGAGGCTACAGGAGCAGCCTGTCAAGATACATGAGGTCTGTTATGGACAGCAGGAGCCTCCCAGGCGTCCACATGGAGGGTTGGTGCCTCCTACAGATTTAGTGCGACATTGCTTCAAGGAGCCTTTTGGAGAGGGGTCGAGCAGGAACCCCAGTGACTTGACTCCTACAGCGAGAGTGCTAGAGGCCATTATCAGGAGGACACTGCTTCCCAGGTTGGGATATAGAGAGGGTCCGACTCGCCACAGCCTACGCTTCTTAATGCTATGATGCAAGAGATGTTTTGATATCTGGGACCTCCTTCTTTCGAGATGGAGGATACTATAGCCGAGGGATTCAAGGGTCGTGGCGCCTTCCCTATGCTCACTGGATCACGTTTCTTGTCCACAGAATAGTGCTTGATAAGCCCCCTGGTATGATGGATGAGTATACAGGTGCCACCACAGAATTCCCAGCTTACAACCTGTCACAGAGGATCAGACATACCACGCCTCAGGCACCCAGACAGCCTAGCCATCGTCCCGACGTGCCAGAGTCCGCAGCTCAGCAGGATGAGATCATCAGAGGGATTGCAGCCACTGAGGAGGAGGAGCTAGAGGCACAGCAGGAGGTGAGCGAGTACAGTGACAGCTCTGACGATGACTATCTGCCTATTCCTCAGATGCCTCCACGCAGACATGATGCAGAGGCCGGTAGCTCCAGGTTCTGCTCCACCTTTCTGCTCCACACATGCACCCCCTCATTGCTATTCTTGAGCGGATGCAAAGAGACACAAGATAGACGAGCACGAGAGACAAATGCTACTTTTGCCCGGTTTTAGACTCGACAGGACGAGTTCCAGAGGCAAGAAGAGCCATGCAAAGCGGCAGAGATGCATCAACAAAGAGATACTCTTGCAAAGGCGGCTTATGGGTTTCATGCAAAGACGTAGTGACAGCTCTTGGGGCCCCATGACCACAGAACTTTGCCCCACTTTGCTCAAACTGCTTCCACCACGACGACTCCAAATATTCAGCCCAGCTGGCTTGTGGTCGAGGACAGCCTCCAAATCAATTTGCTTCACCACTTGTACAGTGTGTCCCAGTGGTTGGCCTCACCTGTAGCCCCCCGCAGCTCACTCCACTTCACTTGACGGGCTTCACACCAGCAGTCCTCCTCTCGCTATTCGTGTGCTCGACACGCCGGTCTCGAGAGTCTTGGAGCATCCTTCAATGAGTTGACTGGCATGCCTACTCCGCCTCCATATGCATTCTCGCCGGTCCGTCTGATGAGAGACCCATCATTGTGACTACTCAGAGGCTCCCTCGTCTGTCAGCCTCGTCGAGATCCTATGATGCAGACATACTAGCAGCTTTTCACAGCAAAGACTGGCTCCAGCTGCACTCCAGATCGCTTTCAAATGACACTTCCTACCACAGAGGGTCACTCACCAGAGCTCGGGTCGATGATGATGGTGCCCGGTTCCAGCTTTCGCCCCACGTTCTTGAGCGCCCGGCTCGTCCGCTGCAGCCTCGCCGTCCGACCCCTAGGTTTTGGTGTTTGACGCCAAAGGGGGAGAGGGTGTTCGAGTATGTAGTCTCAGGGGAAGCTACATTTAGGGGGAGCTAGTTATCTAGTATTAGCCTATTATATACATTTGGAGTTCTATTTGTGTGATACACTATTACTTATGCATTCGTGTGTTTACTTTCCTGCATACTATTATATATATGTAATAGTGCTATCTACGTGATTATGATATTTGACATGTGTGATTTCTACTTTGCATTATCTATATGTCATATCACTTGTGTTATGCTCATTTGCTTTTGCTTCCGCGTTTATACTTCGAAGCAAATGAGCTTTGTTACTTGTACTCATGCTTAATTCATATCCTTTGAGTACATTGTGTTGGCTTGGGTCATATAAGCTTGCCTAACTCTTTTGTTCTTAACGACAAAAGCTTATATGAACCAAGCCCGTCAAAAACCTCATTCCATAACATACTCGAGGTGGTATTGTCATCAATCACCAAAAATGGGGAGATTGAAAGCATCTAGGCCCCTAAGTGGATTTTGGTGATTAATGTCAATACAAGATTACTATGACTAACGTGTGTTTTGCAGAGGCAATTAAGTTAGGTCATGGTAATGGAGATCGATTGGGCAATTGAGGTGGTCATGCCCCCACGATGGAAATCGTTTCGGTTTTCAAAGGATGGACGACAAGGTTAAGGATAACTAGTTCTAAGTGTCAATTGAAGTTGGAGAGACACTTAGAGTAGTTTAGGACTTTGTTTTTCCTTTGGCCGTACTATGAAGGGGGGTATGAACGGGTAGCTTGACCTAGTTGAGTCTAGTGAGTTAGGTGTGGTGCACACTTGTTAAAACTAGCTCTAGGTAGCTCCTATGAATGCCTAAGATCCTTTGGAGCAAACTTCATTCTCATATGATAGAGAGTTGGAAGTGAATGGAGGGTCAAATACTGACCGAACGCAGGCTCCGGTGCGACCGGACGCTGGCCGCAGGGTCCGGTCAGTTCATTTGACTAAGGAGAACATGTCTGGAGTGACCGGACGCTGGAAGGTCGTGTGACCGGACGCTGGGGGCCAGCGTCCGGTCGACTCCAGTTAGGGTCCAGACTTGAGAAAGTGTGACCGGACGCGTCCGGTCAGTGGTGACCGGACCCTGAGTATCCAGCGTCCGGTCGATTACAGTAAGCATCCAAGAGCGACCGGACGCGTCCGGTCAGTGCTGACCGGACCCTGTCAGCGTCCGGTCATCACTTGGAAACTGTTGCGCGGGTTGAACTGACCGGAGCGTCCGGTCAATATGATCGGAGCGTCCGGTCATCCCGCAGAAGCTCATAACGGTTCGTTTTTCAGGCTGCCTTATAAATAGAAGCTCCACTCGAGTGTGGAGTTACTTTTGCTCATTGCAACAGCTGAGAAACACGTTTGTGAGTGCCAAGAAGAGCAAGGTCCTAGTGAGATGTTTGTGATTTGAGAATCCAAGAGTGAAACCTCATTAGTGAATCAAGAGTAGACAAGTGTGCATCCATCTTCTCATTAGGCTTCGCGTGGTCAAGTGAGAGTTCGTGCTTGTTACTCTTGGTGATCACCATCACCTAGACGGCTTGGTGGTGATTGGGAGCTTGGTGATCACCCGGCGGAGCTTGTGGGTGACCCAACTCAAGTTGTGAGCGGTTTTGGGTGATTCGCCGCGACGGAGTGTCGAAGAATCAACCCGTAGAGAGCACTTGATCCTTGCGCGGATCAAGGGGGAGCTACACCCTTGCGCGGGTGCTCCAACGAGGACTAGTGGAGAGTGGCGACTCTCCGATACCTCGGCAAAACATCGCCGCGTTCCTCTCTCCATTTACTTTGAGCATTTACTTTAAGTATTACTTTGAGCAATTCAATACTCGTCTTTACATTCATAGAATTGCTATGCTAGAGTAAGTTTGGAACATAGGTTGCAAGTCTTTTGTGCGTTGATTTGATAGAAACACTTTGTCTAGGCACAAGGGGTTAATTGGGCTATCCGTAGGATTTGATTATTGCAAGAAAATTTAGAATTAGCCCAATTCACCCCCCCTCTTGGGCATCTTGATCCTTTCAGGCTTAATGGTGACGACGGCGATGGCGAAACTTAAATTGGCGCCCGACATCGTACTACCGCCCAGGACAAGTTAGGCACGAAGCTGTACCCCCACTCGTCCTCCAAACGTGGGCAATTGTAAGAGGGGACCGGCCCAAAGAGTTAGGCCTATTCGTGGCGCGGCCGCCCGAAGATCCTCCAGGCGACGCGACGGAAACATGGCGTGTCCTCGCGCACAAACGTGAAGGCGAGGACCGGCGGGGCCAACCCATGCGCGTGCAGCCGAAACATCAACGGGAGCAGTAGCTGTGCAGGCGATGCACGTGAGCGCGCTTGGGCGAGCGGCGACACCGGTTCGAACGAGCCGAAAATGCAGGCAGATGCGATGGCGGGCAGTGGGCACAGGCGGACGTGATGGAGGAGGCAGAGCAGCCTGGCCCGCTGGACCCCAGCGCGCGCGTGTGTGCGCGAGTCGCGAGCCTGGCGCGGCAACAATGGTGTGGTCCGGGCGGCAGTGATGGCCGAACGGCCAGCGCGCGGCGACGACTGGACGCGTGCGGTGTGAGCGAGCTGCATGCCAGAGCGTGGCGGCAGGAGGCCGTGGCAGCGCCCGGAGGTAGAAACCGTGTCGTGCATGCTTTTTAAAGTTGCTACAAAAACCAATTCGATGATCCAAAAACCAAACCAGTTATTCTATCCTCGAGAAGGTACATAGGGCTATCAAACTAAGCCAAAACATCATGCAACTGCTTAACCCGATCATTCTATAAAAATTATCGAGCATGGCTTCGTCGACCCATTTTCAGACTTACGCGAAATGACTAAGCTTCAAATGGTTTCGCGTTGAATTCCTTTTACAAGTTACTTGATACACTAGCTAGCGAACCCCGTCCTCGACCGCACGTATTTTATCGTCGCCTACGAAATTTGTACTACGAACTTTACTAAAGTTTCGCATATGCGTTCTATGACATTTTTGTTCGATAAAAAATCACTTAGAACCCTAAACGATATAAAGCGACATGAAATGTAGCATTTGTTTCTTATTTCAGATGAACGTTTCAAGTGCCATATATTGATTTGTACCCTATATTACACACATTTACACACAAGTATGATGCTCATGCAGTGTTTTAACAAAAACTGTACAATGTAACACCGAGGGTGTTACAACATCCGGCGTCCATCATCATGGTCATGATCGTGATAGTTCCGCTACTGATGCAGGAGTCACTGTTTCGGCTTGCCCACCATGCCTGTCAAAAGGATGTGCACGGCGGTCATGCTTGACTTGCTCGATCAGCCTCCTAGTGGCCCACGCCACCGGCAGTGGTATGAGGATTGCACATATACAATATTATTCTGAAGTCAGTGATGGACTAGAGATCGGCGTCACTAAAATTAAAATATATATACAAAAAGGAGGCACAAGGATGCTCATCGGCTCGTCAAGGCATCGAGCTAATGGGACCCTATATATTTCAAGTGGAAACACTCATCGGCTCAGTGTGGGAAGATCAGGGCATGCATCAGGCCCATGGGGCCCTATATGTGGTGATCAGACTCTATCAGCTTATATTATGAAGACACGGGGGCCATTTCCTGATCGGCTAGAGCAAATGAAAATGAACGGTCGGAGAGCAAAGGAATTGCTATTTCTTTAAGTTGCCGATGTCTATGCAAGGAAGGACAAGATGGCTGGCTATATACATGAGTATGTAAAGAAGCAAGAAAGAAGCTAGCCACCATGCATCGGTTTTGAGCCTCGCGTGATTAATAAAGAAAGCAATGAGTAACAGCTGATCGAGCAAAGAAGCTCCGGTCGACTATCCAAGCATCGGCTATCCTGCTGCCAATGAATAGCCGATGGTCACATCGGCCCGCTGATGGCTGATAAGTCGGAGTGAACTGCGCCATGGAGGTACAAGAACCGCCGACGCAAACAAAGATATATACAAGCGACCAAGATTCAAAAAACCAAGTGCTGCGGTCTAGACCAAATAATATATCGAAGTTGGTCATCGGCTTAGAATAGGAAAATCAAGACATCAAGCCGACAGAGCCCTTTGTGTGGTGCATGCAAGTGTTAGATTTCCATACATATATATACACGACGTGCATAGGCACATAAGGGATAAATCAGGTCTTGGAAGTGTGTGCCGTCATGCCGTATCATATGTTTGATTGAGATCATAAAGCTGACGGAGTCTAGCTAATATACTCATATTGGGAGAGAGTCGCAGCAGAGGACACTCATCAGCTCAAAGTGGAGGTACGAACATGCATATATGAGGTGAGGAGTGGAATAAGGTATTATTGCTGCCAGCAAATTCATCGGCTGCATGCATGTGTCAGCAAGTCCTGGTGCATCATGTTGAGTTGAAGAATTTTGGGCTTATACCAAGCAAAGCAAGGTGATATTTCTTCGGACTCAGGAAATTAATGTGGCTAGGATCAGCAAAGAAGAAATAATTTCCCTGCCTTGGTGCAATCGAAGTCATGCTAGCTGATCAGGAAATTAAGTTGGCCGCTCAACAACACTTGCAGATCATGAGGTATACGTGTATCATCAGGCTGAAGTACATGTTGTGGTAACAGTGATGGTGCGACTTCTATAAAAGCCCATAAAACTAGCTCCTATTATTGATAATGAGACGGCCGCTGTGCTCATTGTTGAGGCCTCAGCTTTAGATCCGATCCGAGCAGTAAATGAAGGGCGTATGAAGTCGGCTTCAGATGCAGAAATAGCCTATTAAAAAAAACATGAGAGGTCATTGTAGATGTGAAAGTCATGCAATTCGGGAGAGGGAATTGATGGTCTTAACCAACAAGACATGGCCGAGCGTACAACTTTCTTGATACGGAGCCGATGCAGTCTTCTATATTGCAATCAGGTGACATCGGCTCAGGAAAGAAGAATGTTCGGACCCTAATAGTTCGAAGCATGAAAAAATCATACTCCGGACTAAGAGGGCATGTGTTGACATCAAAATTTGGTAAGCCTTGCTTGCAAAGGAAGAAATCGGGCGATAGTGTCAAAGACAGAAAAACCTCCCAATTAAGGGATATTTACGGATCGGCTATAAAATATTATTTAATATATTTTGGGATAAGCTTGATATTCAAGATTTGCTCACGTGAAGATAAGTAAAAAGGCAAGGAAGCTAGAGGAGAAAAGGAGACATGCATACACACGTAACACCAGGCTTGCGTGATCAACTATTGGAAGTGCTCATGCATGTATGGCCCATTAACATATTTGGCCATGTTTATTCGGTTCATTTGATATATGGATATATGCTGCTAGCGATGGAGTCCATACACGGAGGAAAAGGAATATTATTTTATTTGGGATAAGCACGACGTCTAGATGCACATCAACGGTGAAGGAAAAAGGACACCTATCATGTACGTGCATGAGGACGACTAGATGGCATGTTCGTATATGTATATGGCAAAATAAATCACGTGCATACAGGATGGGATATTAAAGGAATATGCAAGCAGATGGAAGGCAAGTACAAGGGCTCCGTGGATATTGGTTGTGGAAGATTAGAAATATTATATTCCATTTGCTTAACAAGCAAGGACACGTACATCAGCAAAGACTCCACGTGAAGGAGATATTTATTGTTAGGCAAGGTTGTATGAGTCTTTATCCCAGGGTATAAATATAAATCTCCGGTCATTGTAATAGACATTCACACATAAATCAAAATCAGTCTTTACTTTTTTTGGCTTCACGCTAACCCTTAGGAGTAGGAGTAATGTAGATCTCGGCGAGTTCTTCAACAAGTAGGGGCTGCATCAGCCGTTTGATCTCTTGCGAATTATAATATAAGTTAGTTATCGATTTGTATCATTGTTTGCGAGGTTGCATCATCCGATTGATCTCTTGTAGATACTGATATTGATCAAAGTTATCGATCTTGTATTAATTGCAAGGTCACTAGTTACCGAATTTGACTAAGATTAGTAAGATTCTTCTTGTTGTTTTCGGTCAATTCATCCGATTATTGATCTTATTATAATTAATGTTTAGTTAGTTATAATAATATCACAATTTATCCGGTTAAGATCGAGATAGATCGGCATCATATCATGTCAATTGGTCGTCTTTTGGCTTTGTCACGATCAGATCTTAAATTTGATGACTCGTTCTGTTAAGATCGGCTATTTTATCTCGATCTGAACCATACATAGTACGTTTTCAAAGGCATGAATTAGTTTTAGATAGATTCATTAATTGATAAAGTTTGATTTATCATTATTATCATAGCTGCATCGATCCGGTCGAACCTCACTGGTGGAACTTTAGATTATGATTTATTAATTAATGAGTTTGTTTATGGTTAAGATATGTGTTTTGTTTGTTTACTATGTTTGAAATCGGCTATTTTAGCCGATTGCGTATCTTTTACATCTATAGCTTGTACCAAGAAACTGTTAAAAATATGGATAGATCTATAAGCTTTTTGATTTTAGTTTATTATCGTTACCATAGCTGCATCGATCCGGTCGAACCTCACTGATAATGATAATAGATTAGATCTAGTTTGTTTATAAATTCATTCTTATTAGATAGTTGGTTGCATACATGTTATAATCCCCCTTTTAATCTGAATCGGTTGTTTAACCGATAGCTTGTGCTTTCAAAGATGAAATCATTGATCTTTATAATTGGGTGTATTGTACTTGTTTTTGTCTCAATTAATCAGTCACCATGAATCTGCCATGATCTATGAGCATCGGTTATTTTGATTCACGTTATTATCATTTAATATTAGTCGATCATCCTTGATTTAAAAATCTTCCTCTCATGGATATGCTGGATATCTATTATTTAGTCGATGGCCTTATTTATTGGCTTTCAAAGCCGTATATTTGGAACTGTCTGGTGCAACACCGACATGTTCCACCTTAAATTATTGATTATCTTCTTCTTGTCAATTGCAGGATCAAATTGACTGGCACGGCTCCGGCCTCGAAGCCAACCGGTCCTGTGTTTAAAGCCAAGCGGATCTCCAGCCTTGCTCCATCAAGCAGATTCTTCCGACTTGCTGCGTGTTAATCACATTGCCACATTTTTGTGTCAACAACTCGTGATTAGTTGATATTATATAGTTTTGCTTAAAGTTTGATTTTCTCTACCAAATGGTTGAATCAGCAAACCACGCCTACCATGCCTGCCAAACCCACGCCAAACCAAATGACTTAATCCACAGCATGGGTGGCCTCTCTCCCTTGGATCAACCCCCGGGTGGATTGGGTGAGTGGGAGGGATTAACCCAACCCACAGGTGGAACTACTCACACGATCAGCCAAACGCCATGAAACTCACTGGGACATGGAATTCGTGCTCCATGAAAAAGGGAGGAAAAAGAAGCATGGAATTTGTGCTCCATGAAAAAAGGGGGAAAAAAGAAGCACCAACGTTGTTATGATTTTGTCACACCTAGTTTAAAAAACAAAACCAGATGTACACCATATGTGTGCCTAGGAATCAATAACACATATATGACGATAAATTACATAGTATTAAGCCGGTGTTTATTACATATCGAATAATAATGCATACATAGAGACAAAATATTTATCAGAGTAACGGAAATACACATTCTAATCTTCAAGTGAAGCCTCTAGAGCCACAAGGATGGTTGATTGGGGTACATACGCCTAGCACTTCTCAGAAAACTCACTAGCTCCATCATCTAGTACCCATCCAGGATTTTTCCAAAGTAATTAAAAAGTAAAGCTAGCGTAAACAAACCACCGCTTAAGAATCATAATATGAAGGGATGTAGGCTCAAAAGATTTGACACGGCTGAACTGCGATAAGCAATTTTAGTAGATTAAGTTTTATCATTAGAACTTGAGTTGCTAAATTATGCTTAAGCTCCGGTTCCCACATGCTCATAAACAATTGCAATGTAACAATTATGAATAAACATGAGCATCACATCATAGAATAACAATAAGAACCAATTATTCCGTAAGTTTTCCAAGCCGCTCCTGACCGTGAGCACGACTGTTATAACAGTTTTTAATACTCTGCAGAGGTTCTACATCTTTACACTTGAGTCGTGATTTACCCTTTCGCCCGAGGTGATCAGCCTCTTGACCCACTACCAAGGAAGACCGATAGGGTTCACTATAAAGTCTTTCAAAGTTTCGTCTAACAAGTTAGTGGCCGCAAGGTTTCAATGTCAGGCAGATATAGAGCCCCCTTTAAGGTGACACACTCACACAGAAGTACTCAGATTAACAAAGGCTGCACTATACCCAACGGTGGCAAACCCCTCTTGCGCCTTTCAGTAACCACTAACAAGCTAGCAAAGGTCCTTCTATTGAACTAAAGCTAGAGCCATATAGCACTCATGGTTGTACTATAAGTCCTGGATTTTGCTTACAGATAAGTCCTTATGGTTACATGTTGCTAAATAGCACATTTTAAACATCATTGCATTTTCCATTAGTCAACATTAAGGAGCTTTCATTTAAGTAGAGCAACTAGCAAAACTACCCGTATGCATATCCCCATAGGTATCAAGGATTAAGATAATAAATACTAGGAATATCCTTAAGGCTATCATATTCGACGCATGTAGCATGAACATAGTGACATTAAGATTATTAGGTGTCAAGGAGAGCCTAATATTATACTTGTCTTAACACTTGCTCAAACTTTCTCATACTTCGCTTCTGGTTATCACCTTCTGATCTTCAACGCTCACAAGCGGTTCTCATTCTACTCGTAGCAAGCACCACGCATAGGCAAACATACAAGTAACAAATAAAAGCAACTAAGAACAGTACACCAAACAAGATAAAATAACGTACTAAAAGAGAGCTAGTTGTACGGTTCCTATATCGCAAGAAACGCTGAAAAACCTATTGTTGTACAACTATAGTTGAAAAGAAGCGACTACCGGGAGTTTTATATTATAAAAGAACAGAAAGAGACTACGTGTTTGATTTATTTTAGTTAACCAAAACCATGTGAGGAAACCGATTATCGGTGCAGAAAGTGACCAACACGTAAATATTTGTAGTTTTGCTGTACGTTGTGATCAGAGGTGGCCTAGCACTCAATGACACAGGGTTTATACTGGTTCAGACAACATGCCCTACGTCCAGTTTGAGTCGGTCGGTGACTTTATTTCTGAGCCTAGGTGCTCGAAGTTTGCTGTGGGGTTACAAACGAAAGGGAGATAGATGGGGGGTACAAGAGGTCCGTTCGGACTCTGGTCTGAAGGGCCGAGAGTGACGGAAGCTCCGCTATGTGCTAAGTGTTCGATCGTGCGCTCTGCGAAGCTTTAGAGTGTCTCAAGCTACAAAGGATGGATCGATGTAAGTGAACTGAGGGGATCCCCTCGTTGGGAAGGGGCGCATCCCCTTTTATAGATGAAGGGGACGGCCTTACAAGTGAGAGAGAGAGAGATAGTACGTATGCTACTAAGTCTTATTGCCCACGCCGGCGGGTACCAGATAATGGTAGGCTCCCATAATACTGTTTAATGTTAGATACACGTGGGAGGTTGCGTCGTCTTCTTCTGGTATGGTAGACGTCGGTGCCTGCCATACTGTTGATGTCCAGAGGCATGTAGGGGGTTTTACCATGTTCGCCTGGTACGATAAATGTCGGCGCCCACAACACTGTTGATGCCTAGATGCATGTGGGGGGAGCCTTACCGTGTTTGTCTGGTATAGGAGTTGATGGTGCCCACAACACTGTAGGGAAAATGTCGGCGCCTACAACACTACTTGGGTTCTGTCATGCCAGGAAGGTCGCAGGGTACTGTCCTGTAGGTGTACAGGGTACGGTCCTCGGTATTGTGGTTCACTTGAGTGCCCTGCCTTACTTTCTCCGTTCGTTTCCTGGTCCTTACCGAGCAGGCGTCCCCGGTCGGTTGGTCCCAGTCGGCTCTGATTGTGCCAGTTGGAGAAGAGCTGTGAGCAGGGGTTCGGCTCATCCCCGATCGGAGACGCGTTTGGCTAGGCCTTCCGGTCGGAGAGGCTGGCTGGGGCCGGAAGCGAGCGTTGTTCCTCTTTGGCCAGGCCTTTCGATCGGAGAGGCGGGCCGGATCCGAAAGCGAGCGTTTGTTCCGTCTTAGCGAGGCCTTCCGGTCGGAGATTGGATCGTCATTCTGGCTTGTCGTTTATGTTTTTGGGCCGGCCCATGAGTTGCGCGTCGTTCGCAACGTCGTCTGCTGGGCCGAGCCTTTGTTGGGAAGCCGGTCCATGAGGGTTCCCGGGTTTATGAACCCGACACCAATTCAGATTAGTTAAATTATATTTTACTTCAAAAGCCGAATTGAAACTAGTAATATTTTATTTTATATAAACAAGCTTGTATCATTTAATCAAATTAAACTTTAACTTTGCAAAAGAAAAATGCTTGTGTGAAAGCATCTAAACGAGTTATCATGTATGCGCTTAAACTAAGAAAATTTAATTTGAAACATATTTTATATTAATATTATTCATAATATTTTATCATTTATTTATGAAAAGCTGATGTAACAGCATAGGTTGTTATTCACGTCAAGGAACAAGAAGAGAGCTCTGAATGACATCATTTGAATAAATAAAGTATTGAACTTGCATGAAGCCAGAACGTTACATGCGGACTGCAATTTGATTAAACAGGTGGCTAAGTTCAGAGTTGGATTGATAAATCAGTATGGACCCATCAACGAATAAAGGAAGGATTAGTATAGAAGCCAGGAGCTTAACTGCAAACGTTGATGCTTATTGTTGGCAGCCTTTAAACTTGGATGGACTTGTACAGAGCAGGGAACTTGGCCTGCATATGCCTGACGTGAATAGCAACACGTCCGGTTTGCTGGCTAGTTGGAACACAGCCCATAGGCCTCGGCAGGCTGCGCCGTAGGATACAGGGCACGTTACGGAAACGGATAGCTTAGGGCATGATATAGACGAGAGATGAAATAAGGACGAAGACATGATAGAGGTGCTCACCAGCGGCAGAGTACGGCGAAGAGCAGGTCTGACATGGATAGGGCGACAGCAACACGATGGATTCACGTTGGCAGGATTCTCCGGCGGTGCATCGTGTTGGCAGTAACCTCTGCACGTCTTCATGAGAGGGATCCACGTTGTGGTAGAGAACACTTCGTCGCCGTCAGGTTTCGGCAAACATCTTGCATTGGCCACCGAATTTCACCGGCAACGGCAATACAGATCTCGGCAGCCAGGCTGTGGTAAGGAGAACATACGGGGCTTGATTTGTAGAGTTCCTCAAACTCAGTTGATCCTCCTGAGCATTGACGTGCTGGTTCAAGGTTGTTGGTAGAGATTGACAGTGCGGCCTGAAACTAGACAAGGCAGACAGATTTGGCGTGGTGAAAATTGAGTGCATGGAACATAGACATGAGAGAGGACGAAGATGAGGGCTAGCTGTGCGACAGATGTAACGGGCGGCCGGACTCCACGCGCACGTGGGTGACAACGAGCCTGTTCGTTTGATCTAAAACGATCGTAAATTTTCAGCCGGAACAATATTTTTCTCTTACGCTAAACCAGCCAGCAGTAATAATCTACGATCGTATACGATCGTTTCAGCGCCAACCGAACAGGCTGCCAGTGTGCAGTCATGCAAAACGGCTCCATGGTGGTTCGGCGAAGCTTGTCTCGGAGAAAGCTTTTCCTCTGGCTTTGATGGTTTAGGCGAGATCTGCAGAGCCTGATGTTGATGAAGAACAGAGCGGCGACATGGATCATGATTGATTGGCTTAGTTTTATTTTTTAGAGTTTAGAAAAGAAACAATGACCCCGTTCGTTGGTCTGAAACTTGGCAGAAAAACACTGTTCCGGCTGGTTTGTTGTGAGAGAAAAACACTGTTAGATTAGTTTGGTGAACAGTAACTTAAGAGGGGGAGCAATCGGCTGACTGGTCTGAACCAGACCAGCGAACGGCCCCAATGGCACAGGCTTGCTATGTATATATACTAGAAAACACCCCGCGCGTTGCTGCGGAAACTACTGATTTGAAATGAAATTTAACTATTCATATAATCTTAGGAAGAGAATAACTATCATAAACTAATGTTAGTGGATAGTGTGGCACGCTGACATGGACAACTAAATGTATGTTAGTGGATGATGTCTCTCGCTGACGTGAATATCATAATTATTGCTTGTGCTAGTGAACTTTAATTGCAAGTGATAGTGGACTAGTGAGGTGGACACCTTCATGCAAGTGATAGTGGGTTGCTGAGGTGGACACCTTGCATGTCAAGAAAAATTACTAACGGGGTTTTGCTGAGTTTAGAAAAGAAACAATGGCACAGGCTTGCTATGTATATATACTAGAAGAACACCCTTCGTGTTTATAAGGAAAATGGACCCTAGGTCCATTTACTTTGAATTTTGATGTTTGATGATCAACACAATCAACTTGGACTAATGAATTTGTAAGTAATTATTTTGTAGTTCAATAAGGTGCAAGACGTGACTTGGATGAAGGCAACATGATGATCCTACGATCAACACCATAAACAAGACCCTAGAAGCACATGAGAAGACCTAAGATATTAAGCAAAGTTCAAGCACGAAGATGTGAACCAAGCCGGACGCAAGATCATGAAGAAACGAGCTCGGCAGAGGTGACTGGACGCGGCCCTATAAGGACCGGACGCGTCCGATCAGTTGCTCGGCAACAGCAGGCGTCAGCAGCAGTGACCGAACGCTGAGCGAGGCAGTGACCGGACGCACGGACTTTACTATTCATCGTCGCGGCAACAACTCAGTGAGGACCGAACGCAGCGGCACTGGATGACCGGACGCACAAAGTGCAGTGTCCGATCATGTCCAGAGAGGTTCCAGAGCGACACAAATGCAACCGGACGTGTCCGGTCGATGATGACCGGACTCGACAGTTCGTCCGATCTCTACGTGCGGGCTCAACGGTCGGGACGATCGGACTTGTCCGATCAGAACGACAGCAGCGTTCGGTCAGTAGTAGAAAACTGTGTTTCATCCCCAACGGCTACTTTCTCCATGGGGCTTATAAATAGACCCTCCAACCGGCCATTTGATAGGTGGAGAGCTGAGGAAACATATTAAGGGTGTTGATACACCATTTTAGTAATCTCCATTTGCATAGTGCTTAGTGATACATTCGGTGATTAGCATAGGTTGTTTTGCGAAGTGCTTAGGTTAGTAGGACATCGCTTATGCGCTTGTTCTAGGTTTAGGCCTAGTGTTTAGTGAGGTTTGCACACCTCTTACCACTCGGTGGTTGCGCGCACCATTGTTGTATATCGGAGGGGCTTGTAGTCTTGCGAGATCACACCAACCGCGTTTGTGGTGTGGCTGTCACCGTGTACCAAAGGGAACAAGGCCCGCGGCGGTTTAGCCGGAAGCTTGATAGTGAAGACGGCGGGGAGCGGTCTGGCAGAGGATTGCTGGAAGGCACACCGAAGACCCACTTACGCGTGGGGAAGGCCCAGGGCTATCCACGGAGTTACCTGACCGAGAGCTTGGCCTTTGCGAGGAATTCCTTGCGAGAGGTTCCAACGAGGACTAGGGGGAAGCTTGTGCGCTTCTCGATACCTCAGTAAAAATACCGGAGTCGTCGACGAAAGTTTGCATATATCTGCCTTACTCTTTAGATTCCGTATTTTCATTGCAATCTTGGTTTATGCTTTACTTTCCTAGCTTAGAGATAGGCTAGTTGATAGGTTTGGAACCTATGTTGCATAACTTCTTTTTACGGTAGAGATAGCAACACATTAGCAAAACCGTAGTTGCACATTTAGATAGTTTATCTTTTGCATAGGTTTTTGCTAAGGATAAAAAAAGAGACCATAGTTTAGAGTTAGAGTTTTAAGTTGCCTAATTCACCCCCCTCTTAGGCGTCACGGTCCCTTACAAGTGGTATCAAATCCAGATTGGCTCAATTTGAACCTTTGGCTTCACCACCATTAAGCCAACGCTATTTAGAGTGGTTGGGATGGATATCTCTAGGCCTCCGCACTTTGATGACACTAACTTCCCCTACTATAAAGCTAGAATGGCTTGTCACCTTGAGGCGATAGATTTGAGTGTTTGGAGAGTCACTCGTGACGGGATGAAACCCATTAAGAATCCCGATAAACCAACAAAGAGTGAAGAAAAAGAAATTCATTTTAATGCTAGAGCTAAAAATTGCTTGTTTGAATCCTTTAGCATGGATGTGTTTAACCAAGTGTTCACTTTAAATATGACACATGAAATTTGGTTAAAACTCCAAGAGCTCCATGACGGCACAACTAATGTACGTGAGCAAAAATATTGTCTAGCTAAACAAAATTATGATTCCTTTAAAATGAATGATGATGAGCTTGTTCGTGATATGTATTCTCGTTTGAATCTAATTAACAATGAGCTCCATTCAATAGGATTAACAAAGCTAGATGATGCGGACATCATGAGGAAGATCATCTCCGTACTACCACAAAAGAAATATTCAAGCATCATCACCGTCCTTCACAATATGGAGGACTTGAGCACCATGACCCCGGCCATAGTCATTGGCAAGATAGTGGCATTTGAAATGTCACGGAAGATGGGTCAAGAAGAAGCCGCATCATCAAGTAAAGGCAAAGCTCTCGCATGTAGTGAGAAAAAGAAGATAAAAGGCAAGCAAGTTGAGACAAGCTCAAGCTCCTCAAGTGGAGATGAAGAAGAAGATGAGGATGATGATGATGATGTAGATTAAGTGATGATGATCAATCTTCCTCCTCCACCTCCAACCTTGATGAAGAATCAATCAAACTTATCAAAAAGATGGAGAAGATCCAAAGGCTCAATGTCAAGGGTGTGCCCATCCAAATTCAAGATTTCATCTTCATCAATCAAAGAAATGAGCAAAGAAAGAAAGGATGCTATGGATACGATGAGTTGGGGCACTTTGTGGAAGTTTGTCCAAACAAGCCCACACCCAAGACAAAGAAGAAGGCGTGTAAGGACAAAGCCCTCACATCAATAAGGTCATGGGATGATTCTTCAAGTGAAGAAGAAGACCATCACAAGAGGTGAGGCCACAAGCACTCATCATCAAGCTCTTCTCGTGTGTGCCTTATGGCACGAGGTAACGAAAGTTTATCCTCTAGTGAGAGTGAGAGTGATGATGAAATGCCTTCTCTTAATGAACTTATGCAACAAAATCATAAATATGCTAAGACTTGCACTAGCCAACAAAAGAAGCTAAAAATGTTGCAAGAAAAGCTAGATAATTCACAAGAAGCATATAAAACCTTGCTTGAACAATATGAGACATTTGTTAATCTCAATATTGAACTATCTACTAAAATTGAGCAACTTGAGGCTAGTGCAACAACAAATGCATGCACAATCAATGATGAGCAACTTATAAAGAAAAATGAAAAATTAAAAGAAAAGTTAGCTAGCTCACAAGATGCTTATAAAAGTTTGCTTGCTAAAATAGAAACCATGTGCAAACATTGTGATGAGCTAACTAATAAAGTTGCTAATCTTGAAGCCGTCGGTACAACCCCCACCAAGGCACCTAAAAAGAAAAGTTCAGTTTTTGACATGCCTAAAAAGGATGCCTCTACTTCTTGTAATGATTTATGTTTAGACTCACCCTTGTGCAACCAAGTTTGTGTTGAGAAAGTTATTGTAGAAACATGCACACAAGAGGTCGCAATGGAGAATGAGCAACTCAAGCAAGAAATGGCTTGCCTCACCAAGGACTTGACTCAAGTGAAAGGCAAGACGGAGCAAGCCCAACTTCATCAAGATAACACCGTCAAGGAAGTGAGGAAGCTTGATGAAGGACAAACCGTGATTTGCTACGTGTGCCACAAGAAAGGCCACAAGTCCTATGAGTGCAAGGTGAAGAATGGGGGAGGAGCTAAGAAGAAAAAGAAAAAGAAAAAGAAAAAGGAAACAAGCAAGATCTCCAACACCTACACCAACAAGGTGGACAAAAAGGCCTCCACACCGGACGCGTAAATACATAAATGGGAGAGGTTCCAGAGCGACGTAAATGCGACCGAACGCGTCCGATCGATGATGACCGGACTCGGTAGTGCGTCCGATCTCTACGCGCTCACTCAACAGTCGGGACGACAGCAGCGTTCGGTCAGTAGGGGAAAGCTAGGTTTCATCCCCAACGGCTACTTTCTCCATGGGGCTTATAAATAGACCCGCCAACCAGCCATTTGATAGGTGGAGAGCTGAGAAAATATACCAAGGGTGTTGATACACCATTTTAGTAATCTCCACTTACATAGTGCTTAGTGATACATTCGGTGATTAGCGTAGGTGCTTTGAGAAGTGCTTAGGTTAGTTAGACCACCGCTTATGCGCTTGCTCTAGGTTTTGACCTAGTGTTTAGTGAGGTTTGCACCCCTCTTACCACTTGGTGCTTACGCGCACCATTGTTGTACATCAGAGGGGCTTATAGTCTTGCGAAATCACACCAACCGCGTTTGTGGTGTGGCCGCCACCGTGTACCGAATGGAACAAGGCCCGTGACGATTTGGCCGAAAGCTTGATAGTGAAGACGGAGGAGAGCAGTCCGGGAGAGGCTTGCCGGAAGGCACACCGGAGACCCACTTGCGCGTGGAGAAGGCCCGAGGCTATCCACGGAGTTACCCGACCGGGAGCTTGGCCCTTGCGAGGGGCTCCAACGAGGACTAAGGGGAAGCTTACGCGCTTCTCGATACCTCGGTAAAAATCCTGGAGTCATCGATGGGAGTTTGCATATCTCTACCTTACTCTTTAGCTTTCGCATTATATTGCAATCTTAGTTTGTGCTTTACTTTCCTAGCTTAGTGATAGGCTAGTTGATAGGTTTGGAACCTAGGTTGCATAACTCCTTTTTGCGGTAGAGATAGTAACACACTAGCAAAACCGTAGTTGCACATTTAGATAGTTTATCTTTTGTATAAATTTTTGCTAAGGATAGAAAAAGAGACCATAGTTTAGAGTTAGAGTTTTAAGTTACCTAACTCACCCATCCCTCTTAAGCGTCATGGTCCCTTACAACGTTGTTGCGGGAACTACTGATTTGAAATGAAATTTAACTATTCATATATTCTTAGGAAGAGATTATCTATCATAAACTAATTTTAGTGGATAGCTTGGCACGCGGATGTGGACAACTAAATGTATGTTAGTGGATGATGTGTTTCGCTGACGTGGATATCATAATTATTGCTTGTGCTGGTAAACTTTAATTGCAAATAATAGTGGACTGCTTAGGTGGACACCTTGCTTGCAAATGATAGTGGGCTGTTGAGGTGGACACCTTGTGTCGGTGTTTTCGGACCACCGACGAGTAAATTTGTATTTTCGCGTCTGGCTCGGATGGTGTGCTCGGAGGACACAAGGGTTTATACTGATTCGGACGGAACGTCCCTACGTCCAGTTCACTGCTGCTTGTGTTACCGGCACTGGTTTGCAGTAGGGGTTACAAACAGGCGAGAGAGGAAGATGATCCCAAGTCTCTAGTGGAAGAAGTGAACGGGTGCTGAGAGGTCGCTTGCCGCTCAACCGTGTGCTCGTGTCGTGCCCTTGTGTCCCGATCTCCCCTTTCATGGGGCGTTCTGCTTCCCCCTCTTATAGACAAAGGAAAAGCGCGGATTATAGAGGAGAAAAAAGAGAAGAACAAGAGAGAAGAAGACTTTCAGTGTTACCGGGTCCTTCTTCAACTTCATTCGAGTCCCGCCGATCCTGTAGTTGTCAACAGGGATGGCTCCATGTCGCGGCCCTGTTCGTCACTGGCGCCATACGCAGGCGTCATCTGCCGGTCATGGCGTTCTACTCCATCCCAGCGAACGTCATGGTGAACTGACGCGCCTGTCAGCATCCGTATGAGGATTAGGCAGAACAACACCGGCACGCTCGACACTGTTCTTGGTGTGAATCCCCAGGTATGGTCCGTCATGACCACGGGTTACATCGAGGCGTGCCAGCCTCTTCCCTGACGTCAGAGTTTTGACCCTGGCCTATACGCTTGGATCTGGAGTGGTTGACGGCGGTATGGGTTCCCGTCGAATGAGACGGAGCCCGCGACCTCGAGGTCGGATGAGACGGAGCCTGCGGCCTTGGACGAGACGGAACCCGCGTCCTTGGGATCGGGTGAGACGGAGCCCGTACCCAAGGGGTCAGGCGGGACGGAGCCCACGGCCTCGAGGTCTGGCGATATGGAGCCCGCGGCCTTAGGGTCGGGCGAGACCTTTTAATACGTCTTGAGTCATCCAGGAAAGTCAGCGTAGGCACTTATTTCTTTGCTTTGGGTATCCCTAATATCGATACCCGACACCTTCTTTGTCAAGAAAGATTGCCAGTTGGAATTTTGTTTTATAAGAGTTTAGGATATAGACAACGATGGTCATATGGCAAACGTTGTGATGGAGATTGACATCGAGTCCTTGACGTGCACGACTTATAAAATTAGATAGATAGAGAGATCGATGATCTGAGCAAAAGGAAACTTCTCGGCCAGAAGAAAAACCGACGTCCAGTTAAGGAAGAAAATAAAAGAACGGTTGGTTGCTTCCTTCAAAAGATCATTATTTTATATTACATTGGCCTCATTCACTTCGCTGAAAAAACAAGTTGATATACTATTTCAGCTGATTTGTTACGAGAGAAAAACACTATTTCGACTAAAAAAAAGCTGAAAAAGATGGATTATAAGATAAGCGAAAAAGACGGATTATATTATATCATCATTGCGTGTTAAGGAAACAAAAGCTGGTGCTTGGTCGGAGCGACGGACGCTGTTGCAGCACGCGTGCACCTGCGAACGCTGAAGCTATGCGATGGAGCATGTATGAGGGAACAGAGGCGGATTTCCTTGTAACGTGCTGAGTACTACTAGTAGGCTAGCAGTAGCTTGATTGTTTTGTTAATTGTTTTTGTGTCATACTATATTAATTTTTTTGTCCTTGTTTACCCATAGAAAACAATTATATATTGTTAATTGTCTTTGTGCTAACATAGATCAAATTTTTCCAGATTTGAGGTTTTGTCTTGCGGGTTTTTTATTCTCAGACCTGAAAATTGCAGATTACGATTACAGAAATTACGATAAACTAAAGCTGCAATTTTAACATAAAACATGTGCAATAACCGTCGCCTAAAATGAAGTTAAAATTTAGGCACCTGAATTTTAACAACTCCCTTAGTGATTTCAATAAATTCTGCATTAAGTAGTTTCGAAAAAACATGTCAAACAAATTAGATTCAGAAAAGGTACAACATGAAGTAGAACTGGACATTCTTATTACTCTACCTTTTACATTTCCCCCTCATCTTCTAACTTTTTGTAGCTTAGAGCCTTGGTAGATGTAAACTGATGAATTATTATCTGATGATCTGATCTGACTATAAGTTGTGCCTCTGATATTCCCATACTTAACTTGGATAGATGTACATTAAAGCAGAGTATAGTATAGGATATATAAAGAACAAAATCCATCCTTGTTAGGATTTACCTTAAGGGCATGTTTCAGCTTATTCTCCCTCACATAACACTATTTATTCATTAAAACAATCCGAAATTTACTGTAGCGCGGACCAGCCGAACACATGTATAGTTCTTTGCTTTGGCTTAATGCTGATTGTTGAAAAATAAATCTGTACAGTACTGAGGAGCAGGAGTGACGAACCTGGCAGACGGCCGATTGCTGACGACAGCCTGAAGGAATTTGCTAATTGGTAGAGTATACTTTCCTACTAATCTCACCTTTCTCTTTGTAATATACGTTTCCTTTCTCCTCTCTGTCCACGCTCTACAGCCTGTTCGGGAGGCCGTATCGTATCGTGGATTATTTACTGCTAGCTGGTTTGGTGTGAGAGAAAAACACTGTTCTCGACTGAAAATTTACGATCGTTTACGAGCAAGCGAACAGGCTGCCTATTCGTTTTGGCTGGTTTACTTTATAAGCCATGACTAAAAGTATTATAAATTGGTTTGGTGTGAGAGAAAAATATTATTTGTTAGCTGATAAATCATGACTTATAAGACAGATACGACCAAACGAATATGTTGTATGCTTAATGATTTGGAAATTGGAATCCCAGGTCAATCCAAGGAGACACCCGGCAAACACCACCGGGAAAGTTAAACGTGCCCTTAAGGGCACGCGTCCCTACGCACCGGGCCGTTGTCCACAGTCATGATGTTTGAGATTTGGATTCAGAGGACTGTTCGGTATGTGGAGAGGACTGTTCAATTTGGTTTGACATTTTATAAGGTAGTAAAGGGTACGCGCTGTCGGAGTCTAAGAGATATTTGAGATTTGGACTGATGTGTTGTTGTGACTGTTCAGTATGTGGAGAGGACTGTTCGATTTGGACTGACATTTTATAAGGTAAATGGTACTCCCTCTGTCCCAAAATAAAAGACGTTTTAGGTTTTCGTGCCACAAGTTTGACTCGATTTGTAGAAAATACGTGCAATATTTATATCTTCAAATAAATTTGTTAAAAAACTAGACAAAAAGATCTTTTCGATGATACTAATTACTTAGCATAAATATTTATATATTTTAATATATAATTGCCGGCAGTCGTTTCTCGGGAAGCGAACGTCTTTTATTTTGGGACGGAGGGAGTAGGCGCTGTCGGAGTCTAAGAGATAATGATACCTCATACTGTCGGAGTTTATGAGGTGGCGTTTGAGAAAGTTAGGGCATGTTTAGTTCGTCAAAATTTTTGGCTTTGACTACTGTAGTATTTTTGTTTGTATTTAGCAATTAGTATCTAATTATGAACTAATTAGGTTTGAAAGTTTCGTCTCGCGATTTCTCATCCAACTATGTAATTAGTTTTTTTTTCGTCTACATTTAATACTCCATGTATGTACCGCAAGATTCGATGTGACGCTTTAGGATGAAAATTTTTAAAAACTAAACAGGGCCTTAATGTGCCCTTAAGGGCATATGTCCTTACTCACTGACATGATGCAGGCTATGGAAGCAGGTAAAGAGAATGCCTGCTTCTGTGTGTGTGTTGCTTGTAATGCCAGGCCTTATTAGACGCCGTCAAGGGCATTGGTGTCCAGGAAAGGGGGACCTCGGCTGCGTAGTTCGTAGTTTGAGGAGATAATGACGTGGAGTTGATCCCCTGAATGCCCAATTATGAAGGGAGTGAGATTGAGAGAAGCAGAGGGACATTAGGAATAGGTTTGATATTTCTTGCTTGACTCATTCATAACTGGTTTAGGGTATAAGTAGAGGCGCCCAGCCTCTTAGCTCCTCGTTTCTCTCCCTCTCATTAACTCTAATCCCTCAACGAACACACTAATTCTCATTGATTGAAGCTGGCTGCGCATGCACCTCCGTGGGTTTTAACCCATAACCGGCAGCTTAACTACCATTGATTACAACTGTCTCAGCATGCAGCCATGCACCTCCTTGGGCGTGCCCCTGGCAGCATCTCGAGCCCTCACTACTACAGATTGATTTACCACTATCACCACTTTCACTGCCGTAGCGATAGAAGCGACGGTGTTACACTTCCACCACCGGTTTGATTGATAGCAAAGCCTCCCAAGAAGGAAACCGGCAATTCAAACTTCTACCACCGACGGGTTAACAATAGATGCGGCAATGGTATTTTTTTCCAGCGCATGAAAAGTCGACCCGACTGGGATAGACGTTATGGCCGCCGGCCCTACACGACTATTTGGTGTACCGTCGGTAGTAAATCCAGCGTGAGTTATTTCTCTATTTCCCAACTACCCACAACACAGTTGCATCACCATTACTCTATGCCTCGTCTTCCCTGATGCGTATTAACTGCTCCTCTCGGCTTCTCCATCTTGAAGGTTGGCCTATTTAAGCCGGGGCTGGATGCGCTTGGCAATACACACTCCTTCTTTAGATACAGATAGATACAAACAAAGCTATCTTGAGCCAACCATCTATATTTTCTTCGTCGCCATGGCGCTCCTTCTCCAACTCCTACGACAGCAGCGGCGTTAGGAGAAGGCCTTCAAGATTGGGTACTACCGGCATATAGGCGCAGCGGGGGCTGCTCAATATTAGGTGCTACTAGAAGTTTTGCGATTAAGGTGGTTCACTTATTTGGACAAGCCAAGGGGTACTGAATTCACTTTGGTATCCGTTGTTTGGTATCCGATATGCGCATGGCCGCTAGGAAGGTGATATGTCTGTATATACAGTTTCCACCTTTCTGCCCTGCGTATTTCTTGTACTGCTAACAATTCATCAGTTCGGCGCCCTAACGATCCTCTCCTTCCTCTAGAGCAGCAGTGACGACGGCGGCGCTTCTCTTCCACGCCTTCTCTTCTTGCCTATCTGTCTCCTGACCGTGATAGGTGCAGCAGGGAAGGTAAAGCACCTCACTGAGATGCTCCTTTTCTTTCCTCTCTCTCGCAATCGTGAGAGGTGCAGCAGGGAAGGTAAAGCACCTCACTGAGATGCTCCTCTTGCTCTCTCTCTCTCTCTTGACCGTGAGAGGTGCAGATGGTAGTGGAAGTTTTGCGAAGTGCTGCCTCTTCCTTAGCGTGCACTGCCTATCTCCAGACTCGACTATGGGATGTACTTGTACTTGTAGGTCTTTGTTATTGTACACCTAGTAGTCTTCGATAGGTCTTTGTGTATTGTACAACTGTGGATTGTAACTGAAGTTATCAATGAAGTTGTTGTGATGATTGTTACTGTGTCGTTTATATATTGTTTTTTGCCTTAAAAACAATTAATAACCGAATGACGATGCTTGTTACTCCATTTTTTTAAATGTTGTAGTATTTGCCTTGGCTACTCAGACGTGAGATAAAGCACCTCACTGAGATGGTGGTAGGGTGGAAGTATTTGTCTTGGTTTATTTCCAAATTGGTTTGCTGTGTTTGTAAATTGTCACTATTGCAGCTCCCGTCGCCGTTTCATATGGTGATTCAGCGTTAGCGTTAGATTGCAAAGTGTAGGGAATCAAATGGTCCGCATTGTCTTCCTTGCTCTGTTGCTCGCGACTCGTGTGGGTGGCCGTGGATGTCACAGACCTTGACTGTTGCCTTTCCCGCTCGTGTTTATTAGTGGAGGTGACTTGAATAACTTGTATTAAGAAATTGGAAACATGTGCAAGGGAATCTGAACCGCATCATACGAGAAGGTAACTGTAACGAGTTTAGAAAGGAATCGTACTTGTGTATCATTGTATTGAGGAGAATGAAGAGTTTATCATACAAATCCCCATCATCCAGATATATACATATCAACATTGATCTGCCTAGAATCTACCACATACTTGTGAAAAACTTATCACACTCATTGCGAATCCTATACTCCTCGTTGCAGAACATAGCAGACTCCTAACCTTCCCATCGTACGTGGTCGCCTCTGCCTTCGCACTGATGTCCATCCTGGTGATGCACCAGCATGGCCAGAGGAGGCAAAGGACTGGAATCACCCGGCGCTGGTCGTCCAGCCAAGTCCTGCAACACGAACATGGCCCGTTGGAGGCGCTGTGTACATTTCTCGTTCTTCCACGTCACATTCCCCTCTAGGCCCACTTCATCACCTTCGACCTTCCTTAACCACCGTCGGGTAATGTTGTCATTGCTGGCACCGCTATTGGACCTGTGGAGCATAAGGAAGAGAACAAATACAACAACATCATGGCCTACCGCGGCGGAGAGATCAAGCATGTCGAGCCACAGCATGAGCACCCTGCGGTCTTCCACAAAGACGACATGCATCCCAGCGTAGAAGTAGGCCTCCGGGTTGCCGACGCTAGCAAGCCTGGCGATGAGCTTGGCATGGTACTCGTGGTCGTGGAACCAGTTCCAGGTCCCACTTTGGATCCCATGTAGCAGCACCTGCCGCACACCATACACATCTGCGAACAGGTTGCCCGTAGGCTGCCAAGATCTTCAACGGGATCCGCTACAGCCGCAACGACGCGGCTAGCAATCTCAACAGCCACATCTGTCGGGAGCTTCTCCATGGAACGAGGACACGCACAGCGGCGGCAAATGGCGGATCCTTAGGTCGAGGAGCGACGTCACGGCAGAGGGGAGCACTAGGATGAGGGGGATCAGAGCGGAGCAAGGTGAGTTCCAAAAAACCCTCTTGGGATTTTATGATCGCTCTGTTCTTGAAGGTTCCGCGACGCGGGGATGTCGAACATCTCGGGGAAGTCAATCGTCATCCTCCGAACCATGTGAATAGCGTAAACCATGTATGAAAATCCGACAAAAATTCAGAATGAAAGAATCTTATCTTACTATCTTACGATTACTAATTAGAGGCCCCAATAGTGTAAACCATGTGAACCGCGTAAATCGTGTGAACCCCCTAATTTGGCATGTAAATTACCCACCTCTGCCATTACAAAAGATAATTCAAAGCAGTCGATAAGAATAAAATAGGCTAGCGGTTCATCATTTTGTCTCCCCAAAATCACGTGGTTAGCGCTAGAGGGCCCGAGCCACGTGGTTGAGTCAATTTTCCCTGTCCAACTTCCAACACTGTTCCATCACTATTACTTCTGCTGGGAGAAGCGTGCTCCACTAAGATCATGCGAGACGTGACCTCGCCTTTAACTCCTGCTCTCGCTTAGTGCAATCGAAGGGAACTCCAACTGGCGCCTATCTCGTCCATCCTTCTATAAAAGCGGAGGCTAAGGTGGGGAAGCAAGTACACGATTCCTTTTCTAAACTTGTTACACTTACCTATCTTCTCGTTCTATCTTCTTCATCCGGCGCTCTGCCTTGACACCCCATCTTTCAGATCTCATCCAATGGTGGATCGGGCAACGAAGCGCCCAATGGAAGAGTCACCGGAGGTTGTCCCTGCCTGTCCCTGCATTCATGCGATGCTATGACGGGACGAGGAGGGCAGCTCGGCGGCGCTGCCACTGAGGAGCCGATCCCTGCTTCCGGCTATCTCCTCTGACGACGACCGGGGGGGATGATGTCCTTGAGTTGGTGGAGCAGCTAGACGTGGCACCTCCGCCCTTCGCGAGGAGAGCCGGGAGACGGACCGGCTATGCCTCTCCATTGTCGCCGCGAAGCGAGAAACGGCATAGCTTGCCGCCATCGAGGCCCAGGCGTGCCTCGCTGCTAAGGCATTTGGCACGATATAATCTTGCTTTTTCACTACGTGTGACGTCATGTCTTCAGTTGTAGCGTTTTCTTATCTCCTTTTCAGCCATCCAGGAGAAGCTGACCGCCACGCAGGGCGAGGCGGCGGAGGCGATCCACCTTCGCCAAGTAGCCGAGGACAACACCCGTGTCTCCTCTCGGATGGCGGCCAAGAGCTACAGGCGCTACTAGGACCTTCACGTGGCAGCAGGCAACGCCGTCCGCACGCTTTCGCCTCCTGCGCCTATAGGGATGACCCTAGCGGTCTGCCTCCGTACCATGCCTCCATGGGTCATGGAGGTGGCCACGTACTACATTCGCCTAGGGGCCGCTTCGGCCATGGCCGTCGCCTAGCTTCGGCTAGGTGAGGACCTAACATTGGTGGAGCCGGTGTTCCCGGGAGAGACGAGGTATCGTCAATGTGAGAACCTAATCGGCGAGTTCTCCATCGTGGGCGATGGTGTCATGGCCACGGTGGATGTAGAGGACATCATTCATAATGCTCTCTACGAGTAGTTCGATTGTAACATGCCTCTGCATTCTTAATAAAAAATGTTCATAATATTTAGTAGTTATTACTTTGAGTTCATCTCTGTTTGTTGTGACTTGAACATTCCATTTGTGCGCCTTAGAGTTCACAGACCGTATGACATGTCCATTGTTAGTAGGTGCTAACATCTCCCTATCATCACCGCCGGTAGCCTTCTCCACGGCTTTCAGCAATTTCCAAGCCCACGCGTGAGTCCTACGCGTCACTCCTGCGCGTATTTACAAAGTTTGGCAGAAATTTGTATTCCCATGTCTGATATAGTTGCTTACAAAGGATGCTTCCCACCATATCTTTCTCCTCCTCAGTGCTGTTGTTCCTCATCACTGCCCCTGCTCCCTAGTGCCAAATAGTGCGACCGCTCCTACTCAGCGGTGTGCAAGCCGCCAGTCACTGCCGACAAGCTAGTGCTCCGCACCGGTACGCCTCATCGGCAGGTAGACAACATAGATCCATCGGTGACCAGGCTAGTACTCATCACCACCACCACTGCTCGAGCTCAATGTCGTAAGATCCAAAGGCAATGGTAATGCTTTCGTAGTTTCCTTATGCATTGTTCTTGAATTTTTATTCCCTTCTTCACTCATTTGAGTACGAATAAAGCTTCCATATGATTACTAATGAGCTCACGAACACATCTCCGTAGTCGCTCCTTCTCTAATTTAGGTGACAATGCCGCCACTTCTATCGCCATCCCCACTCCACCAGATCCTTGTCAAGATGGAGGAAGAGGCCCCCAACAAGAGGAACGAAGTGGCCATCCTCACAGACCATGTCTTGGTCCTCATCCTCAGCCACCCACCGCCCGCTCCTTATGCAGCTACAAGTGTGTCTGTTGCTCCTGGAATAGCCTCATCTCGAGATCCGAGTACCATAAGGAGCTACCCTAGATTCTCACCGGATTCTTCTACCGCAGCTGGAAATGCAAACACAACTTCACTAGCGTCAACGGTGAATACCCCTCCTTGTCCTTCTTGCCCTTCCCCATTTAGGATGTCATGATCTCAGATTGCTCCTGGGGCCTCATCCTCTTCTAGTACTCTAGGTTTCGCCATGTTGTCTGTAATTCGGTGACTAAGAAATGGTTGCTACTGCCGGGTAGTAACCATTCTTGTGGTTCAGCTCGCTTGGGGTTTGATCCGACAGTCTCCTTGCACTTTCATGTGTTTGAATATGGGATCAACGATGATGACTCCTTAGGTGTCAACATCTACTCATCTAAAACTAGAGCATGGATCTTTAAAGAATCTGAATGGGGCAAGGGTATTGTATTATACACATATGGGAAAGGTGTGTTTGTTAATGGTTTTATGCATATGCTGGAGTTCACCCAGATAGTTGTTATTGATATGGAGGGAAAGACATGGAGGAAAATTCGTAGGCCAACTGGTGATGCAATCTCCATCCATGAAGCTCAGGGTCAGATGTGTTTATGTACTGCTGATACTTTGAATAGGTATGAGCTTTCAATCTAGATCCTTGAAGACTATGGTACTAGTAAATGGACATTGAAGCATAAGGTAACCACGCTGGAGCTATTTGGAAAGAAGAATATTGAAATTGGTACCGAGGTTTGTGATGCGGCCTACAGAGTGATTGCAGTTCATTCAGAATGGAATTTGATTTTCCTTGTTGGGGAGGACAAATCACTGCTTGCATATGACATGAACCGCAGTAAAGTTCATGTCCTCCCTGCTTAGGCCATCGGCTATCCTAGAAGTACCTAGAAACTATTATGTATGAGCGGCGGACCTCACTATCTTCCTTATGTTCCCTTGTTCATGGAGTCATTAGCATAGCAGTAAAGGTGCATATGTTGTATTTTGTTGTAATTACGTCATGCCTTTGTTCAGATAGGTAGTTGTTTTGATTCTATATGTAGGCCAATTTGGACTTCGTAACTAAAGGAATGGTGTGTTGAATATTATTAATTGTGTTGCTTTGTGCAGGTGGAGTCTGAGTGCTTTTGAACAAATTTCCTACATTGGCTAGGAGGAAGAAGAGGGGTTCCATGGTGCATTGCCTACCAAATCGAAGGATGCACTAATTATATTTATTTTTGCCTAGCAAGCAGGAGTTCCACATAGGAGGAGCACAGCTACGTCATTTCGTTATGTAAGTATGTAGAGATCAGTACCTTTAGTTTGCAATCTATGTACTGCTTGTGTTAGGACATCAGTTGAGAAAAATATTATGGTAAGTGAAGGGACCTTGACGCCTAAGGGGGGGTGAATTAGGCAACTTAAAATTCTCACTCTAAACTATGGCCTCTTTTTCTAACCTTAGCAAAACCTATGCAATAGATAAACTATCTAAATGTGCAACTACAGTTTTGCTAGTGTGTTGCTATCTCTATTGCAAAAAGGAGTAATGTAATCAATGTAAATGCGGAAGATAAAGAGCAAGGTAGAGATATGCAAACTCCCGTCGATGACTCTTTTATTTTTACCGAGGTATCGAGAAGCGCGCAAGCTTCTCCCTAGTCCTTGTTGGAGCCCCTCGCAAGGAATCCCTCGTAAGGGCCAAGCTCTCGGTCGGGTAACTCCGTGGATAGCCTCGGGCCTTCCCCACGCGCAAGTGGGTCTCCGACGTTACTTCCGGCAAGCCTTTCCCGGATGCTCCCCGCCGTCTTCACTATCAAGCTTCCGGCCGAAACGCCGCGGGCCTTGTTCCCTCCGGTACACGGTGGCAGCCACACCACACACGCGGTTGGTGTGATCTCGCAAGACTACAAGCCCCTCTGATATACAACAATGGTGCTCGCAAGCACCGGGTGGTAAGAGGTATGCAAACCTCACTAAACACTAGGCCTAAACCTAGAGCAAGCGCATAAGCGGTGGTCTAATCAACATAAGCACTTCGCAAAGCACCTACGCTAAACACCTAATGAATCACTAAGCACTATGCAAGTGGAGATCACTAAAATGGTGTATCAACACCCTCGATATGTTTCCTCAGCTCCACACTGCGCAAATGGCCGACTGAGAAAGTAGCCATTGGAGACGAAATTCCGCTTTTCTGCTAATGACCGGATGCTGAAGTCGTCCTGACCGGACGCGTCCGGTCGTCCCGACCGTTGGAGCCGCGAACACTTGATCGGACGCTGCCAGCGTCCGGTCGCAGTTTCGCCGCTCTGGAACCTCTCTGTACTCGATCGGACGCTGCTGCCCTGCGTCCGGTCGGTTTTGCCGCCAGCATCCGGTCGCTGCTGCTGACGCCAGTTTGCCGAGCTTCTTCATCGGCGCGTCCGGTCCAGCGTTCGGTCGCTTCTGTGAGCTCGTTTCTTCGCGATCTTGCGTACGGCTTGGTTCCTATCTTCGTGCTTGGACTTTGCTTGACGTCTTGGGTCTTCTCTTGAGCTTCTAAGGTCTTGATTATGGTGTTGATCATCGGATCATAACTTTGCCTTTGTCCAAGTCACATCTTGCACCCTATTGGACTACAAAACAAACACTTGCAAATTCATTAGTCCAATTTGGTTGTGTTAGTCATCAAACACCAAAATCCAAAGTAAATGGGCCTAGGGTCCATTTTCCTTACAATCGCCCCCTTTTTGGTGATTGATGACAACACGACCAAAGCAAGTAAATAATGAAAATTTTGAAATTTAAAAACTACCTACTTGCTAGGATACAATGCAAGGGGCAAGGTTATGTGATGCTAAAAGATACTATTTTGTAAAACTAAATGATACTACATAAAACTTATCTTGCCCTTTCAAATGTCCCCATGTGGCATTATGGATTTAAGCCTTGTTTGCTACAAATTCTCCTATTACATAGGCAATCCATAATCCACTATCCTCTCTTTCTCGGACCATTTCACCTTGTATTAATGCTTGCATTTGGTCCTCTCAATTCTCCCCCTTTGGAATCAAACACCGAAAAGGAAGACATTAGTAGCACAAGGGAGGGTCAAACTTTGTGATCCTTTATATATAGAGTGGAATAGGTCACAAAATTTGACTCTCACATTATGTTGATTAAGCTCCCCCTAAACATATGCATACATATGATAGAAAGACAAAGTATATGCATAATTGGCAAAGTATTGCACAAGGAAATTTAATCTATATAATGCATGGAGAAAGCATATAAATATCAAAATGAAATCAACATGATGATATTGGTTTAGAAATACCACATGTGGAAACCAAATTGATTTCTACCACTTGCAATAGGTGGTGGATATTTGAAGTACGATGCTTAGCTCTGGGGACTCCGTTTTCCTTGCAATGAGACTACTACACACATGATAAGCTTGAAAAGGTGTTAGTCTCAAAGCATCCAACTTGTAGAGTAATCCTCCCCCTAAATTTGTGCACATAAGTGTGGAATACTTGTAGGAATTTATGCACATTGATTTTCGAATCAAAATACCACTTGAAAGATGACATCTCATCAATGTGAGAATCATTTTCGAAGATGATGTCTGGGAGAGATTATCTACAATTTGGACTTTGGCACATATTAGATGAACAATTATAAGACAAGCTATGTGTCGTGCTCCTAAACAATTTTACACCATGTAGGTTTGCTCCAAGGGTTAAGAGTTAAACCGAGCAAGCCTACCATAAGATATACCTAATGTATGCATGACAAAAGATACAAGCATGCAAATGCAAACATAGGCATGAATAGTAACTAGTATGATGCCAATTTGTAAGAAATACCAATTGAAAGGAGTACCAATTGAAAGCAATAACATCTAGTTACCTAACATGGGAAGGGGAATTTGGGGCCATAGTATTCATTACCCCACTTGGCAATTATTTTGTCCATCATGATGCACCCCATGAAATGCATCCATACTTTGCCAAGTCTCCAAATTCCTCGTAGTCCAATGGACTTCTCACTTCCCTTTCGGGATCCAAACCTTTTTGGTGCTATTCATGTTGGAAATGATCTCCTTTGGCACCCAAAAGCGTTTGACCCTATTGTTGGCTTGCTTGTTCACCTTGATGGCCACCACCTTGTCATTTTTCTTCTTCTTCAAGAGATAAGGTGTGGAGGCCTTCTTGTCCACCTTGTTGGTGTAGGTGTTGTAGAGCTTGCTTGTTTGCTTATTCTCTTTCTTCTTTGCTCCTCCCCCATTCTTCACCTTGCACTCATAGGACTTGTGACCTTCCTTGTGGCACACGTAACAAACCACGGTTTGTCCTTCATTAAGCTTCTTCACTCCCTTGATGGTGTTATCTTGATGAAGTTGGGTTTGCTTCACCTTGCCTTTCACTTGAGTCAAGTCCTTGGTGAGGCGAGGTACTTCTTGCTTGAGTTGTTCATTCTCCTTTGCAACCTCTTGTGTGCATGTGTCTACAATAATTTTCTCAACACAAACTTGGTTGCATAAAGGTGAGTCTAAACATAAATCATTACAAGAAGTAGAGACATCTTTTTTAGATATGTTAAAGATAGAGCTTTTCTTTTTAGATGCCTTGGTGGGGGTTGTACTAACGGCTTCAAGATTAGCAACTTTGTTAGTTAGCTCATCACAATGTTTGCACATGGTTTCCATTTTTGCAAGCAAACTTTTATAAGCATCTTGTGAGCTAGCTAACTTTTCTTTTAATTTTCCATTTTTCTTTACAAGTTGCTCATCATTGATTGTGCATTCATTTGTTGTTGCACTAGCCTTAAGTTTCTCAATTTTAGTAGATAGTTCAACATTTAGATTAGCAAAGTTCTCATATTGTTCAAGCAAAGTTTTGTATGCTTCTTGTGAACTATCTAGCTTTTCTTTTAAACTTTTGAGCTTCTTTTGTTGACTAGTGCAAATTTTAGCATATTTAAGATTTTGTTGCACAATTGCATCATAAGAAGGCATACCATCATCACTATCACTCTCACTAGAGGATGAGCTTTCGTTACCTCGTGCCATAAGGCACACATGTGAAGAGCTTGATGATGAGTGCTTGCGGCCTCGCCTCTTGTGATGGTGTTCTTCTTCACTTGAAGAATCATTCCATGATCTTATTGAGGTGAAGGCTTAGTTTTTGCATGCCTTCTTCTTTGTATTGGGTGTGGGCTTGTTTGGACAAACTTCCACAAAGTGCCCCAACTCGCCACATCCTCTCTTTCTTTGCTCATTTCTTTGATTGGTGAAAATGAGATCTTGAATTTGGATGGGCACACCCTTGACATTGAGCCTTTGGATCATCTTCTCCAACTTGTTGATTAATTTGATTGATTCTTCATCAAGGTCAGAGGTGGAGGTGGAAGATTGATTGTCTTCACTTGAATCTTCATCATCATCATCAGCGTCCTCATCTTCTTCTTCATCTTCACTTGAGGAGTTTGAGCTTGAGCTTGTCTCAACTTGCTTGCCTTTCATCTTCTTTTTCTCGCTACAAGCGAGAGCTTTGCCTTTGCTTGATGAAGAGGCTTCTTCTTGGCCCATCTTTCGTGACATTTCAAATGCCACTAACTTGCCAATGACTATGCCCGGGGTTGTGGTGCTCAAGTCCTCCATATTGTGAAGGATGGTGATGATGCTTGCATATTTCTTTTGTGGTAGCACGAAGATGATCTTCCTCACGATGTCCGCATCATCTAGCTTTATTAATCCTATTGAATGGAGCTCATTGATAATTAGATTCAAACGAGAATACATATCACGAATAAGCTCATCATCATTCATTGTAAAGGAATTATAATTTTGTTTAGCTAGACAATTCTTTTGCTCATAGACATTATTTGTGCCGTCATGGAGCTCTTGGAGTTTTAACCAAATTTCATGTGCCGTATTTAAAGTGAATACTTGGTTAAATACATCCATGCTAAATGATTCAAACAAGCAATTCTTAGCTCTAGCATTGAAATGCATTTTTTTCATCACTCTTTATGGGTTTTCGGGATTCTTGATGGGTTTCATCCCGTCATGAGTGACTCTCTATACACCCAAATCAACTGCCTTAAGGTGGCAAGCCATTCTAGCTTTATAATAAGGGAAGTTTGTGTCGTCAAAGTGCGGAGGCCTAGAGGTATCCATCCCAACCACTCTAAATGGCGTCGGCTCAACGGCGGTTAAGTCAAAGGTCCAAATTGAGCCAACCGGCTTTGATAGCAATTGAAGGGACCATGACGCCTAAGGGGGAGTGAATTAGGCAACTTAAAATTCTCACTCTAAACTATGGCCTCTTTTTCTAACCTTAGCAAAACCTATGCAATAGATAAACTATCTAAATGTGCAACTACAGTTTTGCTAGTGTGTTGCTATCTCTACCGCAAAAAGGAGTAATGTAATCAATGTAAATGCGAAAGATAAAGAGCAAGGTAGAGATATGCAAACTTCCGTCGATGACTCTGGTATTTTTACCGAGGTATCGAGAAGCATGCAAGCTTCTCCCTAGTCCTCGTTGGACCCCTCGCAAGGAATCCCTCGCAAGGGACAAGCTCCCGGTCGGGTACTCTGTGGATAGCCTCGGGCCTTCCCCACGCGCAAATGGGTCTCCGACGTGCCTTTCGGCAAGCCTCTCCTGGATGCTCCCCGCTGTCTTCACTATCAATCTTCCGGCCAAAACGCCGTGGGCCTTGTTCCCTCCGGTACACGGTGGCGGCCACACCACAAACGCGGTTGGTGTGATCTCGCAAGACTACAAGCCCCTCCGATGTACAACAATGGTGCTCGCAAGAAGCAGGTGGTAAGAGGTATGCAAACCTCACTAAACACTAGGCCTAAACCTAGAGCAAGCGCATAAGCGGTGGTCTAATCAACCTAAGCACTTCGCAAAGCACCTACGCTAATCACCTAATGAATCACTAAGCACTATGGAAGTGGAGATCACTAAAATGGTGTATCAACACCCTTGATATGTTTCCTCAGCTCCACACTACCCAAATGGCCGGTTGGGGGTCTATTTATAAGCCCCACTGAGAAAGTAGCCGTTGGAGACGAAATCCCGCTTTTTTGCTACTGACCAGACGCTGAAGTCGTCCTGACCGGACGTGTCCGGTCATCCCGACTGTTAGAGCCACGAACACTTGATCGGACGCTGCCAGCGTTCGGTCACCTGCCACGGGATGCGTCCGGTCGCAGTTTCACCGCTCTGGAACCTCTTTGTACTCGATCGGACGCTGCTGCCCTACGTCCGGTCAGTTTCACCGCCAGCGTCCGGTCGCTGCTGCTGACGCCAGTTTGCCGAGCTTCTTCACCAGCACGTTCGGTCCAGCGTCCGGTCGCTTCTGCCAGCGTCTGGTCGCTTCTGCGAGCTCGTTTCTTCGCGATCTTGTGTACGGCTTGGTTCCTATCTTCGTGCTTGGACTTTGCTTGATGTCTTAGGTCTTTTCTTGAGCTTCTAAGGTCTTGATTATGGTGTTGATCATTGGATCATCACTTCGCCTTCGTCCAAGTCACATCTTGCACCCTATTGGACTACAAAACAAACACTTGCAAATTCATTAGTCCAATTTGGTTGTGTTAGTCATCAAACATCAAAATCCAAAGTAAATGGGCCTAGGGTCCATTTTGCTTACAGTAAGCTTCTATTGTTATTGTAAGAACATGGTTTATGGATGCAATGATTATATCTGTATGCTTTGTATTTAGTAAACTATTTAGGGCCATTTATTGTTTTGTTATCACCACCGCCGTTGGTGGTGCAAACGTCCAACACCGTCGCTATACGTATTATGCGGCAAGGATAAAAGTGCATCACCACCGAATCATTTAGTAACCCAACCCTGATTAAATGATCATCAAAGGTGGATCATGGTGCAAGGCAACGGTGACCGTGACCTTTGTACTGACAGTTCATACGCTAAAGCGACAGTAATGTTTATCTCTACAAACGTCTCGGCCATCGAAGCGACAGCGAAGCTGCATCGTAGACAGTCGGGTCGAAGTACAAAGTGACGTTGCTAGTGACCACTACACCAACGATTGATGTGCCCACATGATGGTGATGATAGCCTCCACATAGGCGGATTGTTTGCCAGTGCGGCGGTGTTAGTGTATACCCATAGATGGGTCATGCTCTAATGCGATGGAAGTATGGACCTTATCACGGACGGATCATAAGCCAATACGGCGGTGTACTATACATCGCAGTTGGTCTCATATTCCAACGGTGATGGCTATGACCATCACTACCGACAGTTGATTGCCGAGGCCAAAATGCGACTGCGATGGGGGTTACAACATGGCTATGAAAGGTTCGAGTGTAGTAGTGCCTGGAGCTGTGCTGGTAATGTTGGCCCCACATAACATCTCTCCCTCCCTCGACGAGAAGCTCACCCTCGAGCTAGAAGGATGGATAGCGGTCGAGGAAGCTATCGACATCTTCCTAGGTGGTCAGTGCAGCTGGTTTGTCTTTCCAGTGCACGAGAACCTAGCGAACACCCTGGATGAGGCGCATGTGGGCTGCACGTTTTGGTTTGAACACCATATCATCATGGTGGGTAGGAGGCGGCGCCGGTGGTGCAGCCGGAGGGTGCCGACCAACTTCTTCAAGAGCCAGCAGACGGATGGTCCTTGTGCTAAAAGGACATGGTGTAGGGTCGAGATGGCGGACTAGAGGGGGCTGAATAGTCCTTTCTAAAAATAATCACACCGGCTAACCAAAACAAATGCGGAATTAAAACTATCGGTCTAGCCAAGACTACACCCCTTTGTCTAAGTTCTCAAGCACCTTACAAAGATCCTAATTAGGCAACAAAGGTGCCAGGCTAGCTAGAGCTCACCTAATCAATTCTAGAGCAAGGTCACACAAACCTACGCACTAGTACTTTGGCAACCGGGAGAGCTCCTACACAATCTAGTAAGCAAAAGCACAAAGCTCCTAAGCTCACTAGCAATGCTCTATAACAAGGCTACACAAGCCAAATTATAGAGCCCAAATTACTTAGCTACACAAACTAAGCAATGTGACTAACAAGGTTACTAAAACCAAATTAGTCACGCAAGGGAGCTACTTCTATGCTACACAAGTAAGAAGGTAACTAGCAAGCTACACAATCTAACTAATTACAAGAGCAACTACACAAGCACAATGTATATCAAAGTAATTACAAGCTTGTGTAAAGGGATGCAAACCAACGGGAAGACAAGGATGACACGGTGATTTTATCCCGAGGTTCACGTGCTTGATAGCACACTAGTCCCCGTTGTATCGACCGCTCACTTGGTGGTTCGGCGGCTAATTGGCATCACCCGCCAAGCCCACACATTTGGGCACCGCAAGAACCTACCCCAAAAGTGAGGGTAGCTCAATGACACGCTCTACTAGAGTTGCTCTTCGTGATCCCCGCGGGGTGAGCATAATCCCCCTCACAAATCCTCCTCTGGAGCACCGCACAATCTTCTCGTGTGCTTCAATGGAGTCATAAGCCACCAAGCCATCTAGGAGGTGGCAACCTCCAAGAGTAACAAGCACCACCGGCTTGAAACACAATCACCTAGTGCCACTCGATGCAACCTCATGATGCAATCACACTAGAATCGCACTCACACTCAATTGGATGATCACTGTCAAGCGTATGTGAGTTAGAAGGCTCCCAAGCACACCTACACAAGCAACCAAGGCTTAAGGGTACTCAGCCACCAGCTCAGCCTGAGCTCTACCTCTATTTATAGCCCCCAAGCCAAATAGAGCCATTAGAGCCTTGGAACACATTTTTGCGCGGTCACCGGACAGCAACGTGCGGGCACCGGACAAGGGGTGGCGGTGCCCAACGATCGAATTGCAACAGCTTTTTCAAACTAGCCATTGGGACCTTGGCACCGGACATAGGGGGGCGGTGCACCGTGTAAGGAAAATGGACCCTAGGCCCATTTAGTTTGGATTTTGGTGTTTGATGATCAACATGACCAAATTGGACTAATGTGTTTGCTAGTGTTTATTTTATAGTTCAATAGATGCAACGCGGACTTGGACCAAACTTGGAACATGAAGAAAATGATCAACACTCAAAAGAAGACCTTGGAGGAGGTGTTGACAGCTTGGAAGTGAAACAAGGAGTCCAAGACGCAAAGATGACGAAGCCCCGATGAAGAAACGTGAAGAAACAGCAAGAAGGGGCACCGCCCTAGGCATGGCGATGCACCGCTAGGGGGGTGGCGGTGCCACCAAATAGAGGGCTTCTACAGCTAGAGAAAGGGGAGGGCACCAGACAGCACCGTGTGCACCGCCCTGGTCACTGCCATGGGGTGGCGGTGCACCGGACAGGGGATGGCGGTGCCACCGCCCTAATTATCTAGAGAACAGCGAAGGGGGACTCAGGCACCGCCCTGGTCACCGCCCTATGGGTGGCGGTGCACCACCCTATGAATAGTACCCCAATGACCAAAATGTCACTAACCAACGGCTAGGTGACGTGGCAGGGCACCGCCTTGTCTGGTGCTAGGCACCGCCCTGTCCGCTGACCTCGCAGAGGTGACCATCTCGGGCACAATGTCTAGTCCTTCACTTTGGGGCTATAAAAGGGACCCCAACCGGCCATTTGAAGAGTATGGGAGCTGAGGAAAGATAGGAGGGTGTTGCTACACCTCATTTGTGCTCTCCACGTGTAGAGAGCTCAAAGATCACTTGGTGATTAGCGTAAGTGCTTTTACAAAGTGCTTAGGTTAGTTAGACCACGCTCATATGCGCTTGCTCTAGGCTTAGGTCTAGTTGCTAGTGAGGTTTGCATACCTCTAAACACAAGGTGCTTGCGTGTACCGTATTTATACTCGGTGGGGCTTATAGTCTTGCGAGACCACACCAACCGCGTTTGTGGTGTGGCCACCGCCGTGTACTGAAGGAAACAAGGCCCCATGGTGTTTTGGCTGGAAGCTTGATACTGAAGATGGCGGGGAGCGGTCTGGGAAAGGCTTGCCGGAAGGCACACCGGAGACCCACTTGTGCATGAGAAAGGCTCGGGGCTATCCACAGAGTTACCCAACTGGGTTTTTGGCCCTTACAAGGGATTCCTTGCGAGGGGCTCCAACGAGGACTAGGGGGAAGCTTGAGCGTTTCTCGATACCTCGGTAAAAATACCAGAGTCGTCGACGGAAGTTTGCATCTCTACCTCATCTTTACCTTCCGCATTTACATTGCTACCTTGGTTATGTGCTTTACTTCTCTAGCTTAGTTGATAGGCTAGTTGATAGGATTGGAACCTAGGTTGCATAACTCTTTTGTGGTAGAGATAGCAATACACCTAGCAAAACCGTAGTTGCACATTTAGATAGATTACATTCTTGGATAGGTTTTGACTAGGTGGAATTAGAGGCCTTAGTTAGAAGTATAATTTTAAGTTGCCTAATTCACCCCTCCCTCTTAGGCGTCATGGTCCCTTATACACCGCCCTAGGGGTGGCGGTGCCCCCACACGAGTTTCCCCCTCTCTGGAAAAAAGTGGCGGTGCCACACCACATGGTCACCGGACAGTCCAGTACCCTAACTTGCTCCAGATCAATTTCCACCACTTCAAGCTTGTATATCATTTCATTAGCTTTCCAAAAAGTCCTAGATCATTGAAATTGGAGTTCGGAGCTAAGAGTTATGCCCAAAATACGAAAGGGTGGTGCTGCTGAAATTGGCACGTTGCAGGGGGTGGTGGTGGCACCGCCCCAGGCTGTCTGGTGCACACCGGAAAGGGCGGTGCCACCTCCCAGGAAGGGCTACGCATTGGGTACAAGTTTGGTTGCATTTTCAGACCCTCGGGCAACCCAAACTTGCTCTTTTCTTCACCAAGTTGATCCAAATCAACTCCAACAACTTCTCCTTTGCAAATGTACCAACACCACCAAGTGAACAACATCATGTGCAAGTGTGTTAGCATTTTCACAATCATTTTCCAAAGGATTAGCACTCCTTTCACCATGCCACTCGATCCTAGCAACGATGCGAAGTTAGATCACTCGAGTGGCACTAGATGATCAATATGCAAACAAGTTTGTCCTTCTTGATAGTACAACCATCTATCATAAACCCGGTCATAAACTTCTCTACACACCTATGACTGGTGAAATGAAATGCCCTATAGGTTGTACCTTTGCCTTATGCATTCCATTCCATCTATTCCAATGTTGATGCAACACATGCACCAACCTTAATCAACAAATGATATGATCCATTTCATATCATCACGTGACCTTGTTGGTTCATCGATCTTGACCTCACATGCTTTTCACCGTTGCCTTCGTTCATCGGCACCAAGTCTTGCTCAAGCTGCACCGCCACACGGTCCATCGCTCTAAAAGCCTCCAACTTGCCCTTCATGCTTGTAACTGGTCCATCAAGCCAAGTCTTGTCTTGATCTTCTCCACCTTAGTCACATGCCTCCATGTCATGTCTCATATGCAATGAGCTCCTTCATCACATGTGTGAGCCTTGCAACAAATCCAAGCCATCTTCACCATCATGGCATGAGTTGCTCACACAAGTGTACCTATGGACTAATCACCTGTGTATCTCACATTTAAACACATATTAGTCCACCTAAGGTTGTCACTCAATTACCAAAACCAAACAAGGACCTTTCACGTGGTGAAGGCCGCAAAGTCCTAAAGAATCAATCCCAGGGAAGCTAGCCACTGGGTGCCAAGGACGATGTCATAGCCGGCCAGTAGCAGCATGAAAAAGTTGGTGGTGAAGACCTCGCTGTCGATGGAGAATGATGCCCGCCAATACATGCCTGAGCACAGCACATGCTCGCCATTGGCCATCGTGACATACATAGAGCTACAGCAGACCATGTGGATTTCAGTGTGGCTGGCCACCTCCTCAGTGACGAGGCTGTGCGTCGAGCTCGAGTCAATGAGGGCGTGGACGTTGACGTCGCCCAGCCGGAGGCGCACCTGCATGGTGTTGCTGGTGTGGACGCCATTGATCGCGTGGAGCAATAGCTGCGGTGCCATAGTGTCGGGGTCATCGGGGGCGACGTCATTGTCATCATCCGTCATCGCCAGGTCCAACAAGAACAGGCACTGGCACACTTGGTTGTGACCACGCCCAAACTTTTCATTGCAATTGAAGCAAAGGCCGAGCCAGCGGCGTTCTTCTATCTCAGACATTGATAGGCGACTGACAGGGCGACCCTCCACCGTGACGGTGGTGGCTGCGGCAGTCGCAGTAGGTGGTGGAGCCGGAAGAGTGAGACATGGTGGAGGCGCTGGAAGGATGCCCTGCTCCTGGTCGCTGGTGTGGGAGGTGGAACAGCCACAGCTGCATACTGCTCGTAGAGCTCCAACTTGCGAGCAAGGCCCATGGCGACGATGAGGGACTAGGGATTGTGGAACTCAACATCGAGACTAAAAGGCGGCTGCAGTCTAGCTGTCAAGGCTTGGACGTGCTGTGCCTCCGAGAGTGTGCCCGCGCGTGGGAGCAGAGCGTCGAACCGGTCCTGGTATTCAGCAACAGTGCCGGTTCACTTGCAGGCCATCAGTTCCTCGAGCGGATTGGCGGCCCGAACCTGAGGTTTAAGAGCTCAGAGAAGCAGCGCCATGAAGGTGTGCCTTCATCCTGCTGGACTTGGATGAACCACATCTGGGCGCCACCTTCTAGATTGTAGGGGGCATCCACACTTGTTCCTTCACGGCGATGCGCTCCCGATGAAAATAGGACTCGCAACGATTGAGGAACCCCAGCGGATCCGATTTGCCATCGAACTTGGGGAAGTCAAGCTTCTAGAAGCGGGGAGGGCGATCGCCATGTTGTTCGTCGTTTCCCAATCCCCTGGAACTAGAGAAGGAGGCTGCCGCTGGCCGCTCCTGCTGTAGGGCAGCAACCTGCCCTTTCAAGGCAATGACGGAGGTCGTGAGGGTTTGGATGAGCTTGGCCAAATCGGTCGTGGTGGGTTCAGCCATGGGCGAGGAGACAGAGGCAGCGGAGGAGGAGGGTGAAGATGGTGGCGCGGCGGCTGGCGCGGAGGTGGCTGCTGGAGGAGGAGGCACAGGAGTGGATGAGGATCGCCGGAAACCCAATACCAGGTTGTCAAGGGCGTTGATGCCTAGGAAAGGGGTACCTCGGCTGTGTAGTTCGTAGGCTGAGGAGATAACAGCGTGGGGTTGATCCCCTGGACGCCCAATTGTGAAGGGGGTGAGGTTGAGAGAAGCAGAGGGAGATTAGGAATAGGTTTGATATTTCTTGCTTGACTCATTCATAACTGGTTACAGGGTATAAGTAGAGGTGCCCAGCCTCTTAGCTCCTCGTTTCTCTCCCTCTCATTAACTCTAATCCCTCAATCAACACACTAATTCCCATTGATTGCAGCTGGCTGCGCATGCACCTCCCTGGGTTTTAACCCCTAATCGGCAGCTTAACTGCCATTGATTACAGCTGTCTCAGCATGCAGCCATGCACCTCCTTGGACGTGCCCCTGGCAGCATCTCGAGCCCTGGAGTTGTGCCGGTAATGTTGGCCCCACATAACAGATGCTAACTGTCTTATCACATTTTCGGCAAATTGATTGCTGACTTGATGAATTTATAGCCCGAAAATAAAAATATTTCCCTAGACTCCTACGTGTGTCACAATCAGAGTTGCTATGGCCTTATTAGAAATATGCTTGATTTTGCTGTGGCTTCATCATCTAGTTGCTATGAAGTGATAATCATCAATTGTTGTGTAAATATGCCCCATATCCACATGGTACATGATAGCATCCTGCATAACAAATGAAATCATATAAAATAGCCACTAAGATTACTCTCTGCTCTTTCATGTGTGTGTGTTAGTGAAAGATGAGAGAGAGTTCTACATGATCTTCCTCTCATCAGGCAGTTTGAACCGCTTGACTATTTCATCAAAATGACAAACAAATATGAGAAATTTACTAACCCACACATTGAAACAAAGCAACATTTATTTCTTGAGTGAAGAAGTAATTGTTAAACTTACATGTTCGCTGGTTCATGGAGTATATCCAGGACCTGTTTGCACAAATCACTCTCGGATCCACTTGGTCCACTAGTCACCGGTGCCTATAGGAATCAATAAGACATGTTTATCAGCAAAAGTTTTGACTAAATGGTTAATGCAATAACTGGAACTGCAACTTGCTCAATTGGATTTCAAAGATAGCCTAATTGACAATGTAAGTTTGGTAAACATCCCTAACATTTTTTGCAATGTTCAATTTGTTAGTTTACATAAAAAATGATGCCAATTGTACTATTATGTAACCCGACGTGATTAATTTCAGATTTAAATTAGCTGTCATATTTGTTGGGCCACCCCCTAAATAGTATAAAAAGGACCAAAGGATTTAGAAGAGACGAGCTATGATGAAGATGTAATAAATCCAAAGGATTGCATGATTTTAAATGCAATACATGAGGAAAAAAGAAGACAAGGCGACTCTATTTCTTCTTCACGTCGACTGTGAGCATGACTGCATGAACGAAGATGATATAGTTGACGAGAACTTTGCAAACCTATCATGTCTATAGACAATGCCTTTGGGGTATGCCAATTTTATTTTGATATATATGATTTCCTTGTGCACTCATTGGGATGGTGTTTCAATAGCTAACTGACCAATTTTTTTCCATAAACAAGAATGAGTGCAAAGCTCCAGGCCTTATCCAATAAGTTTAAGCTTGAAAAAACTATAGGAAGTACTTAAATGTGAATAAGCCGATGGACATTGATTGTTTCAATGGGTATCCACAATCACATGTTGTGCAACCAACATTTTCAGGGAGCCCTTTACCCACTATATGGACCTACTATTTTCTGTATGTTTTGAGTTTCTTTATCCTGAATTTTCATGCAAACAACATATTCTGCTTAATTCTCTTCTAGTTTACTTTCACTATAGGAGCTTTTGTAATTATGGACAGCATGTAACTTACCATGTGAAGCCTGAAATTTTGTAGCTTGCAGAATTATTTGATAGCTGGCCTCATATTGAAGTGAATAATCACATATGATTTGGTAAGCCGTGCAAAATTATTTGATAGCTTTGCTTATATAAGTGGTACTTAATACTTCATCATTTTGATGGGCAATGCAGTTTGTTCTTGTTTGAGATGATGAATAGAACTATCATTATAATGTATCCTAATGGTATACCCAAATGGGCGAAAAGACCATATCTTCCTAGAATAGAGAAGACTAGAAATACGCTGGCCAATGGAAGTTCTAAACCCCGCATGGAATGAGAATGTATATGATTTGGGGGCAGATTAAAGGATTTCTTGAGGGAAGATTTTATTAAATGTTATATTGTTTCTTGTCTCATTTTGTGATGGATTACTACACAGTCACCATTCTAATTGAATTACTGAATTGTCAAAACACTTATATTTGATCTAATGCGGAACACGCTATTGTCTGGCCTTGTGTATTAAGGCAGTGCCTTTTAATAATAGCGTCATCAGTGTCTGGCTGTAAAAGTAATCTTCATTTGCTAGTTGCTACCCATGGTTTATGAACTATAATTTCATTTGCTTGATCCTTGAATATGATGCGCATTATATGCCATCGTGACTGAGGTCCTGCACCTGGCAGAATGACACGAATGAAGAACTATATTTGCATCATGAAAACCTCTGCCCCCACACCAACATGTCCATAGGAACACAAGATTAATTCCATGCATGCATGCCTGCCTAGTTTAGAAGTCCAAGATTTGCATATAAGAACAGTGGAGGGAACAAAGTGAAGCTGTATATGGCAGCGTGTGCACGTACAACCATCCCACAGGTTTCCTGGTACATAGAGGTTGATTATATGCTCGAGTGCAAATTGTTTACCCGCACTGAGGGCACTGCAAAGAATGATTGACTATGTGCAGAAGCAAGTTATGGAAAATCCATGCACGCAGCAAAGAGTGCAGCAGTTTGATTTAATGAATTCTGTGAACCGTACGAATTTCAGCAAGTGTGCATGACTTTGCCTAAACAAAATCATGAATAGTGGTGGTACCTTTGCACTCGTGCTTCCGCCACGAGGAAGCCAACTCTCCAGGCATGACCTACCATATACATACATGCCCGCAGGGAATGCAACTGCACGCCTACTCACGCACAGCTTCTTGAACGACCATATCCTGTATGTATTCCTGTGGTTGCATAGATGTTCAGTAGAACAGGTTGCAACCTGAAAGAGGACGCAGACGACTCGCATGGTTATAACCAGTACTCCTAAATCCCAATTCGGCGCATGAGCTGCTGGAGGTCAGGCATCTTTGCTACTACAAGGTGGCTGCTCCGTGGAACTGCAGGCGAGGGCGATAGTGGGCTCTGATGGAAGGACAAGTTCGGCGATCACTGACGGCCCGACACCGCTGGATCACCAATCGCGCATCGCATAATCTGCACCAGACACCAGAGCTCCTCACGTGCGTTTCCGCGCGCAGTAGTGGACGCAGACTAGGAGATGTCTTTCACGAGCGAGGCAGTTGGGCAGTTGTATGGCCCATTTTAGGTCGAGGTGGGGCATCCCATCCGGTCGTCGTCTACATCCAGTCAGCATGCAGAATTGCAGATGCAGCGCAGTTGGATGCCCTGTCTTGTCAAAACCTTTTTTGGACTAATGTCCTTGTCAAAACCGGTGGGGAAGCTAGCTCCAAAACACAACTACTGGACACCTTTGTTGAGCATGAGCTTATTTCCTGTGCATTTCTAGTACACCAAAACGCAACATGTCCAACCAGAGGCATATTGGATTTCTAGACCTCGCAATGAAGTAGTGCAGAGTTGTCTGTCGATCCTGTGGAATTGCTGTGCTTGCTTCTAGCCAGCTACATTATGCACACGAGCGAAATTTACGAGATTTCCCTGATGTCATTGGGTACTTCAAATGTCGATCCGATACCCTGAAACAGAGTAGCCACTGGTACGAACGAAACATTTGGGATTCCTTTTTGCCCGATTCTACAGGTAACAGAATTATGAATTTTGATATTTCAGAAACATACCCCTTCCGTTTCAAACTATAAGCCGTTTTGGCTTTTTTATATCCATAAGTTTTACTATATATATATATATATGCATAGCAAATAAATTATGCACCTTATTTTTAACTGAAAAAAATTATGCACCTAGAAAAGCTAAAATAACTTGCAATCTGAATTTTGATATTTCTAAAACATACTTCCTCTGTTCCAAATTGCAAGTCATTTAACTTTTCTAGATTCATAAGTTTTACTGTGTATCTAGCAAAAGTTATATACCTAAAAAAAAAGCTAAAAATAACTTACAATTTACAATTGGGGTACCGATCTCCTGAAAAAATGAAATGGCATGGGCGAAGCAAGTCTTAGAACCAGATGTGTTTTTTTTTTCTTTTGGCCCAATTCTGCAGATAACAGAATTATTCGGCCTAAGCCTGACCTCAAATAGCAGCCGTTGTAACAACAGGGTTCAAACATTCAGAATCAAATATACAGCTACAGAGAAAGCTTGTTACTAAGTATTTCATCAGAGAAAAATAATATTATTTGTCCTAAGGCATAATATAAGTTATCTTGCTTGAGTTCAAAAAAAAAACTATCTTGCTTGCACGGTCAATGTAAACAGCCATCCAACCTTCCATCAACAACATCACAGCAGCAAATATGCACTCCGAGATATCTCCAGCCACATGACGAACCCTGCTGACTATGTTTTCCTCTGCCACGACCATGAGACCAGAAGCTATCCCCAGCTTGGGTAAAGTGGCATGCGAGAAGAATGGGGTTGCTGCTGCATGCTCCGGCTGTTCACGCTAATAAAGCCCTGCAGGAGGCTCTGCGCAGCTTTTGCTTGGTCCAGTGTGCCCTGGATCTCCACCAGAGACTCGGAAGAACCAGCATGAGCCTCATGTAGCCTCAGTCTTGCACCAGAAATCTGGGATCAAGTAGAACATTAATGAGAAAACCTATTATATTTATATCATACGAGGACGCATTTCATATAGCAGTGCCCATGGAAGAGAGAAGCTAATCATAACAGAGGATGCATTTCATATAGCAGTGCCCATGGAGTAAAATGCATAATAACCTCTATCCATACCTGACGGATCTCTGCTAGATTGACCCCGCCAACACCGACAATAGACTCCAAAGAACTATTTGGAATCCTCAGTTCAATAGTGCTCGAGAACCTTCTGCCAAAGGAAGGTATTTTCAATGAAATCTGTAAGGTAAAATTAAAATTATGTTTAGGAAGGAAGTAAGGCCTGCAAAGTCATACCCGGTAGCACTTGTCAGTCCTCTGTAATCCTCGCGTCCATGAATTTGTCCAGCAGCCTGTGCAAGGATAAAATTTAAATATATACAGAACTTGAGATTTTCTGATAGGCATAGACAAAATCAAGAAAAATCAGTTGAAAGTTGAAACCAAGAGTGGCAGAGTACATCCCAGCAGCCAAATATATATTGAACCAAGTTGCAAGTGACAACAAATGAGAAGAGTTGCACCACTGTGACCACATTATAGGGTGAACATTGCTGCCACAGAAGTGACAGCTAAGACAGCAACATATATTTTTTTCCCAATATTCAGGAGTACCACCTAATTACGGAACAGAAAAGGGACAATGGAACAGTCATGTGTAAAGTCTCAAGCTTCTAATGAAAATTTTAGGTGATGGCCATTTGCAAAAGAGGGAAGCTCGCGTCAAAGATGTACCTCGGTATAGTCATAAGCATCTGAATTTCCATCTCTTGTGATGCCTAATTGCTGTGTACCCCTACTAGAGTAGCTATCAGCAGGCACATGGTCACGATAGGAACGATGAGACATATGATCCACACCAGGACTGAAAGCCGAGGGAAGTTCTCTAGTAGGAAAGTGTGTGGGTGCTGCATATCTCTCATAAGCAGCTGATGGGGTATTACTAGTAAACATAGGGCTTCCACTAGGATATTCTCTTTTAGAAAAGTAGTCTACAGGATATGCATCGGAAGGATTACGAGGTGCACTTTCGTTTGGTCTTCCATATGGTATAGTACTGGAAGGTCGTCCATATGGTGGATCGTTGGTAGGCCTTCCATATGGATCATTAGCAGGTCTTCCATATGGTGGATCGTTGGCAGGTCTTCCATATGGTGGATCATTGGTAGGTCTTCCAAATGGTGGAACAACGGCAGGCCTTCCATATGGTCGATCGTTGGTAGGCCTTCCATACAGTGGATCAATGGCAGGCCTTCCATACAGTGGATCATTGGCAGGCCTTCCATACGGTGGATCATTGGCAGGCCCTCCATATAGTGTCGATTTTCTGCTAGGCATATCAACAGGAGGATCATCGAAAGGGGCAAAAGGTGGAGGATTATTGGCAGTACTTGTATCTCTCAAAGTCCTAGTTCTAAGCCTCGAAGCAATCTCTGTGAGGGCTCCTCTTGCAATAGCTGGAGGCCCAGCAACCTGAAAGCTTGGAACAAATGTACAGGTACAACTGAAGTTAACAAATTAAAGGACAAATTAAAGGTCCAGATAATAAAAACATACAGAAATATGTTAATGTAGCTGTTATCAAATATTAAGTCACCTGCACAAGTTCATCATCAAAAGACAAGTATTTTGGTTTTTCTGCCTTCGAGTAAACTCGAATTTCAGCCCCAGTTCGTCTTCTCATTTCAGTAATCACCCTCCCACCTTCCCCAAGAATACAGCCAACTTTGCTTGATGGTACAACAAGCCTTGTACTTGAATGGCGTTTCTCAGAGGGTGCACTTACTTTATCATGGAGCAAAATGAGTGCCTCAATTGCTGGGGATATTGGTTCAGCTGGTATCTGGATGAATAAAAAGGAGATAAAATTGTGAGTATTGGTACTAGAAAGTGATTAGCAAATCAAAACCAGCTGCATTGTTACCTCCTTAGATGAAACAATGATCAGCCTTTCTCCAGAAGCATCTTTGTCAATCTCTTGAACTTTGATGCGAGCACCAGTCTGCTGCTCTACTCGCCTAACATTAGCCCCACTTTTCCCAATAACTGAACCAATGAGCTCAGAAGCACACAGAATTCTGATAGAAAACTCTTCAGTTTCAGTAACATAATATTGCAGTCCACTTCTATATGGATCAAGCATGGGTATTGGAGGTGGATGATCACTATGCAGGTGCGGCAACATTGGATTTTCATGTTGTAGTGGTGTTGGAGACTCGCGTTTCCTTTGTGTGCTTGCATCTATTATTTCTTCAAGAGGTCTATTTTCCTTACGAGGATGCTGATGGAGACGAGTAGATATTTCATATAGAGCTTTTCTTACAAGAGAAGGTGCTCCAGATATCTGAAATATCATAACAACAATATGATATATGATACCCATGTACTAATGTCCAAAAGTGAAACTATACATGATAAAAATGCAAATTTCAAGATATGAGAACAGCATGACACAAAATTCCATCGTTTTGTTAATTTAATTAATTGATAGGGAAAATCAAGTTATCGAAACCATGAGAAACTAGACAGGTAGAAGTAGAACAACAATTGATATGTCCACAGCGAATTGTTTATTTCCAGAAAAAATTAATACATGAACAATTGAATGCTAACCCAAGTATAAAGAAACAGTATATGAGGCCACAGGAACCAATGGAAGCAAAAGGCATTACCAAGCCGAATAAGACAATAAAGGAGTTTCTACTACTAATAAGCCTTACCTGCACCAGTTCATCACTTTTAAGTGCACACTGGGGAAGGTTTTCAGATGGCAAGACACGGATCCCAGCACCAGTATCACTTCGTAGTTGTTGTATAATGGAACCACCTTTTCCTAGAAGGCAGCCAACTTGATTGCCTTGAACCAAAATTCGAGCAGTCACATCATCAGCACTTTCAGACTTTTCATCATGGGCGACTCCATCATGAATTTCATCAGCCACAATCTTATCATGTATCTTCAATAAGGCATCTTGGGCAAAGCAATGGGGTTTCATGTTCCCTGAGCCATCACTAAATTTAGTTTCAGCTGCTTCATCAGTCAGTTCAGGTTGATTTTGGTGATTGAAGATGATAATTACTCTCTCTTCGGCACCAGGAATGGAATCAGCAACCCTTATCTTGGCTTTAGTTTCCTCTCTGAGGGCCTTAACAACATCACCACCTCTTCCCAAGACACTGCCTATCTTTTTTACCGGGCACAGTATCCTATAGATGGTTTCAATTGGCTCTGAGGACATAGATGTGTCATCATGCCTAGAGTTTAGCCGTTTCCTCTTTCCGTCCTCAGAATTGGAATGCGTCCTCTTTTTGGAGTTACTTCTTCTAGACTTGCCATAATCCATCAAAATCAATCTTGCAGTTCCCCTTTATCCACATAAAGAATAATCCATCAGCATAAACAAACTGATAAGATACTGATAACGAGGTCATTATACAAAGATGAAAGGAAGCATCCCCAATGACGACACATACACAGCCTTGTAGGTTATGCACATATAGCTGCTGTTAAATGTTCATGTTGCTATTTTACACTACAGAACACTAGCATAGGCAACTTTAAGTTCAACAACAGGTGTTGGCTGTTGACCATGTACAGATCAAGGCATCCTGGTGATCAAAAGTCACATGGATTCAGGATACAGTTACCCACTGTTTGCTTTTAAAATATATAAGTACATTCAAGGAGAGCTCCATATTATTGATTTCCTTTAAAATAAAAATAATGCCCATGCATAACATGGTTCATTTTCTAGAAGAATTACAGTGAATAACAATGTGTGCATGGAGTATGCAAAATCTAAAGTCTTCTCGCAACTGAAATCCAGCCTAAGAGAAAGTCAAAGTACAATTTTTTATGTTCAATTTTCTAGAATTGCAGATATAATGCCAGTATGTGCTGAAAGGGAACATCATATAAAGTACCATGCCTAATTTAAATAAATAATGAAAACATTGTAAAAACGGACAGGGGACAAAGCAGGCTAAATGGTTTGACAAAAATTGCTAAATGAATGTCTTAGATGAAATAGAATAAAAACTCAATTGAGGCACATAATCACTAACATTTCAGGATAAGCAAAAGGCTTCCTAGCATATGCAAGTATGCAACTTGAAGCAATTCCATAAAATAACCTCTGAAATAGATTAGCTTGTGCCCATAAAAGATGAGCAATGACTTCACAAGCACACCTCATCAGCTACCAACTAGGTGCAATGGCAAATTCTTAACTGTTCATCTACAATTCTACTAGCATGTATAAAAAAAGTAATCAAACACTCACATAAGCATATTTCATAAGGGCAATCATTAAGGGCACTTCAGTAAGTGTATAAACATAACACAGCAACGCAATTCTGCTGCAGCACATTTTAACTGCACAGATTCAGCAGACTCAATTTATGTTCAGCCAATAAAACATGAAAGATCCCAAATTGAGCATGCTGGACATGAACCTTCAGGCCAGGGCATTTGCACAGATGATTTGAGCTGCAGCCTGAAGCATAATTACACCCTATGGTCGTTTTTATTCATCATTTGGACCAGAGGAGCTAGTTCAATTACCGAAGATGATTCTTGTCAGAATGACAAACCGGCGGTAGTACAAGGCAGGAATTCAACTCAACCCCTACTTTTCAAATATAAACTCACTACAGCCTAAAAGATCCACTAGCCCCAAACTGGATGAGTTAAAGTACCTATACTGGGAAAAGATGGCATTTGTTTCTTTAATCTTTACAGAGGACCAGCACAAAAGATGTGGATATAGTGGCAGCTTGCAATGATTCTGTAACATAACCTCTACAATAACTTGGTTTCATATAAAAAATGGTGACGAATGACGTGGAAATCACACCTCATCAGGGCGTTACTCCCTCCGTTCCAAATTATGTCGCTTTGACTTTTTTTATTCATCCATTTTGCTATGTATCTAGACATATTATTATATCTAGATACATAGCAAATGGATGTACCAAAAAAGTCAAAGCGACTTATAATTTGGAATGGATGGAGTACCTATAAGGTAAAAAGAAAGAAACACATTTCCAACTGCACATCCTAATCCTGTTGCAGCTCCAGCAAGGTTCCAAAAGGCGCTAGGCGGTTTTTATACACATACATATATTACCTTAAAGTAGCTTAAGTAAAAGAAAAAATAGGAGACTTGTGGACCTAAAGTTGGAAGAAAGGCCCATCAAAAGAGCCCAGCCCACCATATCCACCTACACTTTATCCCTTCACCCAACCGCACACCCAACCGCACACCTTATCCCTTCGCTCCTCCCACCCAGCCGCACACCCCGCATCTCTATCCCTCTCAGTCAGCGCCCGCCCGCCGCCGGTTCCTCTCCCTCTCCCGCACCTCTCTGTTCCGCTCTAGGCTTAGGTCTAGTTGCCAGTGAGGTTTGCATACCTCTAAACACAAGGTGCTTGCGCATACCATATTTGTACTCGATGGGGCTTGTAGTCTTGCGAGACCACACCAACCGTGTTTGTGGTGTGGCCACCACCGTGTACTGAAGGGAACAAGGCCCGTGGCGTTTTGGCCGGAAGCTTGATAGTGAAGATGGCGGGGAGCGGTCCCGGGGCTATCCACGGAGTTACCTGACCGGGAGCTTGGCCCTTGCAAGGGATTCCTTGCGAGGGGCTCCAACGAGGACTAGGGGGAAGCTTGAGCGCTTCTCGATACCTCGGTAAAAATACCGGAGTCGTCGACGGGAGTTTGCATCTCTACCTCATCTTTACCTTCCACATTTACATTGCTACCTTGGTTATGTGCTTTACTTCCTTAGCTTAGTTGATAGGCTAGTTGATAGGATTGGAACCTAGATTGCATAACTCTTTTGCGGTAGAGATAGCAACACACCTAGCAAAACCGTAGTTGCACATTTAGATAGATTACTTTCTTGCATAGGTTTTGACTAGGTGGAATTAGAGGCCTTAGTTAGAAATAGAATTTTAAGTTGCCTAATTCACCCCCCCCTCTTAGGCGTCACGGTCCCTTACACACCGCCCTAGGGGTGGCGGTGACCCCCGACGAGTTTCCCCCTCTCTGGAAAAAAGTGGTGGTGCCACACCGCATGGTCACTGGACAGTCCAGTGACCCTAACTTGCTCCAAATCAATTTCCACCACTTAAAGCTTGTAGAGCATTTCATTAGCTTTCCAAAAAGTCCTAGATCATCGAAATCGGAGTACAAGGCAGGAATTCAACTCAACCCCTACTTTTCAAATATAAACTCACTACAGCCTAAAAGATCCACTAGCCCCAAACTGGATGAGTTAAAGTACCTATACTGGGAAAATATGACATTTGTTTCTTTAATCTTTACAGAGGACCAGCACAAAAGATGTGGATATAGTGGCAACTTGCAATGATTCTGTAACATAACCTCTACAATAACTTGGTTTCATATAAAAAATGGTGACGAATGACGTGGAAATCACACCTCATCAGGGCGTTACTCCCTCCGTTCCAAATTATGTCGCTTTGACTTTTTTTATTCATCCATTTTGCTATGTATCTAGACATATTATTATATCTAGATACATAGCAAAATGGATGTACCAAAAAAGTCAAAGCGACTTATAATTTGGAACGGAGGGAGTACCTATAAGGTAAAAAGAAAGAAACACATTTCCAACTGCACATCCTAATCCTGTTGCAGCTCTAGCAAGGTTCCAAAAGGCGCTAGGCGGTTTTTATACACATACATATATTACCTTAAAGTAGCTCAAGTAAAAGAAAAAATAGGAGACTTGTGGACCTAAAGTTGGAAGAAAGGCCCATCAAAAGAGCCCAGCCCACCATATCCACCTACACTTTATCCCTTCACCCAGCCGCACACCCAACCGCACACCTTATCCCTTCACTCCTCCCACCCAGCCGCACACCCCGCATCTCTATCCCTCTCAGTCAGCGCCCGCCCGCCGCCGGTTCCTCTCCCTCTCCCGCACCTCTCTGTTCCGCCCGACGCTGCTCCTCCCCCACCGGTGACCCCCGCCCGACGTCAGCGTCGCCTGCACACTCCCTGCCTTGGGTGCAGCTGCGCGCATACCGCCGCCGCCGGGCTGGCGCCGCCTAGGGTACCGCCTACCCCCCCTAGGCAAGGTGGTACCCCTTCGCCCAGCGCATAGGCGCGCCTAGTTGAGCGCGGAACAGCGCCCTTTTGAACACTGAGCTCTAGTAGCAAATTTTCGAAAATAGCAAGCACTCAAATAAAATACAACATAAGGCAAGTCATTTAGAGCACTTGAGCACGTGCACAAAAAATCTCAGTAATTCTGCCCATAAATAAAACACCACATAAGGCAAGTCATTTTGAGCACCTGAGCACGTCACTAACATGGGAAAGATACAGTTTGACTTCCCATTTTTCAGGTCACGACAGCATTCAAGATCAGATTTTTTGACTGCGCATATTTCATTACCCACGTCATGCTCAATCAATAGCACAAGGAAGATGCCAAGCTGAGCACACTGCACGCGAACCCACTTGCAGGGGTATTTACACGTGATTAGTTTAAGTTCATGAGAATTCAACTGAACCACCAAACGTTTAGGAAACCAATCTCGCTAAGGACAAAAAGAACACCCTGCTCCGCTAAAATGATCGGAGAACATGGGTGTACAAATTGACACCCAATAAATTTAGCAGAAAACTAGGCATAGTACATGTATACACGTGTAATTAGATCAGATCCGGTTACAAACGTCGAAATAGCTTAAGTTAGGGTTCGGGTGCTCGGTTTCGCACAGCAGGAAGGGACGAGAAGGGGTGCGCATACCTGCTGGGTGCTCTTCGCCGGCGAAAGGGCCAACGAAGGGACCGACGAAGACCTAGGTTCCTAGCGGCGGCGGCGGTCGCCTAGTTGTCGCCACGACAGAAAGCGCGCGCGGGCAGTGAACCGTGAACGGAGTGTCGGAGTCCGTGGCTGTTCCTATTCGGTTAGGGGATGAGGGCATGAGGCCTGAGGGAATCGTGGTCCGTTGACCGACCCCAGATGGGATCTCGGGCAGCCCACTAAAGGCCCAGGGCAAGCAACACTGCAACAGCCGATCCTCGAGGGAAAGAAAAACCTGCAACAGCCCATATCACGATCTCGAGGAAAGAACTAGCCCGTTTTCTTTGCTTTTTTTATATTTGTTTTCTGTTTTTTCAAGTAATGTTTCAGCCGTTCGGGCTTCGGGGTCGATTTATTTTATTTTTAAATAAAATTTTAAATTAATATTTAAAAGCAATTCTAACAAATCAGATTTAATATTTTTTCATGACAAATAATGTTATCGCCGCTATTCACCTAAACTGTCTTTTAGCCATTTAAACGCTACAGGGTGGTATAACCGTTTCTGTTTAAAGAACGGTGTCTACTGTTTAAATAGCCGTTTTGTTCGCTAGGGTTCCGTTTACCCCCGAATAATGGCTAAACGTCAAATGACCGATTGTTCACCGTCTCTGTTTTCCCGTTTAGAATAACAATAGTAGTTGCCGCTCGAGTTGCATTTCTCTGATTCATATAAATTAGTAAATGGATTCGAAATCCCACAAAACTCGGCATGCCAGTTCTATGTGACGTAAATATTCCAATTTTACTAACATGCACAAGATTACCTGCTACAAACTTTTATGATATCTAATTCTATGTAAATTTGACATTTAAGATACGACTAGTGGTTTTTGAAACCACTAAACAAGTTATAAGTGTAAGGAAAATGGACCATAGGTCCATTTACTTTGGATTTTGGTGTTTGATGATCAACGCAACTAAATTTGACTAATAAATTTACAAGTGATTGTTTTGTAGTTCAATAGGGTGCATGATGTGACTTGGACGAAGGCAACGTAATGATCCGATGATCAACACCATAAGCAAAACCTTAGAAGCACAAAAGAAGACCCAAGATATCAAGCAAAGTCCAAGCACGAAGATAGAAACCAAGCCGGGCGTAAGATCGCGAAGAAACGAGTTCACAGAGGTGACCGGACACTGGCGGAAAGCGACCAGACGCTCCGATCAAGAGGCTCAGCAACAGCAGGCGCGATCGGACGCTGGCGACAAATCGACCGGATGCGGGACTACAGCGTCCGATCGAGTACAGAGAGGTTCCAGAGCGGCGAAATTGCGACCGGACGCGTCCGATGGCATGTGACCGGACGCTGGCAGCGTCCGATCAGTTGATCGCGGCTCTAACGGTCGGGACGACCGGATGCATCCGGTAAAGACGTGATCAGCGTCTGGTCAGTAACAGAAAACAGAATTTCGTCCTCAACGGCTACTTTCTTAGTGGGGCTTATAAATAGACCCCCCAACCGGGCATTTAAAGTGTGTGGAGCTAAGGAAACATATCAAGGGTGTTGATACACCATTTTAGTGATCTCCACTTATATAGTACTTAGTGATTCATTAGGCGATTAGCGTAGGTGCTTTGCGAAGTGCTTAGTTTGATTAGACCACCGCTTATGCGCTTGCTCTAGGTTTAGGCCTAGTGTTTAGTGAGGTTTGCATACCTCTTACCACTCGGTGCTTGCGTGCACCATTGTTGTACATCGGAGGAGCTTGTAGTCTTGCGAGATCACACCAACCGCGGTTATGGTGTGGTCGCCACCATGTACCGGAGGGAATAAGGCCCGTGGCGTTTCGGTCGGAAGCTTGATAGTGAAGACGGCATGGAGCATCCGGGAGAGGCTTGCCGAAAGACATGTCGGAGACCCACTTGCGCGTGGGGACGGCCCGAGGCTATCCACGGAGTTACCCGACCGGAAGCTTGGCCCTTGCGAGGAATTTCTTACGAGGGGCTCCAATGAGGACTAGAGGAAAGCTTGTGCGCTTCTCGATATCTCGATAAAAATACTAGAGTCAGCGACAGGAGTTTGCATATCTCTACCTTGCTCTTTAGCTTTCGCATTTACATTAATTGTACTACTCCTTTTGAAGTAGAGATAGCAACACACTAGCAAAATCGTAGTTGCACATTTAGATAGTTTATCTATTGCATATGTTTTGCTAGGGTTAGAAAAAGAGGCCATAGTTTAGAAGTAGAATTTTAAGTTGCCTAATTCACCCCCCCTCTTAGGCGTCACGGTCCCCTACAAGTGGTATAAGAGACAGTTGGCTCAATTTGGACCTTTGGCTTAACCGCCGTTGAGTCGACGCTATTTAGAGTGGTTGGGATATATACCTCTAGACCTTCGCACTTTGACGGCACTAATTTCCTCTATTATAAAGCTAGAATGGCTTGCCACCTTGAGGCGGTTGATTTGGATGTTTGGAGAGTCACTCGTGACGGGATGAAACCCATTAAGAATCCCGATAAACCCACGAAGAGTGAAGAAAAGGAAATTTATTTCAATGCTAGAGCTAAAAATTGCTTGTTTGAATCATTTAGTATGGATATGTTTAACCAAGTGTTCACTTTAAATACGACACATGAAATTTGGTTAAAACTTCAAGAGCTCCATGATGGCACATCTAATGTCCATGAGCAAAAACATTGTCTAGCTAAATAAAATTGTGATTCCTTTACAATGAATGATGATGAGCTTATTCGTGATATGTATTCTCATTTGAATCTAATTATCAATGAGCTCCATTCAATAGGATTAACAAAGCTAGATGATGCGGACATCGTGAGGAAGATCATCTTCATGCTACCACAAAAGAAATATGCAAGCATCATCAACATCCTTCACAACATGGAGAACTTGAGCACCATAACCCCGGGCATAGTCATTAGCAAGATAGTGGCATTTAAAATGTCACGTAAGATGGGTCAAGACGAAGCCTCTTCATCGAGCAAAGGCAAAGCTCTCGCATGTAGCGAGAAAAAAAAGATGAAGGGCAAGCAAGTTGAGACAAGCTCAAGCTCAAACTCCGCAAGTGAAGATGAAGAAGAAGATGAGGACGATGATGATGATGATGATGAAGATTCAAGTGAAGATGATCAATCTTCCTCCTTCACCTCTGACCTTGATAAAGAATCAATCAAACTAATCAACAAGGTGGAGATGATGATCCAAATGCTCAATGTCAAGAGTGTGCCCATCCAAATCTAAGATTTCATTTTTACCAATCAAAGAAATGAGCAAAAAAAGAGATGATGATATGGATGCGACGAGTTGGGGCACTTTGTGGAAGTTTGTCCAAACAAGTCCACACCCAAGACAAAGAAGAAGGCATGCAAGAACCAAGCCCTCACATCAATAAGGTCATGGAATGATTCTTCAAGTGAAGAAGAACACCATCACAAGAGGCGAGGGCGCAAGCACTCATCATCAAGCTCTTCTCGTATGTGCCTTATGACATGAGGTAATGAAAGCTCATCCTCTAGTGAGAGTGATAGTGATGATGAAATGCATTCTTATGCTGAAATTGTGCAACAAAATCTTAATTATGCTAAAGTTTGCACTAGTCAACAAAAGAAGCTTAAAAAATTAAAAGAAAAGCTAGATAGTTTACGAGAAGCATACAAAACTTTGCTTGAACAATATGAGAACTTTAGTAATCTCATGATGAACTATCTACCAAAATTGAGCAACTTGAGGCTAGTGCAACAACAAATGCATGCACAATCAATAATGAGCAACTTATAAAGAAAAATGAAAAATTAAAAGAAAAGTTAGCTAGCTCACAAGATGCTTATAAATATTTGCTTGCTAAAATGGAAACCATATGCAAACATTGTGATGAGCTAACTAATAAAGTTGCTAATCTTGAAGCCGTTAGTACAACCCCCACCAAGGCATCTAAAAAGGAAAGTTCTATCTTTAACATGTCTAAAAAGGATGCCTCTACTTCTTTGTAATGATTTATGTTTAGACTCATCTTTGTGCAACCAAGTATGTGTTGAGAAAGTTGTTGTAGATACATGCACACAATAGGTTGCAAAGGAGAATGAGCAACTCAAGTAAGAAGTAGCTCGCCTCACCAAGGACTTGACTCAAGTAAAAGGCAAGGCGAAGCAAGCCCAATTTCATCAAAATAACACCATCAAGGGAGTAAAGAAGCTTGATGAAGGACAAACCATGATTTTGCTACGTGTGCCACAAGGAAGGTCACAAGTCCTATCAGTGCAAGGTGAAGAATGTGGGAGGAGCAAAGAAGAAAGAGAAAAAGCAAACAAGCAAGCTCTCCAACACCTACACCAACAAGGTGGACAAGAAGGCCTCCACACCTTATCTCTTGAAGAAAAAGAAAAATAACAAGGTGGTGGCCATCAAGGTGAATAAGCAAGCCAACAATGGGGTCAAACGCTTTTGGGTGCCAAAGGAAATCATTTCCAACATGAAGAGCACCAAGAAGGTTTAGATCCCGAAAGGGAAGTGAGAAGTCTGATGGACTTCGGAGAATTTGGAGACTTGGAAAAGTATGGATGTATTTCATGGGGTGCATCATGATGGACAAAATCATTACCAAGTGGGTTAGTGAATACTATGGACCCAAATTCCCTTTCCCATGTTAGGTAACTAGATTCAATTTTATTCAAGTGGTACTAGATTTAATTTCCTACAAGTGATATCTTTTAGCATCTAGTTACTTTTCATACCTAGGTTTGCAATTTGCATGCTTATATCTTTTGTCATACATACACTAGGTATATCTTATGGTAGGGTTGCTCGATTTCATTCTTAGCCCTTGGAGCAAACCTACATGGTTTAAATTGTTTAGGAGCATGACACATAGCTTGTCTTACAATTATTCATCAAATATGTGCCAAAATCCAAATTGTAGATAATTTCTCCCGAATACCGCCTTTAAAAATGATGCTCAAATTCATGTGATGTCATCTTTCAAGTGGTATTTTTTATTCTAAAATCAATATGCACATTTCCTACAAGTATTTCATACTTATGTGCACAAATTTAAGGGAAGGTTACTCTACAAGTTGGATGCCTTGAGACTAACATCTTTTCAAGCTTATCATGTGTGTAGTAGTCTCATTGCAAGAAAAATAGAGTCCCCAGAGTTAAGCATCATACTTCAAATATCCACCACCTATTGCAAGTGGTAGGAATCAAATTGGTTTCCACATGTGGTATTTCTAAACCGATATCATCATGTTGATTTTATTTTGATATTTATATGCTTTCTTCATACATTATATAGAGTAAATTCCCTTGAGCAATAATTTGCTAGTTATGCATATGCCTTGTCTTCTACCATATGTATGCATATATTTAGGGGGAGCTTAGTCTATATAATAAGAGAGTCAAATTTTGTGACCTATTCCACTCTACATACAAAGGATCACAAAGTTTGACCCTCTCTTGTGCAGCTAATGTCTTCCTTTTCGGTATTTGATTCCAAAGGGGTAGAATTTAGATGACCAAAAGTAAGCATTAATTTGTAGGAACAAAAGCTAGATCATAATAATTTACAAGTGGTAATGATCTACAAGTGGTAATGGTCCGAGAAAGAGAGGATAGTGGATTATGAATTAGCCTATGTAATAGGAAGAATTTGTAGGAAGCAAGACTTACATCCATATTGCCACATGGGGATATTTGTAAGGACAAGATAAGTTTTTATATAATATCTTTTAGTCTTACAAGTAGTATCTTTTAGCATTATATAACATTGTCCCTTCCATTGCATCCTAGCAAGTAGATAGTTTTTAAATTCCAAATTTTTATTATTTGTTTGTTTTGATCGTGTTGTCATCAATCACCAAAAAGGGTGACATTATAAGGAAAATGGATCATAGGCCCATTTACTTTGGATTTTGGTGTTTGATGACAAACACAACCAAATTGGACTAATGAATTTGCAAGTGATTGTTTTGTAGTTCAATAGGGTGCAAGATGTGACTTGGACGAAGGCAATGTGATGATCCGATGATCAATACCATAAGCAAGACCTTAGAAGTACAAGAAAAAACCCAAGATATCAAGCAAAGTCCAAGCACGAAGATAGGAACCAAGCCGGACGTAATATCGCGAAGAAACGAGCTTATAGAGGTGACCGGATGCTGGCGGAAAGCGATCGAACGCTCCGATCAAGAGGCTCGGCAACAGCAGGAGCGACCGGACGCTGGCGACAAATCGACCGGACATGGGACTACAGCGTCCGATCGAGTACAGAGAGGTTCCAGAGCGGCGAAATTGCGACCGGACATGTCCAGTGGCATGTGACCGGACGTTGGCAGCGTCCGATCAGTTGATCGTAGCTCTAACGGTCGGGACGACCGGACGCATCCGGTCAGAACGTGATCAGTGTCCGGTCAGTAGCAGAAAAGCGAGATTTCGTCCCCAACAGCTACTTTCTCAGTGGGGCTTATAAATAGATCTCCAACCGGGTATTTGAAGTGTGTGGAGCTGAGGAAACATATCAAGAGTGTTGATACACCATTTTAGTGATCTCCACTTGCATAGTGCTTAGTGATTCATTAGGCGATTAGCGTAGGTGCTTTGCGAAGTGCTTAGGTTGATTAGACCACCGCTTATGCGCTTGCTCTAGGTTTAGGTCTATTGTTTAGTGAGGTTTGCATACTTCTTACCACTCGGTGTTTGCGCGCACCATTATTGTACATTAGATGGGCTTGTAGTCTTGCGAGATCACATCAATCACGGTTGTGGTGTGGCCGTCACCGTATACCGGAGGGAACAAGACCCGCGGCGTTTCGGTCGGAAGCTTGATAGTGAAGACGACGGGGAGCATCCGGGAGAGGCTTGTCGAAAGGCACGTCGGAGTCCCACTTGCGCTTGGGGAAGACCCGAGGCTATCCACGGAGTTACCCGACCGGAAGCTTGGCCCTTGCGAGGGATTCCTTGCGAGTGGCTCCAACGAAGACTAGGGAGAAGCTTGCGCGCTTCTCGATACTTCGGTAAAAATACTGGAGTCATCGACGGGAGTTTGCATATCTCTACCTTACTCTTTAGCTTCCGCATTTACATTGATTGTACTACTCCTTTTGCGGTAGAGATGGCAACACACTAGTAAAACCATAGTTGCACATTTAGATAGTTTATCTATTGCATATGTTTTGCTAGAGTTATAAAAAGAGGCCATAGTTTAGAAGTAGAATTTTAAGTTGTCTAATTCACCCCCTCTTAAACGTCACGATCCCCTATAATAAGTATCTCAAAATTTACAGCACGTAGTCTTATGCATGTTAGTAAGATAGAATATTTATGTCACATAGAACTAACATTTTGAGTTTTGTGGATTTTAGGTTTAGTAGTTTTATTTGATTGAATGAGAAGAAATGCAAGTTAGATATAAAAACTTTTTAGTTAGGTTAATTTTAAAATATTGATTTTTTTTTTGGAAAAATCTTCAAGGTCACAGTTCAATATGTCGGGAAATCTTTTTTCCCTATGTTGACATAATAATAAAGATATATGGAATGTATTTTCAGCTTTGTACTTTCATTTGCACTAATATTTAGCTTTTTTCTAACACCTTCTCCCAACAAAAAGGATTAAGAAAAAGGCGTAAAATGTAGCTGAAGTGGTTATATTATTTTTTGACACCTTCTCTCAAGAAAAAAAGATAAAAAGGCGTGAACCTATAGTTATATTTTCTTGTTGGTCAAACTCGAGGAAGTTTAACTAACACAAATCCCATAATTATATTTTTTTATAGACGGATGAAGTACCTACATATTGTTTCATGTCTTCATGACTTTTCACTTTTAATAATAAGGCCGTAGCATAAAAATATTAAGAAAATTCTTACTTGCATATTGCTTCTTGGCTTTTCACTTTTATAATAGAAGGCTATAACCTAAAAATATTTTTTAGGATAAAAAAACTGAGAAATGGCGTGTGAAACTAGAGGCCGCGAACGAAGACGGAAGCCAGGAATTACTTGGTGTGCTTCCTTCCTCAACGTTCCTTCTCCCTTCACCCTCGTCCCACTCCACCTAACAATTGGGCGAAGTTTTAGCGCCAGCTAAGCGGCTGCGGATGGGAGGATCCTGAGAGCACCCTGGAAATCCAAAACCCTCTCGCCCCCGCTTTGGATGACGGCGGCCACTGCAGATGGCCACCGCGCGCGCGTACAAGCTTCGTATCCCGTGAATTACCGGTTTGGGGATTTTGATTGAAACTTAAAGTCGGATTGCTCTTGCCTGCTTTGTTTGAACTGGTGCAGTTAAGTTGGGGTTGGGTTGGGGTTGGATTCACCCGCGATGATCGAATTCGATTCCAGGTTCTGATATTACTGTTCATGTTGGCTTCATCCTTGCCATCTGGCCTTGTGAGCCTGTGATTGAGTGGAGTGCAGACTTGCAGTGCAGGAGTTGCGTTCCCACCAAGGAACGTATTCAGGACCATCCGAGTTGTCTTGCTACTTGTGTAAGTGGGGATGGAATGAAATTTTAGTGCCGCAAAGTTCCAGACTGGAACATTACAGCTTCCTCCCTGAAATCAAACTAAATTTGGTGGTCTGGATTAACTCGAGACAGGAGACTAGTTCTATTGTTTGCCAGGAATCGTGACTTCCGTGCTCTGTAGCTTATCATTTGTTTGGTACCCCAACTTGTTTGGGACTTAAAGGCTTTGTTGTTGTTGTTGTTGTTGTATCAATTGCTGTTAATAGGGCCACACTGTATTTGGGGAGATCTATACATGATGCTCAATCCTCAATGTCATACGTGTTAATTCCTTTGACGGAGAACTTTAACTTCACCCTAAGTAGTTCGTTTCATTGGGAATGTAGTTGCTACCATATGGATAGTGCAGCTGCTGGTATGAACCTAGTACTATGCCAAAAATTGGTATCATTTCGATAATCACAATGATGAACATGCATGCTGATGATATGAGCACTTAAGTATTCTACTCTGGATTTTCAGTCAATATTTTTTTCTTGTGGAAATTTGTGTTTAGATCCTTCTGAAAAAATGAATTATGAAAGAAACTTTAAACATGCTGGGATAGGTTTGTGGTAGTGGAAAACATTCTCTTATAGCTTTGGACATCATGCTGGGATAAGACTTTAATTCTCTTGTTGTAGTATGCAACCTTCAATATGTCTTGTTTCCTTGACACTGATCAGAGGAGTTTGTCGCGCATGCTTCGGATGTCAATTGTGCCAAGTTTGGGAGGCGAACATCAAGGATTCTCATCACTGGTGGTGAGGATCTGAAGGTCAATCTTTGGGCTGTAGGGAAACCCAGTGCCCTCCTGGTAATTTCCTATAGGGTATCCCACTGGTTTACGTGTTATGTCATTCTTGCTTTTTTTTGGCAATCAGTTATCTACTTCAAGTGATTTTCATTGTACATTGCAGAGCCTATCAGGCTTTACAAGTCCAGTTGAGTCAGTAAGCTTTGACTCTTCTGAAGTTACGATAGGTGCTGGTGCTGCAAGTGGAACGATAAAAATATGGAATATTGAGGAGGCGAAAGGTATTAACCAGTGTCGACACTCAACAGTGCATTAAAAACATGAACTGCAACTGTGTCATGCAATAATCTCAGTTTCTATTGACGATTTGCACAATATGCAGTTGTTCGAACTTTCACTGGGCACAGATCAAATTGTGCATCTCTTGATTTCCATCCTTTTGGAGAATTCTTAGCCTCTGGGTCTTCAGACACAAACATGAAAATATGGGATACTCGAAAGAAGAGATGCATCCACACATACAAGGGGCATACTCGACGAATTAATGTGCTTAAATTTACTCCTGATGGTCGATGGATTGTTTCTGGTGGGGCTGATAACTCAGTGAAGGTAAAATTTTGAGCATGTCCGTTAATTATAATGCAAAATATTCGAAGATCATAGAACCCAAAAATTTAAGGTGTCTTACAAATTACAACATGGCTGTTGTCAACGAGATGGACAATCTTGTACTATCATTAATTAAAACTTTACCTCATATTTCCTGATCACTGAAATTTTGTTTAAAATATCTTGCTAGATCTGGGATTTGACGGCTGGAAAACTCATGCATGACTTTCGTCTTCACGAAGGTCCAGTCAACTGCTTAGATGTTCACCCCCACGAGTTTTTATTGGCCACAGGTTAGATTACAGGTCCTATATACTCACACAGTAGTGATTTTTTCCTGGGATGTCAAATTTTCTAAATAATATTTCTATTATTTTTATTGCGGACTTATTAGTCCCTCTCCCTCATTCTTCTTATTTGTACATCACCTGGAGATCTAAGTAACATATTCCATGCTGTCCTTTTCAAAAAACTTTGCAGGTTCAGTTGATAAGACTCTTAAATTTTGGGACCTTGAGACTTTTGAGTTGATTGGTTCTTCTGGACCTGAGGTACCATATCTATTTATAACGACTCACAAAATGAATCATTCATGTCCCAAGTTGAAACTACTCTATGTTCAAAATCTGAATCAATATAGCTCTTGAACCCAAGGTTAGATAGTGATCTGGAAAAAAGCTATTTTTCGAGAAGGCTACAATTTTAAAAAGTTGTATTTAAGCATTAGATGATTTGATCATATGCTTGAATTAAATGAAATATATTCGAACTAAGATCCACCATTATGAGTTTTTTTTCAAAAATATTATGATTTTTCCAACCTTAGTCTGTTTGCCACTCTGCCCAAGTATGATCCATCGCAAGGATTCAAGGAACACATAAAGGCAGCATGAAGTACCAGTTTTTTTTATGTTTGTGATCATGAAATAGTACCAATGAACAAACGAAATTTACCAATATAATGCAGCATCTCAGACCAAACATTGCACCATATGAAAAACTTTCTTAGTGAAATAGCTATTATTAACATAATACTTTGTTTGTGAAACAACTTGTCAAGTTTGAGGTTTTGTAAAATAGGTATATTGGTATGCAGTTTTTTTACTCTTCTGTAGACTGTTGGCACTCTAAAAATAGGTATATTGGTATGCACTTTTTTTACTCTTCTTTAGATTGTTGCAAACCAGATAGTGGCACATATATCTGCTGTATTTCAATCTGATGAAGAAGAATCTAATGTTACTGTCCATTCTCTACCTTGTTTTTCTTTTTCTCGGATATAATTAACCTTTTCTTGCTTAATGCAGAACAGCCGGGAATACTTTGAGACGGTATGGTTTCTGATCACCAATTTCTTCACATCATCCTGTGACTGGAATTTCTGTGTGGAAATGGGTGACAGGCTTGCTGTAAATAAAGCACATGATCTGTAATCAGATAACCAATTGCTTAATGGTAACTGTCCTCAATTTTCAGGCTAGTGTAATTCGTTCTATGAAATTCAATAGTGATGGTAAAACAATTTTTTGTGGATTACATGAAAGCTTAAAGGTACATATCCAACTGATTTATCAAGATCCTCATTTCATTCTTCAGGAAATAATAGTGGAACAAAGGTCATTATGTTTTTGCTTGTAGGTTCTTTCCTGGGAACCCATCATATGTCATGATGTGGTTGATGTAGGCTGGTCCACATTAGCAGATCTAACTGTAGATGAAGGGAAACTTCTTGGTTGCTCATATAACCAAAACTGTGTCAGTGTGTGGGTTGTGGATTTGATGGTATGACGTGTTATGCATGATTTACTATGTTATCAATTGAATTGTTTCTTTATGACATGGTACATATATAAATTTTCAGAGAAATGAGCCTTATGTTGATAGTAGTGCTGGACCACGCTTAAATGGAAGTGTAAATAGGCTAATTGAACCAGATGATAGCATGTCATCAGTGTTTGGAAGGCTATCAGTTTCCAGAAGCCCAGGTACTGAAAGCAGCAAACACTTTTCTTATGAGATCTCTTCGTTATCTGTGCACTCTAAAACCAGATATGTTTTTGTACTTTTTGAAACAGCCTATGAAATTGGATCGGAAACTCTGCTTGGACGCTCAATGTCTGCTTCAAAAGAAATTCCTGTCTCAACTTCTGCATCAACGAAGGGATTGTCAAAGCCACCTGGAAAAAGGGATCTCCAGCTCACAAGATCTGTTTCTACACCTCTTCTTTCTCCTAGAGTTAGATTGAACCCAAATTTCATTGACAGACGGAAGAATCAGCCAGCTGCTGCTGTACCATTACCAGAACCAATAGTCCGCTTTAAAGTGAATCTCTCTTCAGATGCTGGAATGTTGTCTCGCAGTTCGCATGCATCAGCAGCTCCCATGTATAGGTCAAGGTCTAATAGTTCTCGGTATGGTATTATGGAATCATCTTCTGTACCTGTTTTGGCCCCGAGGCATAGCCCTAGAAAGGATGCTGGTCCCGTTCTCAGTGAAGCAGCCACAGTTGAGTTAGCAGATATTGAGCCTCAAAATATAGAAAAAGTAGGTTTAGCTGCCAATCATGGCAAAGAAGATGGCAAGTTGGTACCTGTAGTTATTTCAAGGAGCTCAAAGATGGTTGAAGAAGTTGGCTGTAGAAGAATCACTAATGATGTAGGATATAAAAAGGTAACCCTAGAAAATAGTTTGAGAGTTAATTCAGATATTGACTATAGAAGGAGAGCTCCAGAAAGCCAAGAGGTGCAACAGCTTATACCTCTGTCAGAACCTATTAGTTCATCACAGAGGAAATTTATAAGAGAATCTTCAGGTGCTGGGGACAATAACTGTTCTGGTTTGATGTGCACTGAGAGTGTTGAGTCTAATGAAGTTGGTAACTGGTACAGTGTAACTAGTTTTGATAAATGGAATCCTGCTGCTGCAAGGAATCCAGAATTTGCCAGCATCCACAGAAATGAAGTGATTGGAATAAACCAACTGATGGAGTCAAGTGGAAAGCATGTTGTTGACGACCGTAAGTGATCTAGTGACCTGACATTGTTCTATTGATTTCAGTCTCCTTCAGAATTATCACCAAGCTCTCTGGTTGAAACAGGACCTTCCTCTTCTAATTTTGATAGCATCCAGTATGTGACAACACTATACAGCTCGGTATGTTTACTTCCAAGATTGTGTCATTTTGGGCGCCAATAGTACTTTTTTTATATGGAACCCATTATGCACCTCGTATTTACTGTTTTCTGTAGAGGCTGCGCCCTTCACTTTCTGGAAAACTTCGTGCATCTGCAAGTGATGAAGATGATATGTCTGGTCTAATGGAAAACCATCAAGAATTCATTCATGTAATGAAGTCTCGGCTAACCAAACTAGAGGTATTAAGGGATCCAGAATAAGATCATCCATCGAGTAATTATCAAGAATCCATTTGCTGTTGTGGGACGTTATATGTATTGAGTAATTGTAGTCTCTATGTGATATTTGCAGGTGGTTTACCGGTGCTGGCAAAGAAATGATATAAAAGGATCTATTGATGCTACATGGAGAATGTCGGATTTTGCTGTATGTACTCTACTCCTTTGTTGTAGTTTCACCCATTACAATTTCTGAATGTTCTCTACTCTTGTAGGTCACTACTGATATAGTTAGCGCTATAATGGAGAATAAGAACTGTATCTCATTAGATGCTTGCGCTTCTCTCTTACGTCTTACTGCCAGTCTTCTTGAAAGCACATATGACAGGTCATTTCTCATATTTCCTCTTAATTTATCAATATTAGAATTGTGAGATCATTTAAATTTGACCTTGCTATTGAACATTGGCTGATTATTTTGATTAAAAGCTGACTAAATGCTCTTTGGAGAGTTGGACCTTGTAATGGGAAGTAAATCTGATTATAATATGTCCCTTCCTCAAAAAGAGATGGAACTCTGAATATGCAGATATGAGATACTGTTCATGTATGGTCAAATTGTAGCACTAGCTGGCCATTGTATTCAAGTTATGACATGTACAGATCTGAGTATGCAGATATGACATGCTGTTCATGGTTCAGGCTAGTCTAATTTTAGCACTAGCTGGCTATTCTATTCAAGGAATTAAGGCTATGACAGCAAATTTCTGCATCACTAAAACTACATTTGCACGACTGTACTTTTTTAATTCACGTGAGTCATGGATTCCATGGTTCCATGGATATGGATCGTAATCAAACAGTTTAGCGACCATGTATCAATGTCCTGCTGTACCCATTCCCAAAAAGGAAAGTCCCAATGGTATACTCAGCTTCCTTCACTGATGGTAACACTAACACTAGTAGCCTCATTAATTAGAAGCTTTTCGATTGTGCAATCTTTAACTGCCCCTTCCACTGTTTTAAGTTCATTTTCACAGTTTGTATATGGTGCTACTAGTATGAAAAATGACAGACAGTGTACATTGCAACAGTAACTGTTTTGTCAAAAGTGAAAGGCTGTAGTTGATCGATGTGCATTGACACTTTTCAACGCAGGCATATGAGCATTGCCTTGGGGATGATTCTCAGTCTCGTTAAGAGCTTTGGTTCCACCATTTCTTCAGCTTTGTCGGCTACACCACCTGTTGGGGTAGACCTTGAGGCAGAGCAGAGGTGTTTTCATCCTTTCATCTCATTGAAAATTGTAATGAATTCTCCTTCCTGCTTCATGCATTCAATGGACTTGCTTCATGAGCGCATATCTTGCTAGGTTGGAGCGGTGCAATCTATGTTTCCAAGAACTGAAGAACGTGAGTGCCAGCCTCAAGTTTCTGACAAAGTAAACTTCAATGGCTCTAGCCTCTTAAGTATCCCATGAAACCTCAAAACATTGTTCAGTTCAATGAACTAAACTAATTGATGTCTCTGGGCATTTCCTTTGCAGGCGGCAAGGCGAGGTTGGGAGATCGGCTCAAGAGCTCAACCTTTTTCTTCAGGATATCTTTCAATTGTCAAGCGTGTAAACAGTGACCATACCACAACCTGCAAAATATTCACGCACTCCATTTCCTTTGATCATAACAGATATAGCAACATAGGATTTACAGCTAGAAAGAAAGAAATATATAGAAATCACATACATGTGTAGAAAATCAAGGGTCAATTAGATACTATAGCGTGAAGCTTACAGGGTTTTTTCCCCTCCGTTTTTAAGGTATATAGAGAATTCAGAGGTTCTATATTTTTACCATTGCGTGTGTGCACGCCCTCTGATTGCGCTTGTGCTTGGGCACCTAATGACAAATGTACATAAGCAGCATTTCTTTTAACTTTTATATTGCCAATTTATTAGTGTCATTTTCTCCCCATTTCCTTTTGTTGATTAGCTGAGCAATTGTGTGCTCTACTATCGACAATGCGTTCCACGTGCAGTTTTTCTTTCCTTTTAGCTGCAAGCTGCATATGAAAATTTGGTTTCCCCGTGCAGACTGCAGAGGCAGCATAAACCTTCGAATTGAGTTATCAGTTTCGCGTACAGAACCAGTCTGTATAGAAATACCTGTATAGTGATCGCAATTTATGCTGAAAGCATAATTACTCTACTCTTTTATGTCTTTTTTAGCGAATACTCTACTCTTTTATGTGCAAAATGTACAGGTGTTTCCTGAAGCTCGTGTAGACGTTGGGCCGTAAGCGGCAGCTCGTAGGCGGACCGGATAATATGGACATATATGGTGCGGAGCGCATGACCCACGCGGAGGCAGAGACAATGTTCAGGCTGTGTTCGTTTGTTTTAGCTTTGGAAAGTGTTTCTGTTATCAAAAAGTAGAACGTCAACTAAATGGTTAGAGCCGACAGTACAATGTCAACCAATGGTTTAAATCAGAAGCTGTTTTTCTAGAAGCAACTGCTTTCATATAGTATAATTTTTTAGCACCTGGACCATACTTTTGGCTTTATGCTTTTTCAAGTTGGTAGAAATAAAGAGACGTTTTACAGATCTGTTTGGTTCAGCTATAAGTTGTGGAAAAAATTGTAGCGAGTTATTGCCGTGAAAAAGATGTAAATTATTTGGTTAAAACAACTATAAAACTTACCCTATCTCTTTTATCTTCTTATTAAAACAACACATAACTCACAACAATTACATTTTCTGCTTCGGTCTTTTTTTCCTTTGCTGATATGCCACCGTGCCATTTTGTTTTGTCCCATGAGGTTTTTAATTCCCTTGTAGTTAGGTTCTTCCGACACTCAACACATGCGGGACCATGTTCCATCCTTTTATCCTAAAAGGAAGTGGTTATGCATGGATTTTCTGCTTCAGTTCCTTTTCCTTTGCAGATACTATGCCCCTTGCAGTTAAGTCCCTCAACAGTCAACCCATACGGGGCCATGGTTTCTACCTCCCGCATCGTTAAATTTTAAAAAATACGAGCATATGGATAAGTTCTAAAAAACCCAAACAGCTTATTCAAGTTTTGGCCTTGTTTGGATGTTGTAGTATTAAGAAACCATAATATCAAGAAATTGTAGTTTTAGAACCATTGATATGCAAAACCGTGGTTTAGAAGAAAAAAAAGATATAGAGTGGAGTTATAAAAACTCCAAAAAGATTACAGTTTCAGCAATACTATGGTTCAAAGCTAAAGTTTGTTGCACCCAAACACTTCATGGACTCTAAAACCGAAGTATTTCACAAAACCATGGTGTTTTTCTAAACTCCAAAAATATTTTGTATCCAAACGAGGCCTTAGTTTGCATGGTCATGTTTCCGTTATCCTAATTGAATATATATTTTGACAGTAGCCGCAGTCGATCTACCATCGTCATTGATGATTCTCTTCCTAAAAGTATCTCTGTCTTGGTTCGTTTGCGGGAACCTTGACCCAGCAGGCGGCTCCATATGTCCACAGATGACACATCTGAACGCCACGTTTTCACGAATGCGTATCTCCTCCAAGTTAACCGCTGCTTCTACTATATGGTGTATGAATGCGACGATTGTTTCTTCGGTGCGGTAAAAGCCAAGAATTGCGACCCTGGCCAGACTATAGTGCTTGAAACTGGTGTCTACTTCCCACGGCACATTCTTTCTGGCAAATTCTTCGCAATCATGTTCCATTAGCTGCAATCCAGAAGAATAAAGGTAGTGTAATATAATAAGCATTCAGGAGTAAACTAGCTAGTACGCGCACGTCAATTCTGTAATAATAATATCTATATATTGACTGATGCATCTATAGGAGCTAGCCACGAATTGGTTGAGCAATAATAACTTTCTGAGCCAAATATGTATTCCTATGTATATATATGCTTGCTTTTTCTGTGCTGTATTAATTGTATACCAAAAACGGACGCGTGTATGTATTAGACAAGACAATACCTTAATGTAGAGTTCCTCTAAGTGTGGGGCAGACTGAAGGAGGAACATGATCCAAGCAAGGCCACACTCCCGGTGGACATTACGGATCTTTAAATTCTTGAGGTTGCTAAACACATTTGTCAGACGTCTTGACGTTTCTGGTTGAACCCAGATCTGCACAGATTAATAAAGCCAAAGCAATTAATAAATGATAATATATAAGTTGATTAGGAAAACCACATACAAACTATATTGTTATTATTTTGGAAAAAGAAACGCACCGTGCTACTGCTAATGGCTCCGTTCGCTTGGAGGACTTTGGAGAAATTTGAAGGAATTTGTGAGAGAGAATCATCCGTAAACAGTGAAAATCAGTCGTGAACATTACTTCCTCTGTACCAGCCAAACGAGGCCAATAACTAGTACTAGATCGAGTATGTATATGTATTTATTTTGCAAAGAAACAAACAAAGGGTATATAGAAACTTAAGACGTACTACGCTACTTACGTTACTGTCTCTGAAATTGAGCCGCAGATCCCTAAGTGCAGTGCTGTTGGTAAGGATGCGGCTTAACTTGAGAGTCTGTTCGTTATGGCCGATGTCTTCAGACAAGGTGACAGCGGTGAGGCGTGGAACATGACCCAAGGATACAAGCCCATCAGTCGTGAAGAGCCAGCCCTGCAAAGTGAAGCGCTCCAATCTGGGAAGCCATATGAGCTTGACGCCACGGATGGCGCACAGGTAGATCCTGATGTCTTTAATCCGTGCGTGCTGCACATCCCACAACGGCACAACGCACCGGCCCTGGGGCCGCAGCTATGCAAGGACAGCTTCTCGAGCCCTGTGCAGGTAGTGAGAATGTCGTGCAAGTTGTTAGGCCACAGGATCACCGGCTCAGATGAATCGATCACTCGTCAGTCTTGTCAATCACGGTTGAGCACGACCAAGGCTGTCCGACCACACACACTATGGCTAGAGGTAGAAGAAGAAGGAGAACAGAGTATACACACATAGTACAAACATGAGCGTTGGCCGGAGCCCTATATAGGAGATGGTAAATCTAAACTCTCTTTTGTTGAGTTGCAGTGGCAAACTATATATACAACTCTATCAATCTAGTCATAGTACTGCCCTGCTGCAACAGTGACTAGATAACACAGTAGAACTGACTTCTGCGCCTGTCCCTGCATGTGGCTACAGTACGGCAGGTGAGCCGTTCGACGCCTACCTCTACAGCGGCTACAATACACACAGTAGAGGGTCTTTTCATCACCATCTTTCCTTACTATGTATTCACACAAGAAAACAGTAAATTATCTAAGCCAAGTCAGGCTTGCCGTGTCTCATCTTCTTTAGGGTGAGCTGGGTCACAGCTCCGAAAGCTGCTGGGCAGGCATCGAAGAGAGCCCTGAAACGCCGGCCGTGCCCGACCAGAGAGCGCTCATAGTTTTCGTAGTCGTCGTCGTCGTCTAACGAGCGGCGGCATGTCATCGTGATCGTCAACTCGGTGGCGTGCACCTTGCCGCTGGCGACGGCGGCGTCGAGTAGGCGTCCCAACGACATGTAGTTGTGTCTAAGATAGAATCTCATGGCAAGAGTCGTGTTGTGGACGTCGTCGAGATTATTATTATCATTGCCACCCGCCGGCGGCCTCTTAGACTGTAGCAGCGCCGTCGCCACGTCAGTCAGCTTATCTCCCGCTTCGGATAAGATGTCATGGTGGTCGTCCAAGTCGCGTGCATCGCTTGGCAAGAAGGAGGCGATATCCAGGGCAAGCCTCAGGAGCAGAGCGGGAAGACACCGCCATCGCCGGGAGAGGACCCCGACCCTGACCGCGTCACGGAGGCTGAGCTTCTCCAGGATGGAGACTAGGACATCACTGGGCAGCTCGCGTAGCAAGTCTTCCTCCGTTGATCGACTAATAATGGATTCCATCATGATCTATGTCCTGTTTGTTTGGACTTGTTTGACTGATAAGCTATGACTAAAAATACTATTAACTAATTTAGTGTAAAAGAAAAATATTATTCGTTAGCTGAAAAAGTACGGCTTATAACTCAAACGAGCAAAAACGAACTGGGCGCTAGTTTACGTTCCTTCCAACGATGAGGACCATGATGTTGATGGCGGCTTGCAAAAACTTTGTATCTCGATCGATCGTTCTCACCAATGCGCGCAATGCATGCAACGATCGAAAAAGAACACCAGCACCCTGGGACCTGAGTATAATGTATTATTTCGATGCACGACTCTGATCCGCTTCGGATCGGAATACCTAGCCTCCCGTAATTTAATAGGTTTATTATGTGTCCAGTGTCCGACTCTGATCCACATCAAATCGGAATACCTAGCCTCTGGTAATTTAATTAATATAGGTTATATATACGTGTCTAGTGTCCGATTCGTGTCCACATCCATCCTAGGCACGCGTACGTACGTTTCACGGTTTCTTTTTTCTTCTAGTTTTGTTTATTTATTACAAGTCTTATTTCTTTTTCATAGCTTCTCCGTTGATATTTATTGTTGTTCTTTTCATTTTCATTTTCTTATAAATTTTATTCTTCTTCTCTTCTAATAATTTACCAATTATTTTAAATTTGGTGTTCGCATAATATGTATGGGATGTTTCAGGGCCTGTTTGGTTTTCATAAGTCAGGTGACTGAAAACCAGTGACTTATAAGTCATGCATGTTTGGTTGTAGATGGCTTATAAGCTCATTAAAGATGTGGGCCCCACGCGAAAAAGGGTGACTTATAAGTTTTAAGCAGGGGGTGAACCAACTTAAAACTTATAAGTAGGGGTGACTTATAAGTTGATGGTGTTTGGCAAAATAAGTCATTTTTTCACTTTTTAACTTATAAGTATGTGTCTTATTTGGAACCAAACAGACCCTCACTAGCCTGTTCATGAGCCGGTTTATCCAGTTTTTGGATAAAGCCCAACCCAACCCGCAAGATTTATCTGCCAACGGTTTCTAACCCACGGGTCCCTTGGGTGCCGGTTTGCTTCTGATCCTCCCCATTCGCCCGCTCCTGGCTTCAAGGCAACACCACGCCCGCCTCGAGCCCTCCGTACGCAGTTCGTGCTGGAGACGCTAACACAGGACGACCAGGCCGGCTCCTCCCCGTGCGTGGCCACGGCGCCGCTGCCGACCACGCGAGCGCGGCTTGGCGGGCGTCTGAAGGTGCAGCAGCCGGCGTTGGACAGGACCTCGAAGCTGTGCCTCTGCCCTCCGTTGGTGCGCGCACGGGGTACGCTGTCGAGCGGCGCTGGGCACGTCGCCTGACTATTTCGTCGGCGTCGCACTAGGCCAGAAAAGCAACAAAGGAGACGTGTGTACTAGAGACAGTAGTTTAGACAGCGTCACAGATAAAGTAGTACAGACGGGTGAGAAGAGAACCGTCTCTGGAAAATTAGTCAACAGCCGCACATCCAATATACCCGTCACTGATGACGTATTATCTGAGCCACGTCTTACTACGAGCCGTATCTGAAATATCAAAGACCTCATCGGGTTGAGCGGTGTGGAACCGTCGCAAACCAACCCGCTCGGTTTCTCCCTATACGGTTTGCCGTGGGCTGGTTTATGGGTAGGTCCGGGTACGGACCATGTAGTCATGTGTACAGGTTTTTCCACGATGTATTTTACTCAAAAAATTTATTTTTTATTTTTCATGTTTTACTTTTTATTTTCTATATTCCATAAAATACATTCGATGTTCGTGTAGTATCCACGTGATGTTCTATGGCATATTTCAATTATTCACATTATATTCATGAGATGTTTCATTGGATATTCTAATGCATTCATATAGTGTATAGTATAAATGTCATGTTTCACTATGTATATTTGATTATTTATCTAGAACTCCCTCTAGTTCTCTAAAGCAAGTCGTTTTGGATATCGACACGGTCTTTAAGAAATGACTTTGACCGCTACTTTTTGCTATAAAATATTTATAAAATATAGTCAATATATACTTTTATGAAACTATATTTCGAGACGAATCTACTTACATCACTTTCATATTTTCAAACTCAACCCAAAAGAAGTTATTTGTAGTCAAAGTTTAAAATATTTGACTTAAGACAACATTAAAACGACTTGCTTTAGAGAACCGGAGGGAGTACTCAAAATGTTATGTGGTGTATTTTAGCTTGTTTAAGTAGTATTAATGTGATGTTCTATTTTATTTTCATCTATTATGTGGATTTTTCTTTTTTATTATTTTTCCTTACGTTTGATTCTATCTTTTTATTATTTTATATTTCTATTTGAGAACTTTTTAAATTTTTTCAACGTTATGTTCTTTTTTTTACTTTCCTTTACTACGTGGCCTTTTTCCATTTTATTGTTTTTCTTTCCCTTATGGTTTGCTATATATTTTATTAATTTTGTTTCCTATTAAGTTATTCATTTATTTTATTTTGTTCTTTATATTTCATCACATGACTCATTTTTATTTCCCTTTTTCCTTCTTCTTTATTTTACTCTAACTAATTGTTTTTTCATTTTCATGTTTTTTCTATTATTTCCTATATTCTGAGATATATATTATGTTTATATAGCATACATGTGATGTTGTATAAATGAGATGTTTTGGGACTATTTTTGAGTATCTATCTATCTACACATATGCTATAAAAGAGTGAAAGAACAGAAAATATCGCTCACCTTAAATCCTTTTACCACCTAGTTTTTCACCATTGGATTCTACATCAAACACATTTGGTTGATTACTATTTATCCGATGGGTGGACCTAGGCCCTTAACGTGGAGAACACCTGTGTTTGCCAAAGAAACACGCCTCAAGTTGGTTTTTTCGCCGAGTTTTATCTGATGTGGCCGCCGGGCAGCCCAACGATCCCAATCGTCACCTTGCTTCTCCTTGCTTGAATCCCTAACGTTCATTGTAAATAAAAAAGATCCCTACCACCCATATAGCCGTTGTGGTGTGGTCTCATGCTCTCACCATGCTGCCTCCTCCTATCCTCCCCAGAAGTGACTGAGGGAAGGGGACTTTTCTACATGCATAGTTTTCCCCATGCCAGCAAGGTAAAACCATTAGTCAAGTTTGGGATGGACAGGTTCTCACACTGTCCTTTAGACGCGTGGTTTCAGAGAATCTGATGAATATGTGGTTTGATCTGTTAAGCATAGTAGAGAGTGTTAACTTACAGGAAGATAATGATCAGATTATTTGGTGCTTTAACTCCAATGGCAAATACTCGGTCCAATCGCTTTATGCTGTTATTAGCAATAGAGGTGTGGTGCCTGTCTCTGTCTCTACAGTCTGGAGATTAAAAGTTCCTCCAAGGATTCAAATCTTTCTGTGGTTAATTACAAAAATAAGATTCTGACTAGAGACAACTTAGCCAAACAAAGAGAGGTTTCAGATAAAACCTGCTTATTTTGCAATGAGTTAGAATCTGTAAATCACCTGTTATTTGACTGTTGTGTTGCTAGAAGAACTTGGCTTGTGATAGCAGAGGTTTTAAACTTTTAAACCTGAGGTGTAATTGGAACTTTGAGTTCCTGGCTACTTTTTGGCTTGCTCATAAGAAGCATCTCAATACTAATATAGTCACCTCAGCTGTGCTCTGGTGTTTGTGGAACTTTCGTAACAAATTGTGCTTTCAGGGACTTACTTGGACAGGGGAAAAAGCGGTGCTATTGGGAGTCACCAGGACCCTACGGAGGTGGAGGCCAATGTACAATCAAGAGCTGGGAGACTGGTTGGACTCGGTGATTCAGGAAGTGGAGGCAAAGGCAAACATGCCGCCAAGAATCTGTTGGAGTGGGGAAGTGCAATCAGGGTCGGAGACGTCGGATTTTCAGTCCTCGGCACAGGTCTTCGACGTTGCGACTCGGAGTGATTCAATGCTTGATCAAGGCACCAATATTCCGCAATCTGTCCCTGGGAGTTAATTTTGCTGTTTTTGGCCTTTAGGCATTTTGTTTCGAACCTGTGCGTTAACTGTGGCGGGCGCGCCTATACGCTGTGCGTAAACGCTGTTTGAATGCTTTATGGTAATATAAAGCATGGGCAACCTTTCATCTAAAAAAAATAGTTTCCCCATTTATTTAGATATGCGCTATGTCTAGAGATATAATAAAATCATTGTATCTAGAATTCTAGAAAGCTAAAACATCTTATAATTTAGAATAGAGAGAGTATATTTAACTTTTTTTGCCTACTTAGATCTTTTTCCTTTGTTACATACATTCAACTTTTGAGTCCTTGGAAGCGTTACTCGTTATTGCATTTTAGAAAATTTCAAACTTATACTTCCTCCATCCAAGAATGATGAAAGTATTTAAGTAGAGGAAAATCAAATCTTATAAACTTTGATAAAAAAAGGGCTTCTTGGAACACAAGAATTATTTCATTTTCACAGGAAAACATAGAAACAGAAGAAAAAAATCACGTGCTAAAGAGAGTCTTGTCAAATTATATGCATGTTTTAGCATTTAACTACTACATTATAAGTGAAATTAATCGTCAAAATCTATTTAATATGACTTTTCAAACTGCTGGTCAAATACACTTACTATTTCTAGACGGAATATTTATACATGGAAAAAATTTGCTCCAGGTCAACGTGATTTGGCTTATAAGGGCAAACCAAAACCACACTTTACGTGCTGACATGCGTGATTGCAACTAAAATACCTCAAGCAATGGGCAGCTCAGGATTCAACAATATATCACATTAACACCAGCCACATGTTTCAAACTTCTCACTGCATCGTCAGAAGTATCTTACCCAACACAATGAACATCTCAGAACTAAAATTTCGGAATTTGGGAACATTTCATCCCAACAGGACAGTTGTAGCATAATACAGGCTCCTATGCAACCAGGGAATAAAACTGAGCCATCTAGTTCTCACAGGTTACATGCCACTTAACGATAAAATTACAATTTTCTCAATGAATCGACATGCAATTTTGAGAGGAACCATCAATTCGTGCAAAAATAATAATATCAACTCCTGTTAAACGTTTGCTGTGAGCCTGATGGAGGTTGTGTCGGCGGAGGTGGGGGAAGTGACATATGCATTTGCATTGGCATAGGCATCTGTGCTAGAATACCCCTTCCATCACCTCTATCGGGCATGCCTGTATTCATGGAGCCATCAGGCATGCCCCCAAAACCAGCTTGCATGAAGGCAAGGCCACCACCACCCTGAGGATCACCCACACCATCAGCCATTCCCTGACCAAGGGCCATCGACTGAAATGGCATCAGCCCCATAGCCCACGGGCGCTGAAGCCCCTCAGGGAAGCTCATAGGACCAGCTGGAGGCTGGACACTTGGCATGGAACCTTGGTCTGGTCCAGTATCTGGTAGCTGCATCGGGAAAGGGGCAGAAAAGTACTGAGGGTTTCCATCTTGCTGGAGAGGGTAATTGAAAGGTGCATTGGGGATCAAAGGCTGATTCATATTCATAGGCATCATAAAGTTTCCCTGGTGAGGAGGTATCGGCGGAAACATATAAGGTGCATTAGCCATCAATTGCTGCTTGTCCTGAGTACTGTGGTCAGATTCTTGGCGAAGTGGAGTCACCGCACCTGGGCTCTCCTGCCGTAATTGAGAAGCCCAGTTGTAGGGCCAGTCGAATCCTTGAGGTGGATTGTTCTCAGCCTGAGTATCCCCTGGTGGGTACGAGTGGCGACCATGGAATGACGGTGGTTTTGAAAGGGTTGGGGGCCTCAGTGGTGTTTGTTCCCTGGACTGGTGGTAGCGGGAGCGTTCTTCACGATCTTGTGAAACACCTGACCTTGGAGGAGCACGTGCAGTAGACATTTCAGGCATTTGAGATTGTCTTTGAGTATCCCCTGCAGAAGCACGGGAGATGTTAGGAGCATCTGACTCATTGCGTTCTTCTTCCTTCTCTTGATTAGTTTGGAGGAGGTTGGCATGGACATCGGGCACATGAAACTCAAAATCTGCTTTCTTAAGGAACGACTTGAGACACATCGGTGCAGCACAGATGAAAATCCCTTCCATCATTTTCACACTCTGTATCTTCTGAATACGCTCATCACAACTGCAGAGGTAAACAGAAGTTTAAATTGACAGACTTAGACCAAGCAGAAGTGCGGAACTCTAAAAGGGAAACAAAGCAGCTGTCTACATTAAATAAGGATTCAAATTACAACATTTCCAGAGACACTCCCCTTAGATTGCCTGCCCAACATTTAATTATGTATCCAAGGGTACATTGGTATCATGAGAGTTTCAGTACAGGATATGTCAATTTTTAACCAATATTCAGATTATTAATCCGAATGAACAGAATATCTCATATATGTACACAACAACAAACTTAGGATAGAAAATGATTTAAACAGTACCGCACTATTGCAAACATATGCCCATTGATTGAAATGAAATATCATAAGAAAAGCAAGAACAATCAGTCAAGGCTCAGATTTCGTATAACAGACCAATTTACTAGAGCAAGCACCATCATGTCTTGCACTCTTGCTGATAAACCAATGAAATAATGTATGCTACCTACCATGAACTAAGCTGACAAGATAATAGTAGGTTAGAGAAACCTGGGAGTTAGAATGCTTACAGATAGCAGCTGGAATCACTTCTTGCACAGGTTAAACAGAAAGCATGTTCACAAGGGATCTGAAAGGAAGAAAAAAGCTCATCAAATTACTATTGGGTCCAACTGTTTATATTATCAGAAAAGAAACTATAGAGTGAATGGCCACATGTAGCACTTATTCAGGGAACAGGTAAAACCACATGAACATAAAATACAGAATATACTGAAACAACACATTAAAAAAAATATGATTCCAGACTATTACATACTATGTATGTAGCACGAATATGCGAGAACACCCTCATATCCTGTATTGGATACGTATCTGTTATGGACACGTGCTACATACAGTTGGGCTTATATGCGAGAACACCCTCATATCCTGTATTGGATATGTATCTGTTATGGACACGTGCAGCCACGATAAGTACCCGTGGACTATCGGGAAAAAATAAATATATGAATATCAGATACTTGGGCTTATACATATCAGCCCATCTATTCCTCTGTTGGATATGGCCCAGCCCAGTCAACAGATCGGTATTTGAAGGCAATTGCTACTCGCTCAGGTCATTCCCTGCCCTGGACGCCACAGCAACACACATGGGCGCAGGGCACACAGCTGCACCACCTCCCTGTCACTCAACTCCAGCAGTGGTGACCCCCGGTGGCCAGCAACAGTGAGGTGAGTTCCTTTCCTCTCCGCTAACTATGCCCACAGCGACAGCCGCGGTGAGCAAGTGACGCACGCTACCCACAAGCCTGCCCGTGGGCAACCACGCAACGTGCACCCCCGTGGTGGGCTGGTGGCACATCAGATCAGCAGCGACTCGGCGGTCAGTTTCTTACTCTCTTCCCTTGACCTTCCCTGAATCCAGTAGTTGCTAGCGAGTTAATGGAATCAATTAGTGCTACTGATAGCTGATCTAGTGTTCTTCTAGCTTGATTTCCCAGACTCTGATTAGATGGCAGCAATAATTGGGGGATGAAGCACATGAGGATGAAGTAGCAGCCTGAGTTGCAAGCTGCACTTCCTAGTTGTCTAGGTATCAACTATCATGTAAGGAACTGGATCGATTTCCTCCGAGCCTCAAAGGTGTAATTGTATCCTCCCTCAAGTTTTCACATGAAGCACTTGGGACTTTTTATCTTACAATATAAGACATACATTCTTATCTGGCTTTTGCAAGTCATTAGGAGAATTGGATCATGGAGTTTTGGTGATGCTCGATTTGTTATTAGCTTTTAAATTTTAATGTGTCCTATAATTTATTTAAAAGTTTATATACATGAAAATCTATCCTCATACCTCATATCGACTTTTTTGGGGAACATGGCATATCCATGTATCCTGTATCTGTGCTACAAAGTTTATGCATGAAGGCTGTTTAACTTGCTTGAAGTACTTCAACCAAACAAAAAAAGGGCAACAAATAAACTAGATATGACTAGTTCAAACTTAAAAGCCACAGTAGCAACTGAAGCCAGAAGCTTATTTCATGATGCAATCGAGGTGAAACTGTGAGTAGTCTATTTATCAATTCCTTAGGTTAGTACCACCAACAAGCAAATCCTGTGTGATCCGTTAAAACAAACAGATGTACTAGCATTGTAAGAGAACAGCAATACTGCCTTCATTCAATCGCTAGCCAGTAGATCTTAGCTTCCCTTGACTGCTTGCCATGAACAAAACGAGATAACATTGGCTCTCCTTACAATGGAATCGCTAGAACACTGAGGCAATAGCCAATCCCACAGAGCTACTACAAACTATATGTATTGGTATTTTTGTCCAACTCTCAGAAATCCAACACTCTAAACAGGGAGCATAAAACAAAGATGATGCACATCCAATGCTTCATTTTCACTTATGATATCAACAGAGGAATAGAGTTGGTGGCGGTAAATGGCTAAACAACACACGCGGTTGACTAAACCTCTAATTTCCTTAGCAGCAACACGAGCTGAACAAGTTCGCGGTTTGATAGCCGCATTAAAAAAAAATTTGGGTTTAGCAAGTCCGTACGAGGCGGCCGTAGATGGCGATGGGGAACTCGCAGCGGGAGCAGATGTGGACGCGCTCCCCGAGCGGGCGACGGGAGCGACGGCCGATGGCGCGCGTGGCGGCGGCAGCGGAGGTCGTGACGGCACCGAGGCTCTTCGCGACGGGGAGGTCCGCGATCACCAGGTGGTCGGGGCATGCCACGGTGACGGATTCCGGGATGCCGCCACCCAGCGCAGCAGCCGCCCCCACCGCGGCGGAGGCACCGGCGGCGGCTGCCGAGCCGGTGGCGGCAGCGCCGGAGTCCGACGAGCCAATCTTGCTCAGGCGGATCTGCAGCATCGTTAGGGTTTCTAGTTTTTCTTTCTCCCTTCTCGGGCTGGGTTTGGTTTATTTGCTCCTTTCTCGGGCTGGGTTTCGGCCTGCTTCAGCCAGTGCTCGGGGAATACATACTTCTCACTTTCACTTTCCAGCTGTAAGTCAAATAATTTTAACTTTAATTAAAACATATATATATACTCTATATTTATATCTATATCTATATATAATATTAACCACTCATTTTTTTCCCATCTCCTCCAACTACCGGACAATGGAAAGTTTCTTCCGTATAGACTTATATTACTCATGCTCGTATGTTAGAATGGTTCACGCCTAGCAATGATGGATAATGGCACGATTCAAAGATATATTAGGGCAATGGAAAGTTTCTTCCAGATAGACTTATATTACTCATGCTCGTCATTTGTTAGAATGGCTCGCATCTAGCAATGATTGATATGAAGTATGATTCAAAGATATATTAGATCTATATCCCATATATATACGTGACTCGTACTCACGAGACATACGAGTAGCGATGATGCGAAATCCGATTCTGATATACATTAGATTTCATTGCAACAAGTCAAAATTTCTCTCCTATTTTTTTTCATCTAGCCCTCTTACTTATTTCTTTTTCATCCGATTCTACGTGGCTTCGTTCCTTTTTTCCGTCTCAGGAACTATTTCCTTTTTTCGTTCCGTGCTCTCGTCCCATAATTTCGCTTTTTATTTTTTACTAGGTAGCGGTCCGCATGCGTTGCTACGGGATAACTAATAATTTATACTAAAAACACATGGATTGCACGATAAGATAACAATACTTTATTAAATTAAATACCAACGTTAAAGTGACATTTAATCCAAAAACAAAGTTTATGATTTAACACACGATCCACGAGTGCTGGCGTCAGCAGCTCACAAACTCTAGAGCTTCCGGAGATTGGGTCGAATCCAACCTAGAGCCTCGGAACTGCGTGCATCTTTTCCTTGACGGGCTTCACTTTGATGCGCGCAGGTACCAATATCAACGATCTCCAAATGATGGACCAAGTCGTATGGATCCCCATACAATGGCTCAGACATGTAGATTTTGTTCTTCTTGTACTTGGATACACTTGTTTCACTGAAGCTTTCTTTGAAATGTTTAGACACAAACAATTAATCCGATCACCGATGTCCTCACCCTAAACCACTCCGGCCAGACGGTCATGGAGGTTGCACTTGTAGATCAGCACAACAGTAGGTGAAGCTCATGTCTCGTGGAACGTGCTCACCATGGCACCCACAATGTGTAGCTCACCGCTTGATTCCGTGTAGCTATGGTGGCGAGCCCCGCAGTGGCGGCGACAATGATGGCAACAAATGTCTGCCCGAGTTGGAGTAGCCGGCGCGTTGTTCTTTGCAGAGACGGAGATTTCTCCAGTCACGATCGATCGCCAAGAACTTGTCTTGGCGAAGGGACGATGGACCCCATGGAGAACTCCAGTTTGGTGTCGAGCAGCGTCCATGCGCTGTCGACTCCAACCCGGCAGAACGCGACCTCCGTGGAGCACCCAAGCATGGCCATGGCCACGCACTCGCGGCCGGCGACGTCAAGCGGAGCCGAGAGCACGATCTCACGGAAGAACACGTCCCTCATGTCTTCTAGCTTGATGGCTCTGCCTGTGGCATCCGCGTCCCCGTAGTCGTTGGTGGGATGGAGGACCCACCGGCCATGGACCCTAGACACGTGTTCCGATGAGGACGTCGCCGCGACGTGTTCGCCTGTTGGCGGGAGCTCAACGCGGGGGGAGGGGGGGCACGGGCACCGACGAATGGATTCAACAGCGTCACGGACGCCGCCTCATCCATGAGCACCAGCCACCCACACGAGGAGCCGCCCGCCACCTTGCCGCACACATCGGGCAGCGTCTTGGACAAGACCTTCTTCTCCAGGACGCAGTAGAAGCCGACGCGGTTCGAGTCGGGGTTTAACGGGAGCAGCAGGAGCGGCCCGAAGGTCGCGAACAGGACAGCGGCCCGCCATGGGGAGCAAGCGGATCGGAAGGATGCCGCATCGTGGCCTGACACGAGACGCTGCCCGATGGACTCGAGGAGATCCTCTGGCAGACCGGATTTCCAGTCAGGGAGAGGTAGAGACCTTCTCTTGGGATTAGGAGGCTGAGCCATGGAAGACAGATGACATCAACTATGGTTCACGCAAGAAACAACAAGCGATGGTGATGAAACACGTGAGCGTAAAACCAAATGAAAGGAGAAAAAAGCTGTCCCTTTTGTAAATACAAAGAGGGAAAGTAAATAAATGTAGACAGATTTGGCAAGGTTCTCATAAATACAAAGAGGTTCCTTTGTCTTAATTCTCTTTCCTTCTGTGTTAATTCTCTTTCCTTTTGCTCGTTGCCATGTATGCTGATGCATGTAAACATGTAATGTGTATATGGATAGCACAATAATTTTCTACTTCCTATTTTACCGTGATTCCTCTATCACATGACAGCCAATATTCAATTAAGGAGAATGACACGATCAATCAGTAATTAAGATGTTGTGGGATCGCAGGCGTGGACAGACGGACGAACCAAAACAAATATCGTACCAAAAAATGTTCACACTTTATTCTTTTTAGTTGTAGTAGATTCTGTGTTCTAGTGAACTCCGTTTTTATTTTCTTTTTTTCGTCCATGGTTTTGGTCTGCAATTGTGTTTCTCTTTTCTTTCATGTCCGTGTTTTTTCCCTTTTTTTTCGTCGGCTCCTGCTTTTGTTTCTCTTATTATATCCTCTGCCGTAGCCCGTTTTCTTTTCCTTCATGTCGTGTATCTCTGTTTTTGGTTTTTTTTCTCCGCTCTGCTCCAGGGTTCTTTTTATAAAAGTTAAAAACAAATAATAAATACAACATTACATGTTTTTGAACCATTGACTTTTGCCTAAAAAACTCAAGATTTCTACCATCAAGTTGTTGATGTAGTTTTAGTTAGAAACACTACCTATTCTTTTAGAACTTAGATCGACCGTAAACTAAAATCCTAAGCACTTTGTTATCTAATCCACTCTAAATAACTCTATTTATGTAATCCTCGATAAGGGTTGGCATACAACATTAACTTTTATGGATGAACGACTTAGTCCCACTCAGCGCGACCATGCATAAGGAGAGGGTGATTTGTTGTATGACTAAGAAAAACGACGAACATCGAGCCGCGGTTGATGACGCCGCTAGCGCGGGCAATGGACAACCGTCCATAGCCTGCGCACGACTATTCTGGTGAAGATGGACCACTAAGGGTGTCAACACATATTGTTATCGAGGGTGTGTTGATACGTATTATTAACGATGGATTGAAAGATGGGCAGAAATGTGAGGGGTGAGAAAGGTATTAACAATTTAAGAGTGAAATAGTGACCCGTTGCAACGCATGGACATTTTTCCTAGTCTATACCTAATCTATATATATACCTAATAACAAAGATGCAAGATTTCAGCCCATTTTTCCGTCCATTCATTTTTTGGTCCGTCTCCCTTAAACTACCAGACACTTAAGAGTTTCTTCGGACTTTTATATATATATATATATATATAATCCATGCTCATACGAGTTAGAATAATTTTTATCTAGTGCGATACGGATTCTGATTCCAACACATAAGAAAAAGGAAACGTTATGAGTCAACCGTGAATATTCGTTTTATATAGGGAACGCAAAGACATAAGATAGAGTTCAGGTACAGTATGCTTGGAAGATAAAACAAAAACAAAAAGGAAAACGAAATAGGCCAGAAAAAGAAAACGTTATTAGTGAATTGTGAAACAAAGAGGAAATAGAGACGAGAAGAAGAGTTCTGATATATAGGCCTGTTTGATCCCATGGTTAGAGTTAGTTTGAGTTATTTGGAGCCCAAATAACCTCGAAATATCCAAACAGTGGGGTTAGAGTAGGGTTAAAAGCATCTAACCCATCAAAAAAACTAGCTCCCCAAGGAAATGCTAATTGGGGTTATTTCTGGTGGGGTCTATACTGGAAAACTAGCCCGCACCGGAGGAACGCACCGGATCCCTTTATCCCCTTCCTCGCGCCTCGACGACGACGATGGATGGAGCCACCGCCGCCCCTTAGCGCTCTGCTACGCTGCCGCCACCGCACTCTCCTCGCCCAGCGCTTTCCTCCGGCGCTTCGCCCCAGCCTTCGCTCATTGCTTCGCCCAAGGCCAGCCCTCGGCGCTCGCCCTTCGCCGCTTCGCCCGGCGGCTGGACCCGGGCTGGCCCTCTCGGCGCTTCGCCCAAAGAAGCAGAGCTGCGCGCGCCACGCCAGAGCCCACCGACCAGATTCTCGCCAAGCGCCCACCTCCCCACATCCGGCTCGCCAACCACCAACTCCAGCTCCTCACCCGCGATGGACGGAGACGGCTTTGACGACTGGGGCTCGCAAACGTCGGCGAACGGCCCCGCCCGCGCTCCCGCTGCCGGCGCTCCCGCTGCCGGCTTCGACCTCAACTCTGAAGCGCCGGCCGGGGAGGGGTTCCCGGGATTGGGTCTCTACGGATCAATCCTCCAGGGCGACGACGACGAGATCCTCCCAGGCCGCGACAGGGGCTCCGGGCTACCTCCCTATCGCCCACCGCGTGTCGGAGCCGGAGCCGGAGACGGAAGGGCGACTTCGGTACAACCCTTTGCTCGCCAGCTGAACTTTGGAGGCTCGTCCTCGACGGCTACCGGTCGCAGAAGAGGAAACGGTGGCGTCTTCCCAGGCGGGTCATCTTGGGCAAAGCGGCGGTGTCGATAACAGGCGAATCTCGAACTTCGGCCATTACAGCACCCATCCGCCAGAATCAATTCAACAAGACCAAAGACAACGCCTGCGTGGCGGCGGCGGCCAAGGTATCGCGCTCCCAGCCACCGAGGGCACCGAGGAGTACCGTTCGTGGGCAACCATCCGGCTCCGGCGCTCCCTTTGACAACGCTGATGAAGAAATGGAGGATGATGCGGAGGAGTTAGCAAGTTCCGGAGGTTTATCGGTGAGCCAAACCAATCGAGCCCAATGGAATGATGTTAATAGTGCTTGCTTGTTAGAATTGTGCCTGGAGCAACGTGCAGCAGGAACATATAATGGTTCACAAATGAGTGGTGAAGGTTACGGCCGTTATCGACTTGGCTTCGGCTAGAAGGCGCTTTGCTTTATAACCGCTTACGGGTGAAGAACCAAATACTCATACTGAAAAGCACCTACTCTTTCTGGCGTTACATGCAAACACACACGGGATTGGGGAGGAAACCAGATGGATCCATTGATGCCGACTCTGATTTCTGGATAACAAATACAGAGGTATTAGCACTCAATTTATTTTGTAACATGTCAGCAATCTTGGCATTTGTTTTGCAACTCATCAATTTTATTTGTCATCAGAGAAGAAACCATACCTAAAGAAGTCTGCAGTTAGGGGTCCTCCAAAGAAATGAGGATTTGCTTGACCAACTTTTTAGAGGGTGCACTGTGGATGGAAGCAGTGCCTTTGTGCCTGGAGATGATTATGGTGAGAGTCAGGGGCAAGATGAAGAGTCAGAGGAAGAGGAAGACTTTCAAACAACACCTAGAAGTACAAGCACCCAGAGGAGCTAGAAGGGCAAGAGGTCATTAAGCACTTCAAGCACTTTGTCAAGTCCAGTGAAGAAAAGCAAGAGCCCAATGGTGAAGGCTGTGATGGACATAGCCAGTACCTACAAGGAGTCCGTCGCAATCAACACTAAGGAAATGCAGAAACGTGCAATTGAGAAGGCAGAGGTGTCAAGAGCTGGCATTTGAGTGTGGCGTTGAGCGAACCGTTGAAGCTGTCTATGCTATGTCCAAGATGTTCGAAACAAAGTACCAAAGGGAGTTCTTCTGTGGCAAATTAACTCGTGACCTTAGGTTGGGGTACTTCAAGAAATGGTGCAGGGACAACAATATGGAGTAGTGATGTGTCTGTTAAGCTGTTGAATTACTATCTGTGTGTGATGTGTTGAACCTATAATCTGTGTGTGATGTGTGTGATGTGTTGAACCTATTTCTTTTATCTATGGGCCGAAAGTAGTTCTTTTTATCTGTGGGTTGAACGTATTTCTTTTTATCTATGGGCTGAACGTATTTTTTTGTTATTTGTGTTGGAGCAGGAAGAAGATGATGGAGGTAGCTCAAGTGAGGATGAAATAATATCCATGTGCCGTAACAATTTGAGGCAGAGCGAGAATTTGATCGTGCAATTGGTTCCTATCTTCGGTATGTATTCTGATAATTACTTTGTCAAACTACCTAGGAGGGTCAACGGAGATTCTGGTTTGGATTGGGTCATGGAGACACTTGCTCGAGATACCTAGTGCTATAACATGTTTAGGGTGGAGAGACCATTATTTTATAGGCTACATAACACTTTGATCCAGTCATATGGCTTCAAGTCCACTTTAAAAATGTCATCTATAGAAGCTCTTGCTATGTTTTTATGGATTGTTGGTTCACCCCAGTCAGTTAGACAGGCTGACAACCGTTTTAGGAGGTCTTTGGAGACAGTAAGCAGGACATTTAATAGAGTTTTGAGATGTCTACTTAAGTTAGCAGAAAACATAATTGTACCCAAGGACCCAACTTTTTCGGAGGTGCACCCAAACTTAGAAAATCCTATATTTTGGCCACACTTCAACGACTGCATAGGAGCTATAGATGGGACACATGTGAAGGTTGTGGTGGATAAGAGTAAGAGGATTCCATATTTGAATAGGCACAATGAAACCAGCCAGAATGTTCTTGCTGTTTGTGATTTCGACATGAGATTTACCTTTGTGTTGTCGGGATGGCCCGGTTCGGCACATGACATGAGAGTTTTCAAAGATGCTGTGAGTACTTATCAACACAAATTTCCACATCCACCACCAGGTTTGCTACTTCAACTAACTTGCAACATTTTTTTTATCCAATAGAACTTGTTCATCTGAGTCTAATTGTGTGCCTGCCTTTCATAATATGTAGGGAAGTACTATGTGGTTGATGCGGGTACCCAAACCGGGCTAGGTACCTTTCACCGTTCAGATGTACAAGGTACCATGTGGAGCAATGGCACAATGGACCGCCGCCACAAGGTATGAAAGAAACCTTCAACCGTGCACATGCCAAAGTTAGGAATGTCATTGAGCGATCTTTTGGAGTGTTGAAGATGAAATTTCGGATTTTGTTGAACATGCCAAGTTTTCCTAAGAAAAAGCAAGCTAGAATTATTGTTGCTTGTAAAGAGAGCAGAATTGCTGATAGGGAATTTGCTGCCTGTGATGCGGATGAAAATTATAACCCAATGCCTAGTTCTTCTGCATCCGCATGGCCAGAAGATGAACCTCTTGTTGAAGATGTCAACATGAATGCCTTCCGTGATGAGCTAGCTCATGCTTTGTTTTATGGAGATAGTTCCATTTGATAGACCATTTGATAAATTCATTTGTTGTAATCCGACTAGTATATTTTTCTTAAATTCAACGTGTTTTGGATGCGACATTTGTAAGGATGATTTGTTTGTGTCATTTGTGAGTGAGAGAAGGTCACACAAGAGATAGCCACACCAAATCCTGCTGAAAAGGTACTTTAAATGAGCCAAATGATTGAAAAGTGCAATTATTGTCAATCTAACCTTGACATCCAAACACCACATGGATTAGAGTTAGTTAAGGGCTAGAGTTAGAGTTACAAACTAACTCTAACTCTAACCAAGTTAGAGAATCCAAACAGGGCCATATTATGTGTTTTGCAAGAGATAAAGAAACAAAGAAGGAAAAGGAAATCCAATGTTTTCTTTTTTTTCCTTGTTGGGTTCCGTAAGTGAGGTCTCAGGAAAAGTGCTGCCCCGCTTCTTGGACTCCTGGTGATGTCCCGTGACTCCAGGGTTGCCCTTTTCGTGTTTTTTACTTTTTTTTATTTCTCGATGAAGTAACTCTATTTATAAAAATAAAATCATAAAGTACAAAAACCTTGACTATTTAATAAATAAATATTTCTATTACTAAGTTGTTGGTGTTAATTAGAAATAAATTATTATTGTGACATAAATTAGCTGATGGTCTAACTAATGAAACCGTAAACTAAAGTTTTGAGCAGTTTGCATCTAATCTAATCTAATCTAACCAAAACAAATGTTTCATATCACATTATTATATTGTTTCCAATATTAATTCATATTATGGATACCATGGTCATCATAAAATATAGTTTTTAAATTTTATAAATAGATAAAAAAATAGATATATATAACATTGCGTTTTCATTGACGAGCCAATTCGTTTGTGATTGCTGTAGCAAGCAGTCACAACATCAAAAGTAGCATGTATACAAATTAAGCTGTCGTGTCCACTGTAGTTGTGCAACAAGATGAAGCGAACGGGTCGAATGTTTGGTAGTTTTTTTCTCCCGTTACAATGCACGCGCATGTTTGCTAATTTATATAAAAAATACTAACCTATGAAATTATTATTATATTGATTATGAAATATAATTTCAAATAAAATTAATTGAAGACATAAATATTAATGATCAAACTTAAAAAGTTTGATTTATTAACCTAAATTATATTTTTTCTTTTGGAACGAATGTTTTATTTTGGAAGAAGTTCTATATTGTCTAGCGTTTTCTTACAAGACTTCGGCCCTCTCTATGAGGGCTCAAGTTGGCTTCAACTTCACCATTATAGAGCATTGTAGTGAGAGCCGGTGAAGCCTCAAAACATAGCTTTTATTAGCTTCTTCACTTTGCCTGCGAAGGTATTTACCTTTTTATCGTGATCACGCCTTGGTACGTTTTTCATTAAACAGAAGATTACTTCAATACCTTAACATTGCAGCTCTAGTACTGCTGGCTATTCAACAATGCGGACACAACACTTGTGCACGTCTGCAGGGTAGTGAGAGCTATGACCAACAAAGCATGGTCATTGTAGCACTATTGAGCGATCCATTTTGTGTGGGGGGGAGGGGGGGTGGGGGTGGGGGAGGGGTGGATTTCTAGGAAATATATGAAGTATGTTATGGTACACGATAATGCTTTGGCTAGAGCGTCCGTCCCGTGTCGGACATGGCTAATTGGACCTACGGATCGACCCACAGCCTGCTCCTGGCCCGCATACAGAGTTCTTCAAAAACAAAAACAAAATAAAATAGAGCGACACGTCGTTCCACATTTCGCATCACCGCTGCGGGTGCCTCCACCGCACCGCCACCTAGCTTGCTTCTTCTCTGCCGCTGCGACCGCGACCCTCTGCACCACTCCGTGGGTGGCTCGAGCAAGCCTCCTCCCATCCCCTCCATGGATCCATCCACCCCTCATCCATGTGCGTCTTCCCTCAAGTCCGGTAGCCTCCATGGCGTCCCCTCCCCCCACTCCATGGCAGCTGCGACCCTCCCCCGCGTCCCACCGGATTTGCCCCTCCCCTACCCCGGCCGGCGGCGCCCTCCCTAGATCCGGCAGCGTCTCCTCTCCCACGGCGACGACGGGCATGGCGGGGGCATGCGTGCGTGCACCATCCAGCGAGCCTGCGCCACCGCAGTTGCCCACCAGGTAGGTCATGGACGCGCGGCGATGCTGTGTTTCAAGTGTTTCTTGACGCTTTTCAGACATGTTGCAAGCCCATGTTTCAAGTGTTTCAGTTGTTTCAGATGTATGTTTCAATTGTTTCATGCGAATGTTGCAAAAGTAGATCGGGATGTTGCATATGTTGCAATGGTTGTACACGTATGTTGCAAGCGTCTATCCCCAATGTTTCATCTGTCTTCTTTTTGTATGTTGCAAGTGTTGTGTCTGGATATTTCAAAAGTAGATCGGGATGTTGCACATGTTGCAATGATGTTTCAAGTGTATGTTCTAAATGTTTCATCTGTTTTAGACATATGTTGGAAATGTTTCATTCGGATATTGCAAAAGTAGATCAGGGTGTTGCACAGCGCGGCCGGTGTTTGTCGCTGCTGCTGGGGCGCAGTCGTGGGTCAACCCACGTGGTTTTGCCCATGTGGGGCGCGAGTGGGCGTGGAGGCGCGAGTCCCTATGATGGACACGAGCGTGGGTGCTGGGGCGGGATGCGGGATGCGAGGCGTGGGGTGGGATGCGGACACGGGAGCATCGAAGACAAACAGCAGATACGGATGGGAATTGATTAATTAATTAATTAATGGCAGTCAAGGGCAGCATATGTAGGCGGAGCAGGCACACGCGGGCGTCTAGATGGGGGCTAGCATTTTTGACCATCGGTCGGTTGGGAGGACCCAATTGCAAAACAAGATTGTCATCATCATGGCTCCTATGGTCAAACTAATTTGCATGGACATGTGGAAGGATATTATTCATGTGATTTTCAAAGGGTTTGATGATTGGATTGTTGGATTGAAGGGGAATGTTGTTTGTGATCCGTTGGTAGCAACGTGGCTCTGGGATAGCGAGCACGATGACACAAATGTCTTCGGCTTTGCATTCCCTTTGGTCAAACTGTCATTACAAGTACATGTGCATGTGCAAGGCTAATATACACATTATCATCAAAGGGCTCATCATTTTGACCATGGGATCGGAGGGGGACACAATTGTCATTAGTGACAATCGGCTGATGCGATTAGAGTACTGTGTTCGTAGGGTAAACATTGTGGGAAACAACCTAATCTCATCTAATGCACATGATTTGAAATGTACAACAAGAATACATGATGGGCAACACTGATAGGAACTAGATGGCTAGAGAAAGGGTGAATAGCCAATAAAAATTATCTACAAATTCACAAGACTAGAACAAAGTTGATTAGTTAAAAATATGACCCTAATAGCCACTATTTGCTCTTGCTCTATATCACCCGAGCTAGCCCCTATATAATTATAGCAGCAAAGGGATTTCCACTCTATAGTACTTCACCACACAAGAGCTAGCTACTCTAGTTGCACTAAAACAAGAGAGGCAACTAAGCTAATTACTTCTACTCGCTACAACAACAACTTACAACTAGAGCTACCTCTACAGAAGCAACAAGCACCACACAAGCTATTAATATGAAAGGGAGCACAAGTGTAGTTGTAAGGAAAATGGACCCTAGGCCCATTTACTTTGGATTTTGGTGTTTGATGACCAACACAACCAAATTGGACTAATGAATTTGCAAGAAAGTTATTGTTTTGTAGTTCAATAGGATGCAAAACGTGACTTAGATGAAGGCGACATGATGATCCGATGATCAACACCTCAAGAAAGACATGTGAAGATGCATAGCAGACATACAAGGACAAGCAAAAGTCCAAGCACGAAGATTAGAACCAAGCCAGACACAAGATCGCGAAGAAACGAGCCCGGCAGAGATGACTAGACGTAGGCCTATGAGTGACCAGACGCATCCGATCAGGTGTCAGGCAACAGCAGGCGTCGACTGCTATGACTGGACGCTGAGAAGTAGTGACCGGACACTGAGCGAAGCAGTGACCGGACGCACCGGTGACACTGTTTATCGTCACGGCAGTGTTTTCAGCATGACCGGACATAGCAGACTGAATGACCGGACGCACGAGGTGCAGCGTACGATCGAGTCCAGAGGGGTTCCAGAGCGGTGCCAGCGCGACCAGACGCGTCCGGTTGATGATGACCAGACTTAGCCTAGAGTCCGATCAACACGCGCGCTCCAATGGTCGGGACGACCGGACGCATCCGGTCAGGACCTGATCAGCATCCGGTCAGTAGCAGAAAAGTGGGTTTCATCCCCAATGGCTACTTTCTCAGTGGGGCTTATAAATAGACCCCCAACTGGCCATTTGAGTATAGTGGAGCTGAGGAAACGTACCAAGGGTGTTGATACACCATTTTAGTGATCTCCACTTGCATAGTGCTTAGTGATTCATTAGGTGATTAGCGTAGGTGCTTTGCGAAATGCTTAGGTTGATTAGACCACCGCTTATGTGCTTGCTTTAGGTTTAGACCTAGTGTTTAGTGAGATTTACACTCCTCTTACCACTCGGTGCTTGCGCGCACCATTATTGTACATCGGAGGGGCTTGTAGTCTTGCGAGATCACACCAACCACGTTTGTGGTGTGGCCGCCACCGTGTACCGAAGAGAACAAGGCCCGCGGCGGTTTGGCCGGAAGCTTGATAGTGAAGACGGCGGGGAGCGGTCCGAGAGAGGCACACCGGAGACCCACTTGCATGTGGGGAAGGCCCAGGGCTGTCCACGGAGTTAACCGACCAGGAGCTTGGCCCTTGCGAGGGGCTCTAACGAGGACTGGGGGGAAGCTTGTGCGCTTCTCGATACCTTAGTAAAAAATACTAGAGTCGTCGATGGGAGTTTGCATATCTCTACCTTACTCTTTAGTTTCCGCATTTGCATTGTTTGCATAACTGCTTTTTTCATAGAGATAGCAACACACTAGCAAAACCGTAGTTGCACATTTAGATAGTTTATCTTTTGCATATGTTTTGCTAAGGTTAGAAAAAGAGGCCATAGTCTTGAGTTAGATGTTTAAGTTGCCTAATTCACCCCTCCCTCTTAGGTGTCTTGGTCCCCTTTCAATTGGTATCAGAGCCATGTTGGCTGAATTTGGACCTTTGGCTTCACCGCCGTTGAGCCGATGCTATTTAGAGTGGTTGGGATGGATACCTCTAGGCCTCCGCACTTTGATGGCACTAACTTCCCTTACTATAAAGCTAGAATGGCTTGTCACCTTGAGGCGATAGATTTGGGTGTTTAGAGAGTCACTCGTGATAGGATGAAACCCATTAAGAATCCTGATAAACCCACAAAGGGTGAAGAAAAAGAAATTCATTTCAATGCTAGAGCTAAAAATTGCTTGTTTGAATCTTTTAGCATGGATGTGTTTAACCAAGTGTTCACTTTAAATACGGCTCATGAAATTTGGTTAAAACTCCAAGAGCTCCATGACGGCACAACTAATGTCCATGAGCAAAAACATTGTCTAGCTAAACAAAATTATGATTCCTTTAAAATGAATGATAATGAGCTTGTTCGTGATACGTATTCTTGTTTGAATCTAATTATCAATGAGCTCCATTCAATAGGATTAACAAAGCTAGATGATGCGGACATCGTGAGGAAGATCATCTCTGTGCTACAACAAAAGAAATATGCAAGCATCATCACCATCCTTCACAATATGGAGGACTTGAGCACCATGACCCCGGCCATAGTCATTAGCAAGATAGTGGCATTTGAAGTGTCACGCAAGATGGGTCAAGAAGAAGCATCTTCATCAAGCAAAGGCAAAGCTCTCGCATGTAGTGAGAAAAAGAAGATGAAGAGCAAGCAAGTTGAGACAAGCTCAAGCTTAAGCTCCTCAAGTGAAGATGAAGAAGAAGAAGAAGATGATGATGATGATGATGATGATGATGATGATGATGATGAAGATTCAAGTGATGATGATCAATCTTCCTCCTCCACCTCCGACCTTGATGAAGAATCAATCAAACTTATCAACAAGGTGGAGAAGATGATCCAAAGGCTCAATGTCAAGGGTGTGCCCATCCAAATTCAAGATTATATTTTTACCAATCAAAGAAATGAGCAAAGAAAGAAATGATGCTATGGATGTGGCGAGTTGGGGCACTTTTGTGGAAGTTTGTCCAAACAAGCCCACACCCAAGACAAAGAAGAAGGCATGCAAGAACAAAGCCCTCACATCAATAAGGTCATGGGATGATTCTTCGAGTGAAGAAGAAGACCATCACAAGAGACGAGGGCACAAGCACTCATCATCAATCACCTCACGTGTGTGCCTTATGGCACGAGGTAACAAAAAGTCTATCCCTAGTGATAGTGGCAATAATAGTGATAGTGATGATGAGCTACCTTTTTATGATGAAATTGTGCAAGAAAATCATAACTTTGCTAAAGTTTGCACTAGTCAACAAAAGAAGCTTGAAAAATTAAAAGAAAAACTAGATAGCTCACAACAAGCTTATGCTACTTTGCTTGAACAATATGAAACTTTTGCCAATCTTAATATGGAGCTATCTACTAAAATTGAGCAACTTGAGATTAGTGCAAACACAAATAATTGAACAATCAATGATGAGCAACTTGTAAAGAAAAATAAAAATTAAAGAAAAAGTTAGCTATCTCACAAAATGCTTATAAAAGTTTGCTTGCTAAAATGGAAACTATGTGCAAACATTGTGATGAGCTAACTAATAAAGTTGCTAATTTTGAAGCCGTCGGTACTACCCCCACCGAGGCACCTAAAAAGAAAAGTTCTATCTTTGACATGCCTAAAAAGGATGCCTCTACTTCTTGCAATGATTTATGTTTAGACTCGTCCTTGTGCAACTAAGTTTGTGTTGAGAAAGTTGTTGTAGATACATGCACACAAGAGGCCGCAATGAAGAATGAGCAACTCAAGTAAGAAGTGGCTCGCCTTACCAAGGACTTGACTAAAGTAAAAGGCAAAATGGAGCAAGCCCAACATCATTAAGATAACACCGTTAAGGGAGTGAAGAAGCTTGATGAAGGACAAACTGTGGTTTGCTACATGTGCCACAAGGAAGGCCACAAGTCCTATGAGTGCAAGGTGAAGAATGGGGGAGGAGCTAAGAAGAAAGAGAAAAACAAAAAGGAAACAAACAAGCTCTCCAACACCTACACCAACAAGGTGGACAAAAAGGCCTCCACACCTTATCTAGTGAAGAAGAAGAAAAATAATAAGGTGGTGGCCATCAAGGTGAACAAGCAAGCCAACAATGGGGCCAAAACGCATTTGGGTGCCAAAGGAGATCATTTCCAACATGAAGAGCACCAAGAAGGTTTGGAACCCGAAAGAGAAGTGAGAAGTCTGATGGACTTCGGGAAATTTGGAGACGTGGCAAAGTATGGGTGCATTTCATGGGGTGCATCATTATGGACAAGGTAATTGCCAAGTGAGTTAGTGAATACTATGGACCCAAATTCTCCTTCCCATGTTATGTAACTAGATTTAATTTCTTGCAATTTCAATTAGCATCTAGTTCCTTTTTATGCCTAGGTTTGCATATGCATGTTTAATCTTTTGTCTTGTATACACTAGGTGTATCTTATGGTAGGCTTGCTCGGTTTCACTCTTAACCCTTGGAGCAAACCTACATGGTTTAAATTGTTTAGGAGCACGGCACATAGCTTGTTTTACAATTATTCATCTAATATGTGCCAAAGTCTAAATTATAGACAATTTCTCCCGAATATCACTTTCGAAAATGATTCTCACATTCATGTGATGTCATCTTTCAAGTGGTATCTTTGATTCTAAATCAATGTGCATGTCTCCTACAAGTATTCCATACTTGTGTGCACAAATTTAGGGGAGGTTACTCTACAAGTTGGATGCTTTGAGACTAACACCTTTTCAAGCTTATCATGTGTGTAGTAGTCTTATTGCAAGGAAAATGGAGTCCCCGGAGTTAAGCATCATACTTCAAATATCCACCACCTATTGCAAGTGGTATAAATCAAATTGGTTTCCACATGTGGTATTTCTAAACCGATATCATCATGTTGATTTCACTTTGGTATTTATATGCTTTCTCCATGCATTATATAGATTAAACTCCCTTGAACATTAATTTGCCAATTATGCATAAACTACATTCTCCACCATATGTATGCATATATTTAGGGGGAGCTTAGTCTATGTAATGTGAGAGTCAAATTTTGTGACCTATTCCACTCCACATACAAAGGATCACAAAGTTTGACCCTCCCTTGTGCTACTAATGTCTTTCTTTTCGGTGTTTGATTCCAAAGGGGGGAGAATTTGTAGGACCAAAAGCAAGCCCGATCATTATAATTTAATTTACAAGTTGTAATAGTAATAGTTTTCAATTGGTAATGGTTCGAGAAAGGGAGGATAGTGGATTATGGAGTTAGGGGGAGTCTTAAATCCATAATGCCACATGGGGACATTTTCAAGGGTAAGATAAGTTTTCAAAGATGTTTACATGTGGTATCTTTAAGCATCATATAACCTTGCCCTTTGCATTGCATCCTAGCAAGTAAATAGTTTTTAAATTCCAAAAATTTTATTATTTGTTTGTTTTGGTCATGTTGTCATCAATCACCAAAAAAGGGGAGATTGTAAGAAAAATAGACCCTAGGCCCATTTACTTTGGATTTTGATGTTTGATGACTAACACAACCAAATTGGACTAATGAATTTGCAAGTGATTGTTTTGTAGTTCAATAGGATGCAAAACGTGACTTGGACGAAGGCGACGTGATGATACGATGATCAACACCTCAAGAAAGACATGTGAAGATGCATAGAAGACATACAAGGTCAAGCAAAGTCCAAGCACAAAGATTGGAACCAAGCCAGACGCAAGATCGCGAAGAAACGAGCCCAGTAGAGGTGACCGGACGTAGGCCTATGAGTGACCGGACGCGTCCGATCAGGTGTCAGGCAACAGCAGGCGTCGGCATCTATGACTGGACGCTGAGCAGTAGTGACAGGACGCTGAGCGAAGCAGTGACCGGATGCACCGGTGACACTGTTTATCATCACGGTAGTGTTTGCAGCATGACCGGACGCAGCAGACTTGATGACCGGATGCACAAGGTGCAGCGTCCGATCGAGTCTAGAGAGGTTCCAGAGCGGCGCTAGCGCGACCAGACACGTCCAGTCGATGATGACCGGACTCAGCCTAGAGTTCGATCAACGCGCGCACTCCAATGATCGGGACGACCGGACGCGTTCGATCAGGACGTGATCAGCGTCCGGTTAGTAGCAGAAAAGTGGGTTTCGTCCCCAACGGCTACTTTCTCTGTGGGGCTTATAAATAGACCCCCAACCGGCCATTTGTGTATAGTGGAGCTGAGGAAACATACCAAGGGTGTTGATACACCATTTTAGTGATCTCCACTTGCATAGTACTTAGTGATTTATTAGGTGATTAGCGTAGGTGCTTTGCAAAGTGCTTAGGTTGATTAGACCACCGCTTATGTGCTTGCTCTAGGTTTAGGCCTAGTGTTTAGTGAGGTTTGCATACCTCTTACCACTCGGTGCTTGCGTGAACCATTGTTGTACATCGGAGGGGCTTGTATTTTTGCGAGATCACACCAACCATGTTTGTGGTGTGGCCACCACCGTATACCGAAGGGAACAAGGCCCGCAGCGGTTCGGCCGGAAGCTTGATAGTAAAGACGGCGGGGAGCGGTCTGGGAGAGGCACATCGGAGATCCACTTGCGTGTGGGAAAGGTCCGGGGCTATCCACGGAGTTACCCGACCAGGAGCTTGGCCCTTGCGAGAAATTCCTTGCGAGGGGCTCCAACGAGGACTAGGGGGAAGCTTACGCGCTTCTCGATACCTCGGTAAAAATACCAGAGTCGTCGACGGGAGTTTGCATATCTCTACCTTACTCTTTAGCTTTCGCATTTACATTGTTTGCATAACACCTTTTGTAGTAGAGATAGCAACATACTAGCAAAACCATAGTTGCACATTTAGATAGTTTATCTTTTGCATAGGTTTTGATAAGGTTAGAAAAAGAGACCATAGTCTTGAGTTAGACTTTTAAGTTGCCTAATTCAATCCCCCCTCTTAGGCGTCATAGTCCCCTTTCAGTAGTGATGTACACCAAACTGGGCAAGTGATGATTCGCGTGCTAACTAGCCACTCAAGCTGGACCCACAACTTGGGTGTGTGCCACAAGAATAAAGCACAAGGTGCACTGCAACTAGCCATGAGCATACCACTAGAGTTGCTCTTAACAGTCTCCCGCAAGGATGAGCACAAGAGCACCTTACAACAACTCGATCGGAGGCGGCAACAATCACCACAAGCCCCTCAACGATCCCATGAGATCCAAGCCAGCTAGGTGATGACAATTCCAAGAGTAACAAGAACACCAGCAGCCACCACGCTCAACTAGTGCCATGAGATACAAATCGATGAGGCAAATGCACTAGAGGTTCTCCAATCTCACCCAAATGTGATCTAAAGTTATGCAAGTCAGTGGAGTGAGTTGCTCAGCTCTGAAAAGCATATGCACAAGTATTAGGGATGCCAAGACAGGGGGCCAAGGCCAACCACAAGGTCTATTTATAGATCACCAAAAGAATCTAACTGTTACACACTTGTGTCGTAGTCTATGTGTGCACCGGATAGCTCCGGTGGAGCACCGGATGTTGCACTCAACACCCCTCCAAGAGCTAGTTTCCAATGGCTCAAAAACTAGCCATTGGACTGTTTGAAGTCCGGTGGCAGCTCTGGTGCCAAACCCTAAAAACATGCTCTCTGGAGTCAGGTCTGATGACCTATTTGTTGCAACATTAGATAGCTCCAATGTGTGTTAGCGTTTAAGACCCCGTTTGTGACCCTCTCTGGTAGAATGGTGTGGTGCGAGCTCTGGTGGGAGCTTTGAATTTCCCCGCGCTCGGCTGCCCTTGCACCGGATCCCATTGGTGCTATCATTCCTGTGCACACCGAACAATAATGTGCACGCTAAGAATTCCGACAAAGATCAGGGCCTTGCCAATTGCAATAGAAGGAAAAGATACGCGCTTGAAAACTGAGTGGCGACCATTAATTGTGGGAAATTTGAAGGGTGATGAACATGCTTGCCCTAAGAAGAATGAGAATTCAAAACATGGATAGCATTGGCTCTAGAGATACATACCAATTTGGGTGAGTGCTTGATCACTTGAACCCATTGTGAAGATTGTTCCCAATTTCGATATTCAGAACGAAAATGTGCACCTCCATTATGCCATAGGTTGAAGAAAATTTTGAAGGTGTCACATTCATAGGACCACAACATGTAGATATGAAACCAACCTCTTGGGAATTAACAGGGAAATGAAAACATGATCACCAAGGCTATGGACCCGGAAAGCAGAGGGATTACCCCCCAAGCACTGATTGTGGGGGGTACAACCCCGGATAACCACAGTAGACCACATAGGCTACGCCCCTAGGGGTGGCCCAGCCCACAAGATGAAGCCTTGCGGGGCACGACTCTACTCGGCCCCTCCCGCAAGACACCAGGAAGATATCCTGAAGATACTACGAGATATGTTAGGATACGTATGATCCCATGATTCTTGTAATCTGTTATTACTTTCTGGTTATCTCTCAGATCTAACCGACTTGTAACCCTACCCCCGGACTATATAAGGAGAGCAGTGGGCCCCTCCAAACTCACGCAATATCATACGATAGCCAATACAAACCAACAGACTACAGGAGTAGGGTATTACGTCATACTGATGGCCTAAACCTGTCAAACTCGTGTGTCTCTGTTGCATTCTTGTTCTTGATTACACGCCTCTCTACCGATCAATCTACCTTCGTGGGATACCCCTCAGAGGACCGCCGACGATATTCTGTCCATAGTTGGCATGCCAGGTAAGGGTGTGCGTGCTGTTTCTACATCGAACTAGATGGTGCATTCCGCAGGCTCTTCATCCCTCCCACAGCCTGGCCAGATCTTCACGGTCGGATCGATCTCATGGATCATCAACGCTGATAGAGTCAGAGAGCTCATCGAGCCAGTGCAGATCAATTCTGTGCTGATCACCCCAGCACCTACGACTGCAGATCCAATCTCAGAACCGCTTCTGAGGTCGCCTTCATCGACAACTCGCCGCCCGCTTCCTCACTACTGGAGGAGGCAGATCAACAATGATGATCTGATCGCATCCATCAATCAGGTCGGTCTAAAGCTCGTCGATTGCCTCTCCATCGCCGAATCAGCTCTGGACACTCTGGTTCAGCACCGACCACTCTTCGATCCAAATCTATCGGAGGCTGCTCGGAAAACCCTAGGGGTTGCAGCTCTGCCCTTCAAGTTCACCAATGTCACCACCACTTACCAAGATGCCCTAAGGGGCAAATTCACCGACCAGATTGGAGATGTCCATCCTCTTGCCTACGCCGGCCATCAACATGCTGCACGTCGGCCGACGCCCCAGAGCATCCCTCCAAACCATTCTGGAGGAGAATCCGAACTCCGAGTCTCAGGGCTCTACGGAGACCATCGCTGAAACCACCATCGAACTACTTCCTCTCCCTCCTTTATGTGGCGGCGCAATCTTCAACGTCAGCGTCGACAGCCCCCTCAGAATGGCAAAACCGAGGAGGAACGCGCCGCTCGCGAGAACCGGAACGCCAACCATGCGTAGCCCCAAGCAAACGATTTTGCCCTTGCGATGGCCGAGCAGCAGCTTGACTCGCAAGAAAGGCCACTCCAACGTAATCTCGACGACAAGTTTGTCCGTGTTGATGGCCATGACATCTACAAGACCCCAAGCGCCAACCTAGCCGTGGTTGCCAATGAGCTCGCCTGGCTCCCGCAGACACCAGAGGTTGCCAAGGTTGCCGCCATGCTTAAAGCGGCGCACTATCAGGTCAACGAGATCCACCAGGATCAGAGACCTTCATACTCCACAACATCAATTCACTGATCAGCCGCGCCAAGATCCGATCACCACCTAAGTCGCTTCACCGACCAGCACCGCAACGACAGGCAACCCCTCCAGGGTGGAGCTAGGGGCAATCGCATTGAACATCACCTCTAGCACGACTAGGAGGTCAACTAGGACGTTCGAGTGCACCTCAACAATCTCCGAGATACGCGACGACATATCGACGAACGCCGCTTTGGTCGCCATGAAGAATAAGTACACCTCCACCAGGAGTATGAGCAAGAGTATGGTAACCCGGACTCAGCTCTCAAGCCGCTCAATGCCGGCAACGCTGCAGACGATGGCTCCGACAACCCCGAAGGGCCCTCATCATTCATGAGGGCGCTCCGAACACTTCAGTGGCCCCGTGGTTTTAAAATCACTGGGGTCGAGCCCTACGAGGGAAGGATGAATCCAACATAGTGGCTACAGGCTTACGCCACTATTGTCCATGCCATCGGAGGAGACACCGGTGTCATGGCAAACTATCATCCCATCATGCTCACGGCAACCGCCATGAACGGGTTCACAAGCCTTGCCCCGGACTCCATCGGATCCTGGGAAGAGCTAAAAAAAGTCTTCACCGATAAATATATGGCTACATGTACTCGGTCGGGCACCAAGCATGATCTCAACCGCATCTACCAGAAGCCATCCGAGCTCCTCCATAGCTACATCAGACATTTTTCTGAGATGAGGAATTCTATTCCCAACATCACAGAAGCTGAGGTCATCACTGCCTTCATCCGAGGACTCAATCACCGCGAGCTTCGTTCCAAGTTCAACCGCAAGCCGCCCACAGGGATTGGCGAGATGATCATGACTGCCAACCAGTACGTCGACGCCGAGGAAGCCGAGGTGCGCTTCAATGAGGATGTGGGCTCTCGTCGCCCAAACCGCCGCTACGACGACCGCCCCGACGACCGACGCCACAATGACCGCCGCTAAGATGACCGTAGTTACCATCGTGACAGCGACCGTGATCGGCCAGAAGGATCCAAGTCAGGTCAAAATCGCCACCGCCGACCAGACCACATTGTCGCCGCCGTTAATGAACCTCGTGCCAAGCGCAACTGTGACAAGCAGTACAAGAAGATCCTCGATGGCCTGTGCCCTCTCCACAAGAATGCCAAGCATAAGATAAAGGACTACCTCGGCTTGGCTAAGGAGTTCCAGGACAAAAAGCCAGATGATGACACCAACAACGAAGCCGAAGGCCGCCAACCACCTAGGGTCAACAACAATGCCTTCTAGGACCACGACAAAGTGGTCGCCACCATCTTCAGGGGCCTTGCCTCCACCGAGAGCAGAAGAGAACGGAAGCTCACCGCCTAGCGGGTGTTCGCCGTCACTACGGAAGACACCACCACCAACCCCAGCTATCGCCCATGGTCTGAGGTCCCCATCACCTTCAGCAGGGCCGACCAGTGGGCGGACATCCCCTACATAGGGTGTTTCCCCCTCGTCCTCGACGCAACCGTCCAGAAAGTGCTTTTCAGAAAAGTGCTCGTCGACGGTGGGAGCGCTCTGAACCTCCTCTTTGCCGGAGCCCTAAAGGAGTTGGGCCTCAGGATAACAGATCTCACACCCTCAGACTCCTCCTTCTAGGGTGTGGTACCTGGTAGGGCATCCAAACCGCTTGGAGAGATCACCCTACCAATACAGTTTGGCATGGCAAGCAACTACCGCGTCGAGCACATCAACTTCTACGTCGCCGATTTCAACACCGCCTACCACGCCATACTTGGTCGGCCAGCTCTGGCCAAGTTCATAGCTGTACCACACTACGCTTATCTAGTGCTAAAGATGCCCTCGCCTGCAGGAGTCCTGGCCCTATGGGCCAACCTCTCCATCGCCTACGCCTACGAGATAGAGAGCCTCACCCTCGCCGAAGACACCAACCTCTCCATCCAGATGGCCAGTGTGGTCACCGACGCCAAGACGGTGCCCACCGATGACCTAGAGATCCCATCGTTGGAGCCTCCTCGTGCCTCCGCCAAGTCTAAGGAAACCAAGAAGGTTGGCCTCGGCCTCGATGACCCCTCCAAGACCATGAAGATCGGGGCTCACCTCGACCCCAAATTGTAAAGCGCGCTCGTCTTCTTCTTTGTGCCAACGCCGATGTGTTTGCTTGGAAACCTGCAGACATGCTGAGGGTACCACAGGAGAAGATCGAGCACTCATTGAATGTCTCGCCGATCACCAAACAGATCAAGTAGAAACTCCACCAATTCGCGCCAGACAAGAAGGAGGCTATTAGGGTAGAAATAAAATGGCTCCTAGCTGCCGAATTCCTAAAAGAAGTGTATCATCCTAAGTGGTTAGCAAACCCTGTTTTCGTTCAAAAAAAGAATAAAGAATGGAGAATGTGTGTTGATTACACTGATCTTAACAAACATTGCCCTAAAGACCCCTTCGGTCTGCCTCTGATAGATGAGATTGTAGACTCCACCGCCAGCTGTGAACTGCTCTCCTTTCTCGACTGTTACTTCGGCTATCACCAGATCTCCCTCAAGGAAGAAGACCAGATCAAGAAATCGTTCATCACACCCTTCGGTGCGTATTGCTACACCACCATGTCCTTTGAACTCAAGAACATCGGGGCAACCTATCAGAGGGCCATCCAGATGTGCCTTGATCAATAGATCAGCCGCAACGTCAAAGCCAACATCGATGATGTGGTCATCAAGTCTAAGACCGCCGATAATCTTATCACTAACCTCGAGGAAACGTTCGCCAACCTAAAAAGGTACTGATGGAAGCTAAACCCTTCAAAGTGTATCTTTGGAGTTCCATCCGGTATACTCCTGGGCTACATAGTCAGCACACGTGGAATCGAACCTAACCCCGACAAGGTCTCCGCCATCACCAACATGAAATGGCCAACATGCGTCAAGGATATACAGAAGCTTACAGGCTGCATGACTGCTTTAAGCCGCTTCATATCGCGCCTTGGCAAAAAGGAGCTACCTTTCTTCAAACTCCTCAAGGCCTCCGAGTGCTTTTCCTGGTTGGAGGAGGCAGACATAGCCTTCGAGCAGCTCAAGTTGTTCTTAACAAAGCCTCCAATCATGACGGTGCCTTGACCAAACGAAACTCTACTAATCTACATCGCCGCCACTTCTCGCGTCATCAGCACAGCTATCGTCGTCAAACGCGAGGAGGCTAGGCACGCCTATAAGGTGCAACGTCTGGTCTACTTCATGAGCAAGGTCCTTAATGAGCCCAAAACTCGTTATCCTTAGGTCCAAAAGCTGCTATACGCCATTCTGATCACGTCACGCAAGCTTCGCCATTACTTTGAGTATTACAAGATCGCCGTGGTCACCGAGTTCCCTCAGGGGGACATTCTCCGCAACAAAGAGGCCAATGGCCGCATCATCAAGTGGGCTGTCGAGCTCGGCACTTACTCCATCGAATTCAGAAGCAGGCCTACCATCAAGTCTCAAGCGCTCGCTGATTTCATCGCTGAGTGGACCGAGATCCAAGAGCCCATCACCGCTACTTGTCCCGAGCACTGGGTGATGTACTTCAATGGTGCCCTCAACATCAATGGTGCTGGTGCGGGCATTCTGTTCATTACGCCAACCAAGGATAAGCTCTGATATGTTCTCCGAATACATTTTCTGGCCTCCAACAACGCCACCGAATACGAAAGATGTCTCCACAGACTCCGTATAGCCGTTGAGCTCAGCGTCAAATGACTCATGGTATACAGGGACTCCGCGCTGGTCATCAACCAGCTCAACAAAGACTGGTCCTGCTCTAGTGAAAAGATGGATGCATATTGCACCAAAATCAGGAAGCTTGAAGGGAAATTCTACGGTATCGAGTACCACCATGTGGTACGAGATCAAAATTAGCTCGCCGATCACCTATCCAAGTTAGGCTCCTCTCGCACCATGATTCCACCGGGGGTCTTCGTTCAAGATCTTTTGGTGCCATCCATTAAGGAAGAGAAGGAAGTTCAAGAAGTTCCCCCTGCCAAGCAGCTGGTACTTACAGTACCTTCGCCGGCCACTGATTGGAGGGAACAGTTCATCAAGTACCTCACCAGTGCTGAAGTACCCATCGACAAGACTAAAACCGAACACCTAATTCGTCGAAGCAAGCATTACGCACAGGTGGATGGCAACTTGATGAGGAAAAGTGCCAAGGAAGGGATACTGCAGAAACGCATCACCCAAGAAGAGGGAGTGAAGCTACTTCTCGAAATTCACTCTAGTTTCTACGGTAATCACGCGGCCTCGAGAAACCTGGTCGGCAAAGCTTTCTGAGCTAGTTTTTACTAGCCCACGGCCATCTCTGATGCAGAAGACCCCGTCCGACGTTGTGAAGGATGCCAATTTTTTGCCAAGCAAATACACGTGTCGGCACAGGAACTGCAGACCATCCTAGCTTCCTGGCCTTTCGCATGCTGGGGACTGGATATGATCGGGCCTTTCAAGCCAACGATAGGTGGTTTCCGGTATGTGTACGTCGTCATCCGACCACTCGAACATCGTGGTAGTCCGCATCCGAGTGGTCTGGTCACCGCCAAGCAAGATGCCGCCCGGCTTGAGGGGAGCGGTGAAAGGTCCTAATATGGCTAGAGGGGGGGTGAATAGCCTATTTAAAAACTACAAATCAACTAGAGCAATTTGATTAGTAAGACAAATAGCGAAATGCAAACTTGCTCTAGCTCTACAAGGGTTGCAAGCCACCTATCCAACAATTCTAGTTGCAATGATCTATTGGCACACAATCTACTTGACCACTACTCACTAAGAGCTCTCACAAAAGCTACACTAAAGAGCTCCACTAGATATGTTTAAAGCACAAGGCAAGCTCTCAATTCTAATTACACTAAAGAGCTTGCTATATCTAGTTTGCGGAAATGTAAATGAGTAAGTGAGACGATTATACCGCCGGGTCGTGGAGTGAACCAATTACAAGATGAATATATAGCCAATCACCGGGAGAATGCAAATGACAAGAGACAACCAATTTTTCTCTCGAGGTTCACGTGCTTGCCAACACGCTAGTCCCCATTGTGTCGACCAACATTTGATGGTTCGGCGGCTAAGAGGTGTTTCACAAACCTTGTCCACACGATAGGACACCGCAAGAACCGACCCACAAGTGAGGTAACTCAATGACATAAGCAATTTACTAGAGTTACCTTTCGGCACTCCACCGGGGAAGGTACAACTCCCCTCACAATCACCGAAGGCGGCCACGAACAATCACCAACTCGTGTCGATCCTTCACCGCTGCTCCAACCGTCTAGGTGGTGGCAACCACCAAGAGAAAACAAGCGAAATCCGCAGCGCAACACGAATACCAAGTGCCTCTAGATGCAATCACTCAAGCAATGCACTTGGATTCTCTCCCAATCTCACAATGATGATGGATCAATGATGGAGATGAGTGGGAGGGCTTTGGCTAAGCTCACAAGGTTGCTATGTCAATGAAAATGTGCAAGAGTCTTTCCTTGAGCCGGCCATGGGGCTATAAATAGAGCCCCAATCAAATAGAGCCGTTATACCCCTTCACTGGGCAAAACGCACTCTGACCGGACGCTCCGGTCATACTGACCGGACGCTGGCCCTTAGCGTCCGGTCGCCCGATGGACGCCACGCGTCACCAGCTTCAAACGCTGTTCGTCAGATTTCAACGGCTACGAAGCTGACCAGACGCTCCGGCAAAACTGACCGAACGCTGAAGCCCCAGCGTCCGATCGTTTCCAGTAAGCTTCCCGAGGCGTATTTCTTCGACCGGACACGTCCGGTCCACCTTGACCGGACACAGACCAGCGTCCGGTGCTCAACCTTAGCCACTGTGCCGTCTGACAGCACGACCGGACGCAGCCTTTCAGCGTTCGGTCGCTGAGTGACCCAGCGTCCGGTCAGTAGACCGACGCCAGCATCATTTCGACCAACTCCATCTCAACACTGCAAACACCACCTCCTTTGTAAATGTGCCAACACCACCAAGTGTATCACCTTGTGCACAAGTGTTAGCATATTTTCACAAACATTTTTAAAGGTGTTAGCACTCCACTAGATCCTAAATGCATATGCAATGAGTTAGAGCATCTAGTGGCACTTTGATAACCGCACTCCGATACGAGTTTCACCCCTCTTAATAGTACGACTATCAATCCTAAATGTGATCACACTCTCTAAGTGTCTTGATCACCAAAACAAAATAGCTCCTATGGTTTATACCTTTGCCTTGAGCTTTTTGTTTTTCTCTTTCTTCTTTCCAAGTCCAAGCACTTGATCATCATCATGGTATCATCATCATCATGTTATGATCTTCATTTGTTTCATCACTTGGAGTGTGCTACCTATCTCATGATCACTTGATAAACTAGGTTAGCACTTAGGGTTTCATCAATTCACCAAAACCAAACTAGAGCTTTCAAGCGGCACCCACCGTCTTTCTCTTCTTCCAGGCTGGCTCGTCTACTGCTGCCCTCTTTCCCCGGACATTCTCCGACACCGGAGATGGACTCTTCGACGAGATGCTGACAGCTCCCTCCTCAGGCTGCATCGGTGGCCGGGCATCTACCGCCTACAGCCAATCGCCCCTCGGCACGCCCGAAAAGTACACCGCTCTTTCCTGTGAATGGATCTTCGCATAAGTGAATCAATCCACTGCTCGGCAACGACAGAAGATAAAAAGTATCAGGAACACACAATTGATATATTTACCCGAGGGGGTAGATTTTTGTAGTGAAAGGGTCTCGTCTGCCCTGGCAAGTTGAACGAGGCAAATAGAGCGAACAGCTCTGCAGCCCGCTCTTGCACAACGTCCATCGACACATCTTCGTCCTCTCCCTGGTACAGTCGGTCTCCCCCTTGAAATCAAAGGTTGCATGAGCCCTCTCCTTGCAGGGCTGGACGCGGCGCACTATAAAGCTCGCCGCTACCAATCCACCATTGGTCTTCACGTCCTTTATTAAACCAAGGAGCTCCCTTACTTGCTCCATATCAGCGCTGCTTGGTATCTCCGACCAGCTCTTCTGGCTCTCTAGGATGTGGTCGACGTCGCAGTGGACGGCAGGGTGGCTCTGTTTCATGTAGAACCACCTGGCTTTCCACCCCTTCAGCGATGTGTTTAGCGGCACAGTAAGGTACTCGCCCACCATTCCATCGCGCAGCTGAAGATACACTCCGCCGACCACCTTGGAACCACCGCCGCCTCTCTTCTTCAGCCAGAACAGGTGATGGAAGAGGTTGAAGTGGGGAAGGATTCCGAGATACGTCTCACATAAATGGATGAAGATAGATATGTGCAATATGGTGTTTGGGTGAAGGTTGCATAGACTGCCTCTCTAGAACTCCAACAAATCCCTCAAGAACGGGTGAACCGGAAAACCTAATCCGCTCCAAAAGTAGTCCTCAAATACTACAACTTCGTCGATATGAGGCATTGGGAAGGGCTCATCGAGGGCCGGCCGCCATTCGGTGGTGACGCGGTCTAGAAGAACGCCCGCCTCCATCAATCTGTTGAGCTCCGCCTCCTCCGTGCGCGACAGCACCCACTCTTTGTCACGGCCAGCTCCGGGGCTCGCCTTCTTTGGGTTCACAGCTCCCCTCTTCGGCGCCATCTCTTAGATCTGGATGGGGACTGGCGGTGAAAGCGCGCGTGGATGTGAATCTAGAAATGCGAGGGCTAAGGAAGAAGATGAAATGGCAAAGTGGCAAAGGTGGGAGCGCAGGGTGCGGCGGCGCAGTTATAAAGCACTCTCCCCACCTTTTCGCATTCGAGGATTTTTGGGAAACCGCTCCCATGATTTGCGCCTCTCCGAATTCTCCGCAACAGCAAGGTGGGCCATTACCTAGGCTTTCGCGCAACCGCGACCCGTATCGCTGATTTATCTCCGCAATTTGTTACGGCTCGCCGAATATTTGCCGACTTCTTCGCCAACCGTTACGGCTCAGTAATTACTAATGTACAATCATTACTCCAGTATTTTCTCTACGATTTATTTTCTCCAAGATTTTCTCTTATGGCTCGGGGACTACATCAACATTACGTCTCGGTTCCTTGCCGCATTGGGGATTTTTCTTCAGTTGACTGCTGTTTCTGACCCTGGCACCACGTGACCACGTCACCTACTGTCAGGCTCAGGGACTAAGTGGACACACTTCACCTTGCGGTGAATGTGCTTTTTTCTCACCTCGGGGCTACACCCGGGTACTGGCTGCCTGCTCGGTTGGTCTTTTATTATTCTTCTACTTTGGACCCTGGCATCACATGACTACGTTATCTACTGTCAGGCTCAGGGACTAAGTGGGCACACTTCACCTTGTGCTGAGTGTGTTTGCTTTAATCTAGAAGACTCTGCGCCTCTTAAAGCTAAAGAAGACTATCTCCCTTTCTCGTGCTCGGACTCTAAGTGGGCACACTTGGTCCACTGCGAAGAAATTTTTGATTCTGAACTTGAGCTCCTTACACTCTTATGGCAAGCCGTACTTTGGTTACACTGCTCCGCGACGATTCACGCTGCTCGGCAACCGCTCACAACTGCTCGGCAACTCATCATGGTGGTCGGACCATGAGTCTGACTGCTCGGCTTTGTTCGCACCTGCTCGGTCAAGCTCAAGATGGCGTTGCACAATGGGTACAAGGTGTTCGGGGACTAGCTGTGGGGGGTACAACCCCGGATACCCACGATAGACCACATGGGCTGCGCCCCCAGGGGTGACCTAGCCCACAAGATGAAGCCTTGCGGGGCATGACTCTGCTCGGCGCCTCCCGCAAGACATCGGGAAGATATCCTGAAGATACTACGAGATCTGTTAGGATACGTATGATCCCATGATTCCTGTAATCTGTTATTACTTTTCGGTTATCTCTCAGATCTAACCGACTTGTAACCCTGCCCCCGGGACTATATAAGGCGGGCAGGGGTCCCTCCAAACTCACGCAATATCATACGATAGCCAATACAAACCAACAGACCACAGGAGTAGGGTATTACGTCATACTAACGGCCTGAACCTGTCTAACTCGTGTATCTCTGTTGCCTTCTTGTTCTTGATTACACGCCTCTCTACCGATCAATCTACCTTCGTGGGATACCCCTCAGAGGACTGCCGACGATATTCTGTCGACACCGATTGAAGAATGAGTGCCTCCGTACTGTCCGTAAGTGGACATTTACATGGACCAACTGACCGTAGAATGGAACTAACGATAAATTTCATCGACGATCAATTTCCTTGGCCGAGAATCCAGCTAAGGAAGCTCCATGACCAGCAGCAAGATAAGAGTGGGGAGCCATGGCCAAGGGAGCCAAAGGGGGGCGACCCAAGTGCTCATGGTCGCTCCTCACACACATATATACATTATGTCTAGATACTACTATTTAGAACAGGCAAAACATCTTATAGTTTGGAACAGAACAAGTACAAAACAAATACTCCATTTCTCTCACGGGAACACGCGTGCTTCGGCGCGTTAGGAAAAAAACTATTTTGCACATTCTTTTATCTTCTTCTCTCTACAAGAGTACTCCTACTGCTTGGTAGGGAATGGAGCAGCCTTGCAAAGTTGCGATTGCAAACCTCAACGGCCGCGACCGACTCCACTGAAACTGCCGTAGTGCCTCAAATCACATCAATCATTCAGCTCACTCCGAACGCAACCTAACTCCCTGTTCATCTGGAGAATGTCCGGTGTCTCAACCAAAACTGAATCCAATTTCTTCTCAACCTTCTTTGCGTGCAGGCTTAATCATGTTATGCGAGCAAAACTGGCTTATGTTTGCGTGCACTGTAGCTAGTTAATGACCCCGAGTTGGTCGATGCTTCTTCAGCCTTTAGCTTGCACTCTCTCTCCCAGTTGAAGAACATGCCAGCTTCCATCCATCTTCAGCGCCATCACCTCCTCTCCCTCTCTCTGGACATAGAATAGATCCTAATCTAATACACTAGTAGAGAACAGGCCTTTGATCCTCGGTCAAAATGGGCTCTAGTCCCGGAATTTTTTGCGCCCGGGATTAGAAATACCTTTAGTCCCGGTTGGTGTCTCCAACCGGGACTAAAGGTCCCTGTCCCAACGGCTACTGCGCCAGACAGAGGTGGCAGGGACCTTTAGTCCCGGTTGGAGCCACCAACCGGGACTAAAGGTATACTTTTACTCCCGGTTGGTGGCTCCAACCGGGAGTAAAGGTCTACTCCCGGGCCGTGGCTGCGCCCGGGGTTAGAAAGTTACTTTTAGTCCCGGTTGGAGCCACCAACCGGGACTAAAGGTCCCCCCTTTATATCCCGGCCGTCTCCTTCTTCCTCCCCGAGCCCGAGCTCAGCACATTTTGAAGCTCACTGCACTAGTGTTCTTGCTTCCTCCCTCCCTCCATTGTTCCTCCATCCATTATTCGATTCCTCCGTCGATTTCTTCAATTCCTTCGTCGATTCTTCAGTTGTAAAGGTTACCAATCTCATACTCTCATTTTTCACCATTGTCTTATCTCATTTTGTTCACTATATATATATATGGTTCTTTATTGTGTTTTTTTTCATTTGTAAGCAATTTGAGCTCAAAATCACTTCAAGCTTGCATATTTACATGAAATAAGGTTAAAGTAGCTAGTTGAACTTGCGGACCGTGTTCATCTCGGCGAGCACGTTCTCTGCCGAGTGGTAACGGACGTCAAGGAGGAGCTTTGATTCTACGAGGGATAGCGGCAACGGTCGTGGAAGACCGTGTTCCCTTCCTCGTAGAATTGGAGCTCTTCCGTGGCCAAGTACGGTGCCGTCCGGTGGAGAAATGCTCACCGAGATGATCACGTAAGCAAGGTCAACTAGTACGGATGGTTATTTATTCACATGTCCTGATATCGTCGCAGTAGTCTGTCAATCACCGTACCCAAACGTAGTATATATATAAATATAAACTTAGAAAATAGTTAGAAAATTATAGAAAATCCATACTAGTTGAACTTGCGGACCGTGTTCATCTCGGCGAGCACGTTCTCTCCGAAGCCGATAACGGACGTCAAGGAGGAGCTTTGATTCTCTGAGGGAGAGCGGCAACGGTCGTGGAAGACCGTGTTCCCTTCCTCGTAGAATTGGAGCTCTTCCGTGGCTGGCACGGTGCCGTCCGGTGGAGAAATGCTCGCGAGATGATCACGTAAGCAAGGTCAACTAGTACGGATGGTTATTTATTCACACGTCCCGATATCGTCGCAGATGAGTCATTATGTGTGTACACTCCCATTCTTACGTTAATTTACGGAAATATCATGTGAATTACTTACCGCCAGCATAAAAGATTTAGAACACAATGACCATTAAAAATATCATTGTTTAGAGATCTAGATAATTTTATAGTTTCTTAATTTTATTTGTTTATAAAAGGAGAAATTTATAGTGTATTAAAAATGAGTATAGAGAGTAGATGGCAATCGCTTTGGGTCCTCGGCCTCTCATGGGTTTCCAAAGCGACTTAGGCGGGCCTCCCTCTCATTCCATGCGGCAAGTGTCGTGATGAGACGAAGATTGTGATGGAGTAGCGAGTGAAGAAGGAGGGTCCCAACAAGGATCGTATCTTCTACAAGTGTCCGGATCGCAATGTGAGTTATTTTATCGTATTTAATGATTATGGTTAGTTTATACCTATTTTCATGATGGTTGTGATTAAAGTTCTAATTTTTGTTTTAATTTCAATTGGGATGGTAGTGGACGATGTTCAGGCTTCTCTTTGGGAGGAAGAGTATGTTGAACTCGTGCAAAATATCTTGCACAACAGTGCAGATCACGACGGCTAATGAGGCGATGATCCAAATAGAAGAAGCCCAAAGATGTTGCACAATCGGGGATCTGTCTGTTTTAGTTAAGATTGGTCGTGAAATCCTCACTCTACTGAAATGTATTTTAGCTTTAGTTCTTTTAGTGGTAGTTGGGATTGTCTACATTGTAGCGATGCTTTCATAAATTTGTATCTTTTGTGGTGGCACGCATGTTGTATAAATAATTAATTATGATCTAGGTTTTAATATGGTATTTATGTCATGTAATGCGATGAGCCGTCATTGGATGTATAATGCTTGATCGCCGCCCCAAGAGTTCATTGACGGCGTGCATTCTTTTATTACGTCTTGGCCGAGGCAAACAAACACGATGGTTTCATGTGCTTTGCCCATGTGCCATATGTAAGAATACGGTGGAATATCCTTGCTCAAGGACTCTTCATTCACACTTGTTCAAGTCGGGTTTCATGCCAAACTATATTTGTTGGACAAAGCACGGAGAAACCGGTGTTGTAATGGAAGAAGGTGAAGAAGAACAATGGGACGACAATGATATTATTCCCGATGGTGCGTGCTTCAATGATACTTTGCGCAATGGGAGAAGTCAAGAAGAGGTAGCCGCAGAAAGATGAGCCGGTGATGATCTTTCTCGGTCATTCGTGACGCACAAAGAGAATGTGAAAGTGAAAAGGAGAAGATCAAGTTCGAAAGCGGATGCTAGAAGATCACAAGAATTGTTGTACCCAACTTGTGATGCGAGGCGTAAAAAGTTGGGAACCACACTACAATTGCTTTGTAATGGAAGGCAAAGAATGGTGTATCCGACAAGGGATTTGGAGAGTTACTAAAATTCAAAAGAAGATGCTTCCGAAGGACAATGAATTGCCCGCCACTACCTATGAAACAAAACAAGTTGTACATCCTATGGGGCTAGAAATAGAGAAGATACATGCATGTCCTAATGATCGCATCTGTCTGCAAATGTGGCAAAGAGTACGAGAAATTGGATGCATGCCCGGTATGCCATGCGTCACGGTATAAGATCAGGCGAGATGACCCTGGTGATGTTGAGGGCGAACGTCCGCGGAAGAAAATCCCTGCCAAGGTTATGTGGTATGCTCCTATAATACCACGCTTGAAACGTCTGTTCGTAAAAACAAAGAACATGCAAAATTGTTGCGATGGCACAAAGAAGACCGTAAGGTAGACAATATGTTGAGACACCTCATTGCGATGGGTCCCAAAGTGGAGAGCAATCGACAGAGAATTCCCGGAGTTTGCAAATGACGCAAGAAACTTAAGGTCTAGCCACCGTGAAGCTATGTGCATTCCTCAATGCAATTTCTCAAAAGGCAATTGATCCAACTGATCTAGCTAAACTACAGAATGATGTGGTTCAATGTCTCGTCAGCTTTGAGTTGGTGTTCCTCCTTCCTTCTTTGATATTATGACACACCTCCTAGTTCACCTAGTCAAGGAGATTTTCACTCTCGGTCCTGTGTTCCTACACAACATGTTCCCTTTAGAGAGATTCATGGGAGTCTGAAGAAATATGTTCACAACCGTGCTCGCGCCCGAAAGGAAGCATCGCCAAGGGCTATGGAATGAAGAGGTCATTGAGTTCTGTGTTGACTTTATTCCCGACCTTGACTCGATTGGTGTTCTGAATCGAGACATGAGGGGAGACTAAGCGGAAAGGGGACACTAGGGAGGAAAACATATATTGGTACGGATGATGATTATTTCAATAAAGCGCTTTTCTACACAGCTGAGAACTCCTCTTTGGTAGATCCGTATATTGAGACACACAAGGATCTCTTACGATCCGAGTTTCTAGGGAAGACTAAAGCTTGGATTACGCATAAGCACATGGAAACTTTTGGCGGTTGGTTGCGAAAAAAATGTCAAGGTGATGAGAGCATCCATGAGCAATCAGATTTATTGGCTATGCAACCATCATGGCATATCGTCACATACAAAGGGTACGAGATAAATGGGAACATATTCTACACAAGAGCTCCAAGATAAAAGGAGTACCAACCAAAAGCAAGTGGTGTCCGCATAGATGCCACAGAATCGAATGGGAATAAGCGAGACATATTATGGACGATAGATGAAATATGGGAACTAGAATATGCACCTACTTTGAAGATCCCATTGTTCAAGTGCCAATGGGTCAAGGTGACCGGAGGCGGGGTAACAATGAGACAACGAGTATGGAATGACAACATGAACCTTAGTAATATTGGGTACAAAGACGAACCATTCGTCCTTGCCAAGGATGTGAATCGGTGTTCTATGTCAATGATATGTCTACCAAACCAAAAAGAGGGAAAACGATAATGACTCAACCAAAGAGCCAAAGCGCCACATAGTTCTTTCGGGGAAAAGAGTCATCGTGGGAATTGAGGACAAGTCGGACATGTCGGAAGAATATGAAAAGGATGACCGAATTCCGCCCTTCAAAGTGAACAAAGACCCTAGCATCTTGGTAAATGATGAGGACACTCCATGGTTACTGAAGCGATCATAACCAAGGACATACGTAAAGAAGAAGTTCAACTGCTTTGTGCCCACTTGATGATATAGTGATTTAATATAGTGTGTGTTTGAGATATTATGTAATAATTGTGAATTCAGATGTTTATTATGTCATGTTTCAAATTAAATCAATGTTTGATTTGGTGGGATTTCTCTCTCAAAAGGTAAATTAGGATACCGAGTGATGAAAAATTAAAATATTAACGTTAAAATGACGTGAAAACAAATTTCCTGTCCAAAAACCAATAGTTTTAATAATTTTAATTAAACACTACATTTTTGCATTAACGACATAATAAATATTAGTTACATTATGTTTTATAATTCTAACAAAAAATAAAAAAGTTAGGTTATAGATTTTTCCTATGTGCAATAAACAAAAAGAAAATTCATATTTTAACAAAATAATTTTATGCCTTTTATTTAATTTACTATGTATTTAACAAAAACTATTGCATTTCTATTGTATTTAACAAGACTATTGTTTAAAACAGTGGGGAATTAGCTATGCCCACCTTTACTCCCGGGTGGGAATCCCACCCGGAGTAAAGGTGGGCTCTGCAGCCAGGTCAACCAAAAACCCTTACTCCCGGTTGGTAACACGCACCAGAGAGTAAAGGGTTTTACTCCCTTGGTGGTGGCAGCACCGAGTAATTCTCTCGATATATAACCTCCAGCCTTTGGCCTTGGATCGATCCGCTTCGTCTTCTTCCTCGTCGAACACCGCCGCCCTCTTCTTCCTCGCGCCCACCTCCCACAAGGTCCGTTCGCCTTCCGTGACACCGGCGCCGCCCTCTTCTTCCTCGTCACGGCCTCCCATCACAGCGCCGCCTGTGCCCCTCCTCCATGCGCGACCCGTGGCCTCCACCGCGCCCTCCTCCGCGCCCGAGGCCCCTCCACCGCACCCAGTGGCCCCACCGCGCCTTCCGTGACACCGGCGCCGCCCTCTTCTTCCTCGTGCGGCGGCCTCCATCACAGCGCCGCCCGCCCCCCTCCTCCAGCGACCCGTGGCCCTCCACCGCGCCCTCCTCCGCGCCCGAGGCCCCTCCACCACGCCCGAGGCCCTCCACTGCCGAGCTCGAGGTGATATGTTCGTCGATGTCTTTGTACATTCGCCCGAGCCCTCCACTGCCCGAGCCCGAGGTCGATTGAAAATTCTAAATTTTGAATCACAAAATCTAGGAACTGAAAATGAATATTTGGAACTCTATATATGCAAATGACGAGAGGAACTCTATATATTTGGAACTCTATATATGCAAATGAAAGCGAGGAACTGAAAATGAATATTTGAATCACAAAATCATGACAAGTTTAATTAAGGACCACCAATGAAATTACTTTAGAAATTAATTAGATCGATGTAAATCCATGGCTTGTATAATAAACACACTATATATTATTTGGAAACCATTGTCGTTGTCACTAAAGTGAAAATGATCCACCAATCAACATATATATATTCATCACTATATGATATGCCATTATTCTAAGATGTAGTTTCAATAGAAGAATTTTTCTATCTTCATAGATCAATGTTTGTTAACAAAATTTTATCCAAATATATTCATGTAGGGTCTTTTTTTGAAGGATTTGTTGTAGGATATATAATGGTCAAATAGGAACTCAATTTTGATACCCATTTGTAAACTAAGCGTTTTTTAGTTTATAAAAATATCACATGTGATGATGTAAGCGCTTTGGTTGGACTTGCATGCATGGCTACGATACAAATGAAGGAAAACTTCAACGTTTCTTCATTTGTGAACTTTGAATATCTGAGATATAATATATTAATGTTGCTAAAGTAATATGATGAATGACACATATATTTACATTTCATAATGACTTATCGTTTCTCATATGATGAATGACTACATGGTTCACATGGTACATAGGATCACAACATCACGCACCGACACCGCCTTTACCGCCTCACGCCGTCGTCGTCGTCAATAAGACGCCCGCCCGCCTCACGTCGTCGTCGTCAAAGACACCGCCATCACCACCGGCACGTATATATATATCGTCATTTGTATTCATATGCATGTATATATATACGTCGCGAGCACCGCCGCCCTCGTCGTTAATCCATGCGTTTCTATGTATACGGTGGAGCACCGCCGCCCTCGTTCACCCATGTGTACAGACATATATACGGGCGGAGTGGAGCACCACCACTCTTGTCACACCGCCCTTTCTCGTGGCCTAGTTGATCAACATTCGTATTATCGTTATCGTTAATGCTAAACAATCACACCGGCGAACCGCTACCGTTGATGTACTATATATTGGTTTTGTTTTTGAAGCTAGATGGCCGACTCAAGAAACATGGATGAGGAGGAGTTGATGATGAATTTGATCAACACCGGCACTCAAGTTGCCGGCGATGATGGTGCTAAAAATAACGTGCAAGAGGATGCGGATGACGGAGTCAAGATTTTAGCTCTTGAACAAAATGAGCAACAACAGATTGGCCAAGTATATATTTTTTATTATTAGCTATATATATTATCATATGTCTTTATGTGTGCTCATGACATTAAAAATAATGTTTATGTTTTGTAGCCCTCTGGATCGACATCAACAACTACAACGAAGAGTAAAAATGTTCGAGGTCCCAAAAAGCCATTGGAGGGCCGCTTCATCATCTCGGAGTTCAATGTGGATACAGGAGAACCGGGGGGCCGAATAAAATGAAATTTGTGCACCACTGTGGTTACCTTATGCACGGGACCGGCTCCGATTAGTACCCGTGAATGGAAGAAGAAGACCAATGCTCCTCATATCAGTTTTGTCTCCGATCATGACAAGGCGTTAATTTGGAATGATGTCTTGGTATATTTCACGCTCCAAACAGATGGTTATGATGATATAATAGATGGTGATGAATTGAAGGAGCGAGTTAGGGATTGGGCAATGAAGAAGATGGCCACCTAGTTTCAGACTTGGAAGAAACACCTATACACGACGTATGTCAAGAAGAACATAGCACCAGATTTTACTTGTCCCAGCCCGATCTCAAAGCAGAGGGCCCTATTAGGATGAGTTTGTACAAGACAAGACTTGGAAGAGGGTGTGAGTCGGGTGATAAAGAACCAACGTAATGCCCAATGAAGACATACCACCATACCTTGGGATCGGTGGCTACCCAACCGCCATTAAGAAGTGGAACAAAATGGAAGCGCACCTTCTTGCCAAGGGTATCGCACCGTAATCACTCGAGTGGGGAGAACGTGCAAAAGAATTGGTTTTTCGGTCATGGGGAACACTAGACCAGAGAGATGAGGAAGTGCGTTTATGGCGCAAGACCAAGAAGCAAGCAGAAAGATTGTTTTATGCTCGAGAGCTATCGCTAGTGGTGCGTTCGGGCCCAACAGAGAGAAGGATGAGTGACATACGCCATCGGGATCTGTTGAACATGGTGGCGAACTAGAGGCAAAGGAAGTGTCTCGTGGGAGCATGGATTCCCTCAGATAGACCTTCTTCTGAAAGTCGCCAGAGAAAGAAGGAAGAAGAGGCAGAGCGGCTCCAGAGATTGGAGGAAGCGGTGCGTGAAGCACAGGAGCGGGAAAAAACCTTGAAGCGAGAATGCAGGAGGAAATCAGAAGGCAAGTGCAAATAGCAGTGAGTGCAAGTAAGCAGCATCAGAGCCAGAAATCAACATTAGCCAATCTATTCAGTTGATAAGCAACTGCGCTTCCACGGAGATACCAAATCAAGGGGACACAGGATCGCGCTTCCCTGTGGATGACGCCATCGAACCTTGTACAACGTGTGAGCTACACATTCAAGGAGAATTCTACAATCAAGGTGGCTATCGGTCTTGTTAATCCTATCGACCAACCAAGACACCAAGGATTCATGGGAATATAATCCAAGAAGGATATGCTACCATCTCGGTAGATAAAGCTAAAAAGGTTTTAGTGATTTGCCTCTTGACATTCCTCGGAGGTGATGGCGAGAAGACTCTAGGAGAAGCGGAGAAGACATTCATTCTATGGCGCAAGCGCTACATCATCATTCCAGGGATGTCGGCTCCACCTCCTCCTAAACTACCTCACCATAGGTACGTGCGGATGAAAACACTACATCATTAATTTGTATTGGCTTAAATAATTAACAATCTGCTCATAATAATATGTCATTCCTTTTTTTGTAGCAGATCCTCCCCCAACCTAAATCCAATTGTTCAATCACCAGATCATCATAGTGCTCTGTACGATGACATTATGTTGGAAGACGAGGCTGCATCTACACCATCTCCAAGGAGGTCTCCAACGCCGTAGCCGCCACCTCCAAGGAGGTCTCCAACGCCTCCCCTGCCCCCGCCTACCAAGAAGCCTAGCAAGAGGCCAACCCCTCAAACGAAGAACCAGTCCCCGCCTGCAAAGAAAGCCACCGTGAAACCAAGGGCTATTCCCAAAATAATATCTGAAGAGAAGGAAGAAGGAACTGATGCATATAAAAAAGACATGTCTAGATTCTATGACAAACTTAAAATGAATCAAGAAGCAAGGAGAAACCCGGAGAAACCATACTTCTTCGTAGCTCCAGATATTCTAAGAAAAAATGTGACTTCTTACTAGCAACAACAGCGGGAATCTCGTAAGCCGTCAAAATCAACGTTATCAGACTATGGCCGCACTCTCACCAAGTCAATTGAGGCGGCACAGAAAAAGAAGCGGGCAGGGAAAGGCATTGCCCAACTCGGACAACAAGCGCACCAATCAATCCCCCCGCTAGTTGTTGGTAATGAATATGGTTCGAATTTAGGATTAATGCATCAGGCAAACATACCTCCGGATGTCGATTTGGATCACCTTGGTGAATTTCTTGATGAGACTGGTCTCAACCTTTACCAGATGTTTGGTGATGGAAACATTGAGAGTCTTGGCGGAGGTTGATATTTGGAAGAAAAAATTTGTACTAGGCCGAGTCTATACAACCCTCAAGCCTTATCTCGATCTGGGGACGCAAATGTACACCTAAACAAGTGGTACATGCAAAGCGTCTACCAAAGGAGACTTCTAACGTTGGTGTCGAAAATTAGAGACGAACATTGGTTCCGTATGGCGATGATGTTATGTATGTTGACTTTGCGAAATTTCATCAACTATGTCACCCGACCTCTCTGGACAAAGTTATCATTAGTCGCTATTGCACTGTAAGTAATAATTCTTTCGATCTATTATTAAACTCATCATATGTGTGTATATGCATATAAATTATCCTAACAAGTACTATATATATGCAGATTTACAATGACAGAGCTCGAAAGGAAGGCTGCAATGAAATTGGTTTTGTTGATCCCCATATAGTATTCAAGACCCAATTACTCCAAAGACTAATTGGAAGTCCGAGTCGAGAGTAACCTCATGAACTTCTTAGTGAACCAACGCCACAAGAAGGATATACTCTTTCCCTATAACTTCAAGTGAGTGTTAATCATGTCGATCATATCCTTAATGGCTCATATGTTGATTCTAGTTAATTAATGAGTGTTATGTGTTATATCCTATAAACACATGCGAAATCATTTGGATATTGATGGACATCGATCCGTGAAAAGTCACTTGATAATCTATAACTCGATGAGAAAACCACAACAAGACTACCAAGATATGATAGATATTATCCGGAGGTAATTTCGGGATCTCTAGCAACTATATATACACACAAACATGATGATTAACTATATCGATGACGTGGCAAATTTTTTATTAGGCGGTGTTTGGAAAACCTTTATTGAGAAGCAACACATGGAAAAATGCAAAGCGCCACCGAATGTAATCCCTTTGAAAGTAAGTCCCCGAATCGCATCATCTTTATTAATTAAACATATAGCTTTCACCGATCACCAGATTGGATGACAAATCTTTTTCTCGTAAAGTGGTGTCTAAAGCGAGAACAGGGAACAACTACATGGTTACTATGTTTGCAAGTTTATCAAGGTGCTCTCCCAAAGAACTCCTACAGAGAGACTCAAAATACGTTAAAAATACACTATATATTCATTTAATTATTATTATTGATTGTGTTACTATGTCTTTATATATATATATGTACATATATTAATTTATTTTCCTTTAATTCAAACCTCAGACTCTCGATGGTTGGAGGAAAAGGTCATACGGCAAGACCAAATCAAAGCAATTCAAGAGTCTATAGCCGGATTTTTTAATGAGCAGTCATATCGATTCCAAGGGCGAGTTCTACTTGACCCAACACCGCCATTGAAGCCAAGCTAGAGGATGAGAGGAAACTTGTTATGTCACAACAACTGTAATGCAATCTTTTGTAATATATGCACATGAAATAATATAATGTAAAATACACATATGCATGCATGCATGTAAATATATATATGATGCATGCATTCATATATATATATATATATATATATATTTCTATGCTTGAATTGTGTGATTTAATACGTTCATTGTGCTTGAACCGAAACATACTATATGCGCGTATAAATGTATAATTAGCAGCGTACAATACGACTTCGAAAACCTATTTTGAAAAGAAAACAAAAAAATGAAAAGAAAAGAAAAAAGAAAAAAACCTTTAGTCCCGGTTCGTATTACCAACCGGAACTAAAGGTGCCGGCCATCGTGGCATGTCAGGAGGCACCTTTAGTCCCGGTTGGTATTACCCACCGGGACTAAAGGTCCTCCTTTAGTCCCGGTTCCTGACCCGGGACTAAAGGACCCCCCTTTAGTCCCGGATGCTTGCTCCCGGGTGGGGAACCGGGACTAGAGGGGGTTCCCCACCGGAAGTAAAGCTCGGTTCTCTACCAGTGATGGTTACAATGCCTTAGTATTTTCATCTGATAAAGGCAGGATACCTGACAAACTCATGCATGTTTTGTTCCATTAAACTAGTCAGTGTTCATGAAGGAACAGATAGTGCAACTTTACAAGAAAACCTCAGACTTCCCAATAATAAAAAAGGCGGTACCATTAAATCCCAGACACTGCGTTTGCTTTTTTTCGCGAACAGGTCGTAACCTGTGTTTCATTAAGACCACAGGAAAGTTTCAAAGTTACACAACATCGACGAGTTCCGGCCGTTCCACACCCGCTGGCAAGACGCTAGCATTCAGGACCAACCAAGAACGTCGACACGCTAGAGCTAGAGCCTAACAACTACAACACATACAAAGGACTATACGTCACTAGAATTTATGACCGTGGTACGACAAGGCAAAGCTGTAGAAACGCTTAGCCTATTCGACGTTCATCGCACGACGCCGACCTCTCCCCGGAAAGAGCAGACATTGCATTTGCGGTTCAGTTGACTAAGACGACATCGCACGATTCAGTTTTTTTTTAGGGAACAATCGCACGATTCAGTTATTCTGTAAGTAATTGCACACCAACTCTAGGCGCCTCCTGTCGACGGATCCACACACATGGCATGCAGTGCGGCGAGCGCCGAGAGGCGCCGGCCGGCTGCAAATTTAATCCCGGAATGCCGTGCCGAGGAGGGGAGAGCTCGTTCTCCTGTCTCCCCTTACTTACTTGTTAATGCAGCAAAAGGTACTACGATGCCATAGCTGAGTACTTAGGTCCATCCTCGGCCTGCATTATAATGGCAAGATATTTTCATGCACACTGTTTACCGAAAGTGTCCGAACTGACTGAGTTCATGTGTCGCCTCGCCTGCAGTATCTTTGTAGCACCAAGCATCTGTCAGCGAATGCATGCATGCTGAGAGAGATATGATGTTACTGCTAGTAACTGATGATAACGTGTGTGTGACAGGAGGCCATTAAAATCAGTAGCAGTAATGAATGAATTGCAAATGGTAGCAAACAGTTTGGCCCATAATGGCCATAACCATCCGGTGTCCTTGCATATGCTGTTCTTGTCGTAAACTGCACAGTCTGCGTGGTGCCCCGGCGACGGCGAGCGAGATCCATCCATCGGCAAAATCTCCAGTCTGCGTCTGTGCAATGTTGCCATTTATAGCACTGTTTTCACACCCCACTGCCCACTACCCCCTCTTGTTTTGGCATCATGCACATGAGAGATTTGATTGTTCACCATGGTCTCTGTATCGTGAGATAATGCTCACACTCGCAGCCGAAAAATAACAGAGAAAACTTGCATCAAGCTGGTGATATACATACATCTTAGCAGTGCATCAAACAACACTCCATTACAGCTTAAGCGGTTGCTACTAGCTATAAATATGACAACTTAACACATTCATATTGCAGTACTACCGTACTGTTATCAGTTCCGGTTTAGTCTTTGTGTGATACTGATATCCCGTTCTCGCGCGCTTCACGGAATCACGGGTGATTGGCCGGCAGGCTGGCCGCGTCGACGACGTACCCGCGGAGCGACGGCGTTCGGGTGGCCAGCTCCACCTTGCGCTGCCGCCGGTTCTGCACCCGCCGCCGCGCAATGTAGCCGCGCACCCAGGGGGTCACGTCCTCGCTGATCTTGATCATCACGAAGAAGAGGAGGCGGTATATGACGATCATGCTGAACAGCACGGCCAGGTCCAGCCACTTGGACCGGTTCACGTCGATCTGGAACACGTTCTCCAGGATGAACTCCCCGGGGATCTTGGGAAGCTCGTCGTCCTGGTTGTCGAACAGCAGGCCCTTCAGGTCGTTCTGGTACTGGCCCTGCAAGATCGGTCAACAACCCATGCATGTTCGTGTCGCATTCATTATTCTCATCTTTCTTACAGATTAGCACTGTTTTATTCTTGAATTGAGTTTTGTCACTGAAAATATGAATCCAATTTTTACCTGCAATGCCCAGTAGTGGAAGCTGATGTATGACATGGGGTACCTCCAGAAGGGCTTTGGGATGTCATGCGGAAGTCTGAAGTAACCTGACACCAGCATGAATATCCCCTGTCCATTTCAAAACGATTGTTACCCATTAAATTAAATGTGGGTTGTTATCATCAGAAGAGAATATAAGCAGGCATCAGCATTATGGTGTGTGGTTCCATGCACAGCGTCAGAATTAATCCCAGTTCGGATGCACAGCGTTTTTCTTTTCCTATATAAACAGTTGTGTGACAGATGATGGAGGGTATCAAGCTGCTGGAACGGATGTTCAGTTTACCTGAATCCCTGCACCGATAATGATGCCCATGAGGAAGTTGGGGATCACACTGGCAATGGCCATCATCAGGCTCTCCACGACGGTGACGCTGGCGTAGAGGTCCAGCACGAAGAACAGGTAGTGCATGAAGCCCGGGTGCAGGCGCACCATGAAGTAGCACATCGTGCCCGACACGAAGGTGATCAGGATCAGGAACGGCATCGCCGAGAGTGTGTTGCTGATGACAAACGCCAGCACACCATAGTGCCCGTTGAGCCTCTCCCTTTGAAAGACCTGAACAATGGAAATTAAGTTGAGCAATTGAAGGATCTGAGAATTTTCTAGATTCATTCATTGATTCTTCAGTGGTACCACAGACCTTCATGTCCTCCACAAAAGATGGAAACCCTCCGATCGACATGAATGTGACAAAGCCAAAGATGAAGGAAGCACATGCACCCCGGGCCTAATTGTTTTCATCAATTTAACCCAGTCACCAACATCAGGTTTTAAATTCAGAACAAGTAGATACATTCAATGCCTAAGATAGATGTTACTAAAGTGGAGAAATGTAAGCATCAACAGTACAAACAACTCTTACCAGAATAGAGTTGTATCCCGTGCCAACATTGAGGTATATAGTCCCGATGCAAAGTGTCACAACAATGTAGATAATAAGCCTCAACCAGTAGTATCCAAAATCCCTTGACATGTTGATGAAGGATCGCTTTGTGAGCGTGAACGCCTGCATCAGAAAGCTAGCTTGGCTCCCTCCTGAATCCAGCACAGTTCCTTTCTGTGAGGACAACAAACCACATGGATCCTTTCAATTCTATTGGAAATTTGGAATGGTCTAGTAGAGTTTCAATGGTCATAAAGCGCTGAAGAAAATCAGCAAGTACTTACGATCCTGGCCATCTCATCTACTTTCTGTTGCGCATTGATATAGTACTGTGAGTGTTGGTAGTAGCTGATAAGCCTCCTCATGGCTTCCGAAGTTGTGATCTTCTCGAGCGGATCGTCAGATCTTTGAAACTTCATATGTGACAAGGAGTGCAAAAATTCAGTCAAGACATGTACACCATCATGCTAAAAGCTACAACGAATACTAAGGACGTGATAAAATTCGACTCACCCTCGTCTTCATCGACCCTTTCAGAGTAGCCTTCACCTTGTCAAAATCTGAATTTATGCACCTGAGGAAATGATCCGATGGGTTGCGCATCGGCGGGCATGGGAAACCAGCTTGGGCGAAGAACTGCTCTCATGCACAATATACCAGATGATTCAGATGCCCCATTGGTGTAGCAGAAACATAGAAAGAAGATGAACAATCTCATATTGTTACATACCTCACAAGCCTCAGAGGCCTTCCCAAAGTAGACTGTTTTGCCCCCTGATAGAAGATAGAGACAGTCAAACAGCAAGAAAACCTCACTGCTTGGCTGATGGACCGATGCTATGACGGTTCGGCCATCCCTTGCCAGTCCCCGCAGCGTCTGTGTCACGAAGAATGCCGAAGCACTGCACAGTTTTTTTGTTGTTGTTGGATCAGTCACGCTTCGGCAGATGATAGGTTAATAGCTGCCAAAGAGATGAAATAGAAGTGCATACCTATCGAGACCACTAGTGGGCTCATCCAGGAAGAGCAGCCTAGGCCTCATCAGTATTTCCAGGGCGATGCTGACCCTCCTCTTCTCGCCGCCACTGATCCCCCTCAGGTGCCAGTTGCCGACGACTGTGTCGGCACAATCCTGAAGCCCCATCTCGACGATGGTGCCCTCGACCAAAGCCTGCTTCTCCTCCCTGGGCATGTTATCAGGGAGTCGGAGACGCGCCGAGTATGAGATGGTCTCCCTTACTGTCAGTGTGCCAATCAGGTTGTCATCTTGTGTCACATAGGCCTGAAATTGCAGATTGACAATAGTTTCCAGTATCAGGGTGAGAATTCATTATGTAAATTGTGATTAGGTGTTTAAACGACATCGATTAAATATTCAGATGCATGCCACATAAAAAAACTGGGATTATGCTGTGAATTTATTTATACATTCTTTTATGTAACCGGGGGGGGGGGGTTGTTCATTTATATTTAGAATATGCATATCTTTTCTTACTAAAATATGGTTATTTTATATCCAAATAAGAAAATACCTCCAGGTCTTAACAGATCATGAGGTTTTGGTGAGCCAGTGCTGAAGAAACCGGTGAACAACACCCAACCCCAAATCCCCTTTCCAGGAAGCATAACGGCATCTCCTCACCAACCAGTGAGACATGCAGTGAGTGTTTAACTCCATCACCAAACACGCACCCGAAAACAGAATGATCCATCAGGAAACAGACAGGCGACAGTGGAAGCAGATCGCCCAAATTCTGGCCGGTGATGGCTACTGATCCAACCCCACCCCAGCTGCAAGGGTTTAATGGAGTCGAGCCGAGATCCTCCTATTCGGCATCATGGCATCTTTTGCTGAAAATGGGCAGATGCGACTGTGAAGCCGCTGCCGAAAGGATGCAAGGTTACAAAACCTGGCACGTGACTCGTGATGAGCCAAGAGTGTTGTTCAGGTGAGGCGATGCCGGAAGATCCAAAGAGAATTCAAGGTCGCCGGTGGGTTGTGGAAAGAGACAGCACACACCATCAGGGGGGAGGTGACATCAACGGAAGTGTGATCTGTGCTACTGCTACCAGGTAGGTAGTGCTACTTTTTGACAAATCCCTCCAAGTTCATGGGAGACACATGATGGCCAGTTTCGATTTTTCACACAGAAAACGCAGAAAGGCTGTCTATTTCATTAGATGAACAACTTATAAACAACACACTTTTCGCAAAAAAAAGAGGAAATAAAACAAGCCACTGATATAAGCAAAATCCAGTGTTCACAAATGTGATTTGGACTTGAGAAAAAAAAAATCTGGTGACTTATATAATAAAAAAAATCTGAAACAACTTAATCATTTGAAAACCATTCTTTACAATTTTCATCTACACAATTAACTATATATACATAAAAAATGTTCGATCCATGGCATGACAACGACGTACGTACCGCGGCGCCGAAGGAGAGGTTGGCCTTGCGCCCGTTGAGGAGGACGGTCCCGGAGAGGAAGGCGTTGGCGGCGAGGCGCCCTGCGAGCGCGTCGAGCAGCGTGGACTTGCCGGAGCCCGACGGGCCCATGAGCGCGGTGATGGTGCCGGGCTCGGCGTGGCCCGTGAGGCCCTGCAGCACGGCCTGCGTGTCGCCGGTGCCGAGCGCGACGGTGACGGTGAGGTCCCGCCACGCCAGGCGCGCCGACACGTCCCCGAGGAGGAGGGCCCCGGGCCTGTCGCGCCACAGCGTCTCGCTGAGCGGGCTCAGCACGGGCGCCGCCGCCGCCGCGCCCGCCCCCGCCGCCTTCCCCGCCGAGTCCTCCAGCTCCGCTGCCACCACGGCGGCCGCGGCCTCCCTCCCCATCCCGGGCCCGCCCACCGCCCCCTTCCTCATGCACCTCGTTCAGTTCGGAGGCACGCGTACGGAGCAGGCGAGGCCGTAGCAGGCAGGCAGCCCGCGCGCCTTGAATTCCTTGCCCGCAAGAATGGCTAAGCTATGCTCCTCTCTCTCCTCGTCCTGGCGGGTTCACGCGAGAAGAGTGGCTGGCTTGCCGGGCCGGGCGTGTCTGCGCTGCAGAGTAGAGTAGCGCGCGCGCTTGCTGTGCTCTGCTGCTGGTGGTGGTGGTGCCGGGGTGGCGAGTTTTATGAGCGGGAAGCAGGGGTGGATACGAGGGAGTAAATGGAGCAGCGAGTGGTTAGAGGAGTCACAGGGGAGACGGAGCGGAAGTTACGACGGTGCAGGGGTTTTGACCTGGGGTCAAGCGGCGCAGAAAGCAGGGCGAGGGGCGCTGCGTTCGGCGTGTGTTGGAGGTGGAGGACACGAGATTGAAATGCCCAAAACGGTGCAAATTAAAACTGCATCTGCATGCGTCGCACGCACGTACGTACGGGCGTGTTTGGGACCGCGTATTCCGCGGTGACGGTGGAAAGAATTGAACAATCGCGCCAAACGTCCCCATGACCACGATGATTCTTTCAACCGCACTCAACACGGGAGTCGCGAAAATGAATTAGCAGGTCGAGGTGCTCGCGTTTACGCCGCCGCAACACGGAGCTCGCGGTGCCCATACCACACCGCGCGGTCTTCTTTGACCGCGGTCCCAAACACGCCCTACGTCTGGTCTGGGCCAGCTGCACGCGCGCGTGGACCGGCCCAACAACGGGTTGATGTTGATCAGGGGAAAGTGAGGTACCGGTACTCCTCGTGTGTCACGTTGTATAGACCTGTAAATTCACATGGAAGTTGTTTTTAGTTAGCTACTACTAAGTACTATATGGGTTTAAGACTTACTCCAGGTCCAGTATGATCCATTGTCGTATAAATACGATACAATAAATATATACTACGTATATACTTGTACTGGCTAGTAGTATTTGTATGTCGGCACTGCGGCCTCTCACGCAAAACAATTAAAAGGTGACACCGTGACATGCTGCTGCGCCCAGAGACAACTGTGCGAGTCTGCGGGACGTGCAATGGCATGACGCCATCCTCTAGTTGCCTGGAATCTTGCAGCACATCTTAATCAGCAACCAGCACCTGACGCTATTGTTCATCTTCTCACAGCGTTTTATAGCTGCTCTTCTCTATGGCATCAGTTTGCCAACCCCGTACGTCGTCCGCCAATTGGCGGACAGGGGGACACGGCTGATAAGCCATGACTTAAAGTACTGTTGGTTGATTTGTTGTAAGAAAAAAATATTGTTCGTTGGCTGAAAAAATACGGCTTATAAACCAGACAAACAGGACAATCGTTATTGTATTGGGCCTACTATATTTCAGGTGCTTAAAATATGGCGATAGGTACCATCCATCGTATGAGCAGACACTTATGAGTGACTACATAATGGATTTTACCCTTTCTAGAACCTGTGAAAAAAAGGAACAGCGCAAAAAAGAAGAAGAAGAAAGTAACAAAATTTCAATTACGTGATGCATCATACCCTGGTCACGGGAACCGTACGTGGAACCATGCCACGTCCTCATCCACGAGACGTCAACCCAATATTTTGAGAACATGGAAAAAACAACTCCATAAAAACTTGTTGCAAGGTGTCGTGTTTTTTTCTATCCCGTTGCTTCAACCCCTTCCATCCGAGAATTCTCAATTAACTATATCCACAGGAGCTAGCCAAGGAGCTGTTTGCGTCGTAGTAGCAACTTCCACAGTCCAGCGCGCGGAAGGAAGCTCAGCTGGTATCCAAACATACCAAAATCCCACTCACACCATCTGCTTCCATAACCATAAGGCTTGTTTGTGAGAGCTCCAGCAGCTCTAATCTTACAAACATATCCACTCTATGAAATTTAACAAAAACAAGACTCTACGAAATATGGATTCACCAAAATCCTAGATGGACCAAATCCATAAATTTTTTTTGAGTTCTTCAAGGGGTGCTATGAAATTAGGAGTTTCATACCTCCTCGACGACGAGTTGGGTGGTAAAGTACCCACCAATGCCACTCATTACACACTCTATACTGTTATACTGATTCAATTTTTCTATTCTGTCCGCTATCTCTTTCTCTTGATAGAAGTCACCCCTCCCCGCATCGAACAAAAGAATAGCTCTAGATCTAAAAAAACATATCCGCTCTCACTATTACAACAATCTTAACCGAGGCAGGCAAAAAGCTTTAATCGAGACGGTTTTTCCAACCGCCTCCGGCAAAAGGTCACGGTTAATCGTGCCTTAATGGAGGACCGCCGGTCGGCTTAAGGCAACCGTCTCGGTTAATGAAAATAAAAAACAAAAAAGCCCAAACCCAGCTGAAAAATCGGGTCTGGGCCGCTACCAGCAGCACCATGCCGTCGCGCCATCGATCCGCACCACGCCGCCACGTCGTCGGATCCGCCACCGGGGAGCGCAGTTCGAATCCCCGCCGACGCCACGCCTCTAGATCCATCGCCAAAGGGCTCCTCCTCGCCGGATCCGGGTACCTCCTGGGCGGATCCACCGTGGATCGAAGCAACCGCCGTCGAGGAGGACGCCACGCCGCCAGAGGGCTCTACCTCGCCGGATCGAACAGCCGCTGCGCCCCTCCACCAGATCTGCGACAGATCAAGCCCGCCACCACGCATCTCTAGCGGATCGAGCCTGCGTCGCCACCACCGAGCTCACGTGACGAAGAGGCCACAGCTGCCACGCATCTCCACCTCAAAGGAGAGGCCACCGCCGACGACCCCGCGCGCGAGGAGAGGCCGCCGCCGCCGTCGACCCTGCGCGCGAAGCCTCCGCCGCCGCCACGCCGGGAGAAGGAGGGAGAGCGGGTGCACCACGCGCGGGAGAGGGAGGGAGAGCGGGTGTGCCGCGGCGGGAGAGGGAGGGAGAGCGGGTGCACCGCGGTCTGTGAGAGGGAGAGTGGGTGCGCCGCGCAGGGATAGGGAGGGAGGGAGAGCGGGTGCGCCGCGGTCTGAGGGAGGGAGGGAAAGGGCTGAGAGAGATAGAGTGGGTTGAGAATGAAACCCTAACTCCCGTATATATATGATGAGCGTGATATCAGGCCGAGATGGGCCGCCTGCTGGGCCACCATTTTTGAAGGCGGGCCTTTTAGTGTGTCTGCCTCCGTTAATAGATTAATCGAGGCGGGCTGCATAAGGCACCCGCCACGGTTAAAATCGATTAACCGAGGCGGTTGCTGTGCTGGCTGCCCTTCCACCAAATAACGGAGGCGGACAACCCGCCCGCCCGCCTCCGAGGCTGTTTGCAAAACGTCTCGGTTAAGTTTTATTGTAGTAGTGTCTATGAAATTTAACAAAAACAATCTGACTCAACGAAATATGGATTCACCAGAATCTTAGGCGGACCAAATCCACATATTTTTTTGAGTTCTTCGATGGGTGCAATGAAATCAGGAGTTTCATACCTCCTCGACGAGTTGGGTGGTAAAGTACCCACCAATGCTACTCATTACACACTCCAGACAGTTATACTAATTCAATTTTTCTATTATGTCCGCTCTCTCTTTCTCTTGATAGAAATCGCCCCTCCCTGCATTGAACAAAAGACGTGCGACCGCCAGTCCTCCGCCCACCTCCTGCTTCCTTCCGGTCAGTGGCGGAGCTTAGGATAAATACGGGGCGAACATGAGAATATACATAGTTTAGTATTCCCTCTATTTTAAATTACAAGTTATTTTGGCTTTTCTATACACCTGGATAGACGTTGTGTCTAAATATATAGTAAAATATACAAAACGATTTATAATTTGAGATTGAGGGAGTAACTCTGTTAGGGCAGTAGCCATTACAAAACTTCATCAGCAAAATATATATAAATATTATAACATCATCCTCTATAGAATTGTAAAAATGAGGGGAGCCATGGCCCCACTATGACCCCAATGAAGCTCCTCCCCTGCGTCCAGTCTCTTGATCGAGTCGGTGATGCCCGGATCGAATAGATCCTAGATCCTGTTATCTTAGATCCATGTGGAGTTGCTCCATGATGAAGCTGTTGCTCTTGAACTGCGTTTTCAGTGATGAAACTCTCCTAAACAGACTTTAGAAGCTCAGATAACCATGTTTGTACCAGCCAGTGGAGAGTGGAAACTAGGATGCCGGATCTAAACACGGAATCAAAGAAGCCAGGAATTGGATACCGAGCTACTTCTACAAATTCTACTGCAGCACTACTGTCCGAAGTACCCAACATTATTTAACCGGCTGGCCCATTCCGTACGCGTCTGCAGGCAAAGATTGGCATGCTTTGGAGTTGGGATTGGGACCAAAGAGATGAAAAGCTGGACGGTTTCTCCTCGATCGATCCTCCGTTGAAATTGACTGGCCCCTGCTGTCACACGATTCACTCCACAACCTATCAATGACGCCCTGCGGTGAGCTTAATTGCTCAAAGCATGTGGCGTGTTGGAGATCAGGCCATGCAAGCATGCCTCGCAGTACTACCTCCTCGTCCATCCGAATAGCTTGCTGATCGACCGTTCCAGCTGAAAGTACTCGCTTTAACTAGCTTTCTTGCTGTCACTAGTCTACACACAAATAGAATCTGAGTAGCCATCACCAAGCCTTGTCCTGATTGGTTTTGACGAAATTCCTGTAGCCTCAATTTTGCACTACTCTTTACAATGCAAACAGTCAGGGACCGGGACGGGGGCTTTCTCAAACCGAGCCAACAAACTGTGTCAGTCCAGAGTTGAACGTTTGGGTAGCAGAGCTGGATCACTTGATAAGCACAAACCGGTCTGTGGCTCCGCTGGTCCGGCGGCATGCAGGTAGCTAGGGGTAGCATACATACCACCTGCGCATGCAGCGTCGCCATTGGCAGGTTGGTTTCACCACCGGCGGAGCAAGGCAAGGACGATGGATGGATTCAGCCATTCAGGGGCCGCCGGTTGCATCTCCCCATCCCCAGCCTTCCATGCAAACGAAATGGAACGAACGCGGATGCAGGCCCTCAACCGCATTCAAGCAGCGGGCAGGTGGCTGTTTGGCACCCCATGCATGCACGCACACATTTATGGTGCGGCGCTGCGTCAAAATGAAAAGGTTTCTACCACATCTAGCCCAGCGAGTACCACGGCAAATGCAGTTACTGTGGCCTGGGGCTGAGGATGAACTGAGGGGGTGTTTAGTTCACCCCAAATTCCAAACTTTGGCACTATGCAAAAAAAAAGATTCACCGTCACATTAAACTTGCGGTACATGTATAGAGTACTAAATGTTGACGAAATCAAAAACTAATTGCATAGTTTGGTTGTACTTTGCGAGACGAACGTTTTGAGTCTAATTAGTCAACGTTCGAACAATTATTACCAAATAAAACAAAATGGTACTGAGTCTAGATCCAGAGGAAGAGGTGGAGGAGAAGGCTGTAACACCCCGGTGTTATGCCTACATTTAAGCACTGCAAATCACGCATATCATGCATCATCAAGCATCCAACTCATACATGCTTAATCATGTGAATAACAATTGAAACATCGCCTTGAAACATGTGAAACATGATTAGGAAACAAGAGTATCATTTCAAGTGTTTTCATCATTTCAGTACCTTTAGTGCTTGATTATTGTATGACCAATGTGTGGTATAGCTAAATATATTGTTAAACATCTTAGCTATGCTTAGAAAGTCGTTAGGAACAATGTTCATGTTGATCATTTTGCCCAATTAAGATTTCAAATCATGGTTTGACTTGTTTTGACCCTAGGACTTTTTGGTTTGACTATTTAAAAAGTACCACTTAGAATGTTTGCATGTCAGAGCAACCTAAAACAAAGTTGTAGCAAATTACATAAGGAACAAAAGTTATTTTGTGACCAAGTCATGAAAATGTGCACAACATGCTCAAAATGGTCCCACAAGTCAGAATTTGGGTTGATTTCAACACTTAGCAATTTCTAAGTATAAATTCCGAGTTTTTGCATAGTTCTTGAACACGACTTTGGCATGATTTTTCTCTCTATCCTTTGCGAATTAGACAAAACCATCCTTAAATGAGTTTTGTAGTTGGCATGTAGGTGTACAACTTTCGTTTGATTTCTCTCGCTAACACTCAACGGATTAGGAGATCGAGCCTCGTCTTTTTGGCTGGCCAGCCCCGGCTAGCCCAGCGATCATGGTGATGTCGCTGTGCACCCGCTTGGTTTAATTGCCACCCGTTCTGCTCGAATCGGCCGTGCCTGCTGCTCGCGTCCTGTTGCCTCGGTGTGCTGCTCAAGATCACTGCTGCTGCGCGCGCCCGCTTCTCGCATGCTCTGCTTGTGTGCTGCTCTGCGTGCCTGCGCTTGCACCTCGCATGCTTAGCTCGCGTGGTGCGCGCTGTGTTTGCACCTGCTGCTTACATGCTATTCTGGGTCTACGGCTGCGCATGCACATAAGACCATCCCGCCACGCCACCCGTTCCATCCCGTCGTGCCGCCCATCCCCTGCCGTGCCCGACGAAGCCCCAGCTACTGCTACGATATGCAAAATCAGAAAAAAAAAACTAAATGCAACAAAGAAATATTACTTGTTGCGTTAACAAAGGCTCTGCAACAAAAAGCAGAACAAAAAACAAATGCGTTTTCATTCGACAAAAAAACTAATGCAACAAAGAAAAAATTACTTATTGCACAGCTAAACAAAGCTACTTTGCGCAAGAAACAAAGCAAAATGCAAAAAACAACACATCATCGAAGACTAATACAACAAAGAAAAATATCAACTGCAACAAAGAAACAAAGCTCTTGCTCAACAAGCGCGTCGCAAAATCGCTCACTACATCTTCATCAGCGATGCCGCCTTGTTCTCTTCTACCTCCTCCACCCCTTGGCTCGCACCTAACCATCACGTGTCCCTCGGATCTAGAGTTTTGGTAAGGCGCATTGTCCGCTTCACGCATATCATGCATCACAAGCATCCAACCATGTGTGTGTCCTCACCGGAGTTGAGGCCGCCGTGGTTGGGGTATCTTGGGACTCTTACGTCTTCTTCTAGTTGCTTAGATAGCTCCGTAGTAGTCTAGTAAAGCTTGTGCCAAGCTTGAATTGTGGCAATGTGAGTTACATAAGCAAAAGTTATTTTGTGACCAAGTCATGAAAATGTGCACAACATGCTCAAAATGGTCCCACAAGTCAGAATTTGGGTTGATTTCAACACTTAGCAATTTCTAAGTATAAATTCGCCAGTTTCTTGAACACGACTTTGGCATGATTTTCTCTCTATCCTTTGCGGTAGTTGGCATGTAGGTGTACAACTTTCGTTTGATTTCTCTCACTAACACTCAGCGGATTAGGAGATCGAGCCTCGGTGTCGAGGCTGAAATGAAGGCTGAAATGAAGGTCCTTGATGGGTGCGCATAGTGGTGGGGAGCACGCCGGTGCCGTCGGGTTCACGTTTTTCGTTTTCATTACGAGAACTTCGCTCGTCACGCCGAGTCGACGAGCTCGAAAATCGCTCACTACATCTTCATCGCAGCCTCCCTCCTCCTCCTCCACCCCTTGGTCCCCCTGTTTCCTCTCGTGACTCATGGGTCCCAATTGCCGCCGTGGTCGCCCGGGACTCTTCGAGAGGAAGCCGGTAGTCTAGTAAAGCTTGTGCCAAGCTTGATTGCAATGTGAGTTCGCTGTCATTGTCATTCTTGGCCGTGTGTGGTGGGGAGCACGCCCGTGCTGCGTCGGGTTCACCCGAGAACTCGTCGTCGGCGATGTCGTGGGCTTCGCCCTAAGCCCGTCCGGAGGAAGCCCGAAAGCCGAATTGAAGTGAATTGATTTTTTCATATATTCTTTATTATTTGAAATCTGAAATGGTTTGAAAAATATTTGGATGGTCAAACTTGCTCCAAATTTGTTGAAACAAATTTTTCTAGGTTCCTTATCACCAGATCTACTTGGGAAAATTATTGCATGTCATTTTTGAGATACTTTTCTATAGGATTTTATTTAATCATGTAAATTGCTGATAACTTGAAAAATGTGTATAAAAATATATAGGCTTCAGAAAAATATGATTTCAAGTTTGTTCATCTTCTTATGTCATGTACTTCCTAAGAAAAATAGGTTTCATGCATGTGCTGTGGGAAAATTTTGAGGTGTAGTTCAAGTACCTTTAATGGCTGATTTTTGTTATTTTTGCTAGAGCACAAATTTTGTATAACACATGCATGTGACAATTTTTGTACAGTGATTATATACTATAAAGAACATAGGAAAAATACTAAATCTGTTGGTTGACACTTTTCATAGTACAAAGTAATTTCATGCTCATTTTTATGCTATAGCTTGTCATTTTTGTGTAGGATAGTTTACTTATCCAAATGCCGTGAAATTTTATGGTAGTCTGTTTAGGGTAGTATTATGCTACTGTAATTTTCTAAGATTTTAGGAGCACCAGAAATATATGTTGCTATTCAAACCTATTATTAATTAGGGTTTAAGCAAGTGTTGCTTTAAGTGTGATTAGGAAATTAGTAAAGCTTTGGTGTATCTTTGAAGCATTTAATAAGATGTGTTGACTTAACCTATTAGTAGTAGAAGAGAATGCAGTAGATGACATGTGCTTGTAGTATATTTTCTTGGATGATATGACTACCTTGCTGTTTAACATATCCATTGCATTCATCTCCTTCGATGCACCGTTTGCATAATCACTTACGCGCATTGCATCATACAGGATCGCAAACCGAGAACCCAGCCATCATACCCGAGGAGCCCGAGGAGCAGCTCGAGTGCGTGCCGTGAGAAGTGCCGGGTTTAACGAGGAGGACGTTGAGGAGCTTCCGAGTGCCCCGATCACCGTCAAGCTCTCCTTCGAGAGAGGCAAGCCCCGAGCATCTTTCTCCCGTTTTGCAATGATTTCGTTAAATGCTTTACTTTAAATTGATGCATTACGTTCGGGAGTTGTTTGCAACCGTTCTTTGCATTATACCTTGTTTACCTTTGTTATACTATATCCTTGTTACCACGGTATCCGCAATCGAGTCAATGCTTAGTCGGGCTTAGACCGGTAGAAGTCGGGTGATTTCCTGTCACCGCGAGCTATAGGTGGTTACCGGATCTGTTTGGATGGCTATGAAGTCATGGTATAACTAAGTGTTAAATGAAGTTGAGACCGGGCGGAGACTTGCGGGGTTTTGGACCGTAGTGTTTCCGTCATGTCGATTAAGGACCGACCGTTGTTGGGCCTCGAGTCATGTTGAACGCATGCCTTACATTTAGTGGGCGGATAAAGTACCTTCCGACCGCGAAGCTGGGAGATTTTTCGGGCCGAGTAGATTGCCCACAGCGCACTGTGCCGAAGCAGGTGTGGTAGGACACGGGGGCGGGATGATAAGACCAAAGTGCAGTCGGTCGGCCCCCGGGTACATGTGGTTCCTGGCAAACTCGAGATACCTGGAAAGTTGACTCGGTGATCAATATCTCACTTTAGCGGGTGAGTGAGATTTGTGTAAGGAATAACTCACCAGCTGGTTAGGAATCGATTCGAATCGCCATCGCTCCTGGATAGTGAGCACTTGACTTGAGTGACTTCATCGTAGTAAATGTTTATGGAACACTTGGACAGTTATAGTGAATATGACAGTATGGAAGTTGTTTAATGATCAGTGGTTATCATTAATTGCTTAATCACATGTTTACTCTAGTATAGGTGCAAATCTAGTCGACAGGTTAATAATAATTAACTTGACAATAATGCTTTTAGAAAGGTTCTTGGAATGCTAAAAATGCTTCTTTTGCAAATGAGTCAGCTACCCTACTATAATGCCTGCATAATCCTTGGTGTCATTTATTTTCGGTTATGTCGGGTAAGTCTGGCTGAGTATCTTCTCGTACTCAGGGTTTTATTCCCACTTGTTGCAGATGGACAGATGTATTACGGATATTGTATCAACTGCCTTTATCCTGCGATGGGTGATGCTTAGGACCATGGGCATGGTCATTCCTTACGTCTCGTCTAATGCTTTTGTTGGAGATGATCATTCGCTGGCACTATATTTAAACTCCGCGTGAGTGTGTGTGTGGTTTGAACAAATGACTTCCGCTACTTTTATTCGAACTGGTTTGTAATAACTATGTTTAAACTCTGATGTATCTGAGGTTGCGAACTTTTATGTAATATGTGATGGTGACCGCTAAACTTATTACGATCATGGCTGGGACACGAGTTGGTTTGAAATCCTTTGTGATTTCACGGACTACCGGGTTATACGGGCTTAAGTTTGTTCAATCGTCTGCTGTGGTGGATGATTCTCTTACTTAATTTCGTATAATTGGTCGGTTTTGTTACAGCTGGTATCAGAGCCAGGTTTAGCGTGTTACTATTCACAAGTGTATTTAAAACAAAAGGCATTTGGAAAACGTGATTTTCAAAATCTAAAGTGTGCCAGTGATCATATCCTTTATGCCCAGTTAAGGACTTTAGGTGGCTTAATTAAGTACTGACTTGGGGTTCTTGCATCATATTTCTCTTTCGTCGCTCATACGGCGTGCTATTGTATGAGTGCCACTTGTTTGAGTGGTAATGAATGGATCATTTGCCTCCACGCCTCGGTAAGTGTGAGTTGTGAGAGCATGATCGGATACACCGCCGATCTAGGGTGAATGCTTATATGATGCTGGAGTAATTACATGTTCTACGCATGTTTTACAAAGGTATCTCATGTATGGGTCTTCCGTCTGTGGAGGCGATGCCGTCAATAGGACGATGGTTCGGGTAGTTACTACCGTTGTACACGTATCTGGGGATTCGTGTAGAGCGTGTAGATAAAACTTTACTGCTATTATGCATTCATTGGGAATTGGGCTGAAATGAATCTTCTGCAGGTACATAACAACGCTATCGTGTAGAACGTATTAGCTACGTATTGAGAGATCGTTGTATGCCACCGAATTCGTCGTTAGAAATTATTTATTCCTAAGTTTGTGAGAACGTACGGTACGTACATACATCATGTTACTTGTGCATTTCATTCATGTCATGCATTCCTCCCCTTATAAATTGATTATCCCATTTTGATAAAAGTTGTATCACCTAAAATATGTTTCCCCGAGGTAATAAAAGAACTTTTGCTACAGATGGCCCGCACGAAGCAGACCGCCCGTAAGTCCACCGGAGGAAGAGCACCTCGACGCCCGTTGGCCCAGAGGGAGCACCGCACCATGGACACCTTCTTGAGCGAGTTTGGCATGCCAACTTTGCTTTGGAGAGTGCTCCATGATGTGGGGTACCCAGAGGGTCAAGAGCCGGTGTACTCTTGGAATGAGAGCCAGTTAGCAGAAGATGGAGTAGCAGTGGTGGAGATCACGGTTCCTGCTCTCGGTGATGCTCCAGATTGGGATGGTTGGCATTTGGAGTTTGAGGGTCGCACTCCAGCTGAGGGTGCAGAGGGAGTAGCCTTCCGTGTCATTAGGGACATTATGAGCAGATTTCCCAGTGAGCTTGCTGCAGCTCTAGCTGGTACTTTTCCTAGGGATGATCCTCGCGATGCCATTTGGGTTCAGCCTCAGGGAAGTGCATTGGTCAGAGGTCCAAATTGAAGGACAAAGCTAGTGACAACCGGGCAATGAGTGCTATGTTCGCCGCCATTAGAGCGTATGAGGGTCTCGAGAGTACCTCTCTTGGACTTTGACCGGCTTGCGTGAGTGAGGATAAGCTCAAAGGAAGAAGCGAGAAGAAGAGACAGTACGCGTGCTATAGCTAGCTTGCGGAGCGGTGGTGATATGAACTTCTGGCCGAGATCAAGCGGTTGAGAGAGGTGATAGAGCTATGCAAATGAGTGTGCATCGTTAACTCAAGCCAACAACAATGCGAGACCGCATGATTGGACAGTTTGGTTCAGAAAGGAATGAAGCACGGAACGCAAGAAACCTTACATTTGCGGAGAGTCGATGAGCTAGAGGAATACAACAGCAACCTGCACGAGGAGTTTCACGCGCTCTACAATGGGGTTGGCCCATATGCTCCACCAAACGCCGCTGGCATGGACATCGACGACGACAACCAGGATGAGCCTGCAGTTTCACCTGGAGGCGACGGTGACGTCTCCGATCCCGATGATGGCCCCGAGGAATAGGCTAGTTGCCTTGCGCTAGTATCTAGGTCCTGTCGCGACGACCTTTCTTTTGTTGGCATGTAACCTATCGTATGTTGTTTTGAACGTATGAGACTTGGCATGTGGCTGGAACTTGATGTTCGAATGCGATATCTGAACGCATAAAAAGTCCAGTGTATGTATGCTGGCAATGTGACTGTATGGATGCGATGTTTGCCGTTGAAGTAATTCGATTTAGTGTTGTTGTCTTAATTGGGATGAGATTGTTGTGCCTCTGTTTTATTGCATGAATTTATTCTCTCCAAGAAAATCGATGCGGCATAATTTTTTTCTTCACTCAATAATCATTACGACTTCACTCAATCGTTACTTGTTGCTAAAATATGCAGATGACAAACACTCGCCGAACCATGTATGAAGCCGCTGAGACCGGTGCTAACGGTGCGGGGACCGGTGGTGGTGGTGATGGTGGGAACCACGGCAACAACAATGAGCCTCCCCATGAACCACATTTGCCACCTCCTCCCCCGTTTACCCCCGAGATGTTTCTCGCACAGTTGCTCGGGAGTCAGCGCATCACGGAACAATCCCAGAAGAATATGGAGGATTTTCTGCGCACCATCGCCAACAACGTTCAACGTGGTAACAATCAAGGTGGTGGCATGGGAGTGAACCAATATAGCAGCTTCAAGGATTTCATGGACACCAGGCCGCCAGTATTCAAGGAAGCAACAGAGCCACTTGATGTTTGGAATGGATCAACACAATGGAAGATAAATTCCGTGTGTTGAGAATGACCGAGGTTCTAAAACGGAGTATCTTTGCACTTCAATTGCGGGGACCGCGGGAATGTGGTGGAAGCACCATCGCACCACCTTCCCTCCAAATGCTCGAGATCTCTTGGAGAGAGTTTGCCGAGGCCTTTCGTGGAGTCTATATTCCACCCGGCCGACCGAAATGAAGTTGGGAGAGTTTACGGCATTAAACCAGGGGCACCAAAACCGTGGACGCAATACCGCATGCCTTCAACAACTTGTGTCGCTATGCTCCCGACATGGTTGACACAGATGCTAAAAAGAATAGCCAGCCAAGAGAGGACTCAATCCAAAATGATGAAGCATGTTGGTACCAACAACCGTGTCGATTCAATGACTTCATCAATATCGTCTGAAGCAGAGAAGAATAACAACGCCAAACCTTCGCAGCCAAGACACGCAAGAGAGCCTTTGAAGGTGGGCCGTCTCAAGCTAGAGCACCTATGGGAGGTCGTCCTCCATATCGCCCATCGGCACTGGCGCTAGGTTCAGCCACCTCGGCCAAGAAGTCGAAATTTCCGTGGACCTCAAAAGCCGTACAAGATGGCGAGACAGCCTAACAAAGCGGCCGCAAGCTGCGGTACCAGGCGCCTAAGGAACTGTGGGATCTCGCCGGGAGACGATGAGAGGACCTGCTATAACTGTGATCAACCCGGTCATTTCTCGAGGTTTTGTCCGTACCCACCCAAGAAGAAGCAAAGCAGACTTATAATGCTAGAGTGCACAAAGACAACAAAGGGATGAAATTCCGGAGGAGAGCCCGTCACTCTTTCGTAAGTTTCACATCAACGAAAACCCTACAGCTTGTTCTATTTGATTACGGATCATCGCATTCTTTTATGAGTCAAGCATTTGCACGTAAACACGAACAACTATGCACGTAATCGGGTTATGGTTACCGTATAAGTTCAAAGCGGGGTGATGTTTTGACTAACCGGATGGTTCGAGGGCAACCCTTGAATTAGGTAGCGAAAGTTCCGAGTGAACTTGATAGTTATGCTGGGTTAGTCTTGGATGTCATTATAGGGATGAATTGGATGAAGGATTGGGGAGCGGTCATAGATCTTTGGAAGTCGAGTACTTACCCTTAAGGATCCCCTAGGTGAGGGTACTTTCCAAGTACCATTGCCTCGGAGAATGTACCTTATAAGTGTTACATGTGCTACGACGGTCATTCCTATTCATCGATTCCGGTAGTGTGTGAATTCCCGATGTATTCCCGATGAGCTACCCGGTCTTCCGCCCGAGATAGGGCGATTGAGTTTGGAATTGAGCTAGTACCGGAACAGCTCCGATTTCAAGGAGACCATATCGGATGCCTCCGGATGAGTTAGTCGAAATGAAAAGAAGCAATTAGAAGATTTGTCGAAAAAGGGGTTTATTCGCCAAGCAAGTCCGAATGGGGATGTCCCGCTTTGTTTGTAAAAAGAAGAAAGAGGGCACGTTGAGAATGTGCGTGATTACAGGCCACTCAACGCCAGTGACCGTAAAGAATAAGTATCCCTTGCCTCATATTGATGTTTTGTTTGACCAATTATCCAAGGCCAAGGTGTTCTCAAAAATAGATTTGAGATCCGGTTATCATCGAGATCAAGATAAGGCCACAGGATATACCGAAAACGCATTTTCCACCGGATCACGGGTTGTATGAGTATCTTGTCATGTCTTTTGGCTTGACAAATGCTCCTGCATACTTTATGTTTTTGATGAATACGGTTTTCATGCCGTAATTGGATAAGTTTGTGGTAGTGTTCATCGATGACATTACGGTGTACTCCGAGAATGAGAAAGATCATGAAGAGCATCTCGAGAACCGTCTTGACCGGACTTAGAGATCATCAATCGTATGCTAAGTTTAGCAAATGCGAATTTCGGTTGAAGGAAGTTCCTTTCCTTGGTCACATTCTCATCGAGAGAATGGGGTTTCAATCGATCCAAGTAAGGTGCAAGAAGTTATGAATTGGAAAGCACCGACCACAGCCTCTGAGATTAGAAGTTTCTTAGGATTAGCCGGTTATTACCGTCGCTTTATACCAGACTTTTCGAAGATTGCCAAGCCGATGACAAGCCTCCTACAAAAGGATCACAAGTTTGTGTGGACAGAGGAGTGTGAAGCGACTTTCCACACTTTATGGAAACTGCTGACCACGCTTTGCTCTGTTCTAGCACAACCAGATATTGAGAAACCATTTGATGTGTTTTGCGACGCATCGAAGACTGGATTGGGCTGTGTTCTTATGCAAGATAGGAGAGTCATTGCTTATGCATCACGTCAATTGAGAAAGCACGAGGTTAACTATCCAACCCATGATCTTGAACTTGCTGCAGTTGTGCACGCCCTAAAAGTTTGGAGACATTATCTTCTGGGTAATGTGTGCAATATTTTTACGGATCACAAGAGTCTTAAGTACATCTTTACCCAACCAGAGCTAAACATGAGACAGCATAGATGGTTGGAATTGATCAAGGATTATAACTTGAATGTGCAATATCATCCTGGTAAAGCCAATGTAGTGGCAGATGCTCTGAGCAGAAAGTCACATTACTTGAATGTGCAGCCATTACTTGAAGATGGATTCGATCTAATGCATCCTGCTGTGTTAAATAGTATTCAGATTAGTTGCTCGTTGGAGAGTAAGATAATAGAAGGTCAGAAAACTGACAAGGGGATATTCCACATCAAAGAGAAAATAAAAGAAAAGCCGTCTCAACACTTTAAAGTGGATGAACAGGGCGTGTTGTGGTTTGACGACCGTCTTGTGGTTCCCAAGGATCGAGAGCTTAGAAATAAACTCATGGATGAAGCTCACCTTTCTAAGCTATCTATCCATCCTGAAAGTAGTAAGATGTATCAAGAACTAAGATCTCATTATTGGTGGACCAAAATGAAGAAAGAAATTACAGCATATGTTGTCAGATGTGACACATGTTGTCGAGTGAAAGCAATTCACATGAAACCTGCCGGTATGTTGCAACCATTATCAGTCCCGAGTTGGAAGTGGGACGATATCAGTATGGATTTTATCACGGGTTTGCCCACTACTCAAAAAGGACATGATTCGATTTGGGTAATTGTGGATCGTCTTACCAAGACCGCTCATTTCCTACCTGTCAAAACCACTTATCGACCACCTCAATATGCTGAGAAGTATATCGCAGAAATTGTGAGGTTGCATGGAATACCAAAGACCATAGTGTCTGATAGAGGCTCACAGTTCACGGCTCATTTTTGGGAACATTTACACAAAGGCTTAGGAACTAGTTTGATTCGCAGATCAGCTTATCATCCTCGCACGGATGGTCGGGCGAACGAGTGAATGCTGTGTTTTGGAGGATATGTTAAGAGCACATGTATTGTCTTCTAAGGGATCATGGGAGTCATGGTTACCAAGTAGTGGAGTTTTCTTATAATAATAGTTATCAAGAAAGCATCAAGATGGCCCCATTCAAGCTTTATATGGCGAAAAATGTAGAACACCATTGAATTGGGTCGAACACGGAGATAGAAGGTATTATGGTATTGACTTTGTAGAAGAAGCCGAGAAGAAAGTTCATATTATTCAAATAGAATATGAAAGCTGCCCAATCACGCCGTAAAAGCTATGCGCACAAAAAGAAGGAGACCCTTGTATTTGAAGTTGGTGACTATGTTTATCCTGAAAGTCACACCAATGAAGAAGAAAAGGTTTGGAATCCAAGAAAGCTTGCCATGAGATTCAGAGGGACCATACAAGATCTTAGAACAAAGAGGTCCGGTAGCCTACAAGTTAGAGTTACCTGAGACAATGAGTACAGTTTTCCCAGTTTTCCATGTATCACATCTCAAGAAATGTTTGCGTGTTCCAGAGGAAAGAATAGAACCTCGAGGTATTCAACTCAAATCAGATTTGGTGTATCGTGAACAACCAGTCCGGGTGTTAGACACTAAGGAACGTGCTACTCGGAATAGGGTGGTGAAAACATACAAGATACAGTGGGATCATCATGATGAGGGAGATGCAACTTGGGAAACAGGAGAGTATCTGCAAAAAGCTTATGAAGAATTTTATAACAAATGGTTCGTAACCCAAATCTCGGGACGAGATTTTTATAAGGGGGGAAGGCTGTAACACCCCGGTGTTATGCCTACATTTAAGCACTGCAAATCACGCATATCATGCATCATTAAGCATCCAACTCATACATGCTTAATCATGTGAATAACAATTGAAACATCGCCTTGAAACATGTGAAACATGATTAGGAAACAAGAGTATCATTTCAAGTGTTTTCATCATTTCAGTACCTTTAGTGCTTGATTATTGTATGACCAATGTGTGGTATAGCTAAATATATTGTTAAACATCTTAGCTATGCTTAGAAAGTCGTTAGGAACAATGTTCATGTTGATCATTTTGCCCAATTAAGATTTCAAATCATGGTTTGACTTGTTTTGACCCTAGGACTTTTTGGTTTGACTGTTTAAAAAGTACCACTTAGAATGTTTGCATGTCAGAGCAACCTAAAACAAAGTTGTAGCAAATTACATAAGGAACAAAAGTTATTTTGTGACCAAGTCATGAAAATGTGCACAACATGCTCAAAATGGTCCCACAAGTCAGAATTTGGGTTGATTTCAACACTTAGCAATTTCTAAGTATAAATTCCAGTTTTCAGTTTCTTGAACACGACTTTGGCATGATTTTTCTCTCTATCCTTTGCGAATTAGACAGTGATCCTTAAATGAGTTTTGTAGTTGGCATGTAGGTGTACAACTTTCGTTTGATTTCTCTCGCTAACACTCAACGGATTAGGAGATCGAGCCTCGTCTTTTGGCGCTGTCAGTCAGCCTTTCGTTCTCTGAATCGCTGCTACAGTGCCGACAGGTTCAGAAGATCACTGCCGCGTGGATGCCGCGCGTCGCCGGTCTCCTGCTCGCGCAGGCCACGCGCCGCGGCCGTTCTGGCACCGCTGGCCTCGCCTTAAGCCCCCGCGCGCCTGCCCGACCCGTTCCCGGCTCGTTTTTCGTTTTCATTCGCCTTCTTCGCTCGCTCACAGCTACACCGCCGCAGCCGCAGCAACTCCGACGAGCTCGCTCTTGCTCGCCGTCGCAAAATCGCTCACTACATCTTCATCGCAGTGCCGCCTTGTTCTCTTCTACCTCCTCCACCCCTTGGCTGCACCGTCTGAGTTTTGGTAAGGGCGCATTGTCCGTTCCCGACACCGCCGCCATGTGTGTGTCCTCACCGGAGTTGAGGCCGCCGTGGTTGGGGTATCTTGGGACTCTTACGTCTTCTTCTAGTTGCTTAGATAGCTCCGTAGTAGTCTAGTAAAGCTTGTGCCAAGCTTGATTGTGGCAATGTGAGTTCGCCGTCGCCGGAGCGCCGCAGCGATCTCGCTGCCGCCCGCCGTTGCTGACGCCGTCGTGGCTAGGGTACGGTAGAGGTTGAAATGAAGGTCTGGATGGGTGCGCATAGTGGTGGGGAGCACGCCGGTGCCGTCGGGTTCACCTGAGAACTCGTCGTCGGCGAATTTCACGGCTGCCGCGCCGTCGTCTCCCTTCGTCCCCTGTTTCCTCTCGCTGACTCGCGGGTCCCAATTGCCAGTCGCCGCTGCTGAGAGGAAGCCGGTGCTGGGCTGCGTCGTTCTGGGCCGTGTGTGCGCGCAGTCGTGGGCTGCCTAAGCCGTCCGGGCCGGCCCAGTAACGCTTAAGTGAATTGATTTTCATTATTCTTTATTATTTGAAATCTGAAATGGTTTGAAAAATATTTGGATGGTCAAACTTGCTCCAAATTTGTTGAAACAAATTTTTCTAGGTTCCTTATCACCAGATCTACTTGGGAAAATTATTGCATGTCATTTTTGAGATACTTTTCTATAGGATTTTATTTAATCATGTAAATTGCTGATAACTTGAAAAATGTGTATAAAAATATATAGGCTTCAGAAAAATATGATTTCAAGTTTGTTCATCTTCTTATGTCATGTACTTCCTAAGAAAAATAGGTTTCATGCATGTGCTGTGGGAAAATTTTGAGGTGTAGTTCAAGTACCTTTAATGGCTGATTTTTGTTATTTTTGCTAGAGCACAAATTTTGTATAACACATGCATGTGACAATTTTTGTACAGTGATTATATACTATAAAGAACATAGGAAAAATACTAAATCTGTTGGTTGACACTTTTCATAGTACAAAGTAATTTCATGCTCATTTTTATGCTATAGCTTGTCATTTTTGTGTAGGATAGTTTACTTATCCAAATGCCGTGAAATTTTTATGGTAGTCTGTTTAGGGTAGTATTATGCTACTGTAATTTTCTAAGATTTTTAGGAGCACCAGAAATATATGTTGCTATTCAAACCTATTATTAATTAGGGTTTAAGCAGTGTTGCTTTAAGTGTGATTAGGAAATTAGTAAAGCTTTGGTGTATCTTTGAAGCATTTAATAAGATGTGTTGACTTAACCTATTAGTAGTAGAAGAGAATGCAGTAGATGACATGTGCTTGTAGTATATTTTCTTGGATGATATGACTACCTTGCTGTTTAACATATCCATTGCATTCATCTCCTTCGATGCACCGTTTGCATAATCACTTACGCACATTGCATCATACAGGATCGCAAACCGAGAACCCAGCCGTCATACCCGAGGAGCCCGAGGAGCAGCTCGAGGTGCAGCCGCAGAAAGTGCCGAAGCCGACGAGGAGGACGTTGAGGAGCTTCCGAGTGCCCCGATCACCGTCCGGAGCTCCTTCGAGAGAGGCAAGCCCCGAGCATCTTTCTCCCGGTTTGCAATGATTTCGTTAAATGCTTTACTTTAAATTGATGCATTACGTTCAGGAGTTGTTTGCAACCGTTGCTGCATTATACCTTGTTTACCTTTGTTATACTATATCCTTGTTACCACGGTATCCGCAATGAAGTCAATGCTTAGCCGGCTTAGACCGGTAGAAAGTCGGGTGATTTCTGTCACCGCGAGCTATAGGTGGTTACCCGATCTGCTTTGGATGGCTATGAAGTCATGGTATAACTAAGTGTTAAATGAAGTTGAGACCGGCGGAGACTTGCGGGGTTTTGACCGTAGTGTTTCCGTCTCAGGTCGATTAAGGACCGACCGTTGTTGGGCCTCGAGTCATGTTGAACGCATGCCTTACATTTAGTCGGGCCGGATAAAGTACCTTCCGACCGCGAAGGCCGGGAGATTTTTCGGGCGAGTAGATTGCCCGCAGCATTGTCGCGGCGGTGTGTGTAGGACACGGGGCGGGATGATAAGACCAAAGTGCGATCGGTCGGCCCCGGGTACATGTGGTTCTGGCAAACTCGAGATACACGGAAAGTTGACTCGGTGATCAATATCTCACTTTAGCGGGTGAGTGAGATTTGTGTAAGGAATAACTCACCACCGTGGTTAGGAATCGATTCGAATCGCCATCGCTCTGGATAGTGAGCACTTGACTTGAGTGACTTCATCGTAGTAAATGTTTATGGAACACTTGGACAGCTTATAGTGAATATGACAAGATGGAAGTTGTTTAATGATCGGTGGTTATCATTAATTGCTTAATCACATGTTTACTCTAGTATAGGTGCAAATCTAGTCGACAGTTAATAATAATTAACTTGACAATAATGCTTTTAGAAAGGTTCTTGGAATGCTAAAATGCTTCTTTTGCAAATGAGTCACCACCCTACTATAATGCCCGCATAATCCTTGGTGTCATTTATTTTCGGTTATGTCGGGTAAATGGCCGAGTACCTTCTCGTACTCAGGGTTTTATTCCCACTTGTTGCAGATGGACAGATGTATTACGGATATTGTATCAACTGCCTTTATCCTGCGATGGGTGATGCTTAGGACCATGGGCATGGTCATTCCTTACGTCTCGTCTAATGCTTTTGTTGGAGATGATCATTCGCTGGCACTATATTTAAACTCCGCGTGAGTGTGTGTGTGGTTTGAACAAATGACTTCCGCTACTTTTATTCGAACTGGTTTGTAATAACTATGTTTAAACTCTGATGTATCTGAGGTTGCGAACTTTTATGTAATATGTGATGGTGACCGCTAAACTTATTACGATCATGGCTGGGACACGAGTTGGTTTGAAATCCTTTGTGATTTCACGGACTACCGGGTTATACGGGCTTAAGTTTGTTCAATCGTCTGCTGTGGTGGATGATTCTCTTACTTAATTTCGTATAATTGGTCGGTTCTGTTACAAAGGAGAGCTCAGATGCAGAGGAGATGGGCTCAGAACCAAAGAAGGACCCACCTACCTCGCGCGGCGTAGCGGGGGTGGGTGGTGTGTGCACGATGCTCGATTTCTTCCGCATGCGGCTGAAAGAGGGTGACGCGGGGCGGGGGCGCGAGGCGCACAGCTCGGGCTGGGTCCGTCAGCAAGAGGCGCGGTGGAGGGAGTATGGATGAAAACGGTACGGATATTTATTCGACCGTCCGTTCGACCGAACAAATATGAACACTTATCTGGATAGTTACTCGGATATCCATAATTTTTTTCGGATACGGATACTAAAACGGATATCTTAGGCGGATATTAAATACGGATGTAATATCATCGACATCCGGCGGATATCGGATAATCCGGTTAAGTATCGGATATATCCGGATATTTAAAAACGGATATTATCCGGATATTATTCAAACGAACTTGGATGGAGAAATGATCAAAATAAAAATTATAGATCTCAAAAAGTTATGAAACTTTGTTGTTTACAACTTTTTCGTTTGAAATCATTTAGTGCTTCAAAATTTAAACCGTCCAAACTTTCTCAAATGGAAAACTAGTTTATAGGCGTCAAAATTTAAAAATCACAAATTTGAACCATCCAAACCATCTCCAATGTAAAGTTGACCAAAACAACAATGGTAGATCTTAATGAGTTGAACAAACTTGGTATTCAAAACTTTTCAATTTGAAGTCATTTAGAGTTCATAATACTAGAGTCAAAGTGTTGTTTTTTCATTTGACCAAATTTGACTTGGTCAAACTTGCTCAAATGAGACACTAAATGACCTCAGATGAAAAAACTCTGAATACCAAGTTTGATCATCTCAGCAAGATTTACAATTGTTACATAGCTCATTTTTCCATTTGAGAAAGTTTTATCAAACACTAGTCACAAATTCTTGAATCTCATATAGACTTTTTGAAACTATGTCACACACTTGTGAAATTTGAACTATATTTTATTCAAACTTTCTCAAATTAAAAAATGACCTATATCAGGATTGTAGATCTTGATGAGATGAACAAATTTGATATTCAAAACTTTTCAATTTGAGGCAATCTAGGGTTCCGAAAACTAGTTTGTAAACGTCGAAATTTAAAAATCACAAATTTGAACCATCCAAACTATCTCAAATGGAAAGTTGACCAAAACAACAATTGTAGATCTTGATGAGTTGAACAAACTTGGTATTCAAAACTTTTCAATTTGAAGTCATTTAGAGTTTATAATACTAGAGTCAAAGTGTTGTTTTTCATTTGACCAAATTTGACTTGGTCAAACTTGCTCAAATGAGACACTAAATGACCTCAGATGAAAAAACTCTGAATACCAAGTTTGATCATCTCAGCAAGATATACAATTGTTACATAGCTCATTTTCCCATTTGAGAAAGTTTTATCAAACACTAGTCACAAATTTTTGAATCTCATATAGACTTTCTGAAACTATGTCACACACTTGTGAAATTTGAATTACATTTTGTTCAAACTTTCTCAAATGAAAAAATGGCCTATATAAGGATTGTAGATCTTGAATCCATGACCATGACTCCATGAGACCCATGAAGCCATGAGTTTGGCTATTTCTACTCATGCCGCGAAGATTGGTGCTTGTATGATGTTTGATGTATGATGTATCTGTATCTTTATCTTATTTGTTGCTTTACTCTTTAGTCTTTCGGCTTAATCTAGATGGATTATGGACTCATAGAGTGGTGTAATGGTTTGCGCACGTATGATATATATATATATATATATATATATATATATATATATATATATATATATGCTTTTACTCAATATCCGAATAGATATTTGTATTCGACCTTCTCCGAATCCGATTTATACCGTATTCGATACTCATTATTCGTATCCATAACCGAGTCAATCCGTATTCGTATATGTATCCAAACGCTATCCGCGTCCGAATCCGAATCCGAACAGAAATATGAAAACAAATATAATATATAAATGATATCCGTTCGTATCTGACCTGTTTTCATCCCTGGAAGGGAGTGCACGACATGTGCGGGAGACATGCGCGGTGAAGAAGGGCGAGCGGCCAACGTTGAGACAGGCGGATAAGCACCGGAGATTTTTTTTATTGTTAGAGAGAGAGCGCGGACGAGGAATGAGTGCTTACTTCTGTCAAGTGGCAGCGGCACAGTGGCCTAGCACGCAAATCGATGGATGAACATCTGGCCTCCACTCCACGGCGAGCAGCTGGCCCCCACTCCGCTCTCTAATGCCAACGCTACTCAGGCCTTGTTTAGTTGGACCCCAAATTCTAAAAAGTTGCTACAGTATCTGTCATATCGAATGTTTGCGGTCATGCATGGAGCATTAAATGTAGACGAAAAAAACTAATTACATAGTTTGGTGGGAAATTGCAAGACGAACGTTTTGAGCCTAATTAGTCCATGATTAAACATTATTTGCCAAATAAAAACGAACGTGCTACAGTATCCCAAAATCCAACTTTTGGGAACGAAACGCGCGCTCAGTGGTAAAAGCTTTTTTGTTTTGTACTGCCGACGGCTCCGCTCCGCGCGCGACGTTCCGAAGGTGGAGCAGCGTGGGACGCGCGACGCCGTATCTGATCCTTATCTGACGCGCATCCTGAAACCGTCGGACGTCAGAGTCATAGCATCACCGTTGCAAAAAGTCCATTTTACCTAGACCCAGTTTAGTTTGTAAAAAATTTTGCAAAATTTTTCACATTTCCCGTCACATCGAATCTTTGGACGCATGCATGAAGCATTAAATATAAATAAAAAATAAAACTAATTACACAGTTTAGACGAAATCCACGAGACGAATCTTTTAAGCCTAATTAGACTATGATTGGACACTAATTGCCAAATAACAACGAAAATGCTACAGTCGTATTTTGCCAAAAATTTTGGCATCTAAACAGCCCCCTACCTAAACTATCCTCAAAGTCTAGTTTTCCTCATTAAACTCTAAAACTGGGTAAATCACATCCCTCAACTTTTAAAACCGTTCATTTTACCTCCCTGACCCGATTATATGTAGTTTTCAAAGACAGTTTTATCTTATTTATTTATTTATTTTGGTTGAATCTTTAAAAAATCATAGTAAATCACAGAAAAATCATAAAATAAAAATCTAATTTTCTTGGACTCCACATGAGTATATCTACACAGAGAATATATAATATGGTATGCTGTACTATAAAGTTTTTGCTGTATCTTTAGATCTATAATTTTTTTGTAATTAATTCAGAGCTTGACTTTCTATGGTCCAATTGTGGTGATATTTTTATGGTGAGCTAATTATTATATGATTAAACTATAGTAAAAATGTCATGCCATCGGATTATGTATAACGAGTTATAGATTTATTTAGTTTTATGCTTTGTAAATAGTTTTAAAATAGTTAAAAGTGTGTAAAAAATATAAACGAGTATGGATTTTTTACTACAGTTAAATAATACAAAAATTTCATCACATTTGGACCATAAAAACTGCAACTATGAATTAATTATAGAAAATCATAGATCTAAAGCTACAGCAAAAATTTTGTACTAAAGCATACCATATTATATGTTTACCGTGTAGATCTACTCATGTGGAGTCCAACAAAACTAAATTTTCTATTTTATGATTTTTCTATGATTTATTATAATTTTTCAAATATTCAGTCAAAATAAATAAAAAAAAAAAAGACAAAACCACCTTTAAAAACCACCTATAACAGGGTGTAGGAGGCAAAATGAATAATTTTAAAAGTTAAGGAGGTGGTTTATCCAGTTTTTGAGTTCAGGGAGTAAACCTCGAGGATGGACTTTTTTCTCGTAATTTTGGCTATGATCACACCACTCGTGTCAGCAGCCGACGCCGAGGGACCCGGGCGCCCGGCCAGCGACCGGGCCAGCAACCAGCATGGTTGGTACCTTTTGCTGTAGCCGCGCGCGGTGCATCGGAAGGCCGTAGACCGGAGGATCCGAATTCCCAGCTCCAGCAGCGTCTAGTCACTGTTATGGGCCGGGCCGCTTCACGGAGCCGTTGTGGTCGCCCAGTGGTCTCGCATCCTGCATTGCATGGTGCACCAACGTGCGGACCGAGTCTCTTAATTAGCGCGTCCGCACCAGGTAGGTTATTAACTCACGGTTTCTTCCTCCTCCGTCCGCACCACAGTATCTCTCCACCGCTTCAAGCACCGCCTGAGCTAAAGCTGTCCAGACTTTGGATTCTAGTCAGCCTAGAAATAGCCAAAAAAATCAAACACACCCTATGTGCCTAGCAGCTGCAGTGCCTTGTGCCTGCCTCGACAGCTATTATATCTTCATCCTCAAGGATGAGCCGCCATCGCCCGATATGATACTGCCCCACTTAAGCCGTAAGGCAGCTAGATAGCTAAAGGATTTATCGGTGTAGAAAGTGACCAACACGTAAATATTTGTAGTTTTGTCGTATGTTGTGATCGAATGTGGCCTAGCACTCAATGACACATGGTTTATATTGGTTCAGGCAACGTGTTCTACGTCCACTTTGAGTCGGTCGGTGACTTTATTCCTGAGCCCAGCTGCTCGAAGTTTACTGTGGGGTTACAAACGAGAGGGAGTAAGATGGGGGGTGCAAGAGGTCTGGTCGAACTCTGGACCGAAGGGGCGAGAGAGACGGGAGCTCCTACGTGCGCTAAGTATTAGAGCGTGTGCTCTGTTGGAGTTGTTCGTTGGGTGTCCGAATCAATTGAATCCCGGTGGTCGAATCGTGTGTAGATTGATCGTTGTCTAAGAGTCGTCTCCTTTTTGGAGGGGAGCGCATCCCCTTTTATAGAAGAAGGGGACGGCTTTACAAGAGAGAGTGACAGAAAGAGTGCGTGTGTGCTACCTAGTCTTGTTGCCCATGCCGTCGGGTACAAGGCGGTTTAGCGGCGCCCAAAACACTATTGATGTTCCGATACATGTGGTAGGTTCCATCGTCTTCTTCTGGTATGGCAGATGTCGGCGCATACCATACTGTAGGATAAATGTCAGCACCCACAGTATTGTTCATGTTCTGACATGTCTGGAAGGTTGCGGTGCATCCTTCTGACACGGCCTGACGGTACTTGTCGGGTTCATAAACTCGGGGTCCCTCGGGGACCGGCTTCGACGCCCGGGCTCGGCCCAGGAGAACGGCCTGTAGCTCATGGGCCGGCCCAAAAAGTCTAAAAAACAACGGGCCGGAGGGACAGACCGGTCGCCGACCGGAAGGTCCACCGAAAGAACGAACGCCCGCTCGACAACTTCTTCGGCCCACCTCTCCGACCGGAGCGCTCGCCTCGGGCGCCGGCCGCCTCCAGGCGGACTCTCCGATCGAAAGGCCTGGCCCAAAACGCTGCTTCCTACTCTGACCCCGCATCTCCGACCGGAGACTCGTAGGAAGCCTGCTTACCGCTCTTCTCCGACTGGCACGGCCAGTACCGACTAGAGCCATCCGACCGGGGATTCCCGCTCAGAAGGGACCAGGGGCGAACGGAGAAAGCAACGCACAAAGTCAAAACACGGTACCAGGACCATACCCTGTACGCCTATGGGAACAGTGCTCCACAACCGACCTGACACAAACAGTATGGGAGGTACCGACATTTGTGTCTACAGTATTGTATGCGCCGACATTTATGTCTACAGTATTATAGGCGCCGTTGGGGCTCCCATACGGCAAAAAAGGCCCCCCACGTGCCTCTGAGCATCAGTGGAAAGCGCCATGATTCACCACACCTGGTACATGTGGTAGGGCTCCCCACACACCGATGGTATTTTGCAGGTACCGACGTCCATCATTCCTGAAGAAGCCAACCCAACCTCCCATATGCACCTGACATTCTACAGTGACATCAACAGTATTGTGGGCGTCTACCATCATCACTGTCCTCGTCGGCGTGGGCAGCAAGACTTAGAAACATCCATACTCTCTTCCTCACCTATAAAGCCATCCCTTTTATCTATAAAAGGGGATGCGCTCCCTCCAACAAAGGGGATCGATTTTCCAGAGGTCCACTTCTTCAAGCTCAGGCTCACTAGATCGATAGCTCAGAAACCCTTCAAGCACACGCTTGAACACCTAGCTCATAGCGGAGTTCCGGTCGCCCTCGGCCCTTCCGGTCGGACCCGACCGGGCCTCTCGTACACCCCTCCTTTCTTCTTCTTGTTTGTAACCCCACTACAGACTTCGAGCACCTAGGCTCAGGAATAAAGTCACCAACAGACCCACACTGGACGTAGGGCACGTTGCCTGAACCAGTCTAAATCCTGTGTCATTGAGTGCTAGGCCACCTCCGATCACAACGTACAACAAAACTACAAATATTCACTAGTTGGTCACTTTCTGTACCGATAGTACTGTCCTGCAGGTGTGCAGGGTACGGCCCTTGATATCGCAGTTGACCGGAGCGCCCTGCCTTATTTGATCTGTCCGTTTCCTAGGTCTTCACCAAGCGGGCGTCCCTAGTCGGTCGTTCCCCAGTCGTCTCTGGCCTCCTGGTCGAAGAACAGCTGTAAGCAGAGGTTCGATATAGTCCCGGTCGGAGAGGCGAGTCGGAGTCGGAAGCGAGCGACGTTTCTCCTTGGCCAGGCCTTCCGGTCGGAGAAGTGGGCTGGAGTCGAAAGCGAGCGCCGTTCCTCCTTGGCCAGGCCTTCCCGTCGGAGAGGTGGGCCGGAGTCGGAGGTGAGCTGGCCTGGCCTTCTAGTCGGAGAGGCGAGCGTCGATCCTCCTTGGCCAGGCCTTCCGGTCGGAGAGGCGGACCGGAGTCGGAGGCGAGCTGCAGAAGCGAGCGTCGTTCCTCCTCGGCCAGGCCTTCCGGTCGGAGAGGCGGGCTGGAGTCGGAAGCGAGCACCGTTCCTCTTTGGCCAGGCCTTCTGGTCGGAGACTGGATCGCCCTTGGCCTGTCGTTAGGTTTTTGGGCCGACCCAGGAGTTGCGCGTCGTTCGCAACGTCGTCTGCTGGGCTGAGCTTTTGCTGAGAAGCAAGTCCATGAGGGACCCCTGTTTTATGAACCCGACAGGATCATACGAGGGTAACATGCTTGCTGGCGGAGCCAGGGGGCAAGTGGGGCCACGCCCCCTACCCATACAAACTTTTTTATAAATATATATAGTAAATAATCTATGATTATATTAAAAGAGTATAATGAAGAAAATCTTCTTATATTGTTTATTAATATCTATTAGACAAAAAAATCACACATAATATAATTAGAATAAAATACTTTGATTTATCTAAATTTGTTTGCCTACCATATTAGGATATATCTATTATTTTTTTGGTTTACTAAAATACTTATGTTTCATTATACTTCATATTTTATTTAACGCGTATTTAACTAGCAATAACAATTCGGTGACCATCCATTTTTATTGTGAACCGCAGTACACATGTAGACGCTCACGTACATGCACAACTGCACGTACACACACTCCTATGATCAAACACACATCCTACTTCACTACGAACATTTTCGAAATACTAAGCTGGTAGATTTCAAGATTCATGAGTAATCACATGTGCCATGTTGTCGACAGACACGGTTACCTACCATGGGAATGAACACTTTCGAAATGCTAAGAGGTAGATTTCAATATTCATGAGTCATCGTATGCACCCGTTGTCGATAGACACGGTCGTCGAATACGTGAAGAATAACGAGCATATGGTAAAATTGTAAAATACTAGAATAATCGACCCAAACCCCGGGACAAAAATCTAAATAAATAAGCTACACTAAATTATCATATTTTGAAATTCTTCAACCGCCCCTATACATAATTCCTGGCTCTGCCCCTGCCTAGGCTGTCGGCGACCTCACCACCCCGCCACACCGACCTTCCCCGCCCTTTCGCTAATCCTAGTTGAACACCTCGCCTATGACTCCTCGAAAGCCCTAGTTTAGTTTTGGCTAATTGATGAAACCTAAATACTAACCTTTGTCATGAGTGTCATGTGAGCAAGGTTAATACATATCAAGTGACATTGCATGGTGATAAAGTCCATGGAGATGGAGATGGACATGTGATGATGGTGATCAAGCTCCAACTTGAAAAGAAGAAAGATAAAAACAAAAATCAAGTGTTGATCAAGGCAAATGTATCAAACATGTTTTTGTTTTGGCACTCAAGACATCATAGAGGGTGTGAGTGTATTTAGGATCGATAGCCGTACTATTAAGAGAAGGAAACCTTGGCTAAGCGGTTATCGAGGTCCACTAGGTGAAGTCATAATTGCATATGCATTAGATCTAAAGCTACAACAAAACTTTATACTAAAGCATACCATATTATATGTTCACTGTGTAGATCTACTCATGTGGAGTCTAATAAATTTAGATTTTCCGTTTTATGATTTTTCTGTGATTTACTATTATTTTTTAAAGATTTAGCTGAAGTAAATAAAAAAGAAAAAGATAAAGGCCCGTTCGCGTGTCATTAAACCCGACTTGATTCGCTTATTTTTTTATCTGGAACAATGTTTTTCTCTCATAAATTACTCCAGCATTTCTCCAAACCATCCAGATTCCTTCAAAATTCAGACAAGCGAACATGCCCCAAAACCGCCTTCAAAACCGCTTATAACCGGATCAGTGAGGTAAGATGAACGGTTTTAAAAGTTAAGAGAGGTGTTTTGCTCGGTTTTAGAGTTTAGGGAGGAAAAACGGACTTTCGCGAAAGTTGAGGAAGATAATGTGGACTTTTTCATTGTTTTTGGTCCCGTTCGCGTGCCCTTAAACCCGGCTTGATCCGCTTATTTTTTCATCCGGAACAGTATTTTTCTTTCACAAATTTCTTTAGCATTCCTTCAATCTATCCAGATTCCTCTAGAATTCAGACAAGCGAACAGACCCTTTATTTCTATGACTATAAATAATTATTAGGGTCTAAACTGCGTTATCTCGAAAACTCCATCATCCGTGCACTATTACTTGATGATTCCCTTGGCACTTCCAATGAAATTCTCCAGCCCATGCTCATCAGCTCATCAAAGCCACTGACTGATGCGGCGGGCTGTCAGCTAGACGCGTTGGGTCCGTCCCATTCGCATTCAGTATCCTGAACAGGGGAGTTTTTGGAAGGATCAACGTTAATACACCCTCAATCTCAGTAACAGCTCATCACCAAATTAACGGTAGCATCTCATGCCAAAATCATTTCTAACAGGGAAAACAATGATGACGCGCATGATCTATCCCTCTCCATCAACATGTGGCCACTCCTTTGGCTTTAATTTCAGCTCGGAGTTTATCCGATTCTCTCTCTGGGTTATCCAATACTCCAAGTAGCTCCAGAAAAGACAAAATTCATGTACGGTAGCACGAGCCTGTCGGTGTAACTTACCAGCAGCAGATGCCACCATGCAGGTGCAGGCAGGCACCATGATGTATAGAAGGCAAATACTAGCTGGGCTTGTTGTTGGAGTAGAATAGTTTTTTTTTTTGGTGTGTGTGGATGGAGTAGAATAGTTCAACTGCGCTTGCGGTGCTGGGCTGGAATTGGACTGAAACAGGGCCCGGCAAACGGAGCGACATGTTCATAATGCAAGTCGATGGGCCAACTTGAACTTTGGCCCATTGTGACGTTTCCACGATCACGTGTCCAAATTTCTTGGGCCTCGTACGAAGCAGAGCAAATCTTGTCATGTGGCACTACCTAGAAATCGTGTTGTCGCATGCCGCGGTCCTTTTATTTTCGTCGAGGGCCCGTATGGCACGACTCAGCTTCACAAGCTGTTTTTTTTTTTTGCAAAATGGCTTTATAAGCAGCTTTTTAGGTGAAGCTAAGCTGTTTAAAAAAAAGTGTTTGGCAAAACAACTTCATATGATGGACCAAATGAATAAAATGACTATAATGCCTTTTATTTATTTTTTTCTTCTATTTTTAGTCACCGGATTTTTTTTTCCTTCGCACGTCTTCTTCCCCACGGGGCGTCCGCACGCAGTCGCGACTCGCGCGGCCGGCTGTGAGATACGGCGAAAGCCCGCGCGCCCGCAGCGTGCCTTCCCCGCGGCTGTGCCCGTCCGGCGGCGGGGCCGCCCGCGCCTCCCCCGGCGGCCTGCCTGGTGTACTGGGGATTCCGGGATTGGGATTAACGCGCACGTACACACACCAGCCCATTCAAACTCGTACCGTCGTACGTCGTACGGTCCACAACACGTTGCCGTTTATAAACCAAAACACTGCATTGACAGACACGCTTATCTGCCAGGCACGTGCATCATCGACCTTTGAACTTATCTCATCTTGAAACGTTCAGCTCGCAGTAGTTACGTTAGAACTACTTAGAATTAAGCTAGCACCCTCCATCTTTAGTTTGTGTGTCCCTCAAACACATAATGTCGGTGGTGTTTGGTTCCAAAACTAACCTTTAGTTCATGTCACATTGGATGTTTGACACTAATTTAGAATATTAAACATATAAAACTAATTACATAGATTGAAACTAATTTGCGAGACCAATCTATTAAGTCTAATTAGTCCATGATTCGATAACGTGGTGCTACAGTAAACATGTGATAATGATAGATTAATTAGCCTTAATAGATTTATCTCGAAAATTGCCTTCATCTTTGCAATTAGTTTTATAATTAGCTAATATTTAGTCTTTCTAATTAGCATCCGAATATAGGACGTGATAAGAGGATCACCCAACACGCCCGTTCAGAGCTACCCACGGTATAGTTGTTAGAGCTACCCACAGTATAGTCGTTAGAACCTCCTTGGCGCCTGCTTCAATGCAATGACGATCTAGCTATATAGCTCGGTCAATATATAACTAACGTGTACTTGAAGTACGTACCACAGGCCATACAAGTTGATTAGTAATAAGAGAGTACTAGTAATAATAATAATCTACAGTATTTTCCAAGGATCATCAGAAGAAGACAAGAAAGTCAGACCGAAATTAACAAAGGTCAGCACGGCGAGTTAATAATCACATGGGCATGGGCTCCGGGGTCCGGGCGCTCCTGTTCGATTTCTTGCCTAGCAGCGCTCCTGTCGAGCCAGCGAGCTACCTCATCAGCCTGCGTGCGATGGCCGCTGGTCGGCTCTTGCATGCGCGCGTGTGGTTTTTGCAGCAGGCCGGTACCGTACGCCAAAGATGGAAAAAAGAAAAAAGTACAGCCTGTTCCGGTACGTACGGGCCAGCGTTTCCTGTGGCGATCACGTCGTTCGGACGTACATGCAGTTCGTGCACTGTGGTCTGTGGACACTATACTACGGCATGCACGAACACGTACGAACACATGCTATTACATAAATCATTTTTAGCAACGCCCCCTTTTCAATCAGAGGCGGTTCGCCATGCACGACGCCTCTAACCACGCCTGGGGCATCATAGCTTCATAACTCCCTCTGCAGATCTAATTTTAAGGACGATTCTATTAAGAAAACAGCCTATAATAGCTGTCTATTTTTAGGGGCGGTTACGTTAAGAGAACCGCCCCTAAAAATAGATCTTCAGAGGTTGTCTTCTCTACAAAACCGTCTCTAAAAGTGTCATAATTTTAAAGACGGTTCCTTAAGAGAACCGCCCTTACAAATAAATTAACAGAGGCGGTTCTCTTTAGTCAACCGCCGCTAAAAATGACCACCCCTAAATACCTTCTTCCTTCTCGGACAGTATGCATGCTGAGCACCATTAGCTCACTTGCGCGTGTGTTCTTGCTTAGGGGAGCAAGAGCAGTTCTTGCCTGCCGCCGTCAAGCATCTTCTTCCAACCATTTTTCTAAAGGTTAGCATCTTCTTCCATCTATTCTAATCTTTCATCGCCGATAATGTAGATTGTTTTTCATGCTTTTTTTTAGTAAAAAGCATAGAAATATTCAAATATGTGGTTTTTTAGATTAGGAGTAATAATGGTGGATTTTATTTTTATTTATACATCATTTATTGTTTATATGTTTCTCTAATATATATTGTTGCATGATATATTTATATAGGGGTTCTATATTTATTGGGATGTTTTTCTAGTTTTTTAGTGACGATGAATGACGGCGGACTTCCGCAGCCACAACTACCAGGTTTGCACCCTGACGATCTTCCATTCGCTCCATCGTCAGATAGGGCTGTTCCGCGTTATCCAAACTCATCAATAGTATAAAATATTTTAAGTTTTACGTGCTAATATAATTTTTGCATATATACATTCATTCATAATATGATTGTTGCATACGTCACAGACTATAAAACCGGTCAAGCGGCTGGAAGCAGCACTATGGATGCTCGGGGTGTGAGAGATCTTTGAGAACACGACAAGTGATGTTGTGAATGATAAAGGAGCCGAGTCATGGACGTGCAGTCTCGCCTTCGATATCCCCATTAGGTACAATAATGAGGTGCGCCAGGATATCGTGTAGACTAGACGACGGTCGCCGACCAAGATAGGCGCCCAGATCGATGCTGTGCTGCTTTCTTTGCAGGCAATTGAACGAATTAGCTACCGTATGCCTGATTTCTCGTCCTTGAAGATTCAAGCTTTAATTCAGCATAGTCTGGATGTGCCGCGAGTAAGCGAGAGGCATGCGACATTCAACCATATGGATGTGGTATGTCGTGTATGATATGAGAGTAATGTTTGATATTTTTTGTTTGTCCGCTTGCAGGTTTTGCTCTATGATTTCACCTATGTTACATGTGGCTTACAGCCAATTCTCACTCAAGCTCTTAAGCGACTAGGGTACGTCTGGGACTTTGTGGAAGCGATGGGCTAGAGAATGACAGTTGGCATCCAGTATTGCGTTAGATTTAGGCAGAACCAGAAAATTGATAGTCCGTCAGTAGGCTACATCTATGGGATGCTATGTCCTCGGCATTGTGAGGCAATGGAGAGTGTTGTAGTGTGGGCCTTGCATTACATAGACAATGACCGTGGTTGCACCATCCGAGACATACACTACTAGCAGTGGAGACAGACTAGAGTTGTGTCCGATTTGTAAGACTCAAGTGTTCATTAGGTTTATTCGTATTGTTATATTTGATTAGGTTTATTCGTATTGTTATGGTTGATTAGGTTTATGAAATTTAACTCGTGTAGGATTAAAATGCCATATGAGAACTTAAAACAAAAAAAAAAATCAGATCGAACTTACTATCCTAGCGCAACAACTAAAAGAAGGAAAAAAGCTACTCCATCTTCAGGGGCGGTTCTATTAAGAAAACAACCAATGAAATTGGTCCATCTTCAGGGGTGGTTGTATTAAGAGAACCGCCCTTGAAGATGGATCTTCAGAGGTGGTTCTCGTTAGTCAACCGCCCCTAAAAATGCACCCCCTAAATACCCCTTCTTCCTCCTCGGGACAGTCTGCTGAGCTGCACTGTTTAGCTCACTTGGAGGGCGAGAAATAGCAAAAATAGAGGGGGGAGTTTTGCCCTTTGAATTTTTGAAGGAGTTGCGTCTGAGAGGAGAGATAGTGGCATACCTAAACTCTTTTCAAACTTTTCATGTTCGTTTCTTTCACTTAGAGATCTAGAGAGAGACATGCATGATGTTAGATTTTTTTATTTTTCCTAGCAATTTAGACTGATTTTGCCCAACTTAATTACTTTGGCTCACATGAACTCTAGTTAATTTCTATATTTACTTTATCATTTTTTAAGCTTTAGGTCTAGAATAATGTAATATTTGTATAGAAAAATAGACATCAATTGCTTCAACATTTATATGCGAATAATACCTTCATGCAAATATACCTTTTATTTTTGAAGGGCGCATATGGACAGGTCATGGATGTACACGAAAAGAAGACATGAAGCTTCCTACATACAAGATGTGAATGGTTTTATTGAAGCAGCTAAAAGGCACGCTTTGATTAAGCAGACAAAGGATATATATTGTCCCTGTGTTGACTGTCAGAACCGTATAGTATGCCGAGATCCAAATACGATAAGATCACACTTGATAAGAAGGGGTTTCATGGAGAACTACAAGATTTGGGATCATCATGGTGAGAGACGTATAGCAGCAGACATGGAAGGTACAAATCCACCAGAAGTATGGTAAGATGATGATGCCCATCGTGTCATGATGCATGATGGTCCAGGAGATGACACTGCAGGCGGTGGTGGTGGTGGGGAAGGATGTGGTGGTGGAGAAGGCTGTGGTGGGGAGGATGATGGTGAAGACAACAAAGAAGATGAAGAAGAAGACTTCCTGGACAACATGTTGCGCCACGTAGAACAAGAATTACTATTGAAAGGGCTAGATAACTTGGAGACGGTGCGAAAGGCAAGGGAAGAACGTTTGTACCCAGAGCAAAAAGGTTGTTAGAAAAGATGGTCGTTGCTACGTTTTGTGCTAGACATACTAATCTTGAAGGCTAAGTATGGCTGGTCCAATAGAAGCTTCAATGACCTATTAACTCTGTTGGCTGTTGTGCTTCCTCCGCCGAGTCATCAAGGGTGAACAACAAGTCGCTTGGGTCTAGCCGCCTAGCCCAGTGGAGCCGGTTTCCTCCCCACGCGAGTGGATCATCACCCGGCCGGACAAGGGACTGGGAGGGCTCAGCCTCAATCGAGGGGTCAACCGTCGCAACCGTCGGCGTCGGCCCAACAGGAGCCGATGTACCTCCTCCATCACCGACGCTTCCTCGAGAGTGGACCCTCCGATGGTAGAGGAGGATGGCAGCTTGAGCTCCAAAGACCGAGCCATCGCCACGTCGACCATCGTGGGCGCTGATTCCATGAACTCCTCCCCCGGCGCAATCGGCACCTTCGCCTCCCCCGCTTCCTCAGGCGGCGCCGTGACCGCCTTGGCGCCATCACGGCGTGTCCCCAGCACCATGCCAGTAGGCTCCTAGAGGATTGGCCGACGTGCCAGGAACTTCCGCGGTGCCAACTCCAGGTGGTTGCTAGGATGGTCCTACGGAAAGCACCATCACATGACGAAATATGAGATCACAACGAAAGGGTGAAAAAGTCATTAACTCACCTCGATGCCATTATCCGAGGATGTTTTGGCGGCTGGCCACTGAACTTCGACTCTGCCACGTTGGCAACTGTCCGCTTTGCTCCCCCGGTGGGGTCAGTAGGAGCGGGGTGGACTTGCTCCTCAGACCTCGAGGGCACGTCCTCCCTCGCTGATCTTGGAGGCGCATCCTCTTCGATTTGCATCGGGGTGTGCTGTGGAATCGGGGTCAAGTTGGCCAGCCCCACGTCGGCTTGCTCATCCTCGAGCGCAAGCGCGCCCCATGGGATGTTGGGGCCAGACTCATCCCCCTCCTCTTCCTCGTCTCCCTCCTCTTCGTCGCCATCACTCTCCTCCGAGCCTTGCCGGCGCTTTCCACACTGGAGCTTCGCTCGTTCTTTCTTCGCCCTCTTCCGCTCCTTCCTCGCCTTCGCCGCCTCGGCCATGGCGCAGTTCACCACCCTCCTGGCCACATCCTCTAGTAGTGGTGGGTTGGACTCACGGACAATGAGGCCAGGCTACAAATCCCGACGCTTAGAATCAAAAAATAGAGGAGGGTCGGCCAAAGAAAGAAACTCGAAGAAGGCTTACCAGTTCGACAAAATCCACGTTCGGCCGCATTGTGGGATGCCCCGGGACCAGATACACTGGGGCAAGATCCATCGACGAACCTGCTGGGCACTCCATCACCTCCTTGAGGCATTGTGCCATTTCGCCGATGCTGAGGGCCTCACCGGCGACCATCACCGTCCTTTCGGGCGCAGAATCTGGCATCATCTTCCACATCGGAAGAGCACGCGCCATCAGCGATGCCAACCTCCTAATGTGGCACGCTCCGATGATGCCAGTCCTGCGAAGATCATGGCACCTCAGAGTTGTAATGGCCATGAGAAGATCACCAAGCCTCTTCTGCTCCCTCTCGATGGGCCCGTTGAAAGGACCTAGGATGCCGCCTAGAGGGGGGGTGAATAGGCGTTTCTAAAAATTAACACCTTTAAATGCGGAAACGATTAGTAAAGGGAGTTTCCAAAATGGAAACTCCAAATAAAGAGTAGTACCACCCCTCACAAGTTAGCCACAGAGTATATAAAAGATACTAAATGAATCTAGGAGCCAAACGCCTGGAACCAAAGAGTTAGAACACAATACAATTCAGTTTGGCGCAGGGGCTAATACCGGACGTGTCCGGTATTCATGACTTCAGTGGAACAGCCCCGAACTTGCTCCTTTTGATTTCTATCTTCAATCCAAACTGCAGGAAACTATTAGAGATAGTAATATACACAGAAAACCTGCAGAATAGCTAGAGCAACACAAATATCAAATGAAATGCGAATTGAGACACGATATTTGTTTTACCGAAGTTCGGACTCATTCGAGTCCTACTCTCCGTTGAGGGGGCTGCGGGCGACCCAGCGAAGGTCAGCCCTAGAGGGTACCACTAAGGTCACTCTAGCCGGAGTCTTTTCCAACTCCTTTTCCTCCTTCCACTAAATGATTTCGAGGCGGCGGAATCGACCGTTACAAACTTTCCGAAGCAACCACAATCTCTCGGTTGCTCTCTGGTGACGCCTAGCCGTCTAGGACCGAAGAGTCCAAGAGTAACAAATGCAAATCACGAGATCGACAATATGCACAAGTGCTCAAGTGGTGGTTTGCTCTCTTTTTCAAATTCTCTCTTAACCCACAAATGAATTTTGCAATTTGGATCACACACTCACTAAGAGAGGGTTTAGGAGAGTTGGCAAGTCTCAAAAATGTGTGTCTTTTTCAGCAGAATCAGCAGCCTCCAAAGGTGGAGGCTTGGGGGTATTTATAGCCCCCTTGGAAAAACTAGCCGTTTTATAGCCGTTGCAATACCGAACACGTCCGGTATTACACTGCACCAACGGTAACTAAGTTATAGTGATGTTGTGAGGCGTCGGAACTCCCAATGAAAGTCGAGACTTCTGACCCTCGGAACTCCCGACTCACGTCGGAACTCCTGACCCTCAGCAAATTTGAAAACCATGTAACTGAGTTAAAGTTAGTGAGGTGTCGGAACTCCCGATGCATGCTGGAACTCCCGACCGTCGGAACTCCCGACCCTCAAGACTTTTGAAAACTAGCCGTTGGCCTTTGGTCGTCCATACCGGACACGTCCGGTATGAATACCGGACACGTCCGGTATGACCAGGACAGTGAACCCTCCAAGTCAGTTAAAGTGCGAGACGTTGGAACTCCCGACCCTTGTCGGAACTCCCGACCTTCGTCGGAACTCCCGACGAACCAACCCGAGAACAACAATTTTACAACTGCTGGGTAAATAACGAACACGTCCGGTATGAATATCGGACATGTCCAGTATTGTCAGACCAGCAAAAATAAAGTTAGCTCTTTTGTCGCTCAAATACTGAAAACTCACTTGGGTTGGCTTGAGCACTTATGAAACATTATCTATCAACATGATGCATCCCTCTTAATAGTACGGCATACCTATTAAACTCAAGATCAAAGGAACAATGGATTTATACCACTTGAGTTGATCTCTTTTGAATTGATGCCGTCTCTTTCAATCTTCATCAAGTAAGGGTGCTAACATGTTGATATTGATCTTTTCACTTGAGCATAGCCATCTTGAGCACGTGACTTGATTCCATTCGTCAAATTTGAATAATCCCAAATGTATCAAGTCACTTCCATCAAACACTCCAATAGTGATTTGATCCTCCACACGAACATGGCCATCATAGCTTGATTAGTACCTCAACTAAATGCAAGTACTTTCTTCTTCACCCTAGCTAGGTTCTTCGGCCGCCAAGCCGTCGCTTGCCCTTCACCCTTGCTTAGTACCTCGAAGCCTTTCCTTGCTATCTTCACCATCTCAAGCCATCAAGTCACTTCTTGTGTTGAATCATCCATTCATTTGTATTGTTATCTTTTTTATTTCAATTTAGCAAGCTTCAAGTATGAGACCATTCCATATGCAATTCCTCATGTCTCATTAATTAATTCTTACGAGCTTGCTTTCACATAGCAAATGGAAATCCCACAATAAATGAGCCTTTGCATGAATAACATTTGCATTGTTGTCTTGTGCTTGAACTAGATTGTTTATACAACAACACAACATTTTGGCTTTCATTAAGTACTCATGAGATAACCTATAATCTGTCCACACTTAACAAATGGGTTAGACCTTTAATCATGTTGTCATTCAATCATCCAAAACCCACTAAAGGGCTAGATGCACTTTCAATCTTCCCCTTTTTGGTGATTGATGACAACTTGATTAAAGCTTACAAAAGAATATAAACATTTAAGATTTTGGGTTCAATGATTTATGAGAGGCTCCCCCTTAATATGTGCTTATGATTAGAATTCATAAAATAACCTCAAATGTCAATTGCACATACTAAAACATATAGGAGACTCCCCCTAAATCATTGCATCCGTTGGGTGCATGTGTGTGTGACAAAGTAAAATCATGATGCATATGACAAGATATATCATACAAGAGTAAATATAAAGGCATCACATCAAACATTTTCATTCTAGCATGCATAGTCCTTATGAAAATAAATACAACACATGTAACTCACACATAGCACTCATTACATATTTTCTCAAGTCCAGAAGCCACAGATAATAAAGATCATACCTCAATAGATCCATAGATAAAGCATAAGTGAGTCTCATCTCTCACATGATACAATGCAATCTCAAACTCAAGATACATCAATGAAGCTCAAAAACAAAAACTACAGCATGCAGTACATATCATCAGGTACAAAGAAAGATAAGTCAAATGAAACAAATATCCTAAAGCTTTAATCAGTCTCTCTCCCCCTTTGTCATCTATCACCACAAAGGTCCAATAATGATAAACTAAGGACAAAAGGGGCTGCAAGCTGTATCTGATCTCTGGCATCACTCAGCATCATCATCATCATCTCTCCCAGCATCTTCATCATCTGAACGTGTAACACCAGCTGGACGAGAACCACCTGCGCCGGACGGGTCATAGCCACTAGACCCGTAGTAGCCGCCACCACCTGTGAGGTCACTCCACCAGTCTGAAGCATACTCGTCTGTAGTGCTGGGACGTGGCTGAGAGTGAGTAGGCATACGAGCCTGTAGTGGTAGAGTGTCCGGGTGCTGTGGTGCCTGCTGCTGCTGCTGTCGCTGAATGAACTCAACATACTCTCTATCATATCTGGCCTGCCGCTGCTCCTCAGTCTCAGGCTCACTAGCTGCCTCATCTGATAGAGGAGATCTAGGAGGATCAAGCTCAAGATTAGAAGCAATTTGCTTCAAAGTCCGAGTGTCCTTCCTCCTAGCCTCCCTCTCCTTCTGCTGCCGGGTTTGGATGTCTCTGCACATCCCAAATATGGAGCTAAAAGCCTGCGGATAGGCGAGGGAGGACTGCCACGGCATGAAGTAGAACGTGAAGGAGCACGTGGTGAAGGTGAAGCTCCTGCTAGTGCACCACTCTCAGGTGCATCTACCTCTGGTGCTGCTGCTGCTCCTCCTGGTCCTGCTAGAGGCAACCCTGACTCACGCAGATTTGCAACAATCTTCAGGGCCTTGTGAATCTTGTCATACTCAAACGTGTGCCCTATCACCTGCTCAATCATATGCATGATATAAGGAGCAAAACCACAGCCCTTGAGGGGCCTCTCTCCCACACTTCTGATCTCGGACCAAATAAAATCAAACACGCTGAAGGGCCGAGCATCAGGTGCCATCCCATGGAGTAGGTTCCTGGAATAATCAGCAATGTTACCCTTGTCTCCACCCTTGCAGTCAATAGTCTTCCTGAACATCCTGTCCAGGTATCTGTAAGTAGGGTGAAGACCTAGAACCTTCCCCACTGATCCTCTCTCACCAACAGGAGGATACATATATGCGAGCTGCTCAGGAGGTAACACCTGCTCGGTGTGGATCCTATCCCTCTGGAGATCATCCTCTGAGAAGCCAAGGTGGGCGGCAAATACATCATAGTCAACACTGTACCACTGGCCCTCAAGCATCCAGTGCATCCGCCTCTCATCCTCCTCAACGAACAGAGTAACATAGAACTAAGCTACTACCTCTGTGTTCTAGTCATGCTGGAACTCCATGATCTCATAAACTCCTGTGCTCTGGCAGATGGCAATGGCATGATCAACTGAGGCCTTCTGCAACTCTCTAATATATTTCTAGTCAATCCACTGAGGCCTGGCAATCACAGGGTTCCTGGTGAGAATCACACTGGAGTAGAAGTCCAGGTGAAAGGCTGTCTGGAAGCGGTGATCGTACGGAACCTTAGGTAAGCCCCTCGGATCAACCCTTCGCTCATCTCTAGCTCTCCTGGTCATACCCTTTCCCCTGAAGTCAACTCTAGGAACATAAGAGGGCACATTGGGCAAACATGTCTCAAGGAGACCATAATGCATCCCCTGACTAGGCTAGTGCTGAACTGGAGGAACTGGCTCCTCCTCCTCAATCTCCTGCTCCTCATCTGAGCTATCACTATCTGATCCTCTGTCAGTGCTCTTTCTCTTTCTTTCTTCTCTAGACTCCACTCTGAACTCATCAGTGTTATTGTCAGAAGAGGAGCTCCCTGACCCCTCTGCATACTGAGCTGCTGCACTAGTGGCAGCCCTAGTAGACCTCCGGCTGGTCGGCTAGAATCCAGGATGCATTTCCTGTCTTGCCTTCTTGTACTTTTCAAGTGCGGGATCATGCCTGTGCTTGGACCTCGGCTCTTGTCGTCCACTCATGGCTGCTGTCCTGTATCCAAAGATTTCCATAGAATTTTAGATACATGCCCATAGCTTATTCTCAAATTGTAATTAGACATAGATTCTTTTATCCAAGGTTTTACAAACACCTCGACACACCACTACCACAAGGTTTGCAAAACGTAGATACAGAGGAAACTATGCCTAATATACCATTCTAAGATTGGATTAAATCAAAGGAAAGCAGAGGGTCTGCTCTGTTGGGCCATACCGGACATGTCCGGTAGCATACCGAACATGTCTGATATGGGTGTCCAGCAGCCCTGACCAGGGTTCCTGGATTCAAACCATCATGGATCAATTCCAAACTTTGGGCATTGCTTCTATATCACCAATGCAGCATATTGACCAAAGAAATTTCAAAACCAATCATTAACCATGTAGATCGGACGAGGTACGCGATTAGGGTACCTTGAGAGAAGAGATGAGAAGGCGATGAGAAATCCAAATCCCTGGCCCTTCAATCTTAATGCAAGCCTTCTCTAATGCGATCTCCCTCTCTCTCTTTTCTTGGTGAAATTCGACGGTCGCCCTAGGTGGGAAAGAAGGGCGTCGGCTGACTGTTTGGAAGGAGACAGACTGGTCTGGGCCAAAGGGGTACGACTGTTTTTATAGTCCCGCTCATACTGGACACGTCCGGTAGCATATCAGACACGTCCGGTATACGCGGGCTGGCCCAACTTCTTCCAAAAAATGTTTTCTCACTTCCAATCCCTTTCTCCATTGTTACTCAGTCCAAAAAGGTATATGATCTTGATCCAAACCGAATATCATCACTTTTCTTATCCAATGCCATAAATTGATTTTCTCTTTTCCAAATATTTGGCATATACAAGATTTTGCTTACTTGAGAGAGATAGAGTGAGACACAGTAGATTGCGGACTTAAGAAAACCATGTCATGTGTGATTAGCCGATCAAACAACCAAGGAGAGCTATAATCATCACATGACAAGGCTAGGTCACAAAGATCAAGATTCAAATAGTTTTTCAAATTCACACTTCCTACTCATGCTAGTTAGGGGTTTTGAAAAACATCCCTCCTATGTCACACAAATGCATATTCTAACATATAAAGGGCCTTAGATGCACTTGCAATGTATATATGTAAACACATACCTTTGCCTTGAGCCCATAAGAATACCACTAAGAAGATTCATGGCTTGATAATCTTTATGTTGACCTTGATTGCCAGATAATCATGCTAGATTCTAAATCACTTTTCATCCAAAGGACTACAAAGAATGCTAGATAGATTTGTTAGTCCACAATGGTACAAAATAGAAACTTAGCTCCCCTAAATAAGTGCTTCAAGTAATTTGAACACCTTTCAACAAACATTTTTATTCTATTGAGACATGGGGAGCCAATTTTCATTTTGACCATAAACCGAATAAGATTGCCATATTTAAAAGTGAGTTTAAGAGATGCTCATAATCCACTTAGATTTGATAAATCACAAGCTTCTGAGTAAGCTAGGGATATATGAGAATGTATGGATCAAATACTCAGTTGCAATACGATTGGTGTTCTGGTCCATGCAACACCGGACACGTCCGATAGTATGCTGGACACGTCCGGAATACATAGAACAGAAACACTGACTTTCTGTCCCTGGCCGATAGTAATACCGGACACGTCCGATAGGTGCAGGACAGAAACAATTAATTCTCTGCTTGTGATTCTTTGTTTAGCTCTAGTATTTATTGTATACTTGCATCTCAACAAATGAATTGCTTTACTAGAGAATTATTAAAAGCATCATATGACAAACATGTTAACTATCAAGTAAAACTAATTAGCCACTTTCACTTTTTACACAAATATGCCTATTTGTTAGTCATTGAGCACCAAACAAATAAAGTGGCTATTTATGTAAGGTTTAGGTACTTGTTACCAATGGTGATGATGAAGTAAATGATATATATTCATTGAATTATCTTTGGGTCAACCATATAAGTGATTATGATAAGAATTGATTGATAGATTGAGTGATTATTTTCAATTTACTTGCTCAACCACCCCGAAGCCTTCATCTCATCACCAAGTACCTACATCATTAACCTAAGCACACTTTGGTACCCAACTCTTGTTGGGTCCTTTTGAGTTAGTCAATAAGTGCTTAGGCACCCAAATGGCTTTAGCACTAGTTTGTGGTGAACACATCACCTTGCTAGTGCTAACTCCATTTGTGGTCTTCTTAAGCTTATCATTATAAATATATGTGTTTGGCTTAGGAGCGTTACCATTTGGGCATTCATAGCTTAGATGCCCCTTTCTTCTACAAGCATAGCATATGCGGCCTTTGTTTGCTTTATGCTTGCTTTGCTTGTATGGACATCTATCAACCTTATGGCCCATCTCATTGCATCCATAGCATCTTCTTGTTGCAACTTGGGCTTCCTTTTTTGCCTCTTGGTACATTGGGCATTTCTTGGTAGGTTGCCCTAACTTCTTGCTCATGAGACAAGTGCTTTGTCCATCACTTTTTTTTTGATTGGTCAACTTGTTTGAGGCCTTTTGTTCGGCCACTTCACACTTGTCGGCCCAACTCTTGTGTGGACATATAGCCAACTTATGTCCATATAATCCACAACCATAGCATAACCTTTTCTATGTTTCTTGATCTTGGTTGTGTTGGCCTTGCTTGAGATGTGATTCTTTTGTTGGGCTTTGGAGGAAGCAAGGTTTGAACCCTTCTCAAGCTTCTTCACCATGTTATCATGGTTATCTTGAGAAGGTTGTGCTTTCTCCTTACCCTTCAACCGAATCACATCTTTCTTTAATCTTTTCACCTCTTCTTTGAGCTCTATGTTTTCTATGAGATTTAGCTCAATCGAAGATTGGCTTGCTTGAGGAGCACACTCATTAGTACAAGAAACATTTAATTGAGATGGTGTACTAGTGAGTGAATGTGTGAGAGGTTGAGAGGATTTTACCGATGTGATCACAACCTCATGTGCTACCTCAAGCATAATGCTTGATTCTACTAATTCTTCATGAGAGCACTTTAGATGAACATAATTAGCTTGTAGCACATTGTACTTGCTTGATAGTTCATCTAGCCTTGCCTTGAGCTCAAAGTTTTCCTTCTCTAGTTGTGAAACACTAGAAGAGGAGTTAGTAACTAAAGCATGCTCAATTGACAATTTTTCATACCTTTCATTTAGAGCCTTTAGTTCTTCCATCTTAGAGATGAGAAACAATTCTTGCTTTTGAAGTGATTGCTCTTGCTTCTCAATCTCTTCTTCAAGCTCATCATTCTTTTCAACTATCTTCATGATCATGAACTTGTCTTTGCGGTTGAGATGATCAAGGTTGTAGTTATCTTCAACTTCAACGTCACTCTCATCTTGATCATCTACTTGTGCTTTCTCCTTCTCTTGATCTTTCTTGTTACTCTTCTTCTTACTTTTCTTGGCCATGAGACACAAGTGATGAGTATCATGAGATACTGAGGTTGACTCATCACTTGGTCGCCACCGGGCTTGAGCATCGTTGCAAACAGCTGCTTGCTGCTCTGTTGCCTCGGCCATACCGGACACGTCCGGTAGTAATACCGGACATGTCCGGTACATGCAGGCAGACATCAGGTCATGCACTGCTTGCACTTCTTGCTCCGGCTCGGCGCTCTTGAGGTCTTGTGAGGCTTCTTCGCTGTATGATGACACAATGGACATACTTTCCATTGACTCGATCTTAAGTGCATCATCACATTTGGATTTTCCATATAAATCAAAAAGTCTAGTCCAAATGAGATGAGCACTCTCCGGAGGTGGTTGTCCATTGAAGATTGCCTCATCTTGAACCTCTACACTCAATGTACTCAAAATGATATTAATAGCTTGAGCATTGAGTTGCACGCATATCTCTTCCTCTTTTGATAAATTCTTATAGTTGCTCCAATCAACTATAGGAAAAGGTATGCTTGCAAACACAATATGCTCAACAATAGGACTAATATGTCTAAAAGCAATGAGTACATGAATTGACCAAGGTAGAAAGTTTGAACCATCATTTTGGAGAAGCACCGGCTCCAACTCGATAGGCGTCGACATCCTTTTCTCACGGTGGTAAAGCTTTAGGTGAGAACCTCGCTTCGATACCAATTGAAAGGACCTAGGATGCCGCTTAGAGGGGGGGGTGAATAGGCGTTTCTAAAAATTAACACCTTTAAATGCGGAAACGATTAGTAAAGGGAGTTTCCAAAATGGAAACTCCAAATAAAGAGTAGTACCACCCCTCACAAGTTAGCCACAGAGTATATAAAAGATACTAAATGAATTTAGGAGCCAAACGCCTGCAACCAAAGAGTTAGAAAACAATACAATTCAGTTTGGCGCAGGGGCTAATACTGGACATGTCCGGTAGGTATACCGGACGTGTCCGGTATTCACGACTTCAGTGGAACAGCCCCGAACTTGCTCCTTTTGATTTCTATCTTCAATCCAAACTGTAGGAAACTATTAGAGATAGTAATATACACAGAGAACCTGCAGAATAGCTAGAGCAACACAAATATCAAATGAAATGCGAATTGAGACACGATATTTGTTTTACCGAAGTTCGGACTCGTTCGAGTCCTACTCTCCGTTGAGGGGGCTGCGGGCGACCCAGCGAAGGTCAGCCCTAGAGGGTACCACTAAGGTCACTCTAGCCAGAGTCTTTTCCAACTCCTTTTCCTCCTTCCACTAAATTATTCTGAGGCGGCGGAATCGACCGTTACAAACTTTCCGAAGCAACCACAATCTCTCGGTTGCTCTCCGACGACGCCTAGCCGTCTAGGACCGAAGAGTCCAAGAGTAACAAATGCAAATCATGAGATCGACAATATGCACAAGTGCTCAAGTGGTGGCTTGCTCTCTTTTTCAAATTCTCTCTTAACCCACAAATAAATTTTGCAATTTGGATCACACACTCACTAAGAGAGGGTTTAGGAGAGTTGGCAAGTCTCAAAAACGTGTCTTTTTCAACAGAATCAGCAGCCTCCAAAGGTGGAGGCTTGGGGGTATTTATAGCCCCCTTGGAAAAACTACCCATTTTATAGCCGTTGCAATACCGGACACGTCCGGTATTACACTGCACCAACGGTAACGAAGTTACAGTGATGTTGTGAGGCGTCAGAACTCTCGATGAAAGCCAGGACTTCCGACCCTCGGAACTCCCGACTCACGTCGGAACTCCTGACCCTCAGCAAATTTGAAAACCATGTAACTGAGTTAAAGTTAGTGAGGTGTCGAAACTCCCGATGCATGCTGGAACTCCCGACCGTCGGAACTCCCGACCGTCGGAACTCCCGACCCTCAAGACTTTTGAAAACTAGCCGTTGGCCTCTGGTCGTCCATACCGGACACATCCGGTATGACCAGGACAGTGAACCCTCCAAGTCAGTTAAAGTGCGAGACGTCGGAACTCCTGACCCTTGCCGGAACTCCCGACCGTCAGAACTCCCGACCTTCATCGGAACTCCGGACGAACCAACCCGTGAACAACAATTTTACAACTGCTGGGTAAATACCGAACACGTCCGGTATGAATACCGAACACGTCCGGTATGAATACCGGACACGTCCGGTATTGCTAGACCAGCAAAAATAAAGTTAGCTCTTTTGTCGCTCAAATACTGAAAACTCACTTGGGTTGGCTTGAGCACTTATGAAACATTATCTATCAACATGATGCATCCCTCTTAATAGTACGGCATACCTATTAAACTCAAGATCAAAGGAACAATGGATTTATACCACTTGAGTTGATCTCTTTTGAATTGATGCCGTCTCTTTCAATCTTCATCAAGTAAGGGTGCTAACATGTTGATATTGATCTTTTCACTTGAGCATAGCCATCTTGAGCACGTGACTTGATTCCATTCGTCAAATTTGAATAATCCCAAATGTATCAAGTCACTTCCATCAAACACTCCAATAGTGATTTGATCCTCCACACGAACATGGCCATCATAGCTTGATTAGTACCTCAACTAAATGCAAGTACTTTCTTCTTCACCCTAGCTAGGTTCTTCGGCCGCCAAGCCGTCGCTTGCCCTTCACCCTTGCTTAGTACCTCGAAGCCTTTCCTTGCTATCTTCACCATCTCAAGCCATCAAGTCACTTCTTGTGTTGAATCATCCATTCATTTGTATTGTTATCTTTTTTATTTCAATTTAGCAAGCTTCAAGTATGAGACCATTCCATATGCAATTCCTCATGTCTCATTAATTAATTCTTACGAGCTTGCTTTCACATAGCAAATGGAAATCCCACAATAAATGAGCCTTTGCATGAATAACATTTGCATTGTTGTCTTGTGCTTGAACTAGATTGTTTATACAACAACACAACATTTTGGCTTTCATTAAGTACTCATGAGATAACCTATAACCTGTCCACACTTAGCAAACGGGTTAGACCTTTAATCACGTTATCATTCAATCATCCAAAACCCACTAAAGGGCTAGATGCACTTTCACCCGTACCTCCACACGTCCAACACCTCCTCGATCAGGCAGCCAGTGAAGATCGGCAGGGGGGCGGCGGCATCGTTCTTCAGGTAGAACCAGAGCTTATGCCACCTCTTGTTGGACTTTGACAAGCGGATGGACATGTACTCCGACGCCCAGCTGCCCCGAAGATGGATGCTCGTGCATCCCATCGGCGCCGCTAGGTCTAGCTTCTTCTTCTCCTTCTTCTTCTGCAGCTCGACGGCGAAGAAGTATTTCCATAGCTCGAAATGGGGCTCAATCCCCAAATACCCCTCGCACAGCGCGACGAAGGCTGAGATGTGCTGAATCTCATTGGGATTCAGATGCTGCAGCTCAATCCCGTAGTAGTGCAGTAGCCCTCGAAGGAATCGATGGGGAGGAGTCATGAGAACACGCTCGTGGAAGGGGATGACGGAAATGACATAGCCATCGGGCGACGATGGCACATCCTTGCCACTAGGTATGATCCACTCCTTCACCGCGATCCTTGCGCGGAGAAGTCCTTTCTTAACCAGACCCTCCATGCGCGTGTGGAGAACATCGGAGCGAGGCCACGACTCCATCGAGGAAAGGGGATGGCAATGTAGAAGTTTTGGTGGTGGCGTAGGGCTAGAGAGCAAGAACTTCGTCGGCGGTGGAGTGGAAATAGGGGAACAAAGGCGGGAACTCAAGAGCAAAAGACAGGAATGCTAAAAGGGCAAGGATGCAGCTGCGCGTGTGGAGGCCAGGGAGAAACTACTTCGTTTATAAGGTAAGGGTGGAACGGGCAAGAGTCGAACCATCCACCTAAATTAACGCGCCCCACGCCTCGCTAGATCCATTTCTTTTGGGGCTCGTGCCCTCACTATTCCTCACAGCATCAGCCGCATCGCCGCCTCGAGAGACGAGTGCATGCCTATCCAAATCTTCCCCACGAAGGATCTGCCAGGCGATGGTTCGTCTTCAAAGGCTACGGGCCGCCACAGGTAAGTGGGATATGGAGCAAAAAACACTCCTACGGCCCATTAACGTCTAGGAGTTCAAAGGCTGGCCCACTAGTGGGTTCACGATCGCACCAGGGCACCCTAGAGTGAGGGGAGGTTAAGGACAGGCCCGCTAGTGGCCAATACCCAAAGCATGTGAAGCGCCACGGGCGTCCCGACCCTCGTTTCGAGTCTTGGATGATGTAAGGTCCATGGTTTTTTCCCGAAAGAAAGGCATCGAGCCCTCAAACCGATCGAACGGATCCAGGAACTATATGGACCGAACGCAAAGAATCTAGAGTCAGTCACCAGTTGACCTCGAACCAAGCCCCCACGAAGGGGATGCTGGGGTTCCACTCGAACAAGCCCATTAACAACTCACCGAGCACCGTGCTCCGTCCATCTAGGAAAGCACGGCACGGCTCAGCCCCTCCGTTCTAGCAAATGAACGCATGAGGGACAACGATCACAAGACGAACCGACCCCTCGAGCGGACCCCTGCTACGCGCGGGGGGCTCGGCATCGCAAAGAGACCGAACACGCGGTCATAGACAAACGACGAGTGTCATACGCAGCTCGCCATCCTACAAAGCGACAATAACGAACAGTACTCCCGTGCACCCTCAAGCAACGGATCGCAAAAGCTTTTGCGGGAGTGTCTCACTCCTCCAAAGGCTCGGGGGCTACACCCACCAGGTGTGCTCGTGCTCACCCGGTAGAAAACAAATTATCAGCGTGTCTCCTCCCTAGGGGCTAGGCGCCTATGTATGCACGGCACAATGACCACAGGAGCAACAAATCGCAAAACACCTTTGCAGAAGTGTCTCACTCCTCCAAAGGCTTAGGGGCTACTATTGGATATCTATACCCAGATATCCGAGCCAAGGGATTAATGAGCGTCACGTCGTCTCGTTCGATGGTTAAGGACGCATAGCGGCCTCGTCCGACCCCCAGGGGCTGGGCCACGTCTCGTCCAGCTCCGAGGACGAGGTTTCTGCCTCGTTCGACCCCCAGGGGCCGGGCGCTCGGATGGGATGGAAGACAAGAACGGCACACAACGCCCGCACGTATGCAACAGCGGCCAATAGGACCCCGTGCGACGCCACTGCCACCACGATCTACAAGGTCAGCAGGACCGACGCGAAGAGGAGGACGACACGCCTCCGGGAGCCTTATTTCTTTTTCTTTTTCCCTCTTCCATTTGGCTATAGCCCCTGCTTTCCCTTGGGCTATAAAAGGGAAAGCAGGGCGTCCCACTAAAAGGAGGACCGAGAGATCAAACAAGTGCATCACAGAGCATTGGTTCACCACACCTCATCACCAATAATACATCACCAGAGACTTGGGACTAGTCCCTCTCTTGACCATTTGTAACCCCTACTATGAATTTTTCCGTGCTAGTAACATGAGCAGCAGCAACGAACTAGACGTAGGGACATTTAGCCCAAACCAATATAACCCTTGTGTCCTCTTAGCACACCATCCGAGCCAGACGCGCAATATACAAATTTACTCGTTGGTGCTTACTCAAAACATCGACAAAGATGAATACTAATGTTGTCATAACAATTGTAGCAAGCATATAAAAATAACGGAGATACAAAAGAGAGAGGGGGTACAAAGATTATACCGAACCACGCTCTTGATATGATCCAGAATCCAAGCGAAGCCTGCTTGTCTCTCTCTAAACCTAGCCTAACTAGCTATAGCCTAGAATATAATGGAGCTCTGAGGATAATTAGGGTTTCTTTCTTCTCAAATGACTTGATGACTAGGGTTATGCCTGGGGGAAGAGGCAGGGGCTGGATTATATAGCCCTGAGGGTCCAACGTGAGCCCTTGGATCAAACCGACTTAAGAAATACCCTAGATGCATCCTCAAAGGCGATGGGAAACCGATATAGCGACGAGGCTGATAGGTGGGGCCCACAGGGGCCGGGTGGCGCCACCAAGAGGCGGGGCGGCCCCACCTGTCAGGGGGTGGCCCTCCGCTTCGGTGGCGTGGCTTCTAGACCCTTCTAGAGTCTTCCCACGTAGGTACCGTGACGGAACTCTGTATTTTCCTTTGACGATTAGGTCATCCTTGTCAGTTTTCTAATTAAACCCTGCTGAAAACACAGATTCACCAAAATTCGTGGAATTTAATAGTTTAAACCCATAAACCTTCATTGACGATTATATTTATGCCCTTATACATGTTTTATTGACGGTTTATAATGGTTGTTAACTACCGTCAATAGCAGTCGCCCCTGATAATGCATTTTCAGGGGCGGTTCATGTATCGGAACCGCCACTGAAAAAGAATTTTTAGAGACGGTTTGCCTACTGCAACCGCCCCTGAAAATGCATTTTCAGGGGCGGTTCTCTTAATTGAATTGCCCCTGAAAATACCATTTTCAGAGGTGGAGATCTAAAAGAACCGTCCCTGGAAATGCATTTTCAGGGGCGGTTAAAAGCCCGTCGCTAGAGACGCCCCATCTTCACTGACGGTGGCACTGCAGCAGTTGGGCTGACCGCCCCTAAAAACCTATTTTACCCGCCTCTAAAGATGTTTTCGGTAGTAGTGACAGTACGGCTAAGGCCTACGGGCATGGGCACGGGCACGTACGTACACCGATGGATGATGCTGTGATGCATGCATGCCAGTGGAACAAGCAAGTTGAAGGGCCCTGTCCGTTTCGTTGAAAAACTAGACTGAAAAGTATTCTTCGCTGATTTATTAGGGGAGAAAAATACTGTACCATGGCTGATAAGCCAAGCTGTTAAGTTCAAGTCCAGGTGAATTTGTTTACTTGTTTAATTATTTATTACTACCTCTCACATCGTTTGATTATTATGCTGGAATCTTCTTCTTCCTAATAATTTTATCAATTGGTCATGCATGCACGTGACAGCATGGGCCGGCGATGGTGGTACGACTACTGGCGACGCTAGCTGAGGTGGGGGTGTGCCGGCCGACATGTCGGCACCTGTATGTGCATGTACGTGTGTGTCATAGGTGAGATTGTGAGAACGAGGATGAAGCAAAGAGAGGTCTCGTTCTCATGCATCATAACATAGGAGTAGTATGCATGTCCGATCGACAAGCGGCAAACACAACCGTAACAGGCCGGACACAGAGTGAAGCGAATGCGACAGTCGAACAGAGCACGATGGTAAGTTATCGTTTTGGGGTCCCAACAGAGGGACACATGGGGGAAGGGATGGGATCATGGGAAGCAAAGCAACCTAGGAATTATTAGGATAGGAGACCCACCCAGGCGGCCCTATAGCAGCTACATGCCGTGTCCGACGGACAGTTGCCATCGGATGCCATGATCCAGCGAGCTTTCATGGGAACCCCATTATTACTTGGCATGCCGTGGATGATTGAGTGGGCACCGCACTACACTGCACTAATTAGCCACTAGTTGTTTGCCCTGTTCGCGTCTGCGCCCCCTGCCTCATCAGATAACTGTGACCGCTTTTTTGGTTCTGGAACACCCAAGCTGACCCTTTCTCCCTTCGCCTTGAATGCCACGAAAAAAAAAGTCTGGGCTGATCCATCACTGACTACCTCAGTAGTAGCCTGACATGCACATGCAGCGGCTGTGCAAGCTATGAATGTTCGTATGTGATAAAACAATACTCCCTTCCGTTCCGAGTCGTATGCACGTGATCTCGACTTCAAGGCATCTTAATACAATCAATATTATAGCCTTTGCAAACAGAGCCCATGCAAAGGTTACAAAAGTCCAATTAAATTGACCTAAATCATTATTTATTTATACGCTCTGAAATTTTATATAATGTATAAATATGTATTTGTTAGAAGCATATTCATCCACTTTTGAGTTTTGACGTCTCATATGGAGTGGATATCCACTTGGTTCTACGCCAATGTACCATATGAGAAAATGACTCGAGCCGTTCCATACCGAGCACCATGTCAAATTGTGAAGAAGAGGAAGACTCTTCATTAATGTTGTAGTGAAACTGTGAGAGGGTGGACGGACCACGCAACGCCGAGGAATTCCGAGGAGGACACCATGTCAAATTCTGATTGTAAACTGAGATGAATTATGAGATTTTAGGACGATTTCACATGGTTGCTCGAGGAGGATCTATCATTTAGCGTGTGGTTACTCAAGTTGAATGTATATAATACAATATTAGTTATTGGAAACATCAATGATATCGAAGAAGAGTGAAGTTTGTTACATGCCTATTTCTTTGATCAAGCCACAAAATCCACTGAAATTCCTCTCCTGTAGCCCCACTAAATCCATCGCCAATTACAAATCAAAATTCATCTCAGTTACATCTTAAAACACAATCATTACGCCCACAAACCACACCAGATGGACGTCGGCACGCCGCACAACTTTTATGACAGAAAACACCCATAATCCATCAAATTTAAAGTTGGAATGCTAGATCGCCTCCAAAGAGAGATATCATATCATTGCTTAGGATGTCCCACAAACCTCTGTATCAAAATTGACATGCACGAGCAGTGTTTTTTTAGGCTGACAGACTGGCATGCATCAGCATTGCGCAAGATTTGCTACGTGGCTAATCACGTAAAACACAGTATGTATACTTGTACATGCCACTGGACCTACGTGACCTCAGATTTCAAGGCATCGCACTATAATTAATATTATAAGGTTTGGAAATAATGTGAATGAGTCAAGTCAAGTTTATAGAAACCCTGGGCATTAAATTGATCGAAATCAATATTACAGGCTTCAAATTTTACAATATGAATGTCATGAATTCCGATCTTACAGATCTTACATAAGAATATATTTTTTTTTCTAAATCTTATAGGATCACAAACAAGAAACGATTGAAATTAAGATCCTGATCCTAACGACCTTGCTATATGAGACTTTAGAACGGTTTCTCATGATAGGTCATACCACAATATCTGTCTGTGTTACTTAAGTCGAATGCATATATTACAAATTTCAGTAGAATTTTATCAATTTAACAAAACAAATATCCACGAAGAATTTTTCCAAGTTTGCATAGATGTTTTTCCCATGTACCACAAACTTCAACCAAACAGGGCCTTTAAGTCGAATGCATATATTACAAATTTCAGTAGAACATCAATCAACAACCATATCCACGAAGAATGAAGTTTGCTAGATGTCGTTCTAATACGGCGCTACAAAATCTAGTTCCTCGTCTCCTATAGTTAGCCGACCACTACTGATCCCATCGCCAACTAAAAACTAAGTTTCATCCCAAATTATATACATCTTAAAACACAATCAGTACCCCCACAAGACCATAATCGCATTAGCACCGGGTGCACCCGTCACCATCCACTAATACGCGATACAACTTTACGACGAAATCAAAAGGCACAAACCAATTCTCCAAAATTAAAGTTGGCATGCTAGATTTCCTCAAATCAAAGAGATATAAAATCGTTTGCTTGGGATGTCCCACAAAACCTCTGTAGCAAAGTTGACAAAAGCTAGAGGCCACCAAGCATGTGACTAGTGTCTAGTAGTGATCTGTCAAGCAGACTAGCTGTGCTGACAAGGACAGGGACAGCGTTGTCAAGGTCTATTTTTCACATAATATCCTGATGAGGACCTGGTTTAACTTAGGCCCTGTTTAGTTTCTAAATTTTTTTCTCCTACAGTAAAAGAGCATGTTTGAATACATGCATGGAGTATTAAATATAGACGAAAAAAAACTAATTGCACAGTTCTCGACAAAATCACGAGACGAATCTTTTAAGTCTAATTAGTCAATAAAAAGCCTTTAAGTGCTACAATAACCCCACATGTGCTAATGCCCGATTAATTAGTATCATTAGATTCGTCCCCCAGTTTTCTGATGGGTTCTGTAATTTGTTTTTTTATTAGTATTTAAAAACTCTTCCGACATCCTTCCGACACATTCGATGTGACACCCAAAATTTTTCACAAACCCCTACTAAACACACCCTTATCCGTGGCACGTCACTCCAGCACGTCGCTTTCATTCATCTTAATGGCATCGACGAGCTGTGTGGCTGATCCTGATGAGCTGCCTAACCGCACAGCCCCCGAGGTCAATTTTGTCAACTGAAATTTATCGCGAGTGAGGGGCATCGGATGCTTGCTGTCAATTGCGCACGGAATTCCAAGGTGATCCAAACAACAAGTCAAATTTTGGGGGATTGCACGGGATAGAAAGTTAGGCACAGGGTCTAAGGTGAATGCGCATATCCCGCAAGAAAAAGGAAGAATGATGCAGATGGCGACAGCTTGATGACCTTGAACTTGGAATGGTAGCCGCTTTCTCTCCGGCCATTGAAATTTGGCTATTCGAACATGGTCCTCGGCTCCACGCCAAACTTTTTGTACCTTGGGCTATTGGCATCTTTATCTGAAAATACGAAATTTATGCAGAAATTTGTCGAAAAAGGTAGGTTTTAGTGTTTAAAATAGCTATTGCAACAAGCTCTACTGAACATGCTGATTATTGTATTATCTCAGTAAAAAGTACTGGCCAAGTCTACAACTTAAGAAAAGAGAATCACTAACCCAAATACTCAAGCCATATATGCTGAAGCTGCTGATCTGTGAGTATCAGATATTTATTTTTTTAGATAGGCGGCAAGAGATTTGCCGGATTTTTATTAGACGAGCACAAAGGAACAAGAAAAAAGAATTACAACAAACAATGGGAGACAAGCTCACCACCACCACGGCACACCGGCGGACAACCCAACTAAATACCCACCTGAACGACAACTTAAAGTCTAGAAAAACACCCTGAAGCCGAAAAAATACAAAACTAGATCAACCGAACAGTGACCAACAAATACTAGAACTACTCCTATTGTGGTCCATCATGAAATCTTGTTGCAAACTGATATTGCTCTATATCTTCCTTGCAAAGAGTGCCACCTGACTAGACTGTAGCGACTTGTTTTGAAATGTTCTTCGATTCCTTTCCTTCCATAAATTCCACCAAAAATAGATCATAATGCCATCAAACGCCTTTCTCTGATCTTTGTCTGTCTTAATTCTGCACTTTCGCCAGTATTTGTGCAGGGATCCTGTCATTCCGACAATATCAATCACCGATAGGCTGAACCATCGCTTGATGAAGGACCAAACTTGCCTTGAGAAAGTGCAGTCCTTGCAAAGATGTGTCGGTGTTTCCGGGTCAATACCACAAAGCTTGCATACTGGATCATTTGGCCAATTTCTTTTAATCAAATTGTTTGCCGTTAGGATTTTTTATGCAGCAAAGTCCAAGCAAAAAATCTACATTTGGGTTCCGCCTTTGCTTTCCAAATTGGTTGAAGTTTCAGTTTGCTGAATGTGCCCTGGAATTGAATGCAGTAGGCGCTTTTGGCTGTGTATTCCGCATCCACCGTCCAACGCCAGCGGATGCTGTCCTCTGTATTCTCTATTAGCCGGATTTGGCTCACCTCTTCCCAAAGGGCAGTGCCTAATCGAATGACATGTGATATCCAGCGGTTATCTTCCAAGGCCTTTTGCACCGTTAGATTTTTCCTTTTTGATTTCTTGAACAATGTTGGTGCAATCGCTTTCAGTGTTCGCCCACCGACCCAAGACGACGTCCAGAACCTGGCCAACTTGCCATCACCTACTGTCACCACTGTTGAAGCCGCAAATAACTCCTTGTCCCGACCATCTGCTGGAAGGTCAAGCTTGTTCCAAGCTCTATCTCGGTGCTTCCATTGATACCATAACCATCGTAGTCTCAATGCTCTTGTGAAACATTCAAGGTCCAGAACCCCTAAACCACCTTTCGCTTTTGGTCTACATGTTGTTGGCCAGTTGATAATGGAATGCCCACCATATACCTTGTCTGGCGCTTCACCCCTCCATAGGAAACTCCTTCTCAAGCGATCGATCTTTCTAATTAACCATTTTTATTCTGGGAATGCGGTCATATGATAAATTGGTTGAGATGATAGAACCGTTTTTACTAGAGTCTCTCTCCCCGCTGAGGATAAGAACTTGCCCTTCCAACCTGGCATTCTGGCTCCTATTTTGTCTATCAAAGGCTGTACCTCTACCCTGCGTAGTTTCCGGACGTGTAGAGGAAGTCCTAGATATCTCCCAGGGAAACTGTAAATCTTGTCGGGGAAATTTTGAAGTAATTGAGAGACCACTGTGTTGTCCATTCTTATAGGGAAAATTTCCATCTTGAAGATGTTGATTTTTAGCCCCGAGCACTCTCCAAAGAACGAGCACTCTCCAAAGAAGTTTAGTATCTTTAGTAGATGATCCAACTCTGTATTTGCAGGGTATGCGAAAATCATTGCATAGTCAGCATATAGGGAGCACCTCAAATTAGTCCGCCTTCGATAGCACCGGTTTAAGGACCCCTCTTTGTGCTGCCGCTTCAATTATCCGTTGTAGTGGGTCGATGGCTAGAATGAATAAAAGGGGGATAGAGGATCCCCTTGCCTTAACCCCCGTGCATGGGCCGTTCGGGTGCCTTGAAATTCAGCCTGAAAACACTGTTTACGGATGAAAAACATTGTTCATTCTCTCACAAATTCCTCTAGATTTCTCAAATTGCTCCAAGCGAACAGGGCCCATGGCTGATACCCTGGGTCGGCTCCCCGTTGATCAATACTTTTGATGTTGTTGTTCCAAGTGAGCCGCTATCCAATCCCTCCATTTTGTGCTAAAGCCCAAAGCCTGTAGCACCTCTAGCAGAAAGCTCCAACCTATGGAGTCGAAAGCTTTGGAAATGTCCAATTTGATGAACAACGCCGACCTTCTCTTTTTATGCAACAGTTGAATCACTCTCCGAGCGTAAATGAAATTGTCATGGATACATCTCTTCTTGATGAAAGCGTTTTGAGCATGTGACACTAAAGAGTTCAAGTGTGGTGCCAATCTATTTGCTAGGATTTTCGTGATGATTTTGACTACACTGTTGATCAGACTAATGGGCCTAATATGATAGAGATGCTGCATCTTGTATTTTGGGCAACAGGACGATATTTGCTTCGTTGATTAAGTTTAATCTCGCAGTCCGATGACTGTAAAAACTCATGACCGCCTGGACCAAATCCTCTTTTATAATTGACCAGCATATTATGACTGATGAAAAGGAACATATGGTCAAGCAATATCAAAATGAGAAGAACCATGAAAGTCTTAATAGCGATTTTCCCAAACTCACAGATCAGTCTGTGCACTGTTCCAATATCTAAGGCCACCCAAACAAAGAGTATCCGTACGTGTGTAACGAAACGTCGACAGTGGAGTGCTTACCATGTGTTGTTTGCATCATGAAGATGCCTCATTAGCATCCAGAAACGTTTGTCCTTCTCCACTAATGGCCGACACCATTAACCCCAATCCTTGAAGCAAAGCTTTCAGAGTTTCAGTTTCAGAGAAAAGGGGCTCTCCAATGCCAATTGCCAGCAGAAATGGATGGAGCAATGGAGGCCGCCGGCCGGGCACAAACATGCAGGGGCAGGCACGCGAATAAAGCCGCTGCTCCTCCTACCACACCAAAATTATTGTGGCTAGCATAGCATCTTTTCCCGTAGCACACCGTAGCATAGAGAGGGTATAGTACTAGCGGTAGAGGCTAGGAGGGAATATGGTTTCCAGGATCAAGGATCATCGGATGGTTCCTCCTGTCCAGTGACCCTCATGGAAGGTACCCTTCTTTCTCCCCGTCACATCAGGCCACACTTGGAAGGAGAAGGAACCAAGGGATATTTTTTAATTTTTTAATCTTTTTTATTCAATATTTTAATAATAATCGCTTCTAATTTTTTTACGAATCTAATCCTTTTGATAACGTTGTCGCGCCACATGCATTGGCGCGACAACATCTGCCACGTTAAACGGCGATTCTAACGTGGAAAACCTTATCGCGCCACTCAATTGGAAAACCTGATCAGGAATGGTATGACAAGACTGAAATTTTGAAAAATCATAACTCTTTAATATGACATTGGATGAAGATAAACTTTATATGAAAATTGTAGCTTTCAAAGAGATCTACAACTTTCTAGTTTTGAATTTTTTCATTTGAGGACGATAAGTTGCTCAAAAAATTAATATAAAATTTCAGGACCATAATAATCGCGTACTAGTGCTTGTTGCATTAGAAAAATAATATCTTTTTTGTATGTTGTCAAATGAAGATACTTTTTACATCAAAGTTGTAGCACTCAATTAGATGTACAACTTTGTAGTTTTCAGTTTTTACATTTGAGGTCGTTAAGATGCACGAAAAAATAATATAAAATTTCAGCAGATTCATAATAGCATACTAGCATTTGTCGCATTAGAAAAATAATATCGTTTTTGTATGATATCAAATGTAGATACATTTTATATCAAAGTTGTAGCTCTTAATGAGATTTACAAATTTTATTTAAAAAATATTTTTATGCGACACCAAATAAGAAATATATGATTTTTCTCAAAAGATAAGCCGTGAAACATGATTAATATGCTATTAAATTTTGTATTATCTTTTACGTATCTTAACTATCTCAAATAAAAGACCTCAAAATTAAAAATTGTTGATCTCATAGTTAGCTACAACTTTAATATAAAAAGTGTCTTTATTTGACACCAAATATGAAAAAAATATAATTTTAGTAAAGCGACAGGACCTAGTGCATGATTATTAAGCTACTGAAATTTTATATTATTTTTTCATGCATCTTAACGACCTCAAATGTAAAAACTGAAAACAACCAAGTTGTAGATCTAATTGAGAGCTACAACTTTGACGTAGAAAGTATATTCATTTGACATTTTTTTTAAAAAAATATATTATTTTCTACTACGACAAGCATTAGTACGCGATTATTATGGTCCCAAAATTTTATATTAATTTTTTTTAGCATCTTAACATCGTCAAATGAAAAAAACTCAAAACTAGAAAGTTGTATATCTCATTGAGAGCTACAATTTTTGTATAAATTTCATCTTCATCCGACGTCGTATTAAAGAGTTATGATTTTTCAAATTTTTAGTTTTGTCACACCACTTCCGGTGGCGCGGTAAAACAATACTGTCACGCCAGTAGGAGTGGCGTGACAAGTTTTTTCACGTCGAAAATGTCGTCCAACGTGACACATCTTGTCGCGCCAACGCATGTGACGCGACAGCATTATTTGGTCACGCCAGTGGGCTCGCGTGATCAAAGGGTTGGACCTGAATTTTTTTTAGAGCGATTATTATTAAATAAAAATGATTAAAATATAAAAATTCTCCGGCAACAAGTGGGGGTGGACTCGCAGAACCTTCTTGACTTCCACAGAAAACTAGTAAAAGGACTTTGCACTCGTCTCACTCAGACAACAACAGTGTATTTTTCTTGTAGTATTCTGTCTTCATCTTGGGATTTGGCACAGGCGCTACAGGGCTTGGAAATGGCTTCAGGGCGCGTTTAGGTGGCGAAATTTTTTGGTTTTGACTATTATAGCATTTTCGTTTGTATTTGGCAATTAGTGTTTAATTATGGACTAATTAGGTTTGAAAGTTTCGTCTCGCGATTTTTCATCCAACTGTGCAATTAGTTTTATTTTTCGTCTACATTTAGTACTCCATATATGTACCGCAAGATTCGATGTGATATTTTGAGATGAAAATTTTTGAGAACTAAATAGTGCCTCAGGTTCCAGCTTGGAAATGGCACTGGGATGGGCAAGCAGTCTGCCAACTGCCCAGCTGCCAACCAGCAGGATCCTCATCTGTCCACTTCCAATAAACCAGTCTGATCCAGCAAAGAAATTCCATCGGATTTGTGGCCAAGACAGCTAATAGTTTTGGACCTTTGGCGAAGGATAGCAACAACCTCGGTCAGCACGGACCAACTCAGCAGTCAGTATGCCAATTGCCAATGGCGGGTGCTGGGGAACACCGAACATGCTGCTGCTCTGCTTGCTCTGTAGTGAGAACCTCGAGCCTGTTCGCTGGTTGATTTCTAGGCTGATAAGTCTAGTTAGTGCTGGTTTAATATAAGAGAAAAACACTGTTAGCTGGCTGATAAGCCATGGCTAAAACCAACCAGCGAACAGACTGGAAACTGACTACTGAACCAGTGAGCCATTCGTTTATATACATCCATAGTTACCTGCATCCACAAGGGCAATTATAGCTACACACACCATTTATAAATGCAAACCTCTTTAATAAATTCTACACCTACATGTGTGCCAAATCGATACCCAATCAAATCATTTAAGATGCATATCATCTCAGGATATTGTGTATTTATTAATATCCATCTCCTTCCGTGAAATGAAGATTTTGCAATTAAGCAAAACCAAACTTGCATGATTTTTTTTCTCGAATACGTAAAAGTCTTACGCATCATTGTATTAAGGCCGAGAAAATATAGTTTTTACAACGACGTGCCTCGGATTGGGCGCACTAGGGGGGTTATGATTTCATTGAAATGCAATGTTGCAGACGCCTCTCAGTCTCTGGCAATTTTCTGTCTTGCTTGGACTATTCTTGACTCGTTAAAAAGGCATGGACCATGGCTGCTTAAACTTGCTAAACACCTCATCACCGGAGCAACAAAAGACCAGTGCACTTAGGAGATGGAACACGAACATCTCTACAAGACCCTAAAGTCGCCGCCAGTGTTTCAGTCAGTATGACAAAATGGTCAAGGAAAATGTGGGAACCCATTGGCCGGTTAGTTGCAAAAAGGGCAAGCAACTTTTCAAAAATACGGATGGTTGCATCCCTGTATTGGGGAGGCTTTGGAAAAAAGGCAAGAGAATGACGCAGGAGAAGTCCTGGCTTGCAAAACTGGACACATGGAGGCGGTGTGACAAAGGCACAAAATAGCGGAAGAATCATGCCAATTAACGGGCTATCGGATCCACACAAAATAGCATGCTTTTACGCGCTATATACTAGTATATATACGTGGATATTCGCCTGGGTGAGCTCCTTTCTTTGGATAGGTAGATAGAGAGTGGGCCCAACAAGAGGGATGGCACGGTGACTTATTACGAGTGAAAGCTAGAAAGGAATATTTAACTGACATGACATTCACATACTTCCTCCGTCGAGAGTGGTGCAGCGTGACTTCTACAATTTATACTAAAATATAAGGTATTCTATGTAACGAGTATGCTTAGGTTCGACAAAATTTGGTAAAAAGGAATCATCAGATTTAAAGATAAACTCTTTAATTGAAATAGTCTACGGGTATATACATCATTTGAGTGTTCTATTAAGTTATCTTAAAATTTTAGAATACACTATATGTCACGATAGAGGGAGTATAGTTTTGTGCTGCAAGTTAAACGGGTTATTGGGTTATATAGTTTCTGGGCCGGTGGAGGGTCTGGAGACAGAATGTCCCTTTCTTTTTTTTAATTGCTTGCGAATTTTGTGATATATATATATATATATATATATATATATATATATATATATAAGGGACGGTGTCTCTTTCTTTTTTGTTTGCTTGTGCATTTTGCCTAGCCACACGTTTTCTTTGTGAAAATGATTTGCCCCTTCTATACATCCACAAGTATAAAGTTACACTACTATACAGATCGACCCAAATGCATAAGAGTGTCTTGTGTGGCCACCATAAACATCTTTTTTGTAATCATTATAGGAAAGATACGCTCACACGGACGATTATAAATGCTCATCACATCAGCGTACACTTGATTTATTGTTCATAAATTTCCTAAAAACAATTGCATACCGTGTCAACTTCTGGTTCTTGATACAATTAGGGTATCCACTAAGCAGAAATTTCCAACATGCTCCTTAAATCAAGCAAGGGAATTTTTTTTTGGAAACGACAATATTAAATTCAGAACGGTTCTATTAGGGTTTGAATAAATGTGTAGAGGATAAGACAAACCTGGAAAGAAATCATTTATGGAGATTCCATGGTTACAACTCATATAGGTTTAATAGCCTCTGGAAATAGCCATACTATACACTAGCTTAAATAACACACTGCCCAAACCGCGCAAGAAACCGTACCGGGTCTTTGGGCGGGCTACCGGGTCCAGGCAGCCCACGGACTGGGCCTCCCTGCGTCTCCCTTCCCTGACGTGGGGTGGATGATATCACGGGCGGCGTTGCGTTTGGTTTGGAGTCCGACAAGGCAAAGCGAGAGAAGGGAAGGACACACAGCGAAGCAAAGCAAACCGAAGCCGGTTTCATATCGCCGCCCGCTGCAGCAGCTCCTCCTGCCTTCCTCCGGCTCCCTCCCTTCCTCCGCAGCTCGAATAAAGTCCCCTCCTCTTCCGGTCTTCCTCCTCCGCGCTCCAATCTTCCCAGCGGCACGGTTTCGGTTCTTGCAGAGTAGCACAGAGGCGCAGAGTGCCGAAAGATTCGGTTGGATTCCCTGCTGCTGCTGCTGCTGCTGCCGGTTCGGTTCCTTCTTGGTTTGCCGTGAGCGATTTGGTGCGCCGCGGATTGTTGTGGGGTTGTGACTGCAGAGACGAGCGCCGTGTGGAGAGTCGAGGAGGAGGCAAGGGAAGGGAAAGAGGGGGGCGCATGGGCGGGCAGTGGGTGGAGGAGGGGATGCCGCCGTCCAACCTGCAGTGCTTCTTGGACTGCACCACCCCCACCGTGGAGACGCACATTCTCCCCAAGGTGACGCGACTGCCCCCCGTTAAGTTCTCGCCTTCGGTGTTCTTTCTCCTTTCTGGCCGGGGCTTGGCATGCTCGCCGTCGATCTGCGGCGTCCTGGGAGTTTCGGATTTGTCATTTACTCCTTTCTCTGCCTGCACCGCTAGTGCGGTGGGGTGGAAAAGATGGGCTTTCTTTTACTCGTTATATTACGGCTCATCTTTTTTACTGATGCATCGTTCTGCGTTTTCTGACGGTAAATGCCCATCATGCCAAATTGCTGGTAACAACAGTACGCTAGTACTCTTCTTTTTCCCCCCTTCATTATTTGGAGGATTGTTTGCACGATACCAGTCTTGCTAGCTGGAGAAAGTTGCGATGCACGCTGCGGTGATTCCTGCCCTGCCATCTTGAATTCGGTTTCCTTTGTGTCAATTTCGTCTGCTCTTCAACTGTTCCATTAATGCTTCTTGGGTTGGGTGATGGATCATATGTAGGGCCGTTAGTTAGTACTACTCTCTTCCTATATGAAAGTGAGTCGTTGTTCATTTTGATCCAGACGAATGGACGATTGCCGACCGATGCCTGGCACCACGCTGAGATGGACAGCGTCGAGTACTTCAATCTTGCCGACCTCTGGGAGCAGTACTACGAGTGGAGCGCGTACGGCGCCGGAGCTACGGTGCAGCTCCCAGGAGGGGAGAGAGTAGTTCAGTACTATGTGCCATACCTGTCAGGGATGCAGCTATACACCAACAAGGCCCTGACTGCATCCAGGTATGGGCGAGATCCTTGCTAGAGGGGAGAATTCGAGTTTATGGTGATTTTGAACTGTAGGCCAATCCAATTCTCTGTTTGCTGCAGGAGTTTTGGTGAAGATAATGGCATGGATTTCTGGAGTGATGATGAGGACAACGAGAAGATGTCAAGATCCTGGAGTTCGACCTCTGATGAATCATTGTTCAACTGTGATGTGTTATGGTCCAATAGGAAGCGTCCAGGGCACTTGTACTTTGAGTTCTTTGAAGTAGGTTCACCTTATGGAAGGGTCCCTCTCATTGACAAGGTGAATTCCTATGGGCTTTGCTGTTGCCTTATCTCCACTGTGGTTTCGATCGCTTTTCTTACATGATCATTGCTCTTTCTAGGTTTATGAACTATCCCAGGGCTTTCCTGGATTGACATCACTGAAGAGTGCTGACCTTTCGCCTGTTAGCTGGATGTCAGTTGCCTGGTATGATCAAATTTATGTCCACTGCTTATGTTCTTCTGAAAGAACAAAAATTAGTTGATGAAATAGTTATATTATCTAGTAGTTTCGTAAATAAGATCATTCTTGTTTAGCTTTCCTCTTTGCAAATAGTTTTATAGATTGAATGAAGCAGTTACATACCGTTATTTCTAGGTTCAGAAATCGATTCTTGGTTGATTTCCTTTTCAGTGATGATAGCAGTTAGCATTATCATTCACGTCTTCTACTTTAACTAGGTACCCTATATACCACATTCCTTACCAGCGCAGCGTGAAGGATTTATCTGCATGCTTCCTAACTTACCATACCATTTCCTCCTCGTTTCAAGGTATGTTTTCCTCCTTGTGTTTTGTTTCAAGGCATGTTTGTTGCACATCAGAGTATCAGACACTAAACTCTACCATTTTGATAAATTCTTATGGCACGATAATTTGATTATTCTAATAGGCTTCTGTTGCCACACAGACATTGTATAACCGTTGAAATTGTTATCAACAATCTTCATATTTTTTAGGGCCTTGAGTTGATTTCCCTTTTATGATGTTTAGGATATTTGTGTTGGCATATTGGTTGAAATTTCAAACTTGGTTGTACCTGGAAGAGCATGATTACAGGATATAATGGCAGCTCCTTTCCTCTAGTGCAGTATTCTAATAAATATCTAGTCTTCCAATACTTCTGTTCTGTTGTGAGTTAGAACTTATTTGCATATAAAACATTAGGGCTTAATGAGTGAAAAAGTTACCATTTGCTCAAGCTCAAATCACGTGATATCTATTGCAACATTATTATCATTCACAGGAAAGAGTATTTCTCATGTCTGTGTACCTTAGAAAAGATTTCCCTGAGCCATCGATATATTGCATAATGTACACTAAGAAAGAGGAATGGCAATCTGGTGGCTTAGACCAGAAGAAAGGAATTTAAACTGTTGCTTTCTCATTCTTCTTGTAACTGGTTGGTTGAGTGGTCTTTAGTTTTCAAACAATGAATTGTATATTTGGAAAAGGTACAACTGATGCTTCAGTTACATTTTTATATCTTGAAAGATTCATATTATATAACTTAATGATGTGCTTTATACTGCATACCAGTTGGTATGCCACACTATTCTTAAATCAATTGATGGCTTAGCTTACAAGAGTATGAGAGTTTCCGAAGGCTTTGTTCAGCTTGCTATTTTGCATCCAGTTTGTCGACGTTGGTTTCAAAAGGCTTCATGTCTTAGCTTTTAAGTGTATAGTTAAGGAAACCACTTAAACAAAAAGTTGGGGGCAGCAGTTCTTTGCTCAGTAAAGAGAAGGAAAGAAACTGCCTTGTCATGTTCCATGACTTTAGTATTTATTCTTAGACATGCAGTTGTTCCTTGAAGACTAAAAATACCTATGCTAACATGGAGGAAGAGTTGTTCATAGACACATCTTTGGAGAAAACTTGCTTGGATTGAGATATGTGCAAAAGCACCTAGGTTCACCAGCTGTCCTTCCTAAGAAAACAAATAATGATATTAGAGTCCAAATCAAGCCAGATCTTTGAACTTGACTACGCTTTGCATGTTAAGACATTGACTTTCCGGCAGTTATTATTTGATAATGCACCATATCCTTAATTGCAGATGCACCAGTAGTACTGTTTTCAAACCACAGTAACATGTGTTATGTTTCTTACAGATCACGGGCTTGAGACCATGACCAATGATTGTTGCCATCCAGTTGCCAACGGCAAACAAAATGGCCATATGGATAAAAAGAGCAACACTGTATCACTGCCTCCATTTGGCCTCGCAGCACACAAGATACAAGGTTCCCTCTGGACCAACCCCATAACAGGAGATCACAGAAAGATGGACGTCCTCTTCAGTGCAGCAGACTCTTGGTTGAAGCAGCTTGGAGTCCAGCACCATGACTTCAACTTCTTCATCACTCACCCCATGTGAACCACTGATCTGGAGTAGCTTGCAAAGAACCACATGGGTTCAGTTTGAAGCTACTAATATTACTTACACCACCAACAACGGTAGCGAAACGTTTACAGTACAGTGCGCTGGTAAGGTGAGTCTAACAATCGCAGGATAGATTTATACTTGAGTTTACTGCAGCGAATACCAAACATGTCGGTACTCAAAAAGGTTTTCTGTTTCTTGTTTCTTGGCAGAAGATGTAACTGATCTGTACAGAAGTTTTGCAACTAATTTGGTATCCAATGTGTGGTTGGATCCATATTGTAGCTGTTGCTTGTGAACTTTAGTGCCCTCGAGAATGTTAGTCCAGGATGAAACTGCTTACGAAGACTCTAGTTGAACCTGAATCTGTTGATGACAATTTCATTCTCTTCTACAAGTAAGGCAGTTGTATGCACACGCTTTCATCCTGATCGCTGTACGATTGAGTTGTGCTTCAAATAGGGAAGTCTAGAAGAGCAAGACAGCTGCATAACTTCCTTCGTGGGAAACCCAATACTAAATTGCAATTCAGCATGACGAATATCACAGCGCTTGCTAATACTGTTTTTAGTGCAAAGAAGCGAAGTCCAACGAAACAAAAGAAATGTTAGTTTTTGTATCATGACTAGATTTATGAATGTCAGGCTTTCCATTTTAATTGATTGTAAAGATTTCTGTCAGTGCCTCGTTGGTCACCCTAAGAACAGTGCCTGTGAAGCTGCAGTGTGAAAAAACAGGCATCGCTGCAAAGTTGAAAACGAACGAGTCACAGAAAGAGACAGCATAACCTGTGATATTTGCGAAGTTCTGCATAAAATTACCAAATAGAACTAGTAACTTTATACGTCCAAATGAGTGTTGATATATTTTGCACATGGCAGTTTAATCGACATCAGACACGAGAGCACGAGGCCATAATCGTTTCAGTGCGACTAAGCATTCTGTAAGGGCTTCATTGTGAATACTGTGAATTCGAATCAGCAAAAAAAAAAAAAAAAAAGGATAAGTTAGAAACTAAAAAAATACGGACCATTTCTCAACTTTTTCATGTCATCCTTGAAAAAGGGCCACCATACTAATCTTGTTAAAATTCTAATTTTATTAGATGTCTCTCAACAGACATTCGCGAAAGTTAATCTAATGTACGCACCTACTTGAACCTCAAACTCATTTTTTGAGAGGTGGGCCTAAAAACATAGGGTACAGGGCCCTTATTTGGCTTAAAAAAATCGAAACGCCTAGCGTCCGGACGGAACATCGCGTCTGGACGCAGCTCCCTACTCCACCTCGTCCGCTCGGACTCGTGGCAGGTCCGCCCCGCCCCACTATGTTTCAAGCGCCACCCCACTCGCTCCGTTGCACGCGCGCGGGCCCTGTGGGACCGTCCCGCCCCCTCCTTTCCACATGCGCACGTAGTTCCGCTCGCTCTGTTTCGCACGCGCACGAGGGAATTTGAAAAGCAGATGTACTTTTGCAACCTCCAAAACTAGTTTTGCAACATCCAGAGGAAAACACTTGCAACACAGGGTTAAAAACAAATGAAACATTTGGAACATAAATTAGCAACATACATGTGAAGCCATTGTAACACATGGAACATTCGGATATACTTTGCAACATCCAAATAAAACAGTTGCAACATCTGTCTGGAATAACTGAAACACTTGCAACATACGTGTGTAGCCATTGCAACACATGCAACATCCCCGATATATTTTTGCAACATTGGAATAAAACACTTGCAATATCCATATGAAACACCTGCAACATGCATATGAAACACCTAAAACACTTACAACATGTGTATGAAACACTTGCAACATCCAGATGAAACACTTGCAACATGAGTATAAAAACAGTTGAAACACTTAAAACATACCCTTGCAACATGCTTTCAGTGCAACATCTTCTTCCTACTTGGGCGAATGGAGGCTCATCAGCGTGGAGAGAGGGGGAGGTTGCCGGTCTTGCACGAGCTGACGCCGGAGAAGGATGGAGGTGCTCGGATCTCGCTGCTGCTCCGGGTCTCGGAGTGGGGCATGACAGTGGATGGAAGGCCGTCGGTCTTGCATGAGCTAGCGCCGAAGATGAATGGAGGCGCTCGGATCTCGCCGCTACGGATCTCAGAGTGGGGCGCGATAGTGAATGGAGGTGCGGTGAGGATGGAGCGCAACACAGCCGGGGCGCGCGCGCGGCCAAGGGCGCGACACAGGAGGGGCGCGTGGCTTGGGCAGAGGCGCGGCGTGTGCAGGGGCGGAGGCGCTGCTCGGGTAGAGGCGCGTCGCGTCCGATGGAACGGAAGCTAGTGAGGGAAGGGGGTGGGAGGATGAGCAGAGTGGGTTTTTTGAGAGATGGGAGCCGGTCCTACGCAGGTCAAGCCGCGTACGGGCGGGAGTCACAGGACGGACGCCCGTGGAGAATCGTTATCGTAAAAAAATTGGAGGCCTACCAAATCAGGCTACATCCTACCGTTTCCCACATTATCCCCCTCATTTGCGCCGGAAACTCTCAGGCGCCGCCCCCGCGTCATTCCTTATCCTGCCCATCTGCCGCTCGCACCGTCCCTGACAGCCTGCCCGACTGCCATACTGCACCACCCAAGCCCTCCTAGCCTCCTCCCCGAGCGCAGCGTTGTCAGTGAATTTTGCATCCGACTAGTGATCGGCATATCACGCATAGCGAATCAGAGAGGGGTAACACACATGCACAGATCTATATTAGCATGGGTGTGAGGTACATTACGTCCAGTGAAGGAGCCTCCTTACTGTGCGCCATGTGTTGGTTGCAAGGGTGGGGTGCTAATGTTCATGGTGGAATGACATTTATGACAATGAACTTCGGCCTCTCCGTAGGGCACCCTAAGCCTCCTTTGTATAGCTTGGAAGTAGGGTTTTACAATGGAAAGGCCTGATGGGACAGGTTGGTTTCCTAGTTTGTTAAGAGATCTAGTTGGATCTTTACAGATTGAATCGGTTTCTAAGTGCATCCTATGATGCCTTATAGGTCAAGTAGATGAGGTACCTTCGTCTGGTTAGGCCTCCGAAATGGGGCGGATTGGGACACCCCGTCCTAGTTAGACGTTTCCCCTGGAGGTGAAGCTTTTGTTTTTTCCTCCACATGGAAGAAATCAAGGTAGTGAAAGGCCAAGGTCGATCTTTATGGGTTCTTTGGCAAGGGTAAGTGGTTGGAAGAGACACGGCTCCCTTGGGAGCTCCTCAATGGAGTGTGATTTATGGAGGTGAATCTGAACTTCGATAAACAAAACACATGTCTTCTTTGCTTGTTCTTGTTGTGCAAGTTGACTTTTGAATGATTTGCCCCGATCTACTTGTTCTTATGTTTGTGATTGTAGAATTTGGGAGGAATGAACTCACTACGTATCCAACAACCCTTGGTAACAAGTAAAATTAATTAAATAGATGTAACCCCTCTCCACTCGTGTTTTTCCCGTTACCTAGTACCGAACATCTAGTCACATTTCTGGTGGTCTAGACCAGTCCTCCAGTCCTGTAATCCACTGCAAGTTCTATAAATTTCAGGAACTCCTATTGCCCCGGCATCTAGGCAGCATCTCATGTCTCACACATACAAATACCTGAACATGATGGAGGTGCCAAGGACAGTCAAGATAACATTGTGTGAAAACTGAAAACTCAAATTCAGGTAGCACAACATGCTCCAAAGGATCTTACATGAAAATGGATGCAAACATGGGGGTCAAGAAAGTGAGAGAACTAAGTGTGGTTAAGCTACCCAAAAAAAAATCAGCAAAGAACTAGTAATGGTGGATACCTTTTAGAGTGAATCATGAAAAATGCAAAGAACTTGTTATGTGGGATATCTTTCACATAGGTAAGACCAAACAAAAAATTGGTCCCTGAGATGTTCAACTCTTCTCAAGTTAAATTGCCTTTGTTAATGGAAGTCAATGCAGGGGTCTCTATCAAGAGTACACAAAAGCAAACTCTGACCTAGAGCTTGGAAGATGGCAGCGAACCGTTGGAAAGAAATGGTGATGCTCCAAGAAGGCAATTGCAAATATTAGTGGATTGAACAATGGCGAATTTCAATGTGTTTTGCATTGAACTTTCTAAATTGCAGATATTGATGACCCAAGAAATGTTAATAAGATTTGATTGATTATATTGTACTTATTTATGTAATCACAAAGTTCTTATTTCACTTGAGTAATCACGACACTCGCTACTTAGTATCACTTGAATACTGTGTGACACCACTTGCTTAAGAAATTCTCCAGTGTCTACCTGGTAGGATGCGCATGGCACGCAAAAAATTCTAGCATATATTTGAAATGGAGTGAATTCATATATACAAATGAGCCCCACAGAGAAAAAGGCTGGTGGCTAACCTAGAAGCATGCAATGACATAACCAGGAAATCTAATAGTAATGTCGAAGGAACTGATGGAACCTGTTTGGTTTTGTGCCACTTTATACTGCATTTTCAGTCTAGACCTGAAACAGAGCACATCTCTCTCCAATCCGATAATTTGCCTGAGTCTTCACGATTGTACTTAATCTTCAGATTCCTGAACCCAATAGGTGGCTCTAGGTGCTGCATGCAGCACCCAACCACCCTTATGTGATAGAAACCACACAAGTATGTGATAGCCTCTTATTTCTCACCTATAATGCTTTTGTAGTTGACCATGTAGATGGCAACCAGTGTGAGAAGCGCACCACCAAGCTGTACTGGTGAGAAGGTCTCACCCAGGTACAGGTACCTGAACAGCAAAGAGGTGGCAAGGAGTCAAGATAACATTGTGTGAAAACTAAAAATCAGGTAGCACAACATCCTCATAAGGATCTTACCCGAAAACAGATGCAAACATGGGGGTCAAGAAAGTGAGAGAACTAAGTGTGGTTAAGCTACCTGAAAAAATGACAAAGAACTAGTTATGTGGGATACCTTTCAGAGTGAATCATGAAAATAGCATTGGACTAATATGAAACAATCATACCCCTAGTAGCATTGTAGAAGTATACACCGTAGCTGACAGCACTGCCAAATATAGATGTATAGCCAAGTGCTAATATGTCGCTCCATGTAAGATCTTGAATATGACCACTCAGAGCAGGATCATGATTAAGAACAGATATAACCAGCAAAGGAAGCCCACCTATAATCATGTGCTGTCATAATGTTGATATTAGTATTATAATGAGGTAATGCCAAATTTGGTACTAATTGCGAGGACCATTAAAATCATCCCATAAAAGGGTGAAAACTTCAACAACATGCATTAAAGGTAACATCTTCATTCTGCATGGGAAAACTGAAAATCTGCCTTCAACTGCATGGGTAAATATTATTGGAACTACATGTGTATGCAATAATCTTTGCAATTATAATAACAACAAATGCTATATACATTGCATTCTGCAGAATGAACTAACTAAATTAACAATTTCAGGAAACATGCAAAATCATTTGCAAAAATAGACTACAAAAAGGCTAACTTGAAGCAATATAACCAATAGCATGGCAGAGTTTTGGCGCATGTGACACAAACTAAGACATAACATGGACTAATTGTTCATCTGTGGATAATATACCCATCCTGTTGCCATAATTGGATCAGAATACTTTGACACCCAGCGGACCATGATAGTTCCAACTGCCATGCTTTGAGCTGAGAGGAACATCAACCATTCCCCACTTCCCCAGATTGTTGTGTCATTTCCTTCAATTGACAGTGCTGGAACCTAGCGAAATTATAAAAAAAAATCAATGAAAGGGGAGTCAAAAAAATCAGCTATAGTGCAAGGCATAATCCATAAAAAGAAGCAAATTATTTGTAAAACAGGGCTTTACTTGGCATTCATGACCTGAATTCCAAAAAGTTCAAAATGACCATAAACCAATTTTGAACATGTTACGGATCATATGTGATGTAAATATACACTTGACATAGAAACAGTGGAGAAGAATATAGAACGTTTGCAGAAGACAATTGTTTTAAACACCAAATCAGTTAAGGTGTGGTCCAAAATATTGCATAATAAAGAGCATATATATATATGCATGAATGTTTGGCTTCAAATGTTGCAAATATGCACTTCAACATGGAGAAAATAGAATATGAACAATCAAACTTTTGTCACTATAATCAATATTCAGGTCTCAAGATTGCTAAACTGTCTACCGCATATGAAAAGTTTGAACTAGCATCAGCAGAAGGCAAACCTCGAGAAGCAAGAGCCCCACGACACCCAGCACGAGCCCTCCAACTCCTATCGTGCCAATCGACTCTCCAAAGAACAGTGACGCAAGGATAGCAACCGTCAATGGCTGAGAGTCAATGATGACCTGGAATGGAGAATTGAGCTTTGTAAGTGCTACCAGCTCACCGGGCCAAGACGACAAGGCAAATGCTTGCCTGATGATGAGCTAAAGAACAGAGCGGGAGTTTGGATTTCGCCTTACGCTCCCGAGCCCAGCCGACGTCTTCTGCAACCCCTCCGCGAGAAAGCCCTGCGAAAGCAAGCAAGAACAAACACCGCGCGTTTGATTCCAAGAACCACAGGCACACTCCAGGCACAGGCGCTAAAAGCTCACGCCACGATTATGCACCTGGAAGCAGGCGGCGTCGATGAGTCCGAACGCGGCGATGGCGAGCCAGGCCTCCCAGCCGGAGGGCTGCTTCCTGCCGCGCGCGGCGGCGAAGGCGACGAGCAGCGCGCCCGCGGGTAGCAGGCGCAGCGCGGCGACGAAGAAGGGACCCGTGCGGGGGATGACCCCCTTCATGGCCACCATAGCCGTGCCCCAGAAGAAGAAGGGCGACACCAGGGATGCCCACTCCGAGAGCTCCCTCCCCGCAGGGGAAGTCGAGACCGCCGCCGCTGCGTCGCCCTTGCTCTTCCCATCGTCCTTGGACGCGCCTTGGGCGGCTGGGGAGCGCGCGGGGAGGAGGGGACTAGCGGCGTCTTCGGCGCCGGCGTCGACGAAGCACTCGACATCCGAGCCAGTGCCGACGCAGTCGAGCGAGTCGGCCGGGGCAGCGGGAGGGGAGGGCGCGGAGGGAGGAGAGGATTCGCGGCGCGCGCGCGCGCGCACGCGCACGGCCGCAGGGCGGCGGGCGGGGGCGAGGGCGTAGAGTCTGCGGGTGGGGGCGGGATGCGAAAGGCGGGGAGGAGAAGGGAGGGCGGACGCGGGGCGCGCGGCGGCGGGCATCGTTGCCGGAGGCGGGACCGCGCGGGAGGCCTCGAGCGCGTGTCCGGACTCCGGACTCCAGACGCGGGAGGCTGGGAGCCTGTGCTGTGAGGCTGTGAGCCTGTGAGGGGGAGGAGCGGGGCGCGGCGGAGACAGGACCACGTGCGACATTCTTCCTTCGGTCCGCCGTGTGCCCGAGATCCTGCTCCTGCCATTCCTGAGCAACCCACCCTGCTCGCGTGCGTGTGCGTCCGCTTCCTCCGTACCAATATCGTTTCTTCAGGAATTATTTATGAATTCTCGATTTAGTTAACTTTATAGAAACAATATTAAATTTATATTCTAAAATAAGTTTATTATAACAAAAGTATGTCATGATTAACTTGCTGATATTTATTTTGTGTTATTTTTAGACCAGAAGTGTAACTTTTAAAAAATATATTTTTTTAATAATTTATCGAAATTTAAACCTTTTTAAAAACCAAGATGTCTAGTTATTTTTAGACCGAGAGAGTTACCTTTAAAAACTTTGATATTTTCCACGTATGACGCGTGTGGAGATGATGAGGCCGATTAGTGGCACGGAAGCTCAGGCCAAATAGGTTGAAGATGGCGCGGATTAGTGGTGGCAACGGTAATGGGCGGTGGTGACCCACTGGAGCCAATAGGAGGCGGGGGCGATTGTGTCGGAGAGGTTCGAGACAGTGAACGATTAGCTGTAATGGCGGTTGTGGGCGGCCGCGGACGCTGCGCCGCTAGACTGGTGAGCATGCGGGGTGAGGATGAGACTGGTGGCGGCATCTAGAGCGAGGACAAGCCATTGATGCTCCATGATTAATTGAGTGCAAAAAATTGACAGATTAATTCTAACTAAACCTGTCAAAAAAGATGGCTAACAAGACCATATTCAAAATTACTAGTTGTTAAAACTATGCAAAATACTCCCACAAAACAATGTGACAACACACCCAATGCATACACAAAAGTGAACAGTAATGGCAGAGTAGCTAAAAGCCTAAAACACATACTCACAACTGGAGATCATAAAACAAAAAAGATGGCTGGAAAACAAATCAACGCCAAGTGTAGAAATTATTTATCTATTGCATATATTGTGTATCTTGCATCATTTGCTCGATACTGAAAATTGTAAAACATGCACCTCTAACTAAAGTAGAATTTGTCAATGCATACCATCATTGTTTCATTCAATTGTTATTGGATGTACTCAAGGTTGCAGGGTTGCACACAGAGCAATGGACTTTACGATCCTCCTTTGTGGGGTAACAATATTTTCATGGATCGTAGTTATCACAACAGTAACAGATGATACCGTTCTCTTTTTTTGTGTCATGAATCTTACCCCTCCCCACCTTCTGTATCCTAGTCTTTTTGTAACTCTGCTGTTTTTACCTGTAATATTCTTGGTTACTTTTTAATAAAATCTCAGTAGAGGCCCTGCGCCTCTCCTGTTCCTAAAAAAACAAATGATACCGTTACAGTCATACCCCATATAAAATTTTAGAACGGTCTTTTTCCCCCTATTGATGTGTTTGGACCACAACTGCATTTGAGCTTGTGTCCATATAATTTTGGTATTGTGTCTCTTGCCTTGTGAGAAGCTCAAGATAACCTAGTGGAATTTTTATTATTATTAGATAATAACCAATATAAATCCATCATAAATTTTATAATAAGGTTTACCAAAAACAAAATGGTGAAGTATATTTACCAGACAATGTCAGTCACCCGAAACATATTGGATCTCTATAGCTCCTAATTTGACTGAAGTGTACCTGAGAGAGGATCAATATGAAATGTAACAAATACTTGAATATTTATAAATAATAACAACAAAGGGAATGGCCCATACATATGCCTCATCTATGTCTAATATATAAAACTAATATTGAATAGCGAAAATTTCTCTTCCCAAAATGTTTGTCCTTCAACCCATCCCACTGCACCTCACTCTCCAATAGGACACCGTGTTGCCAATCTAGAGCCAGCAAAATCCAAATCTTGCATGGGACCACATTTCGAACAATGTGTGTCTAACCATGGTATGGAAACCGATCTCAACATGTATTAACATATGACACGATCCTTGCATAAATCTTCAAGCTGCAAGTCATCCAAGATACCGTGCAACAAATTGTACATTAACATGTGGGCATGTTTGTTAAGCGGTTAAGCCGAAGTTTGCTTGTGAATTTCATAATGAGCATGAAGGTAGTGGGGGATACTACAGGGAGCATGTAAAAACTCGTTCGGTCCATAAAAAAATGTTCTATGTAGAAAGGTTCCAAAATCCACCAAAAGATGAGGCGATATCATGACAATAAGAATGTCAATGGGTTGGAATCCTCAGATGGAGATTAATGAATCCCCAGTGTACTGGAGGGAGGGAGGGGTTTCTGGCAGCTAAATGTTTCAAAATGCACAAATAAGATTGAAGGGAAAAAGCCTCTCTTACCTCAGATGAACTCCTACTCCTATCCCTGGGGCGATGAAGAAGGAATGTAAGAGTATCCTTTGCGGCTGCTATTTTATTGGAACAACATGAGCAAAATTAAACCTATTTTTAGATACTATGTCCGAATGACATTAGCTCAGTCTCAATTCATGTCTCAATGAATAGGTACAGTGGTGGATCTAGCCTGAAATTATAGGTAGAGCGGATAGCCAGCTACATATGTTAAACTTAACCAATATTCGGTTAAATCATGCATGTTATATTGTATTTATATTGGTATCATATAATTGTTACAGGCTTAATGGGAAAAGGATCCTGTAGGCAAACTTACAAGGTTACTTCTCACATGAAAAACATATAAAAGTTTTTTCCACAATTTATATAATTCACTGTAAATCAAATGATCAAATCACTTAGTACTAAAGAAGGTCTTCAATCAAATCTACACAAGTATGGAATTGACTAGTAATCAAGTCAATTTTCTACTCATTTTTTGCATCAACCCAACAATGATTTAATACACCATTGGGCCATTTGCTTGCTCTTTTCCTTTTTCTCCAAAATCTTCTCAAGCTGAAATCTGTGAAAATAAATCACCCGGTTTGAAAACAGGTGATCCAAAATTCTGAGTGATCGAGTTTGGATATAGAAATTTCTGAGTGATCGATTCTTCAACCCAACACCTTTGCAAAGGAAGTAGAAATACGTTCATGGCCTGGGAAGTGCTTCAAACTCTATAACACCTTGAGGATTTTGTTTCTCTCTACAGGTAGTGGAAGAAATACATGAGTGCAAAAGGACCAAAGAAGAGCTTTGGATGGCCTAATGGGTTTCTTTAAATAAAAATATTCGGAAAGAAGGAAATTGGAGAGCATTAAAAAAATCACTTGCACTTGCACCATCAAGTGGCCTTTCTCATCGACGAAAGATCTTCCCCATTTTTAATTAATAAACTACAAGGGCCACTCTAGTCTCCAGGTGCATATTCATAGTCCCATGTGTTAGGTTGTACGACAACATGTGATGAGATGGTCATGTGCATACTTTTTGGATGAGATGATCTCGATCCCTAATTGGTTAGAAAGGTGGGATGATCAATCAATCCTATCTCGTATTGGATAGGGTGAGACATGTAAATATAGTTTCCACCTCATTTTAGTTAGTGAGGTTACCTCTTTAGTATAATAGTTTGACCTTTTCATCATCTCTTTTCCTTTTTTTTTCTTGGACCAAATCAGCCACATAATTGGGACGCGGACCATTTCAGCCTCCGCCAATCTCTCTCCTTACTCTTACGGCAATGTGAGCCCCAAACAACATCTATCATGTCACATCTACCTCCAGCCCTAAGGCCATGCCCCAACCGCGCCAGGGTGGCTAGGAGCCCTAGGTTGTCTCCATATGTCTGCACCAGGGATCCATCTCACCCCAAATGGTGGTTTTGTAGACGGTCAGAGATGCTTGCAAAAGGCACGTATGCTCCATCTAAAAAAATGCTTAAGCCACCGTTGAAGCATGTGTTGCGGAATGAGGCTCTAACATATCTTTTCTTGGTAACTATGACAAGATGCAGGTGGTGGACAATGAAACAAAAAAGTAATATCCTACGTTGGGGAGAATGGGTGGAGGTCTGGTTCATGGTTCTTATGTCTATGTGGAAGTCAATTTTACTGAGGCCAATGATTCTATATGCTTGAGTTGCGGCTGCCCTAACAAAGGAATTCATCTAGTGATATCACTCACCTGTTGTCACCTGGATTTCCTTGTAGGTGTTCTAGCTCACAGAATTTCCTTGTAGGTGTTCTAGGTCACAAATTCAGGTGGTTTCGTGTCTTGGTGCCAACATTATGTATGTTTAATTAACGAATAAAAACGGGGAAAACCTTTTTAAGGGGTTTGTCCGGATCACCTTTCCAAGCTATGCGCGAATAATACTTCTATACCTTTCATACACCCCGAGGGGCCTTTCCGGTATAGCGTCGCGTTGGTCACTATCGTAGGCAAAGCTCCCTGAGGGAACCTGCCAGTGGTTGCTTCCTCCTAGCAAGGAAGATATGCCACAATCTATGCCTTCTTGTCCTTTGTAACTCAAGTCTATAACCTGTCCTTGCCAGGGAATGTGTTCATCGACTAGGTACGCCCTTGATCGATGAGATTGGCCGTTATCCCCGGGGGATTGATTACGAATAGGTTCTTATGGCTCTTCCTAAGCTAGACAATCGACAAGATAGGGAACCTTGGGCCAGCCATAGAAGTTTTAATTCCATGACCATCTAGCATCTAACGAGAGATTGAACCCCTCAGGTGGGTCTTACAGGTTTGTAGAAGTAGGTGGCTAGCACTAGACCCATGTTATCCCATGGAAACAACTATATTGCCACAAGGGTTCACGGATCATTCTAATCAATTGCATGAGATGTTTTGGATCAATAAACCTATCTATTCCTATCAATCCTCGCCGATAAATATGAAAGGTATTAGAAGTATTATTCACAAGATAGTTGATCCGGCAAACCCCTTAAAAAAGGTTTTCCCCCGAACCCCCTTTCCAAAAAAGGTAGTGATCAGTGAACCTATCTATTTCTGATTTAATCAGTGGTTAGGTTCACTACTATGAAGAGATAACTAACTATACCCGCCCTTGGGGGAAGCCCCCTCCCCCCAAGCCCCCCTACGGAAGAAAGAAGATATAAAACACAGTTCCTTGTTGCCTTCTTTGGATTATTAGTTAGTTATTTCATGTTCATACGATTTTCGGGATAGAGAATCCTCCCTGGCAGGAAGGCTTCTCTCTCCCTTGATCTCATTGATACAATTCTTCTATCACTCTGCTCTGCTTCCGGAAAGGTATAGAAGTTAATATTACCACGCTTGCATGTCTAGATTTTTAAACATAACCATCCAAATACTGCTCAATGGTGTTAGTACTAAACTTGCATGTCTAGATTTTTAAGGGCAAACGTTTGCTATGCACAAGATGGAACAGGAGCAGGAAGAAGGGGGAAAAAAAAGCCATTGCAGTTTTTCAGTTACGGGCGTGGAGAGGATGTGGATAACGCGCGCAATGTCAGCGCCGGTGATCCACTGCTTCCTGTTCCTGCGCAGGTGGTGGCCACACGAACACGGAAATGCCAATTGTCCATGTGCATTTAAAAAAAAAAGATTAGCATGAAGACTCTCTCAATAACCTCTCTGCAAGCTGGTAGACACATTCACACATAAACCAAATTGCAATTGATGCTCAACAGGAAGGATTAAAGATCAGCAAATCTGCCTTTGATCATAAGGAACAACAAGTGCGCTGAGTTGGCCGTGGCAGGACCGCAGGAGACGATGGGGTGGTACACGTTACACGTACGATATGTCGACCGTTGCCGCGCTCAAGCATGGCGTGTAGTACACGTACCATGCTGCTCACACTTTCTATATTCAACGAGTCCCTAATGAATATCATATGGTGCATGTTATGAGTTTTTTTTTTCTCGAACACAAGTACAGACTCTCATCCTATAAACACACGCATGCACACACACCTTACCCTTTTTTAGGAGTTTCATGGGTACTAGGTGAGTACAACTCTAGCCAATCATCTATGTGGAGAATGGATGTCGAAGAGAAGATTAGTAATCGTTTTTGTTGTGTTCTTTTAAAGATGCAAGTGTTAATATAAAAATATTTACGCTATTTAATGAGCATTGTTTCTGATATTTTTCATATTTGTCACTCCATGTGTCTTATGGATATCTTGGATACACATATGACAAGTGTTTAGTCTTCTTTGGCAAACCGGATGCTAACATATATATTGTGTGCATCTGACATTATTCATTCAGTACTAAAAGTGTAAGATCATGCACCTCTAACTAAAGTAGAATTCGTTAATGTGCGTGAAGACCTCCCTGCCATCATTGTTTGATTCAATTGTTGTGGGGGGCAATGAGGGTTGCACGCGGGGCAATTGGCTTGACACCTCTCCCTTGTGCGGTAACAATATTGGTCCTGTGGGTTGTTATCACAACAGTAACAGGGGTGATGATCCTCATCGCAGTTGTACCTCACACAAAATTCTATAGTGAACTTTTTCTCCCCTACCGATGTGTTCTGGACTATAACTGCACTTGAGCTTGTGTCCATAGATATAAGACTATTTTGGTAAGTCGTTGCGTCTCCTGCCTTGAGTAGCTCAGGACAACCTATTTGAAAATTGGGGCTCTTGCGTTTGTACCTTTGTTTTGTATTGAAATTATGATTTTACTCCTATTTTTTTGACTTTGTGAATTTACCCCTACTGTGCCATTCACGAAGCACCGGTTTATCCCTGCTCCGTCATCCACCCCTAACGGTGTTAACTTTTGTACCAAAGGACAAATATGCCCTTGTGATTTTATCCTCCCTCTCGCTCTGCGTCTCCCCAACCCGACACAAGGGGCGGCAGCGGCGGCCGCACTCTCTCCTCACCTCCCAGCGGCGTTCCTCCCCCTCCCTCCCCCTCCCTCTCCTTCTCCAGCCCGGCGGCGCCTCACCACTCCCCTCCCAGCGGCGTTCCTCCCCCCGGCGGCGTGGTGGCTGGAGCTCGCGGCGGCGCGGTGGCTGGAGCTCGTGGTGGCGCGGTGGTGAGGGCCACAGCCGCGTCCCTCGCGGCTCGAGGCGGGTGATGCGGCGGGAGGCGAGATCCGGCGACGCTCCTCCGCTCCCCCGGCCAGATCTAGTGGCGGTGTGGGGGATTGAGCCCTCTCTCCTCCCTCCGGCGATTGTGCGGTGCGTGGACGACGAATCCGGTGGCAGCTCGGCGCGGGGACGTCGGATCCGGTGGCGGCGCGGGGGAGCCCCCTATCTCCTCCCTCCAGCGACGACGCGGCATGGGGACCGAGGAGCTCCTCTGTCTCCTTCTCCGGCGGCGTGGATCTGGGCGAGGAGGTCCTCCCTCTCCCTCAAGCCCGCCGGCCATGCCGCGACGCCCACGTGCCTTTTCCCAAGCGTCGCGGCCGGGCACCGTTGCTGCCCTGCGCGCGCCGCGGTCGTGGGCGAGCGCCGCACCCCGCAGCCAGGCGCCACCGTCCCCCGCACAACGCGCCCCGCGGCTGGGACCGGCTGACGCCCCGCGATGCTTGCTAAGCTGACACCGTGTGGTTTGCCTGTGGCTAGACGAGCAGGAGGTTGAAGATAAGATGAGGGGCAACATGATCTTTTTGCCTCTGTTTGCAGGGATTTTGATTTTTTTTAATTCATTTATTCCATGTCCATCTAACAGACATCCAAACCAGGGGCAAACGGATGGTTTGTTTTAAAATAACAGGGGCAAAATCACAAAGTTGAAAAAACAAGGGCAAAATCACAATTGGACTGCTGGACAGGGGCAAGAACACCATTTTCCCTTGAAAATTTATTTTTATTATTAGTAGATACTAATATCCAATATATATCCATCATGAATTTTATATAATAAGGGTTTAACACAAGAAGGTGAAGTATACTTACCAGGCAATGTCAGGCGTCCGAAAAGCACAATTAGCAAGACGGGCATCGCATGCACAAGGCCTTCATCGCTACTCCTCATATTGGATCTCCTGAATTGACTGAAGTGCACCTGAGGTATGAGGAAGGATCAATATGGAATGCAACAAATACTTGAATATTTATATAAATAATAAGAACAAAGGGAATGGCTCATATATATATATATATATATATATATATATATATATATATATATATATATATATATATGCATCTATACCTAATATTAAAGTACAAAAGTTTCTCTCCCCTAAATTTGCGTCCTTCAACACTTCTCAGCACCTCGCTCTCCACCGTCCGCATCTCACTCCTGTCGTCCACACGTTTCTAACCCAAATACAATACAACTCCATGTTTTCAATCTAGAGCCAACAAAATCCAAATCTAACATGGGACCAAGTTTCAAACGGCACGTGTGTACCATGGTACGGGGGCTGATTTCAATATGTATATTCGAAAAGATGACACAGTCATTGCATAAATCTTCGAGCGGCAAGTCATCTAGATACCATGCAACAAACTGTAGATTAACGTGCAACCATGTTTGTTAAGCCGAAGTTCGCTTGTGAGTTCCATGAAAAGGAAGGTAGGGGGATACTATAGGGAGCATGTAAAAAATCGTTTGATCCATAAAAAATGTTCTATTGTAGAAAGCAATTTTCAATCATTTGCTTTGGTTCCAAACTCCACAAAAAGATAAGACGGCATCATGACAATAACAATAGCATGGGTTGGAGTCCTCGGATGGAGATCGATGAATCCCCAGTGCACGAGAGGAGGGGGAATCTGGCAGTTAAATATTTCAAATACACAAACAAGATTGAAGGGAAAAAAAACTCCCTTACCTCAGATGAACTCCTACTCCTATCCAGGGGCGATGAAGAAGGAATATAAGGAGTATCCTCTGCAGCCGCAATTTTATTGAAACAGCATGAGAAAAACCATCTCCTCATTTTATTCAGGAACAGTATCTATTTTTAGGTACTACATCCGATTAACATTAGCCTTGTCTTGCATGCCTCAATGAGTAGGTAGTTAGGTACGAGCACTGCTAGAGAACAGACTTTAGAACGATGTTCTAATTTGACATTAGCCTCGCTATTTTTTGCCGTCGGGACTAAAGGACCCTTTAGTCCCGGTTCGTAATACCAACCGGGACTAAAGGTCCCTGCCCAACGGTCGTCCGCGCGGCAGGGATCTTTAGTCCTGGTTTGGGTGATACCCCGGAAATAAATATTAATCTTTAGTCTCGGTTTGACCACCTAACCGGGACTAATTATGCCGGTCTATACACCGGCTCATTTCTTCCTCCCCGAGCCCGAGCCATTCCATTCAAACTCACTGTCTCTGTTCTTCAGCTTGCTGTTGTTCTTGCTCTCTCCCCCTCCATTGGTGTTGCTCTTCGATTTTGGAGGTAACAAACTTAATCCTCTTATGTTTTATCAGTAGCTTATCTCATTTTGCGATGTAGATGCATGTGTAACTTTATATGTTGGACTTTATTATAATTTTATATGTCATTTTTAGCTCAAAATCACATGATGATTTGCATATATGTTTGGATAAACAAAAGTTAAATTAGTTCATCAAAATCACGCCTCGCTCGTCCTCATTGAGCACGCGCCATCCTCGCCCCCGGCCCGGCTTACGTGATCTTAGAATTAATTTTTCCATGAAATGAAAAACTTAGAAAATAGTTAGAAAATTGTAGAAAATCCGTACTAGTTGAACTTGCGGACCGTGATCATCTCGGCGAGCATTTTCTCTGCCGAAAGCGGTAGCAGACGTCAAGGAGGAGCTTTGATTCTACGAGGAGAGCGGCAGCGGTCGTGGAAGACCGTGTTCCTTCCTCGTAGAATCGGAGCTCTTCCTTGAGCAAGTAATGCAGTGCCGTCCGGTGGAGAAATGCTCACCGAGATGATCACGTAAGCAAGGTCAACTAGTACGGATGATTATTTATTGAAATATGTTTTTGAGCTATGTGATTTCTATGTCATTTTTAGCTCAAAATCACATGATGATTTACAATAGTAAAATCACTTGATAGTTTGGTATTTTACTATTATACATAGTACATATTTCATGGTTTAGTTAGATAAATAAATAATTTTAGTTTTGTTTAAATATATTATTTTAGAAAATATGAAATTTATAGTAGTTTGAAAAAATAAGTATAGAAACTAGATGACAATCGGTACGGATCCTCGGCCTCTCGTCGTTCGGAACGAAGCGAGAGGCGAACTCCCTCTCATTATCTGGGCAAGTGTAAGCGGAAGATTGTGATGGAGTACCGAGTCAAGAGACGAGGGACCCAACAAGGGTCGTGTTTTCTACAAGTGCCCGATCGCGATGTGAGTTTCTTACGCATTTGATTATTATGGCTAATTGACACGCTTTTCTTGAATATTTTTGACTAAATATTTTTGGCTTTAATTTCAGTGGGAGGGCAATGGATGCGATGGTTGGTACTTGAGAGGAAGATTATGCTACATGCATGCGAGAATTAATTTCCGCTTCGATTGATGAGACGATGAGCCAAATAGGAGAAGCTTATTGATATTCAACGAGAAGAATGATTTGTGCTGTTTTTAGTTGCGTCACGATCACGAAATAATTATGTTACTGAAGTGCATTGTAGTTTTAGTTTGTTTAGTGATAGTTGGGATTGCTTACGTTGTAGTCGAGCTTAGTTAATTAATCAACCGTGTGTGTGTGTCATTTATGTTGTGTAATAAAATACTTAATTATGTTCAAGGTTTTCATAATTTGTCGTGTATACTGATTATGTCACGCCATTGGATGTACAATGCCGATCGCCACTCCCAAGACTTTATTGAGGGCTTGCACTATTTCTTAGGTGTGGCCGAGAGGCAAATAAGCGGGATGGTTTCATGTCTTTGTCCATGTGCCCTATGTAAGAATTTAAAGGAATATTCAAGCTCAATGAGTCTTCATTCACATTTGCTTAAGTCGGGTTTCATGTCAAACTATATATGTTGGACTAAGCATGGAGAAAGCGAGGTCATGATGGAAGAAGGTGAAGGAGAAGATTTAGACATTGATGACATTATTGCTCAATTATGGTGCCTTTGATGATACTACAATGGGGAGATGAAGAAGAGGTAGCGGTGAAGATGATCTCGATGATGCTCTTGGCGATGCCATTCGTGATGCACAACAAGAATGGGAAAGTGAAAAGAGAAAGTTAAGTTCGAGCGCATGCTTGAGGATCATAGGAAGTTGCTATACCCGACGGTAGAAGAGGGCAAAAAAGTTGGGTACAACAATCTTTGGAATTGCTACAGATGGGAAGGTAAAGAATGGTGTATCCGACAAGGCATTTGGGAATTTATTGAACCTCATAAAGAAGATGCTTCCGAAGCCAAATGAATTGCCCACCACTACGTCTGAAAGCAAAAAAGATTGTCTGCCCTTTGGGATTAAAAATCCAGAAGATACATGCATGTCCTAATGACTTCATCCTCTACTATGGCAATGAATACGAGAATTTGGATGAATGCCCGGTATGTAAAGCATCGTGGTATAAGATCAGGCGCGATGATCCTAGTGACGTCGAGGGTGAACAACGTCCTAGAAAGAAAATCCCTGCCAAGGTTATGTGGTATGCTCCTATAATACCACGCTTAAAACGTTTGTTCAGAAATAAAGACCATGCAAAGTTGTTGCGGTGGTATAAAGAAGACCGTAAGGTAGACAATATGCTGAGACACCCAGCTGATGGGTCCCAGTGGAGAGCGATAGACAGGGAATTTCCAGAGTTTGCAAATGAGGCTAGAAACTTAAGGTTCGCCTTAAGTACAAATGGTATGAATCCTTTTGGAGAGCAGAGCACTAGTCATAGCACTTGGCTAGTTACTTTATGTATCTACAACCTTCCTCCATGGTTATGCATGAAGCGGAAGTTCATTATGATGCCGATCCTCATCCAAGGTCTGAGGTAACCTGGCAACGATATTGATGTCTATCTGAAGCCATTAGTTGAAAAACTTCTAGTTTTATGGAACAAACCAGGTGTACGTGTCTGGGATGAGTACAAACAAGAACACTTTGACCTACGAGCAATGTTGTTCGTAACAATCAATGATTGGCCTGCTTTAAGTAATCTTTCAGGTCAGACAAACAAAGGATATAATGCATGCACACATTGTTTTGATGACCTTGACATTATATATTTGAAAAGATGTCGAAAGGTCGTGTACCTTGGCCATCGTCGATTCCTTCCTTTGAATCACCAAGTAAGAAAGAAAGGGAAGCATTTTAAAGGTAAGCCAGACCACCGGGAAGAAGCCTCATAACCAAACCGGGGAAGATGTACTCGCAATGGTCAAGGATGTGAAAGTAGTATTTAGAAAGGGATAAGGCAGTGAATCTGTTCCCAAAGATGCTAAGGGACACGCACCCATGTGGAAGAAGAAGTCCATCTTTTGGGAGCTACCCTATTGGCAAGTCCTAGAGGTCCGCAACGCAATCGACGTGATGCACCTGACAAATAATCTTTGTGTGAACCTGTTAGGATTCATGGGTGTGTACGGGAAGCCAAAGGATTCACTTGAAGCACGCCAGGACTTGCAGGGCATGAAAGAACAAGACAACCTTCATCCGGAGAAGACAGGATGATGTACGTCATTACTTAAGTCCCTAGCTAGCTACACGCTTAGCAAAGAAGAGAGGGACAACATGTTGAATGTCTAAGCAACATTAAGGTCCCATCGATTCTCCTCCAATATAAAGGGTATAATAAATGTGCGGATATAAGAAATTCCTAAACTTAAAGTCCCACAGTGCCACGTGCTTATGACGCAATTGCTTCCGGTTGCTTTAAGAGGAATTCTACCTCCACATGTACGTCTAGCCACGGTGAAGCTATGTGCATTTCTCAATGCAATTTCTCGAAGGCAATCAATCCGATTGGAACTAGCTACTCTACTGAATGATGTGGTTCAATGTCTTGTCGACTTTGAGTTGGTGTTCCTCCATCCTTCTTTAATATCATGACACACATCCTAGTTCATTTGGTGAAGGAGATTAGTATTCTTGGACCTGTGTTCTTACATAACATGTTCCCCTTGAGAGGTTTATGGGAGTCTTGAAGAAATATGTGAAAGTCTGTTCTAAGCTGAAAGGAAGCATCGCCTAGGGCTATGGAGCAGAGGAGGTCATTGAGTTCTGTGTTGACTTTATTCCCGACCTTGCCCGATTGGCGTTCACGAATCACGACACGAGGGAGACTTCGATGGTAAAGGAACTTTAGGGAAGAAAACATATATCGGCATAGAAGATGATTATTTCAATAAAGCACACTACACAGTTCTTCAGAACTCGTCATTGGTGCATCCGTACATCGAGATACATAAGGAGTTCTTACGATCCAAGTTTCCAGGGAAGACTAAAGCTTAAATTAGGCGTTAGCACATGGAAAGTTTCAGTGGTTGGTTGCGAAAAGAATGTCAAGGCGATGACAATATTGATGAGCAACTGTATTTGTTTGCTAGGCAGCCATCGTGGCATATCCTCACGTACCAAGGGTACAAGATAAATGAGAATACATTTTACACAGTTGCCCAAGATAAAAGGAGCACCAATCAAAATAGTGGTGTTCGCATAGATGGCACAGATCTAAATGGGAATATACAAACATATTATGGCCGCATAAAAGAGATATGGGAACTAGACTACGCACCTAATTTTAAAGTCCCTTTGTTCCGGTGCCAATGGGTGAAGTTTGAGGAGGAGGGTAACACGATCGACAAAAGGTATGGAATGACAACAGTGGACCTCAACAATATTGGATACAAAGAGGAACCATTCGTCCTTGCTGCCGATATGAGTCAGGTGTTCTATGTGAAAGACATGTCTACAAAATCAAAGAGAGGAAAAAACGAAGACATCAACTCAATGATCAATGAGCCAAAGCGCCACATAATTCTTTCTGAGAAAATAAATATAGTGGGAATTGAAGATAAGTCAGACATGTCAGAAGATTACGAAAGAAATGTTCGAATTCCACCCTTCATAGTGAAGAAAGATCCAAGCATCATGTTAAATGATTAAGACACTCCATGGTTACGACAAGATCATAACCAAGGGTCATACGTCAAGAAGAAATTCACTGTTGTGCCCGCATGATACAACGATGCATGTTTGATATATTATGTTTTAGAGACGGATATTATGTAATATGTTATGACTTTCACAATTGTAGATCTTGCTGAGATGATCAAACTTGGTATTCAGAGTTTTTTCATCTGAGGTCATTTAGTGTCTCATTTGAGCAAGTTTGACCAAGTCAAATTTGGTTAAATAAAAAAACAACACTTTGACTCTAGTATTATGAACTCTAAATGACTTCAAATTGAAAAGTTTTGAATACCAAGTTTGTTAAACTCAAAAAGGTCTACAATTGTTATTTTGGTCAACTTTCCATTTGAGAAAGTTTGGACGGTTCAAATTTGTGATTTTTAAATTTCGACGCCTACAAACTAGTTTTCGGGACCCTAGATTGTCTCAAATTGAAAAGTTTTGAGTACCAAGTTTGTTCATCTCATCAATATATACAATCCTTATATAGGCCATTTTTTCATTTGAGAAAGCTTGAACAAAATGTAGTTCAAATTTCACAAGTGTGTGACATAGTTTTAGAAAGTCTGAGATTCAAGAAGTTGTGACTAGTGTTTGATAAACATTTCTCAAATGGGAAAATGAGCTATGTAACAATTGTAGATCTTGCTGAGATGATCAAACTTGGTATTCAGAGTTTTTTCATCTGAGGTCATTTAGTGTCTCATTTGAGTAAGTTTGACCAAGTCAAATTTGGTCAAATAAAAAAACAACACTTTGACTCTAGTATTATGAACTCTAAATGACTTCAAATTGAAAAGTTTTGAATACCAAGTTTGTTAAACTCAAAAAGGTCTACAATTGTTGTTTTGGTCAACTTTCCATTTGAGAAAGTTTGTACGGTTCAAATTTGTGATTTTTAAATTTTGACGCCTACAAACTAGTTTTCGGGATCCTAAATTGTCTCAAATTGAAAAGTTTTGAGTACCAAGTTTGTTCATCTCATCAATATCTACAATCCTTATATAGGCCATTTTTTCATTTGAGAAAGATTGAACAAAATGTAGTTCAAATTTCACAAGTGTTTGACATAGTTTTAGAAAGTCTATATGAGATTCAAGAAGTTGTGACTAGTGTTTGATAAAAATTTCTGAAATGGGAAAATGAGATATGGAACAATTGTAGATCTTGCTGAGATGATCAAACTTGGTATTCAGAGTTTTTTCATCTGAGGTCATTTAGTGTCTCATTTGAGCAAGTTTGACCAAGTCAAATTTGGTCAAATGAAAAAACAACACTTGGACTCTAGTATTATGAACTCTAAATGACTTCAAATTGAAAAGTTTTGAATACCAAGTTTGTTAAACTCAAAAATATCTACAATTGTTGTTTTGGTCAACTTTCCATTTGAGAAAGTTTCCACGGTTCAAATTTGTGATTTTTAAATTTCAACGCCTACAAACTAGTTTTCGGTACCCTAGATTGTCTCAAATTGAAAAGTTTTGAATACAAAGTTTGTTAAGCTCATCAATATCTACAATCCTTATATAGGCCATTTTTTCATTTAAGAAAGCTTAAATAAAATGTAGTTCAAATTTTACAAGTGTGTGACATAGTTTTAGAAAGTCTGAGATTCAAGAAGTTGTGACTAGTGTTTGATAAAAATTTCTCAAATGAGAAAATAATCTATGTAATAATTGTAGATCTTGCTGAGATGATCAAACTTGGTATTCAGAGTTTTTTCATCTGAGGTCATTTAGTGTCTCGTTTGAGCAAGTTTGACCAAGTCAAATTTGGTCAAATAAAAAAAATAACACTTTGACTCTAGTATTATGAACTCTAAATGACTTCAAATTGAAAAGTTTTGAATACCAAGTTTGTTAAACTCAAAAAGATATACAATTGTTGTTTTGGTCAACTTTCCATTTGAGAAAGTTTGTACGGTTCAAATTTGTGATTTTTAAATTTCGACGCCTACAAACTAGTTTTCGGGACCCTAAATTGTCTCAAATTAAAAATTTTTGAATACCAAGTTTGTTAAGCTCATCAATATATACAATCCTTATATAGGCCATTTTTTCATTTGAAAAAGTTGTAGAACAAAAAATAATATATTTTCTTTATTTTTATAGGTTCAACAAAAATTTTCTGTAAATTTTGGTCAAAAACCGAGAAAAAATTGAAACATTGACGTTACAATAATGTGATAATAAATTTCCTATCGAATAATATTAGTTTTATTAATTTTAAGTTACAAATATATTTTTGCATTAACAAAATACTTAGTATTAGTAACATTTATATTCTATATTCATAAAAGAAATTAAAAACTTTAGGTTACAAAATTTTCCTATTTACAATAAATAATTAGTTAATCAATAGTATTTTTTAAAATAAATATTGCAAAGTATTGAAGTTGCTATGGAATTAATTGATTAACCTAGTATTAAACAAAATCAAAATCCTAGGCCTTTCCAATTCTGTTTGGTGGGTTGCCAAAATTTTCAGCCTTGATCTACCAGGGCCAAGAACCGGGACTAAAGGGTGGGCGGCAATTTCGGTGCCCGCCTAAAATACCTTTTAGTCCCGGTAACACACCAGCCGGGATTAGATGTCCTTAGTCCCGGTGGTGTTACCAGCCGGGACTAAAGGGTCCCGGCTATATATATATCGAACGCCTGCTCGTTCATCTTCGATCTCGCCTCAAATCGCTCAGCCCGCCGCCGCCATCCGTCGTCGTCGAGCTCGTCTCTCTCTACCAGCCGCCGTCGTCGTCGTCTACCCCCGGCCGGCGCCATTCTCCCGCCCACATCGCGCGTCGCATCCTGTCTCCGCCGCCGCAAGACCCCACCCTCCGTCCGCCGACGCCTTCCAGCCATACACGTACCCTCCGTCGAACTCTCGTGATCTCTTTGCTCTCGATCGGTCATGTTTTTTAGATTTTTTTACAAAGTCTCAATTTATGTTAGATTAAAATGTATTAAATTTTAATTAGTAGTTTATTGTTAGTTTTTAGTTATTTTTTAGATAGTTTTTGATATATGTTAGATTTAAATGTATTAAAATTTAATTAGTATTTTATTTAGATAGTTTTTTAGATAGTTTTTTATTATAGTTTTTGATATATGTTAGATTAAAATGTATTATCTATTACTAGTTTATCTAATTTCATGTTAGATTTATTTAATTAGATTTAGTAATTATATATTCTATCTCTCTATATATATTTAGAGAGAGATTCTATATGTATACATATGTACTTAATTATTTCTATATGTATATATACATGTACTTATTTTTATGTGTTGAGAGAGAGAGAGAGAAAATTGTATCTAGAGAGACATTCTATGTGTTATCACATGTATATCTAGAGATATAGACATATGCACTTATTTCTATGTGTTGAGAGAGAGAGAAAATATATTGTATCATTCTATGTGTATATATATACATGTACTTATTTCCATGTTTTTGGATCGAAAGTGTTTTTGATTCGATTTCAAAGCCTATACCATATTATTGTTTAACCTTATGAAATATTATGTGTTATTATATTTAATTGGATTTAGTAATTCTATATGTGTTATCACATGTACTTATGTTATGTACTATAATAATTCTATCTATGTGTTATCTTGAAGATACAAATGGCTGCTCCGGATGATAACTTGAGTGATGACATAATGGCGGATATTATCAACGTCGACACCAATGTGGATGTAGATGACACGAGTCAGTACTTTGCTGATTATGAGGATATCCTGAATATGTCGGTGGTTGAAGATCAACAAATTATCGCGCAAGAAAATACTAGCGAGGAATATTCGATTATTTATCATCTCTATAGATGCATGCGTACGTATATTTGTTGTTAATCATTGTGTTTCTACTCATGTAGCCGGTCTCTAGATCTACATCAACCACCAACAAAAGTAGGAAAGTCCGAGGGCCAAAAAAGCCATTAGAGGACTGTTTCATAATATCAGAATTCGACACCGACACCGCCAAACCATTGGGACCACATGCTCAGACATATGTCAATCAATGTGGGTTCATTGTAAGGGATAGGATCCCAGTTAGTGCTCGTGAATGGAAGCAGAAGATATCCGCTCCTAATGTTAGTTTTGTATCCGATCATGACAAGAACCTAGCTTGGAGAGATATCACTCAAAGATTTCACATTACAAGCGGATGATGCTTTGAAGGAGCTAGTGAGGATTGGACAATGAAGAAGATGGCAACATTGTTCTAGAGTTGGAAGAAGACATTGTATAAAAATTTATCTTGAAGAATGCTACGCGGATTTCAATGCTAAGGCGTTTGTCAAGTTGAATCCCATTGGGATGCCTTCGTAGAATACAAGACATCTCAAGGCAAGTGAGGAACGTGTGATGAGGAATCGGCGAGAATGCCCGGCGAAGCAATACCATCATCGCATGGGATCAGGTGGTTATAGGAGTGCTATTCCCAAATGGCGAGAACCTAGAAGCTGAGATTATCGCCAAGGGAATCATACACAGAAACAATAGAGAAGAAGCTGGCCTCAACGCGAAGAATTGATTCTCGCTCATGGGGAAAGCCTAGACCCGGACATCGGCAAGCTAATTTTGGCCAAAAAATTGAGAGAGCAACAGCAGAGACTAGCTCGTGCTAGGGAAGAAGGCGATAGTGGTGTTTTCAAGCCCAACGAGAGAGAAGGATGAATTGATATGTCCTAAAGAATCCCAAACACGTTGGTCGAACAAGAGGCTATGGGGTGGTTCGTGACTACACGCATTCCCAAAGACAAGGATACCTCTGAAGCCGCCAGAGAAAGAAGGATGAGGAGGCGAATCGAATCCGTGTATTGGAGCAATTTGTTGATGAGTCACGACAAGCATTGCTTGAATCACGTGAACGAAAAAATCTCTTGAGGCAAGAATGCAGGAGGAGATCAAGAGGCAAGTGCAGCTAGCAATGAGTCAAATGCAATCGCAATCAACGCCGGAGTCACCATTAGCCCCGTTGGTCGGATGAAAGCGCCAGTGCTTCTCTGAAGCGCCAGCTATTCAAGACGACGCTGGGTTGCGCTTCCTCGTTGATGACATTACCGAGCCTCTAACAACATGTGAGCTGCACATTCTAGATGATAATAATGCATCAATCATGGTGGTGTCAGGGTTGTATCTCCAATAGACCCGAACGAAGACACCAAGAATCCATGGGTCGATTATTCAACTTTGGATATGCTAGCGTCTCGGTCGATAGAGTGCTAAAAGGTTACAAACAATGTTCCTCTTGACATTGAAGGCGGTGATGGGGAGAAGACACTAGGAGAAGCAGAGAAGACATTTATTCAATGGCGCAAACGCTTCATCATCATTCCTAGGGCACCACCGCTTCCCCTACCTCACCCTAGGTACGAATGAAAGTGAATGAAATATTATTTTCCATTAATTTTCTATTGGCTTCAAAAATAATTGACACACAACTTGTTTTTGTAGCAGGGTCTCCCCCCAGCCTAGCCTAATCATTCATTCCCCATCTCATCACAGCGTCGCGGGGGGCGAGACGACTTCATCCCCATGGCGATCGCCAACTCCTACACCGGCCCCATCGCCTCCACAACGATCTCCAACTCCTACACCGGCCCCACCGCCTCCACAACGATCTCCAATGCCTCCATGCCGGTCTCCACCAACACCGGCCTCATCGCCTCCATGCAGGTCTCCAACACCGCCCCCACCCCCTCCACAGCGACGCACTACAAAGACGTCTAAGGTCCCGGCGACAAAGAAGACCCCGAGAAAAAGAGTTATTTCTCAAGAAATACTTCCTAAAAAGACTGATGAGCAAATAGCAGCTGAAGAAGACAAAAAAGTGAAAGATTTTTTTATAGATATCAAAAACAAGAGTCAAGCGAAGCTTAAGGAGAAGCCGTACTTTTACATACCACGAGATGTGCTGAGACAGAAGGTCGATGCTCACAAGAAAAAGATGATTGAACTTCGTAAACCTTCGCCACTATCAGACTATGACCGCTCCCTCGTGAAGTCACATGATGCAGATAAGAAAAGGAAAAGAGCATCAGGGAAGGATGTCCCACAGCTCGGACAACAGAAGCAACCAATGCAAAATCTTGTTGTTGCTAATGAATATGGTTCCAACATAGAAGTCTATCGACCAGACAACTCTGGAGAAGTGTCGGTTCAAGCCCTTAATGTTTTTTTGAAGATACTGGTTTAACCTTGGATCAATTGACGGGCAAAGCTCTAATCCAGAACCTAGAAGTTGATACCTGGAAGACTTATAGATATGGCAAAAGTCTGCATAACCCTCTGCGACTCTGAATGAATTGGATGCATAAATGTACTTGCTCAACAAGTGGTACATGCAAAGCGTGTGGCGAGGGTGAGCAATGGATCTTTGTCGATTTAGAGACCATAATTACTTCCGTGGCGATGACATCTTACATATTAGTTTCAAGAATTGCATCAACTATACCACTTGGACGCCTCTGGAGAAATCAATCATTAGCTCCTTTTGTTTGTAAGTGATTCTTACTTTTATTTAATAAACTCACTTCCATGCGTGCGTGTATATAATTATCCTCACATGTAACTTATATTTATATCTGATTCCGGATGTCGAGCTCTCAAAGAATACAAGACACCAAAGTTGGCTTCATTGATCCTTATATCGTATTCGAAATCGTATTATTGTCAAGGAGCGGTGGGTATCTCAAGCACAGGAGAATATCATGATGTTCTTCGTGAAGCGACCGCGACAAGACAACAATACTTTTCCCGTACAACTTTGAGTAAGTGTTAATAATAATGTAGTCTACACATTTTATGTAATATCAATACAACTTATATGCATGTACGTGTGTGTATAAACCAATGCAGGTTTCACTGGATACTCATTGTCATTGAGTTAAACTCAAGTCGGTTAGTAATCTTTGACTCGTTGAGAAAAGAGCGGGCACTATACCAAGATATGATAGACATTATCCAGGGGTAATTTCGATCTCTCGCGCACAACTATTATTGAATAGACTTTGCCATAATTTATTAACGATCGTACATTATTGGTCGCACAGGGTTTGGAAAGAGTTTATTCGGCAACATCGCAAGGATTGCAAGGCACCACTTAATGTAGTTGAAATACCAGTAAGTTGTACTATATACACTTGCCCACGTGTTTAATTACTATATCGTACTTCAATTTACGTGTGAGATGATGAGAATAATCTTCTTCTCATACAGTGGTGTTTGCGGCAGCAACCAGGTAATAACTTGTGTGGATACTACGTTTGTGAATTTATCACTGCGCACATAAGAAGAACTCCTAAAGATGTCCTCAGAGTACATATATATCAATTTTTATTTATTTTTAAATGAATATATATATGTATTAATACTTTTCCTTTTATTTCAAATGCAAGACTGAATGGTTGAAACGAAGGGTCATGCAGAAAGACCATCTGAAAGCAGTTCATGAGTCAATAGCAGGATTTCTTCTAGAAAAAGTGCTAAATCCCAACGGCGAGTTCTACTTTGATCCTAAGGAATAAATTATGTAAATTAAATGTTTATTGATATCGTTATTTTCGAGAACGAGATTATGAAAGTGTTGTATATATACATATATATATATATATCTATAATATATATAGGTTCATACTTTATTCGAATATAATAATGCTCGAGATGAGAATTAGATGTAATTATATGCGTGCATGTATTTATATTAGCAGCGTAGAATACGTACATAAAAACATATTATATATTAAACAAATACGTGTAACTGAAGTGAAAACAAATTAAACAAAAAAAAAGAAAAAGAAAATGAACCTTTAGTCCCGGTTGGGGTTACCAACCGGGACTAAAGGGTGCGGCCACGTTTGCTCGGCTGGAGGACCTTTAGTCCCGGTTGGTAACACCAACCGAGACTAAAGGTCCCTCTTTAGTTCCGGCTCGATGACCCGGGACTAAAGGTGACACCTTTAGTCCCGGGATCGTTGTCCCGGCGCGGTAACCGGGACTAAAGGCCGTTACCGCCCGGGACAACAAGTCCATTCTGTAGTAGTGAAGGTGGATCCAGCCTGCAATTCTAGGTACAGCGAATAGCCAGGCACATATGTTAAACTTAACCAATATTTGGTTGAATCATGTATGTTCTATTGTATTTATACTTATATCACATATAATTATTACAGCTTTAATGGTAAAAGGATCGTATAGGCAAACATACAAGGTTACTTCTTCTCACATGACAAACATGTAAGAATTTTTTCCACCATTTATATAGTTCACTGTAAATCAAATGATCAAATCACTTAGTACTAAAGAAGCTTTCCAGTTAAATCTACACAAGTATGGAATTGACTAGTGAATAACTCATTTTTCTACTCTCTCTTTTTTTTTTGCATCAACCCTACAACGATTTAACACACCATGCATGGGGTCATTTGCTTGCTCTTTAGCTTTTTTCAAAAATCTTCTCAAACTGAAATCTAGAAAAACAAATCATCCGATTTTGAAACCAGGTGATCCAAAATTTATGAGTGATCGAGTTTTGGCTATAGAGTGGTCCGTTTTTACTAATTTTTGGTGTTTTGCCCCGTCGTTTTGCTCGTTTAGCTCTAGATCATCCTAGTCGTGCTCCTAAGGCCAGTAGGTGTGTTGTGACCGTGTGATCCTTGAGAGAACTAGAAGGGACGCTTGGGTTGATCTTTGAAAAATAGCTTACATATCACTCGTTTGCTCAGTGAGAAATATTTTGAGGTTCCTATTCAACCCCTGGTCCCCTATGGCCCTATGGTTCTTCAACCCAACACCTTTGCAAAGGAAGTAGGAATTTGATCACAACCTGGAATGGGCTTGAAACTCTAAAACACCTTGAGGATTAAGTTCTCTCTGCAGATGGTGGAGGAAATGCATAACAGTGCAAAAGGATCTAAGAAAAGCTTTGAATGGCATAATGTTATTTTTAATAGAGTTAAATGCATGGGTGGTCCATCAACTTGCGCTCTAGTTTCACTTAGGTCCATCAACTCTGAAAATGGGTTTTTGGGTCCATAATCTTTGTTAGTGGCATATTCCTAGCCCATACCCTCTTTGTTTCAATTTTTTAACTGACGTGTGTAAGTGCAATCAAGCTCTATTGTGGGTTTTGGTATTGATGACCACCAAATTAGAGGACTAATGAGATTTATCGAGATGACAAGCAGGGAATCAAAGAATAAGGATGATGAAAAGGTTGCAGGTGTTCTAATTATAAAAGGTGGCCAGACCTAGCTCAAGGGAGGTTTAAATTCTTTTATGTTTTGAATTTGAGTTTAGGAAAAGCCATACTATCAAGAGGAGATTTTAGAACAGTTGGTCAACTGTTGAATCAGATGCTCAAATTCACAGATTTACATCCTTCCACCTAGTCAAAACAGTCATCCAAATTTTATATCATATTACCTGTTTTGGCTAGGCGGCAGTCTTGGCTGCTAAGAAATGGCGATCTTGCCCTTAACCAACCGTTGGGCTCGGGGTATTTATACCCTTCAGGCCCTACTGGCGGACTAGAGGGGGTGAATAGTCTTTTCTAAAATTAATCGCGTCGCTAACCTATATAAATGCGGAATTAAAACAATCGGTCTAGCCAAGACTACACCCTTCTATATATTTCACTAGCACCTTGCCAAGATACTAATTATGCAACTAAGGTGCTTAGGGCTAGCTAGAGCTCTCCTAAACAATTCTAGGAGCAAGGTCACACAAACCTATGCCACTAGTACTTTAAGCAACAAGGGCTCTCCTACACATGCTAGTAAGCAAAAAGCACAGAGCCAACTAAGCTCAACCAAAGCTCAATAACAAGGCAACCAATGCCTAATTAGAGAAGCCTCTTAGCTTGTGACTAACAAGGTTACTAAAACCAAATTAGCCACGCTAAGAGAGCTCTTCTCTACAAGCAAGAAGGTAACTAGTAAGCTACTAAGAACTAATTACAAAGCAACTACACAAGCTTAAGATATATAAAAGTAATTGCAAGTTTGTGTAATGGGGATGCAAACCAACGGGAAGAACAAGGTTGACACGATGATTTTTCTCCCGAGGTTCACATGTTTGCCAACACTTTGTGTCGACCCACTTGGTCCTAATTAGCATCACCCGCTAAAGCCCGCACGTCCGGGCACCGCAAGAACCTACCCCTTGGTGAGGGTAGCTCAATGACACGCTTTACTAAAGTTGCTCTTGTTGACTCTGGGCGACCACAAGTACCCCTCACAAGCACTTCTCAGGAGCACCGCACAAGCTTTTTGCGGGCTTGTAGACCACCACCAAAGCCGCTCAGGTGGCAACCTCCAAGAGTAACAAGCATTGTTGCAACCTCCTAGTTCAACCTCACGATGCAATCGCACTAGAATCGCTCACTCACACAATCGAATGATCACTATCAAGTATATGTGTGATGGAGGGCACACTCACAAGCATCACTAAGTCCCTTGAGTTCTCACTCTCTTGATTTGAGGCTAAACTAGCGAGGCAAGGACACTCCGGTTGTTAGTGGCAAGCTCAAGCCCACGTGTCCTGATTCCAGGTCACTTGACTTGTCCGGACACGGCAACCTTTCAAGATAGTTGGACCTCGACTTAGTGCGTCCGGTCAACCTTGACGCGTCCGGTCACCTCCGAGTCATCGTGACGACTAGCGTCCGGTGCATTCAATCCAAGAAACTTTCATCTTCAAGACTTCACTCATTTTCACTTCTAACTTCATCACCCTTGCTCCAATGTACTAACCACAAGAACTTGCATCGGCGCCAATAGAAAATAGGCATTCTATTTTCTTAGTGGTACACCACCATGTGTATGTGTTAGCATTTTCACAATCATTCCCCAAAGGATGTTAGCCACTTTGCCACGCCACTGGCAAAGTTTCACTCGAGTGGCACTAGATGACCGATATGCAAACAAGTTTGCCCCTCTTGATAATACTTAAACCGGCTTCTCTACACACCTAGACCGTGAAATGAAATGCCCTAGGTTATACCTTTGCATTCCATTCCATCTCCTTTAATGTCGATGCAACACATTAACACGATCAACAATGATATGTCCACTTCATATCATCACGTGATCATATTGGTTCATCGATCTTGACTTCACTTGCCCTTCACCGTTGCCATCTCCATCGGTGCGCAAGTCTTGCTCAAGCTTCACCGCCATGCATGGTCCATCACTCAAAAGCCTTTGACTTGCCCTTCACGCTTGTTGGTCCATCAAGCCAAGTTTCTTCTCCACCTTGATCACATGACTCAATATCATGTCTCATGTGCAATAAGCTCCTTCATCATCACATGTGTGAGCTTTGCAACATCTCCAAGCCATTTTCACCTCCATGGCATATGTTGCTCATACACATGTACACGTGGACTAATCACCTGTGTATCTCACATAAACACAATTAGTCCACCTGAGTTGTCACTCAATTACCAAAACCAACAAGGACCTTTCAATTCACAGCGGTCATCTTCTCCATTCACTCACTCTGCTAGGCCTAAAGCTCACCCTCTCCTCCATTGTTGCTCCTCCATCCCTCAAGCTAATCCTTGATTCCAACCATCAAAACTTGAGAGAAAAGGCAGCAAAACTCGATTGGAGAGGAGATCCACTTGATTCCCAAAGTCTAAGAGCATGGTGTTCACGTTTGGCCGGCGGTTCTAGGGTTTGTTACTCTTGGAGCTTGCTCCTAGCCGGCTAGGCATCACCCTTGAACTCATGTGGCAGCCTTTGGGAGGCTTGTAACCTCATTCAAAAGCTAAAAATCACCCCTCACTTCAAGAGTTCATCTTGATTTGAAAGCAAGCCTTAGTGGCAAGCTCAAGCCTTTTCTAGCTTCCTCAACAACATGGACTTAGGCAAACCTTAGTGGTGAGCTAAACCATGGGATAAATTTTGTGTCTTGCGTGCTTCTTCTTTACTATACTTGTTTTTACTTTATTGCTAGCTGTTGTTAGGGTTTAGTTGCTCGATTCACTTTTGTGTGAAGTTTCTGTGGTATCCAGTCTTCGAACTGGATCTTGACTCTATATTATAGGATTAATCGGCTAGTGGGGTCAGGTTCATCTCTGTTAAATCTCAACTGTGTTAGATTATTTTTTAAGTAAGCGACAGTGCAGAAGTAAGGCGGCCTGCTTCCTTCATTCTACAAGAGAAGTTTCAATTTTTTATAGGCCTATTCACCCCCTTTCTAGGCCTTCTTTATCTTCCAAGATCCTACAAGTGGTATCAGAGCGAGGTTGCCAGAGTAACCACGTGAAGTATGGAAGAAGGAGAAGGTTCAAAGAAAGCAATGAGCTGTCCATGTCCACAGCAAGTGATGCCACCATTAAAGAACCCAAGACCACCGATGCCGAAAGAAGAAAGATAAGAAAAGAAAGAAAAGCCACCAAGATCGCAACAAGAGAAGCTAGAGAAAAGAAGAAGGAAGAGCAACGGCTCAAAGACAAGAAGAAGAGAAAAGAAGCTAGAAGAATCACAAGAGAGGCAAGAGCTAAGAGAAGAGCAGCAAGAGCTAAAGAGCAAGAGAAGAATGAGTATGATGCATCATCTAGTGAGCTCTCTAGTAGCTCGGACAATGAAGATGATGATGTGTCATACCATGCTTCAAAAGATAGCAAGGAGGTGAAGAGCAAGGACAAAAAGAAGGATAGCAAGGACAAGGGCAACAACAACAATAAGAACAAATATGCCGCCGTATCCTTTAACTATTCTTATTTGTCTAACCATAACAAGAAATCTTTTATCAATGTGCCCGCGGGCAAGTTGCCTCATTTTGATGGGACAAACTTTGCCAAGTGGAAGCACTTGATGAGTGCTTATCTTGTAGGTCTTCACCCCGGTCTTTGGGAGATTGTGGTCAATGGAATGCAGCCACCGGAAGATCCCAAAGCACCAACAAATGAAGAGCTAGCTGCTATCCATCTCAATGGCCAAGCCACAAGTATTCTTTTAGTGCCTTGGATGGAAATGAGTACAACCGAGTGATGAATGTCAATGTTGCAAAATAGATTTGGGACACTTTGCATCTAGCACATGAAGGTGTTGATAAAGTAAGAAAGGCAAAGATCGATTTATTGATGGCCAAGCTCAATAGGTTTGTGATTGTTGATGGAGAGGGGCCACAAGAGATGTTTGATAGATTGATGACCTTAGTGGGCAATATTAGAGGCTATGGATGTGATGAGCTTGATAATCACAAAGTGGTGAAGGTTATGTTGGAAGCTTACTCACCAAGAAATGAGACCGTAGTCACCTTAATTAGAGATAAGAAGAAGTTTAAGTACTTCACACCAAATGATATGCTTGAAAGATTGTTGACATTTGACATGCAAAGAGAAGAAGCAAATGAGAGGAGAAGACTTGGTGAGTTGTAAGCCAAGTTAGAAGGCATGAAAATCAAGGAAGTGGCTCTCAAGGCAAATAAATCAAGCAATCAAGGCACCTCCAACAAGGCAAAGGGCAGCAAGCAAGCATCAACAAGTAAACCCAAGGAAATCAAGCCAACTCCACAAAATGATGATCCAAGTTCATCCTCAAGTGAAGATGAAGATGATGGGGCTAATTATATGAAGATTGATGACATGGCTTTGTTCATGAAAAGCTATCACAAGGGGTTGAAAAAGAATGGGTATAAGATAGTGCAAAGAAGGTTTCCCAACAAGAAGAAGAGGACTTGCTATAATTGTGGCAGGATGGAGCACTTTGTTGCTAAGTGTCCCTATGACAAGAAAGAAAACAAATACAAGAGGGACAACAATGAGGGCAAGCATGAACACAAAAAGAGATACAAGCAAATGGGAGAGGCACACATTGGGCATGAGTGGGACTCAACTAAGGAGTCAAGTGAAGAGGATGTCAAGGTTGCAACTGTGGCTATTCAAAAGTCATCCTTTACACCAAGGCTCTTCAACAACATGTCCGATGATGATGACCACCGCTCCACTCACGTTTGTCTTATGGCAAAGGGTGAGAAGGTAAAACAAAGAGCCAAATCTCCTCCACCTCCTAGTGACATCTCTAGTAGTGAACTTAATGATTCTAGTGATGATGATACTAGTGATGTTGAGAAATATGCTAAATTGACTAAGAAGTTAGATTCTAAAATCCAAGCTCTTTATTATGAATCTAATGGAGGAATTAGAAAATGTCAAAGCCAAGCTAGCCGATAGAGATGATTATCTTGAGGAAACCGAAAAGATGTATATTGGCTACAAGGAAGCTCTTGAGTTAGAGAGAAGTGAGTTGGACTCTTTGAGCAAGGCCTTGGCCGAAGAACAAAGAGAACATGCCCTCACAAAGAAGGCAAATATTGCACTCAATGACAAGTATTGTGTCTTAATTGAAAAGCACAACAAACTTGAGAAGCAATATAACCTTCTATGCGAGAGCACCTCACATCCCTCCAACACAAATGACACTTCTATTCCCTCCACTAGCCAAGGATGTGGAAGATGCTATAATCTTGACTTAAATGTTCATTCCACTAACCTTGCAAACTTGGAGGTTATGAAAAAGGAGATTGCTAGGCTCAATGCTATATTAGAAAAAAGGTGCATGGAAGGAAAGAAACATGCTGGTGGCAAAGGTGAAAAACCAAAGAGGCCACAATACAAAGATGAAAGAAATCCACGCATCAAAGATGGGCTTGGACACACTCATGGAGGTAAAACCAATGGGAGAAAGGTAATCAATGGATATGAGTGTGTTCAGTTCATGAGCAAAGAGCAGGAAGGTACAGATATGTCTGCACAGATGGTGGCACAAGGCCAGCCCAGAGCAGCACCGCGGCCTATGGGCGGCAGTGCCGCTGTGAAGGGCGGTAGTGCCGCCCCCCACAGAAAAGGGAAGACCACCTCCTCCTCCTCTGCTCATGTCAAGCCCAAGAAGAAGGTGTCTCATCCAGAGCAGGTTGTCTAGAAACCAAAGAAATCTATCTGGGTCACTCCAAATAGATATACTTATCAACCAAAGGCAAAAACACCTCCTCAATGTTTAGATTCTAACTTTGTTTTGCAGCACAACAGCAAGGGGGAGGTGTTTGCCAAGTTTGTTAGAAATAGTCGAAATGTTTATCATAATGCTTTCATTTGGGTTCCTAAAGTTCTTGTGACTAACATGCAAGGCCCCAAGAATATTTGGGGACCTAAAACTAGGAACTAAACTTGTTTTGCAGGCATACTCCTCCGATGGGTCAAGTTGGGTGCTTGACAGCGGCTGTACAAATCATATGACCAAAGAAAGGAGTATGTTCTCATCTTACTCCCCAACTACAAATTCAGATGAGAATATCATATTTGGTGATAATTCAAAAGGGGGTGTGATTGGACTTGATAAAGTAGCTATTACATTTGATCATTCAATTACAAATGTCTTACATGTTGATTCCTTGAAGTACAATCTGCTGTCCGTTTCTCAATTGTGTGGGATGGGCTACAATTGTCTCTTCACGAATAAGGGTGTGGAAGTCTCTAAGAGGGAGTATTCCTCTATTGTCTTTACAGGTCACCTCAAGAACAAGCTTTACCTAGTTGATTTCAACAAAGGAAAAGCTAAGCTTGAGACCTGTTTAGTGGCAAAATCTAGCATGGGTTGGCTATGGCATTGCCGACTGGCTCATGTTGGGATGAGGAACTTGGCCAAACTCCTAAAAGACAACCACATCCTTGGACTAACCAATATTCAATTTGAGAAAGACATGATTTGTAGTGCTTGCCAAGCCGAAAAGCAAGTAGGTGTACCTCACCCACCAAAGAACATCATGACTACCACACAATCGTTGGAGTTAATTCATATGGATCTCTTTGGACCGGTCGCCTACATAAGTATCGGGGGTAATAAATATGGTCTAGTTATTGTTGATGACTATTCCCGTTTCACTTGGATGTTCTTTGTTTATGATAAGTCCCAGGTGCAAGAGAAAGTCAAGATATTTGTGAGAAGGGCACAAAGGGAGTTCGGTCTTCCTATCAAGAAGATAAGGAGTGATAATGGGACCAAATTCAAGAACACTCTAGTTGAAGAGTTTCTTGATGATGAGGGCATCAAGCATGAGTTTTCAACTCCTTACACCCCTCAACAAAATGGTGTAGTAGAGAGGAAGAACCGTACACTTCTTGATATGGCAAGGACAATGCTAGATGAATACAAGATGTCGGACCTCTTTTGGAGTGACGCCGTCCACCGCTTGCCATACCATCAACCGTCTCTACTTACACAAGAAACTCAAGAAGACTTCATATGAGCTTCTAACCGGTAACAAACCAAATGTGTCTTACTTTAGAGTGTTTGGGTGTAAATGTTTTATACTTAACAAAAGACCCAAAACATCTAAATTCGCACCTAAAGTTGATGAAGGTATTCTTCTTGGTTATGGATCAAATGAGCATGTCTATCGTGTCTTCAACAAAACCATGGGTAGAGTTGAAGTCACGGTAGATGTGACATTTGATGAATCTAATGGCTCTCAAGTGGAGCAAGTTGATTCAAGTGTTGTAGGAAAGGAGGATCCACCATGTGAGGCAATCAAGCAAATGGCTATAGGCGATATTAGGCCACAAGAAGATCAAGCCACTGATTATGAAGATCCCCAGGCTGTTGCTGCACAAATTTTCGCTAACGTACTCCATCGAAAAGGGCAGCACTCACCTGCTGAACATTAGCAGGGCGGCAGTGCCGCCCCATCCAACTCAGCAGCAGCTCCTTCAACTCCTACTTCATCACCTCAAGGACTCAACCTAGAGCCTATCTTTGAACAAGAAGAGGTTGGAGGTTCAAAAGAGGAACAGGGAGGTGTTGAGCATCCAAGGCTACGCCAAACCATACAACGGGATCACCCCATGGACAACATCCTTGGAAGCATTCGAAAGGGGTAACAACTCATTCACATTTAGCAATTTTTTGTCAATATTACTCGTTTGTTTCCTCTTTGGAACCTCTCAAGGTAGAACAAGCACTTGGAGATCCGGATTGGGTCATGGCCATGCAAGAAGAGCTCAACAACTTTGAAAGAAATCAAGTGTGGAAATTGGTGGAAAGGCCCAATACCAATATCATTGGTATCAAGTGGGTCTTCCGCAACAAGCAAGATAAAAATGGTGTGGTGACAAGGAACAAGGCAAGATTGGTGGCCTAAGGCTTGGACTTTGAAGAAACATATGCTCCGGTGGCAAGACTTGAGGCAATCTGAATGCTTTGCCCATCATGACTTCAAGTTGTACCAAATGGATATCAAGAGTGCATTCCTCAATGGCCCAATACAAGAGTTGTATGTGGAGCAGCCACCGGGATTTGAAGATCCCAAATTTCCCCACCATGTCTATAAACTTCAAAAGGCGCTCTATGGGCTTAAGCAAGCACCAAGAGCATGGTATGAATGCCTTAAGGAATTCTTGCTCAAACAAGGCTTTGAAATAGGCAAAGCCGACCCTACACTCTTTACTCACAAAGTTAGAAATGATATATTTGTGTGCCAAATATATGTCAATGACATAATATTTGGTAGTACTAATCATGTGTATTGTGATGAGTTTAGTAGGACTATGACTAAGAGATTTGAGATGTCCATGATGGGTGAGCTGAAATTCTTCCTTGGATTTCAAATCAAGCAAATGAAGGAAGGGACGTTCATTAGCCAAACCAAATACACCCATGATATGCTCAACAAGTTCGACATGGTGAATGCCAAGCCTATCAAATCTCCTAGGCCAACTAATGGACATCTTGATCTAAATGAAGAAGGGAAAGCCATCGATATCAAGGTATATCGTTCCATGATTGGTTCTTTACTTTACTAATGTGCATCTAGGCCGGACATAATGCTTAGCGTGTGCATGTGTGCTAGATTTCAAGCTAACCTAAAAGAGTGCCATTTAATGGCCGTTAAAAGAATCTTGAGATATTTAGTACACACTCCTAACCTTGGCTTGTGGTATCCCAAGGGCTCTAAGTTCAATCTACTTGGCTATTCGGATTTCGATTATGCCGGTTGCAAGGTAGATAGAAAAAGCACTTCGAGGACATGTCAATTCCTTGAACGGTCCCTAGTGTCTTGGAGTTCTAAGAAACAAAATTGTGTAGCACTTTCCACCGCCGAGGCCGAGTATGTTGCAGCTGGTGCATGTTGCGCTCAACTACTTTGGATGAGGCAAACTCTTCGTGATTTCGGATGTCAATTCACCAAAATCTCACTCTTGTGTGACAATGAAAGTGCCATAAACCTTGCAAACAATCCCGTAAGCCACTCAAGAACCAAACATATAGACATCCGACATCATTTCTTGAGAGACCATGAAACCAAAGGAGATATCGAAATTCATCATGTGAGCACCGAAAAACAACTAGCCGATATCTTCACTAAGCCTCTCGATGAGTCAAGGTTTTGTGCTTTGTGTAGTGAGCTAAATATACTTGATTCTCGTAACTTGGTTTGAAATATAGCACACCTCTGTTTGACTACCTAGTAATATAGGAAAATGATTTTAAAAGATATTATATTGTGTTTCAAAATCATTTCAAAAGGCCAACTAAGTGTCATGACCATTGTCTGTATTGTTGATTACTTACTGGTCATGATATTTAGAGAATATATATCCTTCTCTCCCAGCCGACGCCGACGCCCGTGCTTCTCTCTTCCTCTCTCTCAAGCACATGTCGCCGTCGTTCTTTGCGGACTGCCACCCCGACAGTGCCGCCCCTGCAGCCGGCCGAGACTCTTCTTCGCTGGTCACTGCAGGAGGCTCCTGGCCGAGCCATTTCTTCTCTTCTCCCTCCACTCCAACAGTTTGGAAGCAAGGTGAAACCCTAACCCCATTCGATCTATGCAATGTGAAGCTTCTAGTCATGTATTTCAGTTTTTAGGGGGGGTATGAAGGGTTTGGAAAGGTTTTTGATGGTTGAATCGAGTTGATTTTGGATTTCACCGGTTGGATGATTTTGGGGAGAGCGGCAATGCCGCCCATGGGACCATTAATGGCATCCCTAGCAGATTCTAACTGCTATACTCAATCTCACAAATCCGATGAAGTTCAGAATAGATTGGATTCATTTATCAAAAATTATTACTAAAGTTTTTCATACTCAATCTTTCAAATTCATGGCTAGGGTTTCATGTATTATTTGCTTAGACTGTGATTCTGAAATTGTAATGATGAATAGACAATGTTGGAAATAGGATTTAGCCAGAACGAGAAAATTGAGGATGAAATAGTGAAGCAACTGAGGGCGGCAGTGCCGGCCTCAGGGGGCGGCAGTGCCGCCCTACCATGCTGACTCCAAATCCAGCAAAGCTTCCTGATTCATCTTCAAAATTCTTTTTCTTGTTAAAACCTGCTTGTAGGTGTGTCTAACTCATTATCTTATACAATTTCTTATCAAGTCTTATTTAATTACATAGATGGACCAAGGAAAAAGGAAGGTGTTGACAACCAAGCAAAAGGTCAAGAGAGGCAGGGGACAGGCAAGCTATACTGACAGAGACAGAAATCTTGATGAAGACCTTGCTGAAGAGGAAAATATTCAGAGGATGGTAAGAACCATTCGTGTGTGGCCTGATTCTCCTTTACATCTTTCATAGTTTGATAGCAGCTACATGAGAGATAACACTGATAGGTTCAACCTCATACCTCCACAAAACAGTGATGGTCATAGAGTTATTGATTATTCCATGAGTTGGAAGAGGACAGATGAAGCTAGAGAGATTGATCCCTACTCCTCTGATAGATCCGATGGCATTGATTATAGATTTTGGAATGCTTTCCAATCTAATTTTTATACTACAGCCATTCTATTCAAGTCAAAGGGCAAGATTAGCAAGATACAGTACATTGACTTTGGTGACTTGGAGAGCAGGAATGATCATTAGTTTGCTAAAGGCAATCAAGACATGTGACCGCTTTGAGATGACAGACATCATGAGTTTTAGGTATGATTGGAACAGGGAGATTCTTGCTCAGTTTCATGCCACTTACTTTTGGAAACAGGGAAATGGATGAGCTTCATTAGATGATTGATGAACGACATTATCGCATTGATTTTGTCACCTTCTATCGTATTCTTGGTTTTGGTCACATCCACAGGGGATATGAAAGGATACATAATGAGTGTCGTCTTGAGCCAATGGAAGTAAGCTTCATGTGGGAGGATCAAAATCTTGCAGTTCCTGATTGGTCAAGGACAAAGCTCAAGAGCTTTTATTACATCATGAACAATCTTTTTAGGATCACTCTCAACCCTAAAGACAATGCAATAGATTTGAATAGCTATATTACTAATGTGTTGTCTAGGTTTCCCAGCAGTGAAAAGTTTAATGTTCCAAGATTCATTTGGGTTGAGCTAGCTTATGCCATAGATGATGGGAGGAGATCTTTGCCCTATGATCCTTACCTCATGTTTATAATTGAGAGAGTAACTAGCATGTGGTTCCCTAAGGATTGTGAGCATACTATTTACAAGATCAAGAAGACCCATGGTGGCTTAGGGGGACTTGGTTCAGCTACTCAGCACACTAGTTCTGGAGGACTTGGAGATAGTGGGGCAGCAGGTCTTCACCCTTTTGGGGCTGCACAGAGAGATATAACTGAGCCATCCAGGGCTAGGGAACAAAAGAAGAAATCAAAGTGGGGAAAGATGAGTGCATAGATGAAGGCAATCTTTGCTCATTGTGCATATACTTCTCAGACTGTTTATGAGGATAGGATGGAGAATAAGGAAGTTGTGAGGCATGCTAGGGAGATGGCAGGGCTGCCACCACTTCCACCAGTGCAGTCGCCACCTCGCCTTTCTTCTTCTGATGAGGAGCAGGATCAGTCACATGAGCACCATGATGAGCAGCAGGATGATCAGCAACATGAGCACTCATATGAGCCATTCAGTTAGTACTATGGATACCCATAGGGGCAGCATTTTGAGGATCCCCCAATGCAGCAGGACCTTGGTGCAGAGATTCACCCTACAGAGGCCAATCCACAGGTACAGGCAGCTTTGTTTTGCACATACTCTAGGAGACCGCGTCCTTCGATGGATCAGGCAGGGACTTCTACTTCAGCTGGGGCAGCACCTCCACGACGTTCAACACGCTTCACTTCACACACCCATGTTGCTGGACGTGCCCGCGTCGACTCCGACAGTGATGAGTGATTTCTCTTCTTTTTCTTCTCTTTTTAGTATTTGATGCCAAAGGGGGAGAAAATTAGAGGGGTCAACAAGTTTTTCGACACCATGTGTTCTTTGCTGCTGTGCTTGATGTTTGGATCCGTTGAGAGTAGTTAGGTTGTGAGTTTGAGAGTCGCTCAAAACTCTATTTTATGAAATTATGCTACTGTGTGACTTAATTTGCTTCGGATATGGATATGTATTCATGGTTACTATTTTAGCTTATCATATTTTGAGTTTAGATTGTTTTATATACATATGATCTTCTGTAGGAATCTGATTGCTATCTGACTAGTATGGTTAGGACGGCAGTGCCGCCTTGTGTTGTAAACCTATCATATGCATCACGTTTATTCCTATGACACTTTGCTCAGCACTCCACAGCAGGCATGGATGTAGGGGGAGGCTCCCATCACACCTAAAATGTGAATCATGGCCTTTTATGCTAAATTGAGAATTCAAATCTTTATTCACATATTTAGGGGGAGGCTCCTACACCCATGGTTCAAAAATCTCAGTTTAGATTTCATATCATTTGTAAGCTCTAATTGGGTTGTCATCAATTACCAAAAAGAGGGAGATTGTAAGTGCAATCAAGCTCTATTGTGGGTTTTGGTATTGATGACCACTAAATTAGAGGACTAATGAGATTTATCGAGATGACAAGCAGAGAATCAAAGAATGAGAATGATGAACAGGTTGCAGGTGTTCTAATTATAAAAGGTGGCCAGACCTAGCTCAAGGGAGGTTTAAATTCTTTTATGTTTTGAATTTGAGTTTAGAAAAAGCCGTACTATTAAGAGGGATTTTAGGACAGTTGGTCAACTGTTGAATCAGATGCTTAAATTCACATATTTATATCCTTTCACCTAGTCAAAACAGCTAGGTAAATTTTATATCATATTACATGTTTTGGCTAGGGCGGCAGTGCCGCCCTGTTAAGAGCAGTAGTGCCGCCCTGTCAAGAGCGGCAGTGCTGCCCTTAACTGACCGTTGGACTCGGGGGTATTTATACCCTTCAAGCCCAGCCCACAACGGTCATCTTCTCCACTGACTTACTCTACTCGAAAACAGACAGAACCAAAGCTCACCCCTCTCCTCCATTGTTGCTCCTCCATCCCTCAAGCTAATCCTTAATTCCAACCATCAAAACAGAGAGAAAAGGCAGCAAAACTCGATTGGAGAGGAGATCCACTGATTCCCAAAGTCTAAGAGCATTTGGTTCACGTTTGGCTGGTGGTTCTAGGGTTTGTTACTCTTGGAGCTTGCTCCTAGCTGGCTAGGCGTCGCCCTTGTGCTTGCCAACTCGTGTGGTAGCCTTGGGAGGTTTGTAACCTCATTCAAAAGCTAAGAAATCACCCCTCACTTTAAAAGTTCACTCTCTTGATTTGAGAACGAGGGTAAGGCAAGCCTTAGTGGCAAGCTCAAGCCTTTTGTAGCTTCCTCAACAACGTGGACTTAGACAAACCTTAGTGGTAAGCTGAACCACGGGATAAATCTTGTGTCTTGCGTGCTTCTTCTTCATTATACTTGTTGTTTACTTTATTGCTAGCTGTTGTTATGGTTTAGTTGCTCGATTCACTTTTGTGTGAAGTTTCTGTGGTATCTAGTTCAAAGACTGGATCTTGACTCTATATTGCAGGATTAATCAGCTAGTGGGGTTAGGTTCATCTCTGTAAAATCTCAACTGTGTTAGATTATTTTTCATAGAGCGGCAGTGCCGCCCTATAAGGCCGGCAATGCTGCCCTCTCTAACAGAGTTTCAAGTTGAATTTTTACATGCCTATTCACCCCTCTCTCTAGACCTTCTTTATCTTCTAGTAGATCCTACAACGTGGCACCTCCAGGTCCAGTTGGACGCCGCACACACGCATGCAGGTGCATGCATGGCTCTCGGCGCACACTGTTTAACCGTAGTTGTTGGTCGGAATTCACCTAGTCATTCTGCTCCCTCTCTCTCCAATCCTTCATGTTGATTCACCGCCGCTACCGAGCACTTGGGATACGATGCGTTGCTTTGTCTGGCCAGTGGCCACACCCTGCACCGGACTCGTCGTGTCGGGCATCCACCGGAGGAGACGGCCGTGGGAAAGAGCTACTGCACTAGGAGTAGCTCCTCCTCCCAGATGCAGAGGAGGGCAGAGTGCTGATGTGCCACATAGAAGCGGCTGCAGCGGGCGGCCAGACTCGCGAGTAGGAGCGGCATCGTCGTCTCTCACTTGGATCGACCAGAGCTCACCGACGCTTCACCATGCTGCCCATCGGCCATCCGCGCTAAGCCCTACTCTGCGCTCAACACCCTTCGCGCTCGTGCTCGCATCCCACCACGGAGGCCTTCGCTCACGCTCCTCCAACTCCCTAGCCGCGCCGCTCCAAGATCTCGTGTCGGCTGCCGCCATGAGCGACGCGCCGTGCCACAATGGCCGCTCCGTGTGGGGCGACTGGGCGAGCGCCATGGCCACGCGTCGTTGGGCAGCCATGGTGGCCACGGCGCCTCGCCCCCACCGGCGAGCGCCATGCCGGGCCACCATGCTGGCCGCACCATCACGAGCGAGCGCCACTCCGTCTTGGGCTCCATCATTCTTGCCTTCTTCTCCGGCCAACAAGGGCCCCTGACAGACAAGGCACGACGGCGCTTGGGACGAGCGAGGTGGTGTGCTCGAGTACAGGCAGTAGTGGAGACCCTCATGTCCTTTGTCTTCTTTCTGCTAGTGGCGAGCAGCAGCGTGTCTGGGTGTTGCCGCCACCGTGAGCAGGAGCGGCCGTGTCGGCGACGTGGCACGAGCGGATGCGAGGCCGCCCGGCAGCGTGGTAGTGCACGACGTCGACGGCGGGAATCGGCGCGGGCATATGGATGTTGACATGGCATATGGAGAAGGCCTCGTTCCCAAAACCGACGATGCCGGCGGCTTCGCGGCCATTGAACCGGACGTCGTCGCTGCACCCGAAGACGAAGCTGTCAACGCCTCCGCCGCCGTCGTCAATAACAGCAAGCCTGAGCCTGTCTCTCCCCAGCCTGCCAGCTGTTAGTCAAATTGTTGCACATGTATCTTTGTTTTCGTTTGCATCTGTTAAGTGTAGCGTAGATGTTGTGCGTGGCCCGTGGCTTGCTTGGCCCACGACACAGCTAGTAGTTCGGTTCATACGCGCCAGGGCGGACATTGCGGCACGCGGTGCACGTCTCGGCAAAAGCGGGCGTGCGCACGGTGATATCGGCATGGCGCTGGACTCGGGCTTCAAGCCCCGAGAAGTTGCGGCAGTTGAGGGCAGCACCAAAAATTCTCTCATTCCACTTTATCGCGTTGTGTTGTGTTCGTCGAGTTCTCCATCCGTGAGCTCGCCGGCGACGTCGAATTCTAGACCGGGGCATCGCTCGGTTCCAACCCGGCTCGCGCGTCTCCCCGCGCAGGTGTTGAGCACGGTGTCGAGGGCGGGGAGGGCAGGCGTCGAGGCCGTTGAGCACGGTGTCGACGCCGTCGGGCACCGCGGCCATGGCCAGGCAGCTGATGGTCCCATACGTGCTATGGATAACCACGTTCTCCTCGGCAGCGTCACCTGCATGCCGTCGAACAGCAGCGTCACGGGCGGCCACGCCATGGCGGTGGTGTTGAAGCACGTGTCGAACCCTCCCAGCGAGGACACGGGCGCGCCGACGCGGCACCGGACCTCATCCCGCACGGCCATGTACGCCGGCGCCACCAGCCGGGTGAACATGGTGCCGGAGTCCAGCACGGTGCCCGCACCCGTCGCCGGGTTGAACGCCAGCGCCGGCGCCGGGATGGGCACCACCTTCTTGCCAACGCGGATGCCGGTCATGTTCACGTAGTAGAGCGACGACCGGTGCGGGTTCGCCAGCAGCGACGTCGTCTTGATGCGGACCCGTACCAGCGAGTCGCCGTCGGATGATAGACTCGTCTCGTCCGGAGCAAGAGCCTAGGTGAATTCCGACCAACAGCTGCGGCTAAACAGTGTGCGCCGAGAGCCATGCATGCACCTGCATGCGTGTGTGCGGCGTCCACCTAGAGCCGGGGTGCCACGTCAATTAAAAAATTGAAACAAAGGAGTATGGGTTAGGAATGCGCCAATAACAAAGATTATGGACCCAAAAACCTACTTTTAGAGTTGATGGACCTAAGTGAAATTAGAGTGCAAATTGATGGATCATCCATGCCTTTAACTCTTTTTAATATTTAAAAATAAAGAAATAGGAGAATATTTTAAAATAGATCGCTTGCACCATTCAAGTGGCCTTACCCCCATTCTAAACTACAACGGACCATCCAAAGCCACATATTTGACGATATTATAAAGTAATAAGGTAAGCGGGTATTCTTTGATTTGCTCTGGCTTGGCAGTCGCACCTTGTCCTCTCTGCAGTCGGCACTTGCATTTTAGGAGCAGGTATGCTGCTTTTCCATTTCAGCGCCGAGCAGATCACCTCCTCCGATCCCCCTTCCGTCCGCGCCACCGGTCAGCACCTCCGCGGCCTCTCGAGCTGCCGTGCATCCGTCTTCGTCGCCGCCCTCGTCACGACGGCCAACAATTCCGGCGTCACCTTCGCGGGGGACACCACTGCTCGACTGCGGCAACCTGGCCTCGGCCCTCGGCACCGACATCGTTTGCAAAATGACGGAAGTTCAATCTCCCATCGAAGTTGCAAGACTAGCCTACTTGTTGTAAGATCCTCTAGTATTAGTTACATGTCCACAGGCAAAATACACTGCTAGACTGCCACTGTACAATATTTCCGGATTATAAACCCATGAGCACCGCATCGCATGGGCGCTAAGAAACCACGCCACTCAACGCGAAGCACATTTGGCACTAACAATGGTACGATAAACAGAGTTCTTAAACAAGCTAAAGGTCTGTTACCTAGCATTGACACCAGATCGAGTCACAGCACATAGCAGTAGATACAGTTGCTCCCAGGTACTAGAAGAGAACAGGACCCATCCTAGAGGATGCATTAACCTAAGGTACGCTAAACGAGTCACAGAGCGTCTGAACTCTGAATGTGAACGTGGCCCGACGAGTTAGTTGATCCAGTCATCCCCTAGCAGACGCTTGTTAGGCTTCTGGAGACGAGTGGACTTCAACCTTGCTTCTCCCGTGCCAGCGCTGCCCTTGGGGACAGGCTCCTCCACCTTGCATTGAGTAATGGTTGGCTTAAGGACTGCCATGTTAACACTGTGTTCAAGGAATGGCTCCTCCTTGCATTCATGTTTCGTGGTTGGAGCAGGGACCACCATGCTAAAATTTTCCTCAAGGACAGGCTCCTCCTTGCATGGAATCATGGCTGGAGCAGGGGCTGCCATGCCAGGCTCCGCCTTGCATTGAGTAGTGGCTGGAGATGGGACTGCTGCGTTAACACTGCCCTCAGGTACACTCTCCTCCTTGCATTGACTAGTGGTTGCAGCAGGGACTGGGACGGTATCATCGTCCATGATTGCATATACCGAGAAGCTCCCGCTTAGATGCTTGTCGAATACTTGGAAGGTGTGGGTCGATCCAAGAAGATCCTCGATTTCATCTGGCAGGGTGAACCACTCCTCGTCATCCTCGATCTCATCAACGAGCTCCTCCGCCGAGACACCAACGAGCTCCTCCGCCACCTCACAAAAGATCATCAAGTTCATTGTGCCGGTGGCATCTTGCACCATCGTCTTCAGCTTGTACCTTGCGTGCCCAGAACAGCAGTGTGGTAATTAGTGACTTACAAATTAAGCAACAAGTAAGGCTGTGCTCGTTTGTGCGACTTGCAGCGCTGTGGCTGCTGCTGCTGCACATAAGCCGGCGCTCAGCGTTGCAGCCTGCAGGCAGCTGGTAGCCGCAGCCGCAACGCTGCAAAGTAGCACTACGGATCAGAACATAAAAATTGAGGATCAATTGAGCAACAAATAGCAGCATACCAGTTAATTGGCCTCTTAATCGGGCCACATCGGCTGCACTTGTATTTTCTTGGGGCCCTGTACATTGACTTGTAGCAGGTATTGCATCCAAGATAACACCAACCACTGGTGCAATCTATATCTATCAGGGAGACTCTGCACAGAAACTTGGTATCCTACAAGTGAAGACAGGTATGTGAGTAAAACAGATAAGCTTTGCACGTCATGAGAAGAGCAGCCTCTTAATTAACCTCGTCGTAATCCTTTGGATTGAGGCGTTTTAGCTGTTCAATTGTTCGCCAACTCTCAGCTAACTTCTGAGCTTGACTTTTTTCTGAAACAGGGTTTTCTTGCTGAATGCTTAGACTGCATGCACACGAACAAGTTAGACATGTACTAATACATCATAGATCAATCATCAATGTAGGTATGAACTTATGAAGTCCACTCACTTCTCACAGAATTCCTGAACCTCTGGTATTTCCAGATCTAGATAGTACTTCGAACATGTTGTAGAGCAAACTATAACACAAAATATCATCACTTCAGAACAAATGGCACCAGAATATCTCAGTTCTCAGTACACACTATGGTCGCATCAAATGATAGACACTAACGTTTTGCAAGAAAATAAAGAGATATAATCTGACAGTATTACATGGTAGAAGCCAACAATGAAAAGGTGGATCAAGGATTAACCTGAATGTGAGCTTTCAACGCGCATCCCTGCAAAGACAGCAACACCTGAGGCTTTTTGGCCTTTCTCAAGCATATCTTCAGCAAAACCGCAAGCAATATCTCCGTACAATGTGACACCCAGTTTCCTTCCACTGTAAATGGTAACTCCAGCAGTGAGGAGCTATCAAGGGACATCAATCATCCGAAAAGGAGAACTGTATTCAATTACCTCAGATTCTGAATTGTTGCATTGCAAATTTCTATAGTGCGGGATTTTTTCTCGACCTCCTGCAGATCCCCAACATATACTATGTGGCCCAGAACATCTGCATTATTTATATCCGCACATGTAAGAGTGAAAAAAAGAGAGAAATGTGGCAGTAACTCTGATCAAACTTGCAGTTCCAAAAGAATCTACCTGTTAATACGCTATTGTCGTCGCACCTAGAACGGAGATTCTTAAAATCAATGAACTCAAAGCTGTGGAGGGGTATCGAATCAATATCTCCTTCTATCTCATTGACCAGAGTCTGCCTTCCAAAGTATATAGTGAACTCATTGCTACAGGTCATGTAGCTTTCCCTAGTATCATCAGCTGTAAAATCCGACAGGGCATAGACCTTCCCTTCAATTAGCTGCCCTTGAAACTGGTCTATATCGTCAGGAAGTACACGTGCCTGCATAGTTTCACCCTACAAGTGAAAAACAATGGGAAGAATCAGTGTATTGAAAACTCAAAGGATGGTAATTTAACATTAGTAGCAAGCAATGTGATCAGCCATTTGGTGTTTCACTTGGTAGGGAATGCATCACCTCATCATCAATCAGAAGACAGTCAAGACCGAACGATATGTCATTTTTCGGATTGAAGGATTCCCACAGCCGCGATACGCGAACCCGACTCTACATTTGTTCATTCCAACATCCAACTCAGACAGTGGGGTGAAGTCATCCGCAGAAGAACCCATTTTGTCCTTGTTCGCTTGAAGCATATGCTACATATACATGCAGCTGCAAGTTAGCATAGAGACAAAAAAAGGAAATAGTGACCAATCTTTTGTATTGTATATATATGTTAACCCCATCCCATAAATGGATAAGCTTAAAATTCCTAATAATAGTTTGCACCATGAATCTGAAACTTTATGGACTATGGTTGCTTTCCCATCATAAATTGCAGACTAAACAAGAGTTTTAACTCGTTAAATTTTCTGAGTTTTGTTTTTATGTACTGTAAACGACATCATTTATAAAGTTATTCCGGATGAAATTTGTTCTATTTTTCGTGTAAATATTGGTAGAGGAAGTGAGCCTAGCTCAACTAGTTGGGTGAGAGGTGTGGCAATGCACCCAACCACACAGGTTCAAGTCCCCTCTTGGACTGAATATGGGTGCCTATTTCTCTTCTTAATGAAAAAACAACTAGTTCCTCCTAGGTTGGATCTCGTTTTTTTTTTTTGTAAATATTGGAAGTGATTTCGCATCAGATGCTGAGCTAAGGGAAGAAGAAAAATGCTAACATCAGTTCAAAATACTGCTGCCACTATGCGGTGCACAGGAAAATTGGAATAATGTGATTTTCAATCAACGGATGCGGTTATATCTCAATGCGATATGGCATTACTCAGGGGCGGAACCAGTAAAGGACATGGGTGTACGTATGTACACCCGATCATTTTTGCAAAGCACTCAAAGTTAGTAGGCATAACCGCATAATACATGAATAGATCAGATCCGATTGCAAATAGTAAGTTAGGGTTTGGATGCTCGGTTTCACACAGCAGGAAGGGAAGACCAAGGGGTCGGCGTACCTGGTGGTGTCCGTCGCCGGTGGAGGTCTTCACCTGGGCACCCGGCGTACCTAGGTCGGCAGCGACGGCACGCTAGGGGTATAGTCCGGAGCAAAACTTAAACCAGGCAATGGTTTGGGCCACAACCGATTTTTATGGTCTGGTAATCTTACTGGGCCGATTCAGTTTGGAAGGAAACATACTGAGGTTGGTGGGCTGATTTAGTTTGGGTAATCTGTTTGAAAAAAGTCTGACATCCCTTAACTATTACACAAGTTCAATTTGCCTCTCTCTCAACCGAAAAATAACATTTTTAGACATGTTAATTTTTAAATCTATATCTTTTAAGCGGTTTTAGAAGTGACTACATCAACCATGTATGTAGCATTACGTCAGCCATGAGAGAGGTAAACCGAGCTTTCGAGATAGTTTAGAGAGGTCAATTAAATTTTATTAAAAATTTGTAAAAATAATTTTTTGATAAATTATCCGAATATTTTTTAAAACATCTATTGAAAAGTACTAAGAATTTCATTTAACTTCAGAAAATTCATAGAAATTTGTTTTAGCTCAGAAAAATATGAAACATATTTTATTTTATTTTTTAAAAATCATGCTCTACGTTTTTTTTCTTTGCTCAGAATTATCTGAATCTTATACATTATCCTAAAATCTAAAACTAGGCCAAATATAAAACGAAGGATGCAGGCTAAGACAAATCTTTATTGATTGCAACGTAGATTACCGTGAAACCCACCGTGCAAAGTGTAACAATGTTTTCTTCACAACACATGTTTGCTTAATCATCGAGACATGCACAAAAGATTCTCAATAAAAATACAATGTTGTAAATAGCGCACTATGACATTTAGCAGTATCTTCTTCTAATCTAGAAGCTATAACAAGCTAGTAGCTGAAGCTATTTAATTTAGCGGTCTTCACAGGAAACATGAAAATGTTTAACTAATTATGTACGAAAACATTTAACTAAGGGAATTTTCATGAACACAAATGCTTAAATCTGGATGGACGCGGCCTACCGGAACCACATGATTGAGCAGGAAGGCGGTTTGGACGGACTCGAGGCAGCGAACTTCATGTGCCTAGCTCACAAAAAACATAGAGCATGATTTTAGGAAAAATATAAAACTAAGTTAAAGTAATTTTTCTACGGATTTTCTGAGGTCAAATAAGATCTTAGTATTTTTAAATTTATATGTTTCTAGAAAAATATTTCATATTTTCTAAAAAAATATTTACAAAGTTTTTTATATAAAGTTTAATTGGTTTCTTGAATTATCATACAGGTCTGATTTGGATGGTGTGACATCACGTCAGCTAAAACCTCTTTTGAAACTGCTCAGGGATGCAAATCCGACGGTTTCAAAAGTTAGGAGTCTAAAAAGTTCAAATTTTTAGTTGAGAGAGATTTGTGCAATAGTTAAGGGAGGTCAGATGATTTTTTTTCCAATCTGTTTTAGAGTGATCGGGTTCTTTCGGTTATTAGTTAATGCACTCAAACCGTGCTTCCTTGTCAATGTCAACACATTTTAAATTGTCGCATTTTTGTCTACGTTAACGAGATTGAAACTCTGACGAAGCTTGCCTAAATATAAATTATGTCCGTTAACGTCACGCTGACGACAATAAATATTACTACCATGAGCTATTAGTAAGTTCATAAGAGTAAATGCATGATCGACTTCCTTTTAAAGAAACGGAAATGCTTGAACATGGCCGTTCGACCGACCGAACGCCGCTTCCTAGACCGCAGAAATCACCGTGCCGTTAGCTCGCTCCTCTCCGCACCGCACGGCCCTGCTGCCATCCGCTCCCGCCATCCCCTCCGCGCGCCCCATCCCGCGCTGCGTCCTCCGTCATGGTGTGCTCCATCTCCCCCGCGCCCCACTCTATCTCGCGGCGTTCTCCAACGCGCGGTCCGTCTTCTCCACCAGGGCAACCCACCGCGACCTTCTCCACCGGAGCGACGAGCTCTGCACGGGTGAGCTCTACGCTAGTGAATTCCACGCCCCGACAAGCCTTCATTCCTAAGCAGCAAGGAGATGTTGCTCTGAAAGCGCATGCTACGAACATACGTTTTGATATTTCAAAGGTGTATTACAAGTGTTTCATATCGTTGTTGCAAAAGAAAATTAAGATGTTGTAAAAGTAGATCGGGATGTTGCATATTTTGCAATAACTATTCATGTATATTTCAAGCGTATGCTCCAAATGTTTTATCTGTATTAAATGTATGTTGCAAGTGTTTTCATCTGAATGTTGCAAAAATAGATTTGGATCATATACATGCATGTTGCAAAATTATGTTTTAAGTACTTCAGGTGTTTCATACATATGTTTAAAGTGTTTCAGCTGGATGTTGTATATGTTTGCAATGGCTTTCAAGTGTTTTTATAAGTGTTTCAGACACATGTTATAACGGTTACATATGAATGTTTTAAAAATAGATCCTCGTGGAAAAGCAGCTGGCAGCGTGGGCCCGCTGCTGAGGCGGTCGCTCGCAAACCCGACGTGCTGGGACACTTGTCGCTCGCTGAGCAATACCGTTTGACGCTATCGTTTCAGATCGGACGTCGAGGCGCCAGCGAGTCAAAAACTCAAAACGCTTCGTCGAAAATCACACTCGTGTTCTCTTCGAAAAAATCAGACTCGTGCTCCAAGTTGGCGAAAGCAGACCGGAATCAGCGCGCGGGTGTCTGACGCGCCGGGTGCTTCAGCACTTGAGCTGTCCTATGCTTATATATGCGGACAAGGACGCCTCGTCGTCCCTCCAGGACGCTTTCCGCGGGTGGTTCTACGCTGGCGCGAACACGACGTCGAGTGGCGTGTGCACGGGCGGCCGCACGGCCTCGGGCTGCCCCCGGTGCCTGGACGACGAGGGGCAAGCGGCGGTGTCCGCAGTTGGTGGCTTCCGCGCCTCTGCAGACGTCGTAGTCGTGGTCGGCATTCGACTACAGCCTGCACCTGCTGCGTGCCTGCGTGTCCAGATGTTCGTCCCAGCCAAAGGGGCTGAGAGCCGCGGAGCAGTGGCCAGTGGTTCCCTTTCTTCTCCGTATCGTCGTCAATCCTTGCTTGAAATGTTCTCAAATTCTTCTTTCTGATATAAAAGTTTGCAAAATGACGGAAGTTCAATTTCTCATCGAAGTTGCTAGACTAACCAACTTGTAGTAACATCTCCACACGCAAAATACTCTGCTGGACTGCTACTATATACGTAATATTTCCAGATTATAAACCATGAGCACCGCGTGGCACAGGAGCTAACAGAGCACGCCACTCAACGCGAAGCACATTTGGCATTAATAATGGCACGATAAACATCGTTCTTGAACAAGTTACCTAGCACTGACACCAGATCGAGTCACAGCACATAGCAGTAGTTGTTCCCAGGCACTAGAAGAGAACAGGACCCATCCTAGAGGATGCATTAGCCTAGTACGCTAAACGAGTCAGAAAGTCGCTCGACGAGTTAGTTGATCCAGTCGTCCCCTCGCAGACGCTTGTTAGGCTTCTGGAGTCGAGTGGACTTCAACCTTGCTTCTCCCGTCACAACGTTGCTCTCCTCGTTGCCTTGACTAGTGGTTGCAGAAGGGACTGGGACGGTATCATGGTCCATGATCAAATATACCGAGAAGCTCCCGCTTAGATCCTTGTTGAATACTTGGAAGGTGTGGGTCGACCCAAGAAGATCCTTTATTTCATCTGGCAGGGTATACAACTCCTCATCCTCGATCTCATCAACGAGCTCGTCCGCAGAGACACCAACCAGCTCCTCCGCCACATCACAGAAGATCATCAAGTTCATTGTGCCTGTGGCATCTTTCACCGTCGTCTTCAGCTTGTACCTTGCGTGTCCAGAACAGCAGTGTGGTAATTAGTGACTTACAAATTGAGCAACCATTAGAACTGAGGATCATTTGAGCAACAAATGGCAGCATACCAGTGAACTGGCCTCTTAATCGGGCCACATTGGCTGCACTTGTATTTTCTTGGGGCCCCGTACATTGACTTTTGGCAGGTATCGCATCCAAGATAACACCATTTACTGGTGCAGTCTATATCTATCAGGGAGACTGCACAGAAACATGGTATCCTGCAAGTGAAGACAGGTATGTGAGTAGAACAGATCGGCATTGCACGTCATGAGAAGAGCAGCCTCTTAATTAACCTTGTCATAATCCTTTGGATTGAGGCGTTTTAGCTGTTCAACTGTTCGCCAACTCTCGGCTAACTTCTGAGCTCGACTTTTTTCTGGAATAGGGTTTTCTTGCTGAATGCGCAGACTGCACGCACACGAACCAGTTAGCCATGTGCTTACATCATAGATCAATCATCAATGTAGGTACGAACTTATGAAGTCCACTCACTTCTCACGGAATTCTTGAACCTCTGGTATTTCCAGATCTATATAGTACTTCGAACATGTTGTAGAGCAAACTATAACACAAAATATCATGACTTCAGAACAAATGGCACCAGAATATCTCAGTACACACTATGGTTGCATCAAATGATAGAGACTAACATTTTGCAAGAAAATAAAGATATATAATTTGACAGTATTGCATAGTAGAAGCCGACAATGAAAGGGTGGATCAATGATTAACCTGAATCTGAGCTTTCAAAGTGCATCCCTGCAAAGACAGCAACAACTGAGGCTTTTGGGCCTTTCTCAAGCATTTCTTCAGCAAAACCGCAAGCAATATCTCCATACAATGTGACACTCAGTTTCTTTCCACTGTAACGGTAACTCCAGCAGTGAGGAGCTATCAAGGGACATCAATCATCCAAAAAGGAGAACTGTATTCAATTACCTCAAATTCTGAATTGTGGCATTGTAAATTTCTATAGTGCGGGATTTTTTCTCGTTCTCGTGCAGATCCCCAACATATACTATGTGGCCCAGAACATCTGCATTATTTATATCCGCACATGTAAGGGTGAAAAAAAGAGAGAGAAATGTGGCAGTAACTCTGATCAAATTTGCAGTTCCAAAAGAATCTACCTCTTAATATGCTAATGTCGTCGCACATAGAATGGAGATTCTTAAAATCAATGAACTCAAAGCTGTGGAGGGGTATCGAATCAATATCTCCTTCTATCTCATTGACCACAGTCTGCTTCCAAAGTATATAGTGAACTCATTGCTACAGGTCATGTAGCTTTCCCTAGTATCATCAACTGTAAAATCCGACAGGGCATAGACCTTCCCTTCAATTAACTGCCCTTCAAACTGGTCTATATAGTCAGGAAGTACACGTGCCTGCATAGTTTCACCCTACAAGTGAAAAACAAGTGGAAGAATCAGTGTATTGAATATAAGACATAATCTGCTGCTGATCTCTCTCCATCTGATTCTGCATCAGGAGCAGGCACTCGGTCAGCTCCTGGTTGCTGTAGAATGTAAGGCAATAGGCCATCTCTAGTACATGTAGTTGGTAGAAGGCTACATCAGCCATGTCTTGGTAATGGACTGACCTAAGCCAATGTACTAGTAGTACTAGAAGTAGATGGGGCTGTACTCAGCCATACTCTTGTGTACCTTATAGTTGGTACAAGAGTTGTATATATACCACACCTAAGGCAATGCAAAATTCAGTTCAGCTGAAGCAACTTCCAGAGCAGCAGCTTTGCTGCTCGGCTGTGTGTGTTGTGCTCACCCTTTTTCTTCTACCTCTAGCCATTGTGAGTGTGTGTGTGAGCTGGTAAGCAAGCTGCTTACCTGTGTTGGGAGTCGAGGGACCAACATTGAAACCTCAAAGGATGGTAATTTAACATTAGTAGCAAGCATTGTGATCAGACATTTGGTGTTTAACTTAAGTAGGGAATGCATCACCTGATCATCGATCAGAAGGCAGTCAAGGCCAAATGATATGTCATTTTTCGGATTGAAGGATTCCCACAGCCGTGAGACGCGCACCCGGACTCTACATTTGTTCATTCCAACGGTCAACTCAGACAGTGGGGTGAAGTCATCCTCAGATGAACCCATTTTGTCCTTGTTCGCTTGAAGCATATGCTACATATACTTGTTGCTGCAAGTTAGCAAAGAGACAAAAAAAAAAGGAAATAGTGACCAATCTTTTGTATTGTACATATATGTTAATCCCATCCCATAAATGGAGAAGCTTAAAATGCCTAATAATAGTTTGTACCATGGATCTGAAAATCTTAAATTCTATGAACTATGGTTGCTTTCCCAACATAAATTGCTGACTAAACAGGTGTTTCAAAAAATTAACTCGTTGAAATTTCTGAGTTTTGTGTCTTTTTGTACTGAAACGGCATCAGCTGTAAAGCTATTCAGGATGAAATTTGTTCTATTTTTGTGTAATTATTGGGTGATTTCGCATCAGATGCTGAGATAAGCGAAGAAGAAAAATGCTAATATGACTTCAAAAATACTGCTGCCACTTTGTGGTGTATAGGAAAATTGGAATAACATGATTTTCAATCAACGGGTGTGGTTATATCTCGATGTGATATGGCATCAACCAGGGCCCGAATTTTTTTGCAGAGTACTCAAAGTTAGTAGGCATAACCGCATAATACATGCAGATACACTTTAACTAGATCAGACCCGATTGCAAATAGTAAGTTAGGGTTTGGGTGCTCGGTTTCGCACAGAAGGAAGGAAAGCCCAGGGGTGCGCGTACCTGGTGGTGCCCGTCGCCGGCGAAGGCCGGAAGAAGACCTGGGCACCCGGCGTACCTAGGTCGGCAGCGACGGCACGCTGGGGGTAGTGGAAGAAGAAACGGCAGGGTAGTGGAAGAAGAAACAGCATAGAGTCCGGAGCAAACTTAAAACTGGAAGTGGTTTGGGCCAAAACCGTTTTTATGGTCTGCTTATCTTATTGGGCCGATTTGGTTTGGAGGGATGAGAAGGTTGTGGGCTAAATTGGTTTGGGTAATCTTTTCCTGAACTATCACCACCGTAGTCTGTTTTTCCTCCTCAAACGCTAAAATCAGACATTTTACCTTTTGAACATTCAAACCCCTTTAAATTACCTTGGTGTCCTGATTTTGAGTGGTTTTGAAGGTGCTTAACTTTTAGTTAAAAAATTCGATAAATAGTTGATAAAATTTTTAACCGCATGAAATATCTCTAAGCTTTTAATAATTCTAGAAAGAATTCTAAAGATAGATTGGGTATACGCCAAATTCAAATGAAATATTTAGAGTTCATGAAAATATCTCTAGATGCTTTAAAAAGTAGGTTTAGCTCTAGGAAAATGAAAAAATATTCAAAAAATCGTAAAACATTCTAATCAATCTATAAACATGTTTTCAAAACTTACCAAAATAAAATACATAATATGTAACCATCACAAATGCATAGCATAAATTCATTCAACATTACTGTACGCTACATTCATGCTAGTTGCATCCCATAACTTTGTCGTGCAAAATTTTTATAACATGTTTATACATTGATTAAAATGTTTTAGGAATTTCTATATATTTTTCCATTTTTCTAGAGACAAAACTATTTTTAAGCATCTAGATATATTTTCATGAGCTCTAAATATTTCATTTGAATTTGGCGTATCTCAATTTATCTCCAGGATCTTTTGAAATTTGTAAAAGCACGGTGAGAAATTTAGTCGTGGGTCACGTGTCTGAATTTGGGAGACGAAAGAGAAAAAGATGAGTTTTGTGATAGTTGTGGCCTTCGTGGGAGGAAAAATATATTCTTTTTTTCCAAACCAAATGGGATCAAAGTTGACGGGCCGTTGATTCGCAGTCCATTTTCAGGAATTAGTAGGATCTATCTGACCCGCGGAGAGGCTGTGGGTACCAACCAGCCACCAGGAGGCAGGAGCCGTCCTAACGGAGCCTCCGCCCTCCGAGCCTGCAGCTGGGAGATCGGCAGGTCGTCTAAGGTCTGGCACTCGCGTGGCCAGGGTTTGGGAGAGGTTCGCGGCCAGGCGCCAGGAAGCTGCTCGGCGCCGCCCGCTATCCCACCAGCGTCCACATCAAGGTATCCCGGCTTGACGGCTTCAGTTTGTTAGATGCATCATTTGGTTCTGCGTGGAACCTGCCGTTACAATTTTATAACGTACGAAAATTCTCTCCTCAATTCAGATGGCAATGAGCGATGCCTGTCGTGCCATTGAGTGGGTGAAGAATCCCGCGAAAGCGGGATGGCATTTCCATATTCAACGAAACGAAACCATGATGGCATCTCCCGCTCTCTGAAATCCGTTAACATGCTCGTAAAGAGAGTGGTGGGCAAGCCAATTTTATTGCTGCAACTTTCGTTGCAAACATTCAGTAATACAGGCACTGACATTTGACAGCGCCTTAGATACACTTAGATTATAAATTATTCCCCCATAACACTCCTGTCCAGTATAACTAAATGATATCTCATTTCCTTCTTTTGGAATCCTTGCCTGCATACTCTTTTTCCTGAATCTTGATCGAATGGTTGCATCCCACACTATGGAATCTGCTCTTGTCTTCTAAGTTAATTTGGCGTCAGGACATACATCTTGCAGTCGTGAGGTGCCACTGAAGCTGATAATTGGCCCTGTGCCGAGAATGATGAGTGCTGCACAACAAAATGGAATACGAAATCTCAAGTCTGAACATCAACCTTCATTACATGATTATGAGATGGAGTATGCAATCTGAAGAAAGAAAGAAGGCAAGCGTACCGCCCATAGGTCACGAGCAGTGACAGCTGTGGATGAAGCAAGCCCGATGCTCGACCATTGTGCGGTGATGGTTGCCTGGTAGCCCTGCCGGTTCCAGAGCACCACGGCCTTCCTGTTGTTGCTGAGTGGCCCAGCCCAAACCTACAAAAGAACACAGCACTCTCAGCATCAGAAATCAGAACAATACTAAGGCTTTCTGTGGTTTTGCTGTGGAACAAACTGCTTCATGGAAGGTGCTAATGCTGAGGTTGAGGAAAACTTACCTCCAAGTCATTGTTGGATTGCACTTTCTTTCCTTGGACACCTAGACTATCTGTTCAGAAATATGTTGCATCAGTACACTGAAACGCCATAAAACCATCGTAGTTAAGAATGTGAAAGGGAAGTCTTGCCTTGGTTCACAGCGATGACTTCCGAGTTGCTGAGTATGTCCTTTGTCTGCTGGCTCATCGACCGTACGTCGCACCCGATCAGAAGAGGAGCCTGCACAAGGCAAGACAGGTTTCCAGTGATGAAACTGCAGACCATTTAACATTGCAACAGCACTGTTAACATGCAGAAATTTTTTTACTACCTTGGCAAGTGCCCAGATGCTGAAGTGAGAACGGTACTCCGCCTCAGACATACCACCGTTGCCCACTTCAAGCATGTCAGGATCTGATGTTCAAACACAAGAGAATCTATTATCAATTGGTAAAATTTCACAAATGTTTAGGCACGAACAGAATCGTCTGATGTCTGAACTCTTACCGTTCCACCCACCAGGTCCGGCGTAGGAAGCCCATCTGTCATTCTGGTCTGCACGAGATGTCATGCTGAAATATCATGGTAACTATGGTCAGTCCTGTCAATTTCAGTAGCTATCCAAGTATCCAACTGGATTAAAATGAAATGAACAGCACCTGCCCCAGTTGTCAGCGATATCATCAGTTGTTCTCCAGCTGTTTCCCATGCTGCCTGCCCAGGTAGCAGGATTTTCTCTTCCCCTATATAGAAGAGGCCCAGTTGAAGAAATTAGTACCAGTAACAATTTCTTCCCTCTGGACAGAAGTGTTGCTAGGAGGAAACTGACCATTCACACAGCGAGAAGAAGATGTTCTTTCCATAGGTCTTCATAGCATTGCTCATTTTAGTATATCTGCAATAGCCATAAGTTACTCAGCAATCTGGCATGCAATGCTAGATGCATCAATCACAATGCAGTTTTAAGGTATCGTTCTTGTTTACCTCTCCATTACACTCCTGCCAGCATCATTGCAGTTGTCATATTTCAGATAATCAATACCCTGGAGTTGAGAAAAGAAGAGTTAGAAGAGCACCAGAAAATGTTGATTTAGCACAGTCATCAGGGAAGCAATAGAAAGAGATTTTACCCAAGATGAAAATGTTTTCACATCCTGCTCTTCATGATCAAGTGATCCTGGCATTTTTTGGCTGCATGTCCTTGCCCTGCCATGAATAGTAGCAGTTCAGTTTAAGGATTACTATTACAAATTATTATTTTCCTTGGGTATTGAGGATTACAGTTACTCCAGACGAGAATAAACTGGCACTTATATATCATAATAAAACTGATTTTTGAGAGCTAGCAGCCTATCATACCCAGCATCACTGTAGATGCCAAACTTCAGCCCTTTTGCATGGACATAATCTGCGAGTGCCTTGATGCAAGAGGGGAAGGTTTGTCTATTTGCCACAAAGTTTCCCTGAGAAATAATAACACAAAAATAATAATGCAATTTTGTCAATAGCGACAGACTGGTAGTCAGGTCATCCTGTAAGAGGAAAATAAAAGGTAGAGTGTGTTTTGGCTACTGGGTCACAAAAGTTTGTAAAAGAAAAAAACTTCAATGACTCACTATAGCTGCAATAATCCATCAGACTAGTTCTGTATTTAAATCCTCATTAGCAAATAAAAGCAAAGTTTTAAAGTTCTCTATTAGCTAGTTGTTATTGATGAGTTCCTCTCCATTTACTTTTGTGCTTCCTAGAAGTTCGTCTCCACATTTTTTTTGCTTGCACTGATGTTAATGCTGAAAAGGATTTGGGTGGTTAGTGGTTAGCGTGCTGCATCTGTAGGCAAATTTGATCTTCTTACCTGGTAGTCCCTATCAGATTCTGCCCAGCAGTCATCTGAAAGAAGATACGGGAAACCTTTCAGCTAAGGACTAATTTATGTACTATGTGTCATATGAAATGAGCTTTTAGATCACAATCCACACCTATATTAACATACTCATAGCCCAATTTCGCCAGACCAGTGTTGACCAGTGCATCAGCTGAAGAAAAGGAAAACTGTTAGAGCAGAATTATTGAGGTTCTCACGTGATTTCTCCAAACCAAATATGTATGTAACGATGGCAAGTTTATGAATGAGTATGGTTGATAGGAGAATTTTTACAGCATAACATCTCCTTTGCATTATTCTAATACAACAACGTGATCACGGGGCATTTGTCCTGCTTCAACCACCCATAACATGGAACTGGTGACTAAGTGGTGTTAGATAATCTACTGCTACCTTGTGTGAACACACAGCAGGGGAAGACGGCGCCGAAAGGCTCTCCTCGTTGTGATATCAGAGGCGCCGCAGTGCAGCGCCCAAACGGCTCACCTGCAAAGATCAGTGTAGCCACATGCAGAGAGGCCGCGCAGCAGTCAGCTTCTGCTGTGTTATCTAGTCACTTATACAGAGATGACAAATTGTACTACTAGTACTAAATGGATAGAGTTGTATAAATAGACTGCCACGGCAACTCAGTAAACAGAGTTCAGATTTGCCATCTCCTAGACAGGGCTCCGGCCAACGCTGGTGCCTGTACTGTGTGTATGCTCTGTTCTCCCTCTTCTTCAACCTCGAAATATAGTGTGTGGGGACGGACAACGCTTGTTCGTGGTCGGCATAGCTAGTGGGTGCTCGGCAACACTAGCGGGTGCTCGGCAAGACTGGTGAGTGGTCAACTCATCTGAGCCGGTGATCCTGTGGGCTAACAAGTGGTATCAGAGCCATATAAACGCCGATCGCCAGACTAACCGCTAGTGATGACGGAGCGGTTCGGAGATGAGCGACAGCAGTGGCACTGCTGTGGCTGCCCAGCCACGGTCGGAGGTCGTTGTTCGCACGGTGCGGGAGGTCAGGGGCACCAGTTGGTCGACGCTGACTCGCACCAACTATGGAGAGTGGTCGGTGACCATGAAGATCAAGCTTAGAGTCCGACGGCTCTAGAATGTTGTTGACAAGGGCACCGACAATAAAGAACATGACATATCAGTGTTGGAGGCTATCCTCGCTGCTGTACCAGCGGAGTATAGGGAGCCGTTGGGGAGCGAAGAGCTCTGCTAAGGAGGCGTGAGAGGCTATTGCGGCGATGCGCGTCGGTTCTGACCGCGCAAAGAAGGCGACGGCCCAGCTTCTGAAGCAGAAGTACGCCAACCTCAAGTTCAAGGATGGTGAAACGGTGGAGGACTTCTCCCTCCACCTGCAGACGCTCATCAGCAAGCTGAAGAGCCACGGCGTCACCATCGACGAAGAGGAGGCGGTCTCCAAGTACCTCCACTCCATGCCGGTAAAGTACATCCAGATCGCTTTCTCCATAGAGACGATGCTGGACTTGTCCACCCTCACCATTGAGGATGTAACAGGCCGTCTGTGGGCGGTGGACGAGCGCTTGGAGCAGGCAACAGCGACGAAGAACAGCGGCAAGTTGCTGCTGACAGAGAAGGAGTGGGCTGCTCGGAGAAACTCCGGGAAGACAGCCTCCTCCAACCGCGGTGGCGATGGCAAGCGCCGCGGCAATGCTTCTTCGAAAAAGAAGAAGCAGGTCGACTCCAACGCCTGTTGGCGCTACGGGAAGACGGGCCATTGGGAACGGGAGTGCCCAAATCACAAGCAGAAGAAGAAGGTTGAGGCTCATCTGGTGTAAGCTGATGACGAGGATGAGGCCACTATCCTGCTGGCGACGTTCTATGCACTGCACAACGTCGAGGCCGAGGAGAGGGAAGAGGCGACGACGGTGGAAGGACTTGGGAAGGCCCTGAAGACTGTCAACCTTGACGAACCACGCGCCCAAGTCCACCTCGGACGTGTGGGCGCCGACTAGGAGCAGCGGTGGTATCTGGACTCTGGTGCCAGCAACTACATGACGGGCTCGAAGGCATCCTTCTTCGAGCTCGACGGCGATGTTACCGGTACGGTAAAGTTTGGTGACGGCTCAAGGGTGGCTATCTAAGGGCGCGGCACCATCATCTTCAGGTGTCAGAACGGGGAGCACCGCGCGCTAATGGATGTATATTACATCCCGCAGCTGCGTTTCAGCATCATTAGCATTGGTCAGCTGGATGAGCGCGGTAGCGAGGTATTGATCAAGGACGGAGTCCTTAGGATCAGGGACCGGGAGCAACGACTTCTTGCCAAGATGAAGAGGTCCCTGAACCGGTTGTACCTGCTCGACTTAAAGGTAGAGCAGCCGATGTGTCTGGCAGCAAGGCACACCGAGGAACTGTGGATGTGGCATGCCCGGTTCAGACATCTCAGCTTTAACGCACTTGGTCGGCTAGAGAAGATGGTCCAAGGGCTATCCCACATCAAGTACGGAGGCGAGCTGTGTGACAGCTGCCTGGCCCGGAAACAGAGGGGGATACCGTTCCCAAAGGCGGCCAAGTATTGCGCGAAGGACGCTCTCGAGCTCGTCCACGGCGACCTCTGCGGGCCGATCACGCTAGCTACAAACGGTGGTTGGCGATACTTCCTCCTGCTCATGGATGATTGCAGTCGCTTCATGTGGCTGCAACTCCTGACGAGCAAGGACGAAGCGGCGGCAGTGATCAAAAGTTCAAGATGTGCGCGAAGGCTGAGAGCGGCAAGAAGCTCCGCGTGCTGAGGATTGATCGAGGCAACGAATTCACTTCGGCGGAGTTCATTGCGTACTGCGCGGATTAGGGTGTGGGGCGACACCACACCGTGTCGTACTCGTCACAACAGAATGGCGTGGTGGAGCGACGGAACCAGACGGTGGTCGGCATGGCCTGATCCATGATGAAGGCCAAATGCATGCCGGCAAGGTTCTGGGAGAAGGCGGTGACCACGGCGGTGTTTATCTTCAACCGTGCTCCGACCAAGGCCCTGACGGGCAAGACGCCATTCGAAGCTTGGTATGGGCGCAAGCCGAGCGTGTCCTTCCTTCGGACATTCAGCTCCATCGGCCACGTCAGGAAGACGAAGCCAAACCTCACCAAGCTGGAGGACAGGAGCACATCGATGGTGTTCCTGGGCTACGCGGAGGGTACCAAGGCATACCGGCTCAATGACCCACGAGGAGACAAGGCTCTTGTCTCGCGCGACGTCGTGTTCGACGAGAAGGCAGCTTGGGACTAGAGCAGTCCGAGCACGGGGGAAGCTGGCGGTTTCACCAGCACCTTCGTCGTCGAGCACCTGGTCATCCATGATGGTGGAGACACTGGGGAAGAGGTGCCGAGCACTCTAGGAGGGGTGCCTAGCACTCCAGCGGTAGAGCCGAGCACTCCTGGGGCAGTGCCGAGCACTTCAGGAGGGATGCCGAGCACTCCGAGAGAAGTGCCGAGCACTTCTTGAGGGATGCCGAGCACGCCTGGAGTGGTGCCGGGAGGTTCTGTAGTGGTGGCGACCACTCCAGGACAGGTGCCGAGCACTCCCGTGGCGGATCCAAGGCGTCTTACAGTGGTGTCGACCACTACAAGACTGAGGCTGAGCACTCCTGCAGTAGTGCCGAGCACTGCAGGAGTAATGATGAGCTGTCCAGGAGTAGTGCCGAGCACTACATCCAGGGTGCCGAGCACTCCGGGTGCTCTGCCAAGCACTCCGGTGGAACAGGGAACTCCATCGACGCCGATCGAGTTCGCCTCACCTCCGAGTGACATCACTGAGTTCGTGGATGCCTTCCACGAAGGTGAGGAGGTGCGGTTTCGCAGGCTGGACAACATTGTCGGCGACATAGGTCCCTCAAGCCTGGCGGGTAGGCTGCTCAACGACCCTGAGCTGCTACTCGTCAGTGCTGAGGAACCACCCACGTTCGCGCTAGCCGAGCGCGATGGAAACTAGCGACGGGCGATGCTGGAGGAGATAAAGGCGATCGAGGAAAACAAGACTTGGCAGCTCGTTGATCCACCTCTAGGATGTCGTCCGATCAGCCTGAAGTGGGTGTACAAGGTTAAGCGGGACGAGCACGGCGCCATTGTCAAGCACAAGGCGCGTCTCATCGTCTGAGGCTTTGTTCAGCGCGAGGGCATCGACTTCGAAGAAGTCTTTCGCCGGTAGCACGCATAGAGTATGTCCATTTGCTACTAGCCTTGGCAGCAGCAAAGGACTGGCACGTCCATCACTTGGACGTTAAATCGGCCTTCCTCAACGGCGAGTTGGCAGAAACAGTCTTCGTCGGGCAACCTCCAGGTTTCGCCGTCAAGGGAGAGGAGCACAGGGTGCTCCGACTGCGCAAAGCCCCACGAGCATGGAACGCCAAGCTTGACGCCATGCTGGGTGAGCTTAGGTTCCAGAGGTGCGCAACTCGAGCACGCGCTCTACACGCGGCGACGGGAAGGAGGAGCTCGTCGTCGACGTGTATGTGGACGACTTGATCGTCACCGGCGCACGCACGGAGGGCATCAACAGCTTCAAATGTGAAATGACGGCTCGTTTTCGAATGAGCGATTTCGGCACACTCTCCTACTACCTCGGCATCGAGGTGAGACAATGAAAAGATGAACTCACGCTTGGTCAGAGCGCGTATGCCTCAAAACTGTTGGAGTAGAGCGGCATGGCTGAGTGCAAGCCATGCGTGACTCCGATGGAGGAGCGGCTGAAGCTGACAAAGTCCAGCACCGTAGCGAAGGTAAGCAAGCGTTCAGCTGAGTCACAGTACTCCAACTGTATTGAGTCGTTGGGCCAGACCATCTGCGCAGGAGTTAAAGGCAAAAACACCTCAGATCTTGTGCTCCGCGTTCTGATAGCCTGGCTTTAAGCTGCAGGCCGCGTTTTGTCACTGACAACATGTTGTTTGGATGGTACTACATGAACTGAAATTCACGTGCCCCCAGCATCTTTTTATCTGTCCTGCTTCTCTGTAAAAACTAAGCTCATCCTACACCTCGTGTGAAATCCGGGAAGGCGATACGAGATCCCCGCACACCGTACCAACGACATACTCCTTGGACCGGAGCGGTGTGAGTTTGTGGCTACCTCCACGATCGGTGATGTCGATGCAACTTGCACACAGGCAGCACCATGGTTGATTTGTTTCTAACCCAGACAAGCTAAAAAAGGTTGCGTTGGTTGTCCTTTTAAAGCAGGACGATTGAATGAAAGCGGACAGAGACACAACAAAATCGTCTGGACTCTTGTGCACAAGCGCATCGCCGAATTTGCTGATGCTAACATGCCACCCGCAACAGGACGCTAATGGTACGTAGTACGTGAGAGAGAGCCTAACCGACTGACCAACCGATGTGATCTGCCGAACTCGACCGCATGGCACCCAAAAGCTGAAAGGGAGAGTCGGCACTTGGCACGGACCACGGAATCGACCTCTCGCGGATAACAATACACACTAATAGCACTCCCTCTCTTTTTTTTTTTTCCCCGAGAACGTGCAGCAGATACGCCCGCGTTTCACTCTTGTTTTCTTTTCTGCTCCGCGAGACCGCGAACACGCAAAAGACTACTCCTAGCAAGCAGCCGAGAATGAAAAGAGGGGGAGTGGGTAGGGGAGGAGGAGGCGTACCTGTCTGCTTGATGAGGTTCTCGTTGATCCCGCAGCCAAAGTGGTTCCAGCTATTCCACCTAAACAACACAGCACATTTCGTCACCGGAGACCCAAAAGGTTTATAGTAACTGACAGCAGCAAGTAAACACGTGATGCAAGCATACGAGTACACACATGCTTTCCTTGACAGTGCAGGTTCAAAATAAGCATGATAACATGCGTGTTGATTACAGCCAGCCACCAAGAAAGCAGCTGAAACGCACCACCAAGGCCAACATGGCCAAACTGCACTGGAAGCAACGACGACGAGTGTAAATATATACTTACCCCATCTGCGGCGTCCGGCCGAGGCCGTTCTCGAACGCGCGGCGCCGGGACTGCCACCCGTGCCGCTGCCGGGCCCGCCTCGCCGCAGCCCCGCGCAGCTCCTCCGTCCAGTTGCCGACGGCGGGCACCCTGACCGCCTCCGACGCGGTCACGGCAGCGGCGGCAGCCACGATGATGAGCACCAAGGCGAGGGACGACGGCGACGCGCGCGCCATGGCCGGCAGGCGGCCGCTCTGCTGCAGAGTGCAGAGCAGAGACGCGGAGGGGACTGTGGAGAGGGTTGGGTTGGGGGCGTTGTCGGACTGGGGACGCGGTTAGCCGGTTACTGGGCCGGCCTTTATATAGCCGCTGCCACGGTCGCGCGGCGGGTCCCACCAAGTCACTCCCTCGGCAGAAGCGGGGCCCAGCCGGCAGAAGCGGCGTACCGTGCCAGGAGGGTGATGGCATGGCACATGGAAAATCGTTGCTCTCGTATGCTGGAGTTCGCGTGATATGCTGCATGTATATTTGTGATGTGATGTCATGTGATTGGATGGCGTGATGTTGTCGGAGCCATCTTACTGTGGTCTCCCTCTCTTTTAGGACAAGTTTACGACTGCAGTAAGATATACTCCTCGATCACTTTTACATGACGCCGTATGTACATAGCATAGACATCACATCAAGATACGTAGTACTACATGCCGTTTACATCATTACATGCCAACACCGACTCCTAGCTAGTGCTGGCCCTCCGTGAGAAGTTCATTCCCGCTACGTGGATCAATCAGAGCACTCCAGCTTATAGCCCACCACTCTGTGTGGCAAAGTGCCCGTCCACAAGTAAAAATGGTCGTGGTCGTTTAGTGGGTGCCATCACTACGTCCGAATTTTTTATTTTTTTAACCTTTTTTTAAAAAAAATCACAAATATGTCTCTTCAGGAAAAATTTCAAAATCTGGATTCTTAGCTCGGCGCCATCGTTGCTGACGTCGATGTTATACTGCTCGGCGCCGTCGTTGCTGATGCCGAGCTTTTGGGCTCGACGCTGACATGATGATAATTTAGCAGGCGGACGTAGATCTTGATATTGAGCTCGGCGCCGTGGTTAGCGGCCCCGAGGTCATGACTCAGCTCGACTCCGATCCACCGGCCGGTGGGCGCGCGAGAGTACAGACGTGTCAGTCGCGCTTGCAGCTATGCGTGGCCTTGCTTCTAGTGCTAGCTAGATCGAGCTAGACCGCATGCGCCTGCGCTCTGTGCGTGCTAGCTAGCTACGAACGAGCTAGCTAGCTAGCTAGACCAGGCCGCCGGCCGTCCGTCCGACGCGTCGTCGCGATCGCCTTTAGGCAGCTAGCTTGTTACAGTGAACGCGACCGCCCGGGGTGCTGCGTCGATCGGCTGTGCATGCATGCGCGTCCACGTGAGGCTCACGCGGGGTCCAGGTTGGCCCTGTAGTCCCGGGGTACCTAGCAACATGCATGGCCTTGCTGCTAGTGCTAGCTAGATCGAGCTAGACCGCCGCGCTGGCTGGCTCGGCCTCGGCAAGGCCACGTGCGCGGGGCAGCCGTGCCTGCTCAGGTGTCGACGTGCCGTTCTCATTGCCCGTGCACTGCACTGCCGGGTCGGCGCACGCTTTGTTATAATCTATAATGCGCTGCCAGGTCTACCTTTTCTCTTTATTAAAAAAATAAAAATACGTTGCCCCGACCATGCATCATGCATCGTACCCCTACTAGTTTCGACGCCGACCAACGCGCCTCTCGTCTCGTCCGGTAAAAGTCAAGAACGCTAGGTAGCTCTACTCAGCGAGTCAAACCGCCCCGCAAGTTCAGAGGGCCGGGAGATGTGTCCTGTGCTCATCTCTGAACCGCGCGCTGCTTTCCGTCAGCACAAGCGTGCACCACTCTGAGTTCAATTACGACGATTAATCAAATGCTATCATCATATATAAAGGGCCAGTGAGACTATGTTCAGTCATATTTGTTAGTTTTCTTTGAATCTTGGTTGTTCGTGTGTTATCTTTTCTTCGAACCGAGGGGATTCCCCATTTATCATAACGGAAATACAGAGTGTTAGAATGTTCATGTGTTATCAGTGAAAGCAGTAGGTTGGTCTTCGATTCCACGATTTCAACATCTTATTTTGATTTGTTCTGCGGCACGATCTGATTTCCCCCGCATTTTTTCTATGGTGAAATATTGTAAATTTGAATTTCTTGAGCTATTTTTTACACGTTCTTTTAACGGGTACTAGGCTGTCCTTTTAGAGGATACTAGCCTCATTTAAACTTATCACCCACTATCGGCCATCTATTTTTTTTTCACAACAAAACAAAGATCGTTGAGACTTATCGACCGTAGAAAAATCATTAGCTGAACACAGCCCCATGTTTTTGTGGTCTTTAAAGTCTTGTGTTATCGTAGTGCATGTATGTGTCGCTTTATTTGCTTTTTTTTTCCAGTACGATTTACAAGCTCTAGTCGACGCTTCAGTTTTTTATGGATTCTTATTTTATTTTAGTAGAGGTCCGATCCGTTTTAATTTGTGTTGAAGTTGTACTTGTCGCTAGTCACTAGCTACTTGTACCGACTTGTTTTGAGTGATTTCTTTTGGTGCGACGACGAACAAGGCTAGTAATTTGGTGATCCCGCCCATCGAGAATCAGCCGGCAAGCGTCCGTTTTCCATGTACCGTCGACGTGTCGCTGTCGTGTTCCGCTCCACCGGGACTACAGGGCCAACCTGGACCCCGCGTGAGCCTCACGTGGACGCGCATGCATGCACAGTCGATCGACGCAGCACCCCGGGCGGTCGCGTTCACTGTAACAAGCTAGCTGTTAGAGCAAGTATTATAGTGCCTAGTCAGCTCGCTGAGAAGATATCCTAGTCATTCTTGTCTTTGCAGAGAGCAGAGAGAGAGGCTGGGCGGTTATTCTTCGCCGGCTGATAAAAAACGAGGCCAAAAGCCCGTGTTGCGACGGTCATCCTGCCAGCACCTCATGATCCTGTGAACACCCAAAACCAAAAGCTCAAGCCATCCTGCGGCAAGTTTACAATGAATCCCAATTGATAATATACACATTCAAGCATCAAATATTAAAATATTACTATATAGCTAACATGTTCACTATATGTGTTACCGGCTTAAGTGACGTGGCTTAGTCTTACCGCCGGCTGCTGGCGAAATTATTATCCATGCTCTAAAGGCGGTCGCGTTCACTGTAACAAGCTAGCACCCCTGGTCTAGCTAGCTAGCTACGAACGAGCTAGCTAGCACGCACAGAGCGCAGGCGCATGCGGTCTAGCTCGATCTAGTAGCGGCCTGTGGAGAGGGACGTATGGATTATTTAGTGATGTGAGATGATTTACTGGTCGATCGCCGTTCCGCGTGTCATTAGTGGAAGGCCACGCATGTTGCTAGGTACTAGCTGCTCATGCCACCGACACGTATGTATCGCTGATCGGCTTGTGGATCTCTGAGTCATCGGCGCCAGTCCGCATTAACAATTAACAATTCCAGCTAACTAAGATCTTCGACGTTGCTTAAATCATGGATTGAGCTCAAATGCTGGCTAGCCCAATGGTGCCGACGCAGGAACCGGCGCGGTGTGGCATGAAAGCCGAAAGGGTTTAGATTTTAAAATCTTTTCTCTGATGACATATTTGTGATTTTTTTTAAAAAAAAGCTAAAAAATAAAAAATTCGGTCACTACGTAGCTAGTTCACGATTTGTTACGTGTTCTGTCGGCAACAATCTCATGGTTAGTGACTGAGTGCCGGTGCGTGCGTTTGTTGTTAATTCAGCGAATGCAGCGAAAGGCCATCCAACTCCTCCCAACTCAACGCAGCAGCAACAAATTTCCATTTTGTTTTGAAGGAAAAGGGCCCAGCAATTTCTGACATTAATTCTTGCTTTTTGGCGCCATGCGTGCATGCCTTTCTTCCTTCTATTCTATCTTTTGGATTGGAGTTGGAGAGGAGAAAGTGGTCAATTAAAATATCCCTAGTACAGACATTTTATTAGCTACCTTAAATTTTTTTTCGATTAGCTGAAAAAACAGCTGATGCTAATATTGATTTATTATAAAAGAAAAATATTATTATTTCATTAAAACAGTACGGCGGATAATTCAAGCCAACATGGCCTTTGTCCATTTCGACCAACACGCACCGCAATCGATGGTGCGTCGCCCTCCGATACGCAGGAATCAGAGTCCTAGAAAAGTTAACAGAGATGCGATCCTAACCATTTTCTTTTTAATTTGGCTCTGTTACAAAGTACTCCAAGAAACTTAGCTGCGATCTCCCTCTTTTTTCTTTGCAAAGCAAGTGGTTATTGTTATTGATAAAAACAAAAGTGTTGCGAACAGGACGGCAATTCGTGAAGTGAAGGACCCAAAACCAAAAGCTCGCCACTGCGGCCGTTCGAGTGGGCATATACGGCGCGGAAGATGGGCATGTAGAACCGGATGTTGACGCACACCAAAGGGGCAAAGACCGCTCTATCTCCACTCCTGCTTCCAAAGGGCACATGCGGCTAGTGGAGTGGACTTGGACAGTGATCGATGATCCCTGGTCGCCGTTCCGCGTGTCATTAGTGGACGATGTCCTCATGTCACCTGATCGGCTGATCTCTTGGACTCTAATCCTTCGCCATTAACAATTCCAGTAACCATATCGAGTTGCTGCATGATGGATTGATGGTAGTGGCTAGCCCCAGGACGCAGGAGTCGGTGTGGCGTGAAAGGGAAAGAAATGGGTAGATGCGATGCGAAAAAACAGAAAGAAAGAACAAAAAAACGGAGTTGGCCACCACACCGCGGATAGAATACAGCGTCGTACCACTGGACTCTGCTGGGAGAGATTGTTGACACCTTGTTGCGTCGTGGGATCGGAGTTGTGAACGCACTTGCAGTCCTCACTGGACTATGATGGATTTATGTTGTGAACGCACTTGCAGTCTTGCACTAACTAGCTGATGGTGGGAGCATGATTGATTGGAGGAGGGTACGATAGGATCCGAGGCTCCACGATTTGCTCCCAACATATGTAATCCTGGCCGTGATTGATTGTAAGCACCAGCATACAAATATGGCGACGCTTGCCTGACAACATTATCACCGCAAAGAGGTGGTAAATTAAATCTGCTGGAAGTAAGTTCCAGCATCCCTCTGAACCTTCATTTTCAGTCCAACACACTCCGCCCCTAGCTGCCTGCCTACCACTACCATACCATACCAATCATCAATCAAGCGCATATTGCACGGATTTTAGTTCCTCCCCCTTAAGGGGATGGTCAAGAAAGCAGCCGAAATTCACATTGCTGGGCTAAAAAATACTGTTCACTCTCTCACAAATTTTTCTAGATTTCTCTAAATTCCTCCAAGCGAACAGGGTCTAGTTTACTCCATATCTCATCGAATGTTTGACACATACATGGAGTATTAAATATAGACTAAAAAATAACTAATTATACAGTTTGCGACTAATTTATGAGATGAATCTTTTAAGCCTAATTAGTCCATGATTTGATAATGTGGTGCTACAGTACGCACATGTGCTAATGATGGATTAATTAGGCTTATTAAATTCGTCTCGCGGATTACTGACGGATTTCGTAATTTATTTTTTTATTACTATCCAAACATTCCCATGACACATCCCACGTGACACCCAAAACTTTACGCCCTACGTTATTCCTAGAGTGACTCGACAACTGTCGGAGGACTGTGCGTACGTGCGACGGTAGCTCGGACACATGAGCCCATGATTCCAGAACACCGACCATGGCTTCATGGCCAAGGAACAACCCAAGGATACACGTACACCTGCGGCGCCACCTCCACGTGTCATGTGACTTTGTGACGCATGATCTGCGATGATTGGCGGTGACACCGCGAGCTGCCTGGTGTCGGCGAACGCTCTCCTCATTGTTCTGGACGCTGTTTGGACTGGAAGGGAAGCTGCGTGCACTGCACACCCCTGTGCTGTAGCTGTATATCCCGGTCGAGCACAAGGGAACGGAAAAGGATCGATCAACACCGGCCGTCTTCTTCACCGTTGCTGCGTGCGTCGTCGCGCTGTCGTTCAGCTGCAGATGCTAGGCTACGTAACAGTAAAACTGCTGGCTTTGCCTGTGACAAAGCATTCAGTTATGGCTTGAGTTGCTGAAAGGCAATCAATTCATCCGTCATCCGTGCAATGTGGGAACTCTCCTAGCGGTCAAGGATAAGTACCATTTTTCTCGGGCAAAAACGATCGATAATCAGGCAGCAACCGTGACGATTTGACGATATGGCGCCCAAACCCAATGCTTTGCTACAACTGCCTCCTTTTTGAAACTAACTGCGGCCCATTGCGCCTCTGCTCTACTATAGTCTATACACAAATTATACATGCCAGGCCAGAAGACGCCTAGTGGTAGGTCAGGCTACTGGACACATGGAAGAAGTTACTAATCACCTTTGGGTTTGTCTGCCACTGGCACAGAAATGCGGTGGCCCAAGGCAGTTCAACACATGTCTATGTTTGTTTACTTGATAAAAGCAAACGGGAAGCAGACCAGAGCAATATATGGTCCTGCCTCTGGGAAATTTTTAACACTTTTTGTAAATTAATTTTAAATTCAACATTGTTTTTTTCAAAACTAACACTTTTGTCCGCGTCTATTGCCATGGTGTGCGCGCGCCATCTGGCCGTGGCGGATGATGGTGGCACTTCCACGTGCCAGGCTGACGTGGCACTTCCACGCGCCATGGCCGCAGACGTGGCAGGAGCTGCCGCGCCTCGGCCCACGGCGCGTCCCTTCGTCAGATGTGTTCTGCCTTGCCGTAACGATGGTCTGTTCTCCGTTCAATGTACCTTTTTTCAAACTTTGTATCTAGCTTCTATGTCGTTGTACTTGTCCTATTAGATTTTATCTCTTGTTTCAATGCCACTGCATATATTGTATCCCATCTTATCGGTTTATCGTGACTTGAACATAGCACTGCGTTGCCGACTCTAGTTTCGTAGCCCTGAACTATAGGCCATGCCGCTTTGCTCTGTTACGCAAGACTCGTCATACCGTCTAATCGGAACCAACTTTTTGCAGTCTGAGATGGCGTGCGTGTAGATGCTACTGTCGGTGTTGTAAACAACTACAAGTGCTGCCGCGACGCATTGAAACAAATATGAAGCAAATAAATGGAGTCCATGCGCAAGTTGATAAGTTTCCACATAACATTTTCATTGGTTCACGAGTCTACAAGTCTCGGATGATAATATTTGTTCGACATAACAAACTAACAAACTAAGTCCTAGTAGTGTAAGGATCCCTCGGACGCCTCTGTCTCTTCAGATTTGTAGGCAACACATTGGGAGTATAGCCAACGTCGATATGGTCGCGTTGCCGGTGCGTACGGCTCGTACCCTGCAAGTATATGATATGCATGATTACTGATCGTTAGTTCATGGAGCCTACGTATTTAAAGAAACTAACTTTGTTACTACATGTGACATTCCTTGGGTACCAAGCGGGGCACCACCTAGCTGAGACATACCGATCTTGTCCTGACGGCCAATCTTCCCATTGGTCGTGCTGTCTGCGAAAGCCCGGGGGTCATCGTCGTCGTCGTCGTCCTCGCTTGCAGGGTTCTTCCCAGCGCTATGATGTGGTGGTGTACGCACTGCGAAAATGGCACCTGTCACTGGCTGAGAAGAGCCGACTGGTGTCCTCAAAGAGCCAGAAGACGTGCCACCCGACCACGCCGGGACTGCTGGTTCCACCCAAGGAGTGTCCATGCAGCTCAGCTTTTGAGCTAGCTTCCTGCAGATCCACTTCACCTTCTACATAAATAGACGTTAAAGTTAGTGCATTTCCCAAACGCATATACACTAAATAAACATTTTCGGAACATAAAAGTTTATGTTTATCTCCACAAAAGCCTCGAGAATGCCTGGCCCCAGCCCTCTAGACTCGTGAAGCCGAAACGCTGCTTCGTTGGACAATCTTAACAATTGTGTCGCCTGGGTACAGAAACGCGATTGGACATTTTTAGTACACATACTTAATACCAAATGGATAACAAATTATACCATTGGAGTATCTTATCACGTATCTTTGAAGCGGGGCTCTCTATAGTTGTGTGTCGTCCCTAGTGGCAACGTTGTACACATCTTCAATCACATCTTCCTTGTTGTCCTCGTCAATCGCCTCCTCAGTGTATGGGGCTTGATATGTGTCCTCGTAGACCTATGAAGCCACCGTAGGTACTCGTTGAAGGTGTGCTGGTCGTGTGGGGGACCCGCATCGATCGATTGCTGGTCCCTGTTCTGCCACAACTAGATGTACACGCGTGTGTGTCACGCGCCAATCCTTGGTCTTGTACCTCTTCCTGTGGTCATACCTGCAATAAAACGATTGTTAGTTGTACCATATATACCTCTAAATTGTAGCTTTATTATTAATCAATAACGCACCCGTGCAATTCTTGGTTGGTGGAGTAAAGCGGTGGTGGGTAGCCTGTCATTCTTCCAAACTGCGTGCAAACCCTGATGGGTAAGTGAATCTCGACCACGTGGAAGAAAATAAGAGGAACGTTGCAGCGATACTCGTCTGACTCATCCCTAGTGACAAGACTCAGATAGTACTTGAGCTCCTGGAGCATCCCAAGGACACCAATGCACCTAAACATTTTATAATTGAGTTAGGTTGTGATATAGTGTACATCGAACAAGACACATGTATGATAGTAAAGAGAGCGTAACCTAGTGTTGTGTCAGGACGTTGAGACCGTCCATGTACTCACTGTACTTGCACCTTGCATTCCCTCTAACTAACTCTGCTTGCGTCTAGATATACAGAGCTATATGGAGTGTATCCTGTCCGTTCTAATGCTGCATTGAACAAGATAATGAATTAGCCATTAATAATTTAATCATATGTAACTACCTCGAAGAATATAGTGAACCGAAGTACTTACCGGTAAACTAGTAGCAAGGGGCCTCCCAATGGGCCATCGTTCCCAACACCAAACCTAGAGTAGGTAGGAGCAACCCCCAAGGTTCGCATACCCTGAGGTGTGATGGTAGGCAACGCATAACTGTCGATACATCCATGCTAGGACCGCGCTGCCCCAGCTGTACGCCGCTATGTTATCCCACGGCTGGCGTAGTATGTCAAGGAAGATCTAGCTGATGGTGTTGCCCAAGGCGTCTGGGAAGAGAAAAGCACCAAGGAAGTGTCAGAGCCACACTCTAGCAAATCTGTCGACCAGAGCCTCATCAGCCTATGGGTCCAAGTAATCAAAGCGCTTTGTGATCCACGACGATGAAACACCAGAACTTTTCCTAAAATTCACCAAAGAAAATGAGACCCGATGGTTGTAGAAAAGCAATGCAAGTATTAAATAGGCTTGAATTGCTCATTTATTTTTCTTGGAAACCTTGTCGTCTGGTGGAAGAAAGCTAGTGAACTGAGCCACCAGCTCCCTCCAATGATTGTTATCAACTATACCTATCACTGGAAGTCCCTCCAACCAAAGGCCAAAGATAGCCTTCACGTCATGCATGGTCAAGGTCATCTTGCCACAAGGTAGGTGGAACGTGTGGGTCTTAGGCCTCCACCTGTTATAAGAATAGAACGACTATTAGTTGCCTCAAATTTATTATAAGAATGTTTACGTACAATGAAGGCACTCGTACCTGTCTACAGCTGTAGTAAGTAGTGCTGGGTCAAGGGGTGGAAGACCGTAGTTGGCAACATGGATAAGCTTGAGGAAGCCAGCACGCCGTATGTACGGCGCGTAATGCTCGTCCCACTGGTGCGCCCTAGTGTGCGTGTAGGGGGCCTCAAAGGAGGCAAGGGCACCTCTGTGCATCGGTGTCACTCAAAAAGTGTGCTCGGTGTGGCTCATCGTACTCCACCTCAAGAAGGGGGTACAATGGGTGTTGCGTGGGAGGGGCCATCCTGTTACAAATTGATAAACAAAGTGTTAGAGTATTCAAATTAACGATATTCAAATTAGCATTATGTAGCATTGCAAAATTTAAACTATCTATTATGCAATAGGAACACAATATAAAAGCACGTGTATATATTCAAAGTAACATTAACAAACATATTAAACAACTTCACTTGGAAAATAAGCAACTCCTGTGTATTCAAACGGACACAAACGTCATTGAAGCTAGAAGGTTCATCAAACCATTCCAAATCACCGTATCACGTACTACTAAGTACCGACACTTGAAAACTAGTATCTATACTGACAACTTTTACTACTATAAACAAACTAAATAATAAATACCTAATCAATCCCTAAACCCAAAAGCCTAACTAACAGTAACATAAACCCTAACTACCTAACCAAACCCTAACTATACTATAACACACAACCTAAACCCTAAAAACTACCTACGTAAATAAACAAATTCACTAACCTAACTATACTAAATCACTAACCCTAACTATTATAAATCACTAACCCTAACTAAAATAACATTCATAATAACAAGAAATCAAGAGAGAGAGCTACCTTGATATGAGCCAAAGAAGAGGAGGCGGCGGCAAAGCCAGGTAGGTGGTGGTGGTGGGGCGAGGTAGGGGTGGGCGCAGGGGGGGCGAGGGTGGGGCGAGGCGGCGCCGGCAGGGCAAGGCGAGGCGGCGGCGAGGTGAGAGGGCGAGATGGGCGCGAGGCGTCATGGGCTTTTAATTGGGCCTTGCCGCGCCACCAGCGATGGCGCGTCATAGCCGCGCCAAGATGGGTGGCGCGACAGACCCTGCCACGATGATGCCACGTCATCCTCCCGCCGTGCCACCATGCATGGCGCAGCACAGGCGTTTCACCGCGCCATGGCAATAGGTGCGGTCAAAAGTGTTAGTTTTGGAAAGAAAAAAAATGTTAGATTTAAAATTAGTTTACAAAAAGTGTTAAAAATAAAAAAATCGCCTCTGGAGCCTGCTGCTTGGAATTGAAAAGTATGCGCAGATCAGTGATGGTCTGGCCGGCCGGAATGCCTGTACACGCAGTGGGGTTCTTCTCTTCATGTATATCATATCTCACCTTTGATGGCCCCGTTCGTTTCGCTGAAAAAACAAGTAGAAACACTGTTCCGACTGATTTGTCGTGAGAAAAAAACATATTTCGCTAAAAAAAACAAGCTGAAAAAGACGGAATATAAGAGAAGCGAACAGGACCAATGTCTTTGCTTAAAATGTCTAGAAGCGCCAACGTACAACCTGTCCTGATTGCCTGCATGCGTGGTGCGTGCCTTGCACGATCGACATCGAGTGGTTGGCAAGTGACAAAGCGGCACTGTTAGGTAGGAGCAACGTTAGTAAGGCTACTATTTAGTTGAGCTGTAGTTATTATAAAAGCTACTATAAGCTGTGATTTTTATAAAAGCTGCTGTAGAAAAACTGCTACGAGAAAAGCAGAAAGCTGTTCGGTGGAACAACTGTGGCTTTTCAGAAGCACCAACAAGCGGACCTCACGTGTCGTTAATAGTCCATCCTCTCAACTCTCTCCCTCTCTCACTGACTAGAGAACCCACATGCAGCCGCCCCACCTGTCAGTCTCTTATTCCCTTATCTTCTCCAGCCTCGTGTCCGTGGTACTGGGGTGGCCCGGAGGAGTTTGCCGGAGCGGAGAGTGAGGGGCCACGGTGGTCGCCGGACATGGGCTAGGAGCTGAGGAAGGAAAGGCCATGGGGGCAAGGGCTGGAGCCGCATAGGCTGCTCGAGGGGGCAGGGGATGAAGCCAGAGAGGGATGGGATGTGGGGTCGTCGGAGCCGAGCGCGGGAGGTCTTCGGACAGGGGCCGGAGCCAAGGAAGGAGAAGCCGTAGGTCCGGCGAGGGATCCAGTGGAGGCCTGATGGTCCTACGCTCGGCCTGAAAGGAGTGGTCGCGCCTCCAACGCCCACAGCTGCGCCGCCAGAGGGGCTTCCTGCCGGATCCAGTGGGGCGCGCATGCCGGAGGGTGGCGTCCTGGGCACGCCTGTCGGAGTGCGGCGTCCTGGGCGTGCCTATCGAAGGGGGGCGTACAGGGATCGCCTGGAGGATGCGTCGTCAGGTCACCACCGCATGCCGGGGCAGAGGCCCACGCCGGCCATGGGATCTCCCGCGCGCGCCGGAGCAGAGTCCCGCGAGCAGGTCCTAATGGCTAGAGGGGGGTGAATAGCCTATTAAAAATTTCTACAACAACACTTAACAGCGTCAGATCTTATGAGGCAGAGAAGGGTTGCATGTAGCCTACTAAGGGGCACGCCACCTACCAAAATTCTAGTTTATAAAACAACAATACTATGTACCAACTGGGTTAGTTTAACTCTCAAAACAACTGAAAAGCCACACTAACCAAACTACCTGCTTTCATTTTTTACTAGAATGAAAACTATTTTTAGACAAAAGCTGTTGTGGTTTTGTAAAGAGAGTGAGCAATTTGTTTGGCTTTTGGCTATTATAAAAAAAAATCAATCACAAGAATGAATACCAATGAAGACCAATCACCTCAATCAAATATGAACACAATTTTTTTTTTTAACATTTTTTGAAACTATTTTTAAATATGACGTTGTTTATTTTTTTTCACTTGGAGGTTCACGTGCTTTTGGCATCACACGCCAAAACCCTCAATAGGGTGCCGCACAACCAACATCAAGATCGAGATCACACAAGATGAGCAATCCATTGGGCTAATTTTAAATTTCCACACAATCAAGAACCCTCACAATCACCACGATCGAATTAACCCACCAACCTCCACCTAGACGATCATCCTCATTTCTATCTGATCTAACCACCAAGAGTAACAAGCAACCTAGTTCTAATCCTACTCTAGCATGGCACTTTTAGATGAATGTAAATGACAATGAATTAAATTCTGCTCAAAGTAAATGCTCAAAGTAAAGAGAGATAGAGGGAAGGGCTTTGGCTAAGCTTGCAAGGTATGCTATGTCAATGCAAATCCCCACTAGTCCTCGAGCTTGAGCACCATGGGGCTTAAATAGAAGCTCCCCTTGATCCGCCGTTGTAGGATCAAGTGCTCTCTCACGGGTTGAATCTTCGACACTCCATCGCGATGTGAATCACCCATCAACCGTTCACAACTTGAGTTGGGTCATCCACATACTCTCCTGATGATCACCAAGCTCTCCAATCACCACCAAACCGTCTAGGTGATGGCGATCACCAAGAGTAACAAGCACGAACTCTCACTTAACCACGACAAGCCTAGGGAGAAGGGCGGATGCACACTTTGCTACTCTTGATCTCACTAATGAGGGCTCTCTTTGGGATTCTCAAATCTCAATCACCTCACTAGGACATTGCTCTTCTTGGCACTCTCTAAGGTGTGTTTTAGGCGCCAGCCGAAATGAGCAAAAGTGACTCCACACACGAGTGGGAGCTTCTATTTATAAGACGACTGAAAAGCGAACCGTTATGTGCCTTTTCTCAGATTGAGCCGACCAGGACTATCGGGTCATGTTGTCCGCACTCTCACGGGCGGACACTCCAACCCAACAGAAGATCCTAACCCTTGTTCAAATGGCCAACTACCAAGTGTATCACCTTGTGCGGACACGTCCGGTCCCATATTTTCCTCAAATGTTTTCTTCTGTTAGCACTCTACTAGATCCTAAATGCATATGCAATGAGTTAGAGCATCTAGTGGCACTTTGATAACCGTCATTTAGATCTGAATTTCACCCATCTTAATAGTACAACTATCGATCCTAAATGTGATCACACTCACTACGTCGTCTTGAACCACCAAAACAAAATAGCTCCTACCATTTATACCTCTCCTTGGTCAAATGAACTCTCTTTCTTCTTTTCAAGTCCAAGCACTTGATCATCACCATGGCATCACCATCATCATGTCATGATGACCCTTCATTCACTTCAACTTGCTACGATCATGACATTGATAGAAGTTTGCTAAAGGATCTAAGGGCTTTCAATTTACCAAAACCAAACTAGAGCTTTCACTTAGCAAGTGTGCACCACACCTAACTCACTAGACTCACCTAGGTCAAGCTACCCGTCCAAGGGGTCCTTGGGGAAGAAGGGGTCATGGACGGGAAAAATAGAAAAAAAAAACCGTCCTATCCTACTCTAAGTGTGGGTCCAACTCAAAACATCGACAAATTAGAACTAAGTCATCCTTAACCTTTTACTAGAATATCTATTTTTGGGCAAAAGTCATTGATTTTTGGGCTCTTTAGGGGCATTTGGCTCCATGATTGCCCAATCGATTCCAACCAACCATGACCTCGCTCAACACTACTAATTTTTTCTCATTTTTAACATTTTTTAAACTATTTTAATTATGACATTGTCATTTTTTTTCTTCAAGACTAACACAACAAGGCCCTAGATGCTTTGAGCGGCTAAATCACGCTACCGCGCCATGCATAGGGGCGCGCCAGGAGCGACGACGTGGCAGCGACTAGGGCCGCTGAACGCTGACGTGGCCGGGGCTACAGCGCCATGGATCTAGGTGCGGCACTGACATGCCATGGCGCATGGTGCGACAAGGCTGACTTAATGTCGCGACGTGAGCCTCCCTCCCTCTCTCTGCCTTACGTCGAGCAGAGGTGAGGGCGCCCGCGTTGCCCCCTCCCGCCTCACAGTAGCCTACCGCCGCCCGGCCCACCCAGCCCATCTCCCTCCCTTCCCCAAGCTTCTCCTCGGCCTCGATCACGGTAACGATGCTCTTATTTGTCATTTGAATGGTGGATTTAAATATTATGAATGGTATCTAGGGTTTGGAGGATAAGTATATTTGGGTTAGGGTTTGGAGGAAAATATTAGTTCGATTTTGTCATTGTTAAGGTTAATTAGTTAGTTAGAAGCATGTTACCATGTTTAGTGTGAGGTATTATTTTAGTTGTAATGCAAATGGTTCTCCTTGACATTAATTTGTGATGTTTTGATTGATGTTAAATTACAACCATTTTATTAGATGCAAGATATGTATCGGGAGCAGTTGTGGCAAAAACGGGGTCGTCCTAGAGAATTGTACTCCGACAAGTCTAGCAAAGATGTCCCCATCCCTTCTGACATCCCTGTCCCTAACTATGACTGTGGTCGTCCGGCCGACGTGTTTTAATCAAGACATCCGGACACAACGGCTCGTTGCTTCTACACATGCAGTTGTTTTAATGTAAGTAATTATTTCCATATGTTTTTTCTTCATTTGTGTTACTAGGTTACTAATATTTTGTTGGAATCTTGTTGTGTAGGCCCATGAGAGGTGCTTTTTCTTTCAGTGGATCGATGGTGCAGACAAGTTTGACCCAAGGTATCTCCTTTTCAACGATTGTTGAAGAGGAAGACATCCATGTGAGCACTTCGAGCGGTGGGTTCCACCTCCCCCTAACCCTCTACCAATGACGGCTAAGGAGAAGCACTTAGCCGTAGTTAGATGACTCGAGGAACGTCCTTTGTGCTATTGTGGAGATCGAGCTATGATAAACCCTAAGAATACGTTGAAGTTTGTGTGTCCAAACAAACATGAAGTAAGTGGATAGTGTATCTATTGAAATGTTGAGCTACAGGTGTTCATGTACTAATGTCACCTCTTTTAGGTGTTTGCATTTGCGAAGTGTCATTTCAAGGAGTGGCTCTATGGTCCTAAGAATCAATGGCGGAGCCACCAAAGGAAAAGGAAAAGGAAAAGAAGAAATAAAGGGTAATTTTCAAAGCACCACATGTCATGTGTGAATGTGGTGTTAAATCCAACTATGGCCTAGTCCCTTCGGAGCTTGGAATAGGCCATTATTACGTCCATATGGTTGACTATGATGAGGTTGGTTATTGTTGTGGAAAACATGAAATCGTATTTTTTCTTTTGCTAAGACTTATAATCTAATTTTTCGTTTCAACAGAGCACTAGAAAATGCAAGTGGGAATCTTATGATGGTCAAGCTAGGTTCTTGGATGAGTTGAAGGGGAGGCAAGTAATTACACGAAAGAGGGGATATGGACCTGACTACGTCAACCTGTTCGTTAAACAACGGAAGAAGGACATGCGTGAGTTTGCTAGACAGAGCGGTCTCCGTAACCCGATCGGTGTCAGGCTTGACAAATGGGGGTTGGAGAGACGAAGGGTGTTAAAGGAGGAGAGGGCAAGGAAGGATGCAATGGAGGAGGAAAGAGTACATATGTAGGCCTTGAACTGATCATGTTGCTGCATTGTGTGCAAGTGAGTCATTGGAAGCCTCGTTATTTTTGTTGCCTGCTTTTATATGTAAAATAATCGCGTTGCTAACTTGTTGCATTTTATATGATGAAGGGATTGGATGCAGCGGGGAGCATGCCATAGAGATAGCCTGTGCAAGGTATGTGAAAAAGAAGTTACATGAGCACAGAACGTGAGCTGATCGTAACGTTCTATCTCCGATTGTGTTGGACAATGAAGGGGGACGAGGATGAGGACAACACTGCCAGGTTGAGCAATCTCATCGCTCTAGCGGAGATAGGCTTATAGGTGAAGAAGGATGAGAATGACACTAGTAGATTGAGCGATCTCATCGCTCTAGCAGAGGTGGGCTTATAGGCGGAGGAGGATGCGGACGCGTTCTTCTCTCAAGCCATAGAGGCCGCAGATGAAGCGGAGGCCGCTTACTATAGGCGACAGGCAGATCAGGGCATTGCAGGTGAGCCTAGCCACATGAACGAGGTGGAGGAGAACATGTTCTTGTCTCAGACCACAGATAAAGCGGATGTCGCTTACTACAGGCGACAGGCAGATCAGGGCAATGCAAGTGAGCCTAGCCACATCAACGAGGTTATAGTAGAGGATTGGTACTCGGACGATGAGTTGCTTACTCAGTATGTTTCTAGCTGAGTATTTATGAGTGCATCGTGTGGTAGTTTCATGCTTCAGATTTGTTAGTTCCATGCTTTATTAATGAACAATGCTTTATTAATGAAGTATTGATGTACTATACCCATGTATCGAACATTGTTTCCATGTACTCGGATTACCCATGTTCGATCCTAAGCAAGTATGTTCATCCCATCCATTTTGTCACCCTCCGATCCATCCAACTATAACCTAAGTTTTTTAATAATAATGTATATGAGTACCTTAGATGTGGGTTGGAGAGGTTATTTATTTTTATTTCTATAATGACATGAAACTTATCTAATCCAATATTGCTTGCAAGACGTGAGAGAAACTACCTTGGATCGTCACCATATAAGCCATTTCTAGGCTTAGTCTGCCCAGCTTCGACCATGCCACCACTAGAGGCGCAGCAAGCTTGACGCGCCAGACTAATGGTGCGGTACAGCCTGACGCGTAAGGGGCAATGGCGTGGTAGCCTGACGCGCTAGGGCATATGGCGCGGCAAGGCCTAGATGCTATTTCGAGCAGAACAGAGCCGAGCACCAGCCTCCATGGCGCGTTAACACCACCACTGATGCAGGCTGGATGCACAAGATAACAAATTGCACAAATGGAACAAAGTTGATCAAGTGCACAAAGTTAACAAATTGTTACACAAGACTTCATTCGTTTGACATAAGTTCAACATGACTAGTTGCTACATAAGACTTGAAGCAAATTAAGTTTATGACAACATAAGTTCAACACTACATGATTCGTACAACACAAAGCAAATAAATCGACCAAGTGCACAAGTTGGTACGAAGGTCTTGAACCACAAGTGCAACAAGTATATAATTTGGGTATTACATGAAATCCAACATAAGTGCACAAGTTGATGGACGTCTTCCTAACATGATCCTTCACGATCTTTAGCATTTGAAGGCCTTGTTGAATGTGTACCTACATTATCGCCACAATGGTTAGTAAGGAGGCAATACATGAAGTTTTGCAATTGAGGAAACTTGAAAAAAACATGGACTATGCTTACCTAGACCCTAGGTCCCAGGAGTGTAAGGGTCTCTCGGATGCCTCTGTCTCTTTAGATTTGTAGGCAACACATTAGGAGTGTACCCAATGTTGGTGCGGTCGCGATGCTAGGGCTGATGGCCATATTATTGCATAGCTCATACCCTGTAAGTATAAGATAGGCAAGATTAGTTACAATCTTTATCATTGCTAGTTCATACAGGCTAGGTATTTAAAAAAAGTAGGTTTGTTAATACATGTTTGTCTCCTTGGGTACCATGAGGGGCACCACCTAGCTAAGACATGCCAATCTCATCCTGCTCCAAGGATCCCACTAGTAGTGGTGTATGTGGAAGCCCGAGGCCTCATCGTCGTCCTCATCCTCGTTTGTAGGGCCCTTCCCAGCGCTATAGTGTGGTGGTATACACAGCAGAAGTCGCACCTGTCACTAGTTTAGAAGAGCCAGCTGGTGTCCTCAAAGAGGCCGAAGCCATGCCACCCGACAACGCTGGGTACTCGGGTTCCTCCCACGGAGTGTCCATGCAGCTCAACTTCTGAGCTAGCTTCATGCAGCTCTTCTTCACTTTCTGCATGAACAGACGTTAAAGATAATGCATTTCCCAAGCGCATTGAGACTAAACAAATATTTTCAAAATGGACAAGTTTATGTTTACCTCCACAAAAGCCTGGAGAACGCCTGGCCCCTGCCCTCTAGACTCGTGAAGTCAAAACGCTACTTCGTTGGACAACCTTGACAATTATGTGGCCTGGGTATAGAGACGTGGTTGGGCCATTTTAGTACACTTACTAAATTCTAAATGGATAACAAATTGTAGCATTCAAGTATCTTACCACGTATCTCTGAAGCGGGGCTCTCTGTGGTTGTGTCTCCTCCCTAGTGGCATTGTCGTACACATCTTCAATGACATCTTCCTCTGAGTCCTAGTCAATCGCGTCCTCAGTGTAGGGGGGCTTGATATGTAGGTAGTCATCGAAGGTGTGCTGGTCGTGTGGGGGATTCGCATCGACCGCTCGCCACTCCCTAGTCTCCCATAGCTGGACAAACTCACAGTGTTTCACATGCCAATCCTTATCCTTGTACCTCTTCCTGTAGTCAAACCTGCAACAAAATGATAGTTAGTTCTACCACACACACACCTCACAATTGTAACTTTGTGGTGTCCAATGATGCACCATGCAATTTTTGGTTGGTGGAGTAAAGCGGTGGTGGGTAGCCTCTAATTCTTCCAAACTACCTGCAAAACCCTGATGGGCAAGTGGATCTCGACCACATGGAAGAAAATAAGAGGGATGTTGCAGCGATACTCATCGGACTCTTCCCTAGTGACAGGAATCAGGTACTGTTAGAGCTCCAGAGCATCCCAAGGACACCAAGTCACCTGAACATTTTGTAATTGAGTTAGCTTCTGACATAGTGCACATCCATAAAGACACATGTATGTTACCAAAGAGAGCGTAACCTGATGTTGTGTAAAGACGTCGAGGCAATCCATGTACTCCCTGTACTTGCACCACGGATTCCCTCAAACTGACACTGCTTCCTTCCAGATATACAGAGTAGTATGTAGTGTATCCTAGCCGTTCCAATGTTGCATTGAACACGACAATGAATTAGCCAATCATAAATTCATTATATGTAACAACCTTTGAATTAACTAGTGAACCGAAGTACTTATAGGCAAACCATCAAGAATGGGCCTCCCAACGGGCCATCTTTCCCAACACCAAACCTAGAGTAGGTAGGAGCAACCACCAAGGCTCGCAAACCCTGAGGTGCGACGGCAGGCAACACATAGCTATCGATACATCCATGCTGGAACCACGCTGCCCCAGCTGTACATCGCTATGTTCTCCCACGGCTAGCGTAGTATGTCAAGAAAAATCTAGCTGATGGTGTTGCCCAACGCGTTGGGGAATAGGAAAGCACTAAGGAAGTGCCAAAGCCACACTCTTGCGAACCTATCGATCTCAGCCTCATCAGCTTGTGGGTGCAAGTTCTCAAAGCGCTCTATGATCCACAATGATGAAACACCGAAAGCTTTCCTGAAATTCACCAAAGACAATGAGACGTGATGGATTCAAGAAAGCAACAAAAGTATTAAATAGGGTTGAATTGCTTACTTATTTTTTTGAATCCTCATCGTTCGGTGGAAGAAAGCCATAGAACTGAGCCACTAGCTCTCTCTAGTGATCGTTGTCAACTATACCTATCACTAGAAGTCCCCCCAACCAAAGGCCAAAGATAGCCTTCACGTCTTGCATGGTCATGGTCATCTCGCCGCAAGGTAGGTGGAATGTGTGGGTCTCAGGCCTCCACCTATGAGGTTGCATTATGAAAATAGAACGACTATCAGTTACCTCAATTTCATTATAAGAATGTTTATAGAGAATGAAGGGACTCACACCTGTCTACAGCTGCAGTGAGAATTGCGGGGTCAAGGGCCGAAGACCGTAGTTGACAACGCGGATAAGCTCGAGGAAGCACGTCGTATGTACGGCGTGTAACGCTCATCCCACTAGTGCACCCTATTGTGCATGTGTGGCCTCAACAGAGGCAAGGACACCTTTGCGTCGGTGTCGGTCAACACGTGAGCTCGATGCAAGTCGTCGTACTCCACCTCAAGAATGGGGTACAACAGGTGCTACGTGGGAGGGGCCATCCTGGTACAAATTGATAAACAAAGGGTTAGAACAAACATGATGAATAATACAATATTGAAATTAACATTAAGTAGCATTGCAAAATTTAAACTAGATGTTATGCAACATGAACACAATATGGAAGCACATGTACATATTGAAAGTAACATTAACAAATATATTAAATAACTTCACTAGGAAAATAAGCAAGTTATATGTATGGACATGCTGCCCTCTTCTTCTATGCCTGCTAGCCTTATGACCAGATTCCTACCATAGGTCTCGTTGAAGTCTCCCCTCCATACATGTCTTTGTCGTATCCTCTCATAGAGTCCATGTCCTCCTTGAGTCGCTTCTTCTTCCTCCTACCCTTCCCTACCTTCATTAGGTCTAAATGTGGCACGTAGTCATAACCATGATAAGGGGGCCACTGTGTCAGGTCAAGGTATAGCTCGAAGCTCTTCTCCCATATACTAAGGGTGTTCAAACAAAGATACAAGGGTGACATGTATGGCAGACCCTCGAAGTCATATCCACAAACCCTGCAGGTAGTGATAATGTGAGAGCAAGGGGCATGCATAATCTGAGGGACGTTGCAACTGCACTCTACTTTGTCAAGATCAATTTGGTAGTTCTGTCCACCATAACGTTCGCCACCCAAGCTTGTGTCACCCTTCCCCCGATACACTAAAGGCTTGCCGGTGAGGGCCATATGGCTCGGTGGTCTGCTGCTTGGCCAATTCCTCGGCCTCCTTCCAATGTTCTGCTCTGGCCTTTCCAAATCGCCCATGCTTAGCTATATTCCTCTGCGCAAGTTCCCACCTCTTAACAAAATATTTGTTGCACTTGTGAAAGAACTCAACAATTCGAGACATAGGCAACAATCGATCTCCGGTGAATACATGGTTGAAAGACTCTGATGAGTTGATGGTCATGATGTCATACCTAAAACTTCCCTCGTCATATGCTAACGCCCACTTAGCCTTCTGTTCCATCTGTGCCTCTAACCAAGCATTGCCCGCTTCATTTACCATCTTGTCTAGTTCTCTCTTTGTCCCCTTGAACTGGTGCTTTGTACGTACACAACATAGAGCCTTTACCTTGTCACAAACCTCCTTCTTCCTCTAACACTGCCAAAAATTAGCGATAAAATGTCGCATGCACCATCTATGCACTAGAGGTGGGAACCCATCTATATGTTCACCTGCAGCATTAAGAATCCCTGGGTGACGGTCCGAGATCAAACATATAGTGTGAGATGGGCCAAGCACATGTACACGTAGAAGCCGCATGAACCATGACCAAGATTCATTATTCTCCCCCTCTACCAAGGCAAAACCATGGGTACTATCTAGTCCTATGGATCAACAGCAGTAGCCATCATCAAGGTGCCCCTGTACTTTTCGGTCAGGAAAGTGCCATCAATAAGTATGACTGGGCGACAATACCGGAATGCATGTTCCATTTGCGTGAACGACCAGAACACACGATGTAGGACATGCCTCAATGGGTCCTCGAAATACATCCCTCCGGTGTCTACAAACCATTTCAAGACAGGGTTGTAGTAATGCATTGCACATAATATTTAGGGTACCCTATTGTACGCTTCCTCCCAGCTACCCCAATGAATCGCCAGGTCAATTTGCTTAGCACGCCAAGCCTTTTTGTACTTCACATCATACTTAACGAATCCGGATATGGCTCTTGCAAGGAAGACACCGAAATGTCGTTATTGTTATCGATGAGCCCCAATATGCGACGAGCAAGGTAACATGCAGTGAGCCGCTGATGATTTTCCTTCCCCTTATTTGATAAGCAAGTGTGGGGTTGGACCACTTTACTTATCCTCCACTTGCCATCACTCTATCTCTTTCGTACATTTAACCTTCACATACAACCATTTTTGCATGTCACATGGTACCTCAACTCCTTGTTAGAATGAGTGACATTGTAGGTCCTATGGTGATAGACAGCATAGTCCTAAAGCAACAGCTTGATCTCTGACATTGTATTGAATATCATCCCCTTCTCAAGGATTAAATTCCCATGGTCATACAATGATTTCCTACACATCTGTAGACCGGTGTCACAAACTGCCATATCCGTCATGCTAACATCCCTGAAAGCATCTAGGTCCCTAGTTGGGTTTCGGTGATTAATGACAATACGAGATTACTGTGACTAACGTGTGTTTTGCAGATGCAATTAAGTTAGGTCATGGTAATTGCAATTGATTGGGCAATCATGGTTGTCATGCCCCTACGATGGAAATTGTTTTAGTTTTCAATGGATGGACGATAAGGTTAAGGATAGACTAGTTCTAACTGTCCTTTGGAGTTGAAGAGACACTTAGAGTAGTTTAGGACTTTGTTTTCCCTTTGGCTGTACTATTAAGGGGGGTATGGACGGGTAGCTTGACCTAGGTGAGTCTAGTGGGTTAGGTGTGGTGCACACTTATTAAAACTAGCACTAGGTAGCTCCAAAATAGCCCTAAGATCAATTGGAGCAAACTTCATTCACATATGATTGCTAGTTGGAAGTGAATGGAGGGTCAAATGCTGACCGGACGCTGGTTCCGGTGTGACCAGACGCTAGCGCAGAGTCTGGTCAGTTCATTTGATCGAGGTGAAATCGTCTGGATGCGACCGGACGCTGAGAGGTGAGTGACCGGACGCTGGGTGCTAGAGTCCGGTCAACTCCAGTAAGGTTCCAGAGAGGGAGAATCCCGATCGAACGTGTCCGGTCAGTGCTGACCAGACGTTGGTCAGGTTCCGGCTGAGTAGCAAAGTGACCGGACGCTGGGTGCTAGAGTCCGGTCAACATCTGTAAGGTTCCAGAGGACAGTTTTCGTGACCGAACGCGTCCGGTCAGTGCTGACCGGACGCTGATCAGTGTCCGGTCACAACTTAAACTGCACAGAGGCAGGTGAACTGACCGGAGCGTCCTGTCAACTTGACCAGAGCGTCCGGTCACCCTATAGAGGCACATAACGGTTTGTTTTGAATGAGGGGTTATAAATACTTTCTCTATTCACTCAAGGGATTACTTTTGCTCATTCCCACAGCTGAGAAACACCCTTGAGAGTGCCAAGAAGAACAAGGTCCTAGTGAGGTGATTGAGATTTGAGAATCCAAGAGAGAGGCCTCATTAGTGAAAGCAAGAGTAGCAAAGTGTGCATCCACCCTTCTCATTATGCTTGTCGTGGTCAAGTGAGAGTTCGTGCTTGTTACTCTTGGTGATCGCCATCAGCTAGACGGCTTGGTGGTGATTAGGAGCTTGGTGATCATCCGGCGGAGCTTGTGGATGACCCAACTAAAGTTGTAAGCGGTTGTGGATGATTCACCGTGACGGAGTGTCAAAGAATCAACCCATAAAGAGCACTTGATCCTTGCGCGGATCAAGGGGGAGCTACACCCTTGTGCGGGTGCTCCAACGACGACTAGTGGGGAGTGACGACTCTCCGATACCTCGGCAAAACATCGCCACGTTCCTTCTTCTCTCTTTACTTTGAGCATTTACTTTGAGCAATTCAATTCTTGTCTTTACATTCATAGAATTGTCATGCTAGAGTAGGATTGGAATATAGGTTGCGAAACTTTTATGCGTTAGAACAATAGAAACATTTTCTAGGCACAAGGGGTGAAGTGGGATAATCGTAAGGTTTAATTATTGAAAGAATTTTAGAATTAGCCCAATTCACCCTCCTCTTGGGCATCTTGATCCTTTCAATTGGTATCAGAGCCTCGTGCTCACGTATTTAGGCTTAATCGCCTAGAGAAAGATGTCTCACGGAGATGGACCTCCTCCTATCTTTGAGGGGGGTGATTTTCTTTATTGAAAAATCCACATGGAGGCGTATTTAGAAGCTCTAGATGTTGGAATACTTAGAGCCACCTCACAAGGATTCCCAAAACCTTGGGATCCCATGCACCTTCAAGGCGATAAAGTAAACTACGAGAAATGGAATGCAAAGGCTAGAAACACCATCTTTAGAGGCCTTTGCAAAGATGTGTTTAACCGGGTGAGGAACCACAAGGACGCCCATGCACTATGGTCGGACATTTGTGCGCTCCATGAGGGAACTAAGAGCAAGCGTGAGGAACGTTATCATCTCATTATGAAAAAGCTTAATTCTTTTGAGATGATTCCTAAAGAGAGTGCTAATGAAATGTACTCATGTTTGAATGTTCTTGTAGAGGAAATCAATGGGCTTGGACTCACTCAAATGCAACCATCTAATGTCGTAAGAAAAATCTTGAGTGTCCTCCCCATTGATAAATATGGGCATATTGTGACCGTGCTTCATCAAGGTGATCTTTCCACCGCTACACCGACTCAAATCTTGGGAAAGATCAATGCTCATGAGATGTACATGCACATCACACCACAAGATGGCTCATCCTCTACCAAGAAGAAAGACAAAGACTTAGCATTCAAGGCTAGCCAAGAGAAGGGCAAAGCAAGAATTAAGTATGAGAGCTGAAGTGATGATGAAGTTGATGATGCAAGTCTTGCTCTCATGGTGAGAAGAACCGCCAAGATGCTAAAGAAGCTCAACAAGAGTGACATCAAGTTCGATGGCAAGAAAAAGAAGTTCTTCACTAGCACAAGAAGGAAGCCAATCTCCAAGATGGATTGCTACAATTGTGGAGAACTTGGTCATCTAGCACATCAATGCACCAAGCCCAAGAAAGACAAGTACAAGAACAAATACAAGGGCAAGAAAGATGACTCAAGTAATGAAGATGAAGATGAGAAGAACAAAAATAAGCCATACAAGAACAAGGATGTCAAGAAGAAGGACTTCCACAAGAAAAAAAAATGGGAAGGCATATATCATCGATGATTGGCTCACGGACATTGATTCATCAATTTGCTCATCCGATGATGATAGTGATAATGAGAAGGTGGCCACCATTGTGATTGACTCTTCATCATCTTCACCGACACCACCGCCATCATTCTCTACACACCTATGCCTTATGGCCAAGGGTGAACGAAAGGTATCAAATGATGATGATAGTAGTGGTGATGATCATGCTAATAATGATGATAGTGATAGTGATAGTGATGATGATGAATATGGATCACCTTCATATGATGATCTTGTTAAATTGCTAAATCAATATACTAAGATCATTAGAAAGATTAGAGCTAAGAATGACAAGCTAGAAGCTAAGAATGATTCTCTTTTAGCTAAATATGATATAGCGGAAAAGGCTAGTGTTGAGCTTAGAGAAGCAAATGATGCTATGACATCCAAACTCAAGGAGCTCAAATCTTCTAAGAAAGAGCTTAAAGAAAAACATGATAAACTTGAGAGGATACATAATGAGCTCACCACTAGCCACAATGTGCTAAAAGAAGAATATACAACTCTCAAGATAAATCATGATAATCTTGTTATTGCTCAAGAATTTTTATCCAATGAGCCACATGATGCTACTAACAATGTTGTTAAGATTAATATAGCTACATTATGTGATGATTTAATTGTTGAGAGCATTGAGCAAGGATCTAGTAGCAAAGACAAGCAAGTGGTTGAAACCGACAACTATGATGAGTATGTCAAGCTCAAGCATGATAATGAAAAGCTCAAGAAAGATCTTCAAGAGCTCAAAACCACCAACACTATAGTGCTAGAAACTCTTGATCATGATGGTGACTTGATTCTTGAGAATGAGAAGCTCAAAGAAGAAAACAAGAAACTCAAGGAAGAGAAAAATAATGATGCACTCAAGGAAGAGAACAAGAAGCTCAAGTTGGAGAAAGAGCATCTCAAGATTGGATTGAGCAAGTTCACAAGAGGCAAGCATCTTCAAAGTGAGCTACTAATGAACACCGTCATGAAGATGGATAGAAGTGGCATTGGGTATTTGGCAAACCAAGAGAAGAAGACTCAAGCTCAATAACAACAACACAAATCAAAGCCAAAGTCAAAGAGGTGTTTTGAGTGTGGACAAGAAGGCCACTTTGCCCATGAGTGTCAAACTCCACCACAACCCTTGCCCAAGCATGCTAGACCCTTTGCTTTCAATGCTCATTACATGCTTAGAAAGGACTCTAGTGAAAAGATGAAAGTTATGTTCTTAGGACCTCCCAACAAGAATAGTCCTAAGAAAATTTGGGTTGCAAAGTCACTTGTTGAGAAAGTCAAGGGCCCTCAACAAGTTTGGGTTCCTAAAGCTTGATCTCTTATGTGTAGGTGCACTACAAGACCGGTGGAAGTCATTGGGTAATTGATAGTGGTTGCACACAACATATGATCGGTGATCCTCGTATGTTCACCTCACTAGATGAAGAAGTAGATGGACAAGAAAGAATCACATTTGGAGATAATTCAAAGGGCAAGGTTAAAGGATTGGGCAAAGTGGCAATATCAAATGATCATTCAATCTCAAATGTGCTATATGTTGCTTCATTGAGCTTCAACTTGCTATCCGTTGGACAATTGTGTGATCTTGGTTTTCAATGCCTATTTAACGAGAATGAAGTGGTTGTATCCAAGAAAGATGATGATCAAGTGATATTCAAGGAGTTTAGATACAACAACCTATATCTAGTGAACATCACCTCTGAAGATGCTAATTTGAAGACTTGCCTATTCACCAAAACAACACTTAGGTGACTATGACATAGAAGACATACTCATATTGGGATGAGCTCACTGAAGAAGCTAATGAAGAATGATTTGGTGAGAGGGTTGAAGGATGTGAAGTTTGAGAAGGACAAGCTTTGTAGTGCATGTCAAGCCGGCAAGCAAATTGTAAATACTCATCCTACAAAAGCTTTCATGTCAACCACAAGAGTACTAGAGCTCCTTCACATGGATTTATTTATACCAACAACATACAAGAGTTTAGGAGGAAATCTTTATTGTCTTGTGATTGTTGATGACTACTCAAGATACACATGGGTGTTCTTCCTTTATGACAAATCCGAAGTTGCATCATGCTTCAAGAAGTTTGCCAAGAGAGCACAAAATAAGTTTGAAGTGAAGCTCAAGAAGATTAGAAGTGACAATGGGAAAGAATTTGACAACACAAACATTGAAGCCTATTATGATGAAGTTGGGATCAAGCATGAGGTCTCCGCAACATATACTCCTTAACAAAATGGTGTTGTTGAGAGAAAGAACTGGACATTAATCACACTAGCAAGAACAATGCTTGATGAGTACAACACTCCCGAAGCTCTATGGGCGGAAGCTATCAACACTGCATGCTATGCATCCAACCGCTAATTCCTTCAAAAGTTTTTTGGCAAGACACCTTATGAGTTGCTCAATGGGAAGAAGCCGGACGTCTCCTTCTTTAGGGTGTTTGGTTGCAAATGCTACATCTACAAGAAGCGGCAACACCTAGGGAAGTTTCAAAGACGTTATGATATTGGTTTTCTTGTTGGTTACTCATCAAAGTCCAAAGCATATAGAGTATTTAATCATGCCACCGGCTTGGTTGAAGAAACATATGATGTAAAATTTGATGAATCTAATGGCTCCCAAGGGGCAAAAGAGAATCTCGATGATGTAGGTGATGAACCATTGAGGGAGGCCATGAAGAATATTCCGGTTGGAGACATCAAGCCTAATGATGATGAAGATGATGTACAAGTGATCAATCCATCTTCTTCATCAAATGTGCCACAAGATAGTGATAAAGATGGAAGAGTAGAAAATGAAGACACTCATGTCTTCCATGAGCAAATGGTGACACAAGCACATGATGTTGATGCTCCACAACCTCCCCCTCAAGTGATTGATAGAAGAAATTCACCTCTACTACAAGCTCATCCACAAGATCTCATCATAGGGAGTCCATCAAAGAGAGTAATGACTCACTCTCAAAAGCTTGCTTCATTTATTGAACATCACTCTTTTGTCTCTTGCTTTGAGCCTAGTAAGGTAGAAGAAGCTCTTCAAGATCCGGATTGGATAAATACCATGCATGAAGAGTTGAACAACTTCACCCACAATGAAGTTTCGACTCTTGAAGAGCGACCACAAGGTGCAAGAGTCATTGGAACAAAGTGGGTGTTCCGCAACAAGCAAGATGATCAAGGCGTTGTTGTGAGGAACAAAGCAAGACTAGTTACAAAGGAGTTCTCTCAAGTTGAAAGGTTGGATTTTGGAGAGACCTTTGCACCGGTTGCAAGACTAGAAGCCATTCATATCCTCCTTGCATATGCATCACATCATGAAATGAAACTATATCAAATGGATGTGAAAAGTGCATTTTTAAATGGCTTTATTAATGAACTAGTCTATGTTGATCAACCTCCCGGGTTTAAAGACCCTAGATATCCTAATCATGTTTATAGGTTATCCAATGCGCTATATGGGCTTAAGCAAGCCCCAAGAGCTTGGTATAAGCGTCTTCAGGATTTCCTCATTGAGAAGGGCTTTACCATTGGGAAGGTCGACACCACACTATTCACCAAGAAGCTTGATGGATATATCTTCAATTGTCAAGTGTATGTTGATGATATCATATTTGGATCATCAAATGAAGATTCTTGCAAAGAGTTTGGTGAATTGATGTCTAAGAAGTTCGAGATGTCAATGATTGGAGAGCTTATATTCTTTCTTTGTTTTCAAGTCAAGCAAATGAGAGAAGGGATATTCATCTCTCAAGAGAAATATACTAATGATCTTCTTAAGAGATTCAAAATGGATGAATGTGAGCCAATTAAGACACCAATGCCAACAAATGGACATCTCGACCTAGATGAGGGAGGTAACACGGTTGATCAAACTCTCTACCGCTCTATGATTGGTCGCTTGTTATATTTAACCGCATCTAGGCCCGACATCATGTTTAGTGTGTGTATGTGTGCTAGATTTCAAGCTAATACTAAGGAAACTCATTTAAGTGCCGTTAAAAGAATCCTTAGGTATCTTAAGCATACACCAAGCATTGGTCTTTGGTATCTCAAAGGAGCTAGATTTGAATTAGTTGGCTATTTAGATTCTGATTATGACAGTTGCAAAGTTGATAGAAAAAGCACATCCAGAGGGTGCCATTTGCTTGGTAGATCACTTGTGTCTTGGTTCTCCAAGAAACAAAATAGTGTGGCCTTATCCACCGCCGAAGCAGAATACATTGCCGTGGGTGCTTGTTGTGCACAAATACTTTACATGAAGCAAACTTTGCTACACTATGGTGTAGTTCTAGAAAAGGTACATCTTTTGTGTGACAATGAGAGTGCGGTAAAACTTGCTAATAATCTAATTCAACACTCTCGCACTAAGCACATAGATATCCGCCATCACTTTCTTAGAGATCATGTTGCTAAGAATGATATTTCACTAGAAGGTATAAGGACTGAGGATCAATTGGCGGATATCTTCACTAAACCGCTAGATGAGGTGACTTTTTGTCGATTGCGGAATGAGCTCAATGTTCTTGATTTTAGCAACTTCTCTAGAAAATGAGCTTGTGTTGTCCCTTGCATTGCATTGCATTGTAATATACAACATGTTACTTTATGGTAATGCACTTAGGGCTTGTCTAACATGGTTAAGATAACCGCCGGAAAGCGTGTGAAGAAGCTTAACCTTGGATCAAACTTGACAAGCAACTAGAATTACTTTCAAGTATTGAATTGCATATGCATGAATGTTGTTTTGTCGTTTCTCTTCAATCACCCTTTTATTGCCTAATTTTTTAAAAAGAATTTTAGCCTAAGGCAAAATATTTTGAAAATTTTGAGGGTTTGAGAGAGGTCACTCACATCAGTCCCAATTGGTGTTTATTTGGATCTTATTGAAGTTGGGACTCGATTGGGAACAGGCAGCTCGAAGGACTTTGAAGAATTGCTGAAAAGGAGTGACCGGATGCTGGACCGAACTCTGCTCCCCTGGGTCCGATTAGTTCATAGGTGGTGAACCATTGCTGTGAAGGAGTGACCGAACGTTGGAACAGTGTTCTCCCTGCGTCCGGTCAGAAGGCGATCCTACGTCCGGTCAAGCGAAGAAGACGAAGTCAGGATCGACCGAACTCTGGCTGCGTCCGGTCAGTTGTGATCGGATGCGTCCGGTCGTGACTCTAGGGGATTTGGACATCTCTGGAGTCGACCGGACTCTAGGTGGCAGCGTCCGGTCGTTGCCACCAAAGCGTCCGAACAGTAGAAATCATGCAGAATTCCAACTCTTATCTCGTTTCCTTTTCTGATCCGTCGGGGGCCACCATATAACGCCGCGGCGCTGACCTATTCCGCATCCATGCCCGCGCCAACATCATTGTTTCCCAAGCCGCAGCGCCACGTGCCCTAGCCCTGCTCCACCGCTCGCCGTGCCGCCCTGCTCGCGAAGTTCGCGCCGCTCCTGCGCTGCTGTCCCGCGCCGCCGTGCCGCACCGCCGTTCCTGCGCCGTTCACGCCCGCACCAACGCAGCTCACCCGTGCCATCGTCTATGCCTCACCTGCAGCAATAGCGCCGTCGCGCTCTTGCCCTAGCTCACGCCAGTGCCTCCCCTGTCGCATTGCTTCATGCGCCAGTGCTACATTGCCTCATTGGAATCCCAACCCTAGCCGATCCGGTGGTTCCCCGATTCGTTCCTCTTCTCGTTGATTCACCGGTTTGTCAGGTAGCAAGCCATCGTGTCCAATTTCGTATCTATTGCTTGCTTTCTTAGGGTTTCGTATCTCTAGATGTATATTGAAATTATTCATATATCCAATCTATTCTAACGTGCAGCGAGTCGGTGTTTCTGAGGTCTCATTGGCAGTTGTCAATCAACTCGAGGCCAAGCTCGCGAGTACGGATCGAGGCCAAGCCTCGGAAGTGACAGTTGGTTCTTGTCCGAGGCAGCAGATCATTTTACATGGCACGTGTCAAGAACGCTGGAGGTGGTCCAGGTGATGAGGATCTAAGGCCTCCGCCTCGCTTGCCTACCAATGTGAAAGGCAAGGCGACGAAGAAGATCACGTCGAAGAAGCGAAAGTATGCAGATGCTGATACAGCTAGAGCAGCCGCAGTTGTAGCTACCATAGAGCGTGCAGAGGTGGGAGGTGCTAGGAGTGGAGTCCATATTGTAGATCAGCTTTCACCAGCATAGAGAGCAGCTATAGAGCAGGTTAAGCATCGTCATAGTAGTCCAGCTGGGACTGTCATGCTTGAGGGACGTCATGTTGCTTTGGAGGAGACATAGCCTCAGGGGGAGACACAGTAGCAGACAGAGCAGGCTCAGGAGAGAGAGCAGGCAGAGGAGATAGAGCCGACATAATAGCTTCACCGCTCTAGTCATACCCATACCCAGGTGACACCGAGGGCAGAGACACAGCGGAGGGGTTCTTGTCCACCTCCCAGACCACAGGGTCCGCCTCCAGTGACTCATCTAGATTTGAGGGCCGCCACAGCCAAACAAGTGCAGCAGCTCATGTTCGTTCAGTTTGAGGACTGGTTCCCGCCTAGGAGGGATGAGCGTGCTTCTGAGGGTTTCTACACACCACTGCAGGAGGACTTTTATAATGCATATCTTAACAGTGGGGTTGCATTCAGGTCTCAGAGGGTTTGTTCTATTAAGGCCATAGTAGCAGCAGCTGGAGAGCAGATTCATCCTCACCTTTCTTACCTGCTAGGGCTGACAGATCTACTTGGATGGACAGGTAGATATGTTCCATCTTGGGTCCGAGAGTTCTATGCTACACTTTGGATTGACCCGGGCCACAGATTTATTCAGTTTACTTTTAGAGGCCAGGATTATAGGCTGATGAGCTTCAGGGTCAGGGAGATACTCAGGCTATAGGATTCACCCATCCGTATACATGAGGTTTGCTATGGACATACAGAGCCTCCTAGACACCCTCACGACGGTCTTGTGCCTCCTACAGATTTAGTCCGCCAGTGCTTCACTGAGCCATTCGGCGAGGGGTCGAGCAAGACTCCCACGGATCTTACTCCTACAGCCAGACTGCTAGATGCTATCATGAGGAGGACCCTACTTCTGAGGATGGGATATCGCGAGGGATTGACTCGCATTCAGTTGTGGCTGCTGAATGCCCAGATGCAGCAGACAGTCTTTGATGTTTGGGATGTTATACTTTTTGAGATGGAGGATACCCTTACAGAGGGATTCAGAGGACATAGACAGCTACCATATACTCACTGGATTGCATTCTTGATTCATAGGGCAGTTACAGTGAGGCCTCCAAAGATATTGGCAGAGTATTCTGGTGCTACTACCGAGTTCTCTGCATATAACTTGACCCAGATGCTCCGTCATAGCAGGCCACAGGCACCTAGCCAGCCACGCCGTCGCCCGGAGGTGCCAAAGACTATAGCCTGGTAGGACGAGACTATCAGGAGCATTGCAGCTACAGAGGAGAAGCAGCTTGATGCTCAGCAGGAGGGTATGGTAAAGAGCGACCCCAGTGACAGCTCAGATGATGACTACTAGGATATCCCTCAGATGCCTCCATGAGGCCGGTAGCTCTAGCTAAGCTCCACTGACACCATAGACAGACCCCGCTCTACTTGCTATACTTGAGCAGATGAGGCAGGATCAGGCTCACCAGGCTCAGGAGACCACTGCTACATTTGCACAGTTTCAGGCCATACAGGATGAGTTCCAGCGACAGCAGTAGGCCATCCAGCTTCAGCAACATGCCATGCAGCAGTAGTTACTCGGATTCATGCAGCATGTTGTCTCTGCTATTGGTGCTCCACCGCCACAGCATACACCTCAGCTTGGTCAGCCTGCCACCACTTCACAGACTCTAGTTGTACAGCCCAGTGGGCTTCAGAGTCAGGGACTGCCAGTAGCTCAGTTTCCTTCACCTACAGAGCAGGTGTCCCAGTGGTTTGCCTCGCTAGTGCCAGCCCCGCAGTTCACACCTCTTCAGATGGGATTCAGACCGGCTCAGACTTCCTCGCTGCTTGTGCTAGATACCACAGTCTCCAGGAGCCTTGGTGCTACCTTCAGTGAGTTGATAGGGCATCCTACTCCACCATATCAATATGTCCCTAGTCCTTCCGCAGTTACACCTATTACTAGGACTACAAAGATGCTCCCTTCTTCAGTTGCTTCATCAGAGCCACCTGCTACAGTCATACCTACAGAGTCATAGGCCGCACCAGTTCCTGATCCGACCCAGACCACTTCAGCGCCGCTTCTAGCTACAGAGGGTCATACAGCTCAGAGCTCAGGATCAGATGATGATGGCATACAGTTCCAGCTCGCTCCTCGCACCTCAGTGCCCGACTCGTCCGCTGCAGCCCCATCGACTGACCCTTAGGTTTTGGTGTTTGATGCCAAAGGGGGAGAGGGATCGAGTATGTTAGACTTAAGGGGAGTGACTTATCTAAGGGGAGCTTAGCTTCTCTATTATATTTGGCTTTTTATGTGTGATACACTATTATGCATTCATGTGTTTACTTTCATGCATCGAACTATATTTATGTGATAGTGATATCTATGTGATCGTGATATTTATGTGATATGTGACATGTGTGCTCTCTACTTTGAATTATTTATATGTCATATCACTTGGTTATGCTTATTTGCTTTGCTTTCACATTTTACTCTGATGCAAATGAGCTTTATTACTTGTACTCATGCTTATTTCATATCTATTGAGTACATCATGTTGGCTTGGGTCATATAAGCTTGTCTAACTCTTTTGTTCTTATTGTCAAATGCTTATATGAACCAAGCATGTTGAAAACCTCATCTCTTTTACATACTCGAGGTTGTATTGTTATCAATCACCAAAAAGGGGGAGATTGAAAGCATCTAGGCCCCTAGTTGAGTTTCAGTGATTAATGACAATACGAGATTATTGTGACTAACGTGTGTTTTGCAGATGCAATTAAGTTAGGTCATGGTAATTGCAATTGATTGGGAAATCATGGTTGTCATGCCCCTACGATGGAAATAGTTTTGGTTTTCAAAGGATGGATGACAAGGTTAAGGATGGACTAGTACTAAGTGTCGTTTGGAGTTGAAGAGACACTTAGAGTAGTTTAGGACTTTGTTTTTCCTTTGGTGGTAGTATTAAGGAGGGTATGGATGGGTAGCTTGACCTAGGTGAGTCTAGTGGGTTAGGTGTGGTGCACACTTGTTAAAACTAGCACTAGGTAGCTCCAAAATAGCCCTAAGATCAATTGGAGCAAACTTTATTCACATATGATTGCGAGTTGGAAGTGAATGGAGGGTCAAATGCTGACCGGACGCTGGTTCCGGTGTGATCGAACGCTGGCGCAGAGTCCGGTCAGTTCATTTGATCAAGGTGAAATCATCTGGATGCGACCGGATGCTGAGAGGTGAGTGACCGGACGCTGGGTGCCAGAGTCCGGTCAACTCCAGTAAGGTTCCAGAGAGGGAGAATCCTAATCGGACGCGTTCGATCAGTGCTGACCGGACGTTGGTCAGGTTTCGGCTACTGACCGGACGCTGAGCAGCAAAGTGACCGGACGCTGGGTGCCAGAGTCCGGTCAACATCAGTAAGGTTCTAAAGGGCAGTTTTCATGACCGGACGCGTCTGGTCAGTGCTGACCGGACATTGATCAGTGTCTAATCACAACTTAAACTGCACAGAGGCGGGTGAACTGACCGGAGCATCCGGTCAACTTGACTGGAGCGTTCGGTCACTCCGTAGAGGCACATAACGGTTCGTTTCGAATGAGGGGTTATAAATACTTCCTCTATTCACTCAATGGATTACTTTTGCTCATTCTAACAGCTGAGAAACACCCTTGAGAGTGCCAAGAAGAGCAAGGTTCTAATGAGGTGATTGAGATTTGAGAATCCAAGAGAGAGGCCTCATTAGTGAAAGCAAGAGTAGCAAAGTGTGCATCCACCCTTCTCATTATGCTTGTCGTGGTCAAGTGAGAGTTCGTGCTTGTTACTCTAGGTGATCGCCATCACCTAGACGGCTTGGTGGTGATTGGGAGCTTGGTGATCATCCGACGGAGCTTGTGGATGACCCAACTCAAGTTGTGAGCGATTGTGGCTAATTCACCGCGATGGAGTGTCGAAGAATCAACCCATAGAGAGCACTTGATCCTTGCGCGGATCAAGGGGGAGCTACACCCTTGCATGGGTGCTCCAATGAGGACTAGTGGGGAGTGGTGACTCTCTGATACCTCGGCAAAACATCGCCGTGTTCCTTCTTCTCTCTTTACTTTGAGCATTTACTTTGAGCAATTCAATTCTTGTCTTTACATTCATAGAATTGTCATGCTAGAGTAGGATTAGAACATAGGTTGCTAAACTTTTGTGTGTTAGAACAATAGAAACACTTTCTAGGCAAAGGGGTGAAATGGGATAACCATAGGATTTAATTATTGAAAGAATTTTAGAATTAGCCCAATTCACCCCCCCTCCTCTTGGGCATCTTGATCCTTTCAATCCCTATAGTTCGGAATGCCACTGAAAGGTACGTTCATCGACCTCAGCTTCATAAGCTCTGTCACTGTGTAAGGGGGTGGTGGAACATACTGCTGTGCTTCGCTAATTCTACCCCATGAATCATAGGGGGTATCATCCTCTAGCAAATATGTGACTAGTCTACCCTAAGCCGGCATAGCATGAAGTACCTTAGTTGATACTACTAATGGCATAGCATGAACCGGTACTGGCATGGCATCAACCGGTGGTGGCATAGCTGTAACACCCTCGGTCTTACACTGTACAGTGATTTGCTAAAACACTACATGTGCATCATGTTTATATGTAAATGTATGAAATATAATGTGTAAATCAATTCTTGTGACTCGAAACGTTCATCGGAAACACAAAACGAATGTTATATTTCATGTCGTGTTATGTCACTTAGGGTTCTAAATGATTTTTTATTGAACGAGAATGCTATAGAACGCATATACGAAACTTTAATAAAGTTTGTTGTGTAAGCTTCGTAGGTGGCGGTGAAATACTTACGGTCGAGAATGGGGTTCGCTAGATAGCTTACTTAATAGCTTGGAAATCGCATTCGACGCGAAACCGTTTAAGACTTAGCCAAAATTCCTAAGTCAGACAGCGCATTGACGAAGCTAGGTTTGGGAATTTTTTGTAGGCGACTTGGATTAAGAAGTAGTGTAATTTCATGGTTGATTTTTATAGTTTGGCATACTATCTCGAGCATAAAATAGGTGGTGTAGCTACTGGATCATCGGGTAGGATTTTTAAGCAGCTTTAAAAAGCATGCAAGTCATGTTTTTGAACGGTGCCAGCGCCTGGGCGCGTCACCCTATCTGGCTCTCGGCGTTGCCACGTCGGTCGCCCGACACGCATGCGCACGCACACCCGCGCGTGTGGCTTTGCGCTGCTGGCCACGACCTCCTGCTACCACGCTCTGGCACATGACTCGCGTGCACGATGGGGTCCAGCGAGCCTGGCCGCTCTGCCTGCCGTCTCGTCCACCTAAGCTTTCTGCTCGCCGTCGCGTCGAGCTACGTCCACAGTCGCACTGTGCTCCGACCGCCGCTCGCACGGTCACTGCTGCCACAGACCTTCATGGCTGCATGCGCGTGGGGTTGTCTCGCCTACCTTCACCATCACGTCTGCGCTTGTGCGTCGCCATGTTGCTGCCTCCCCGAACCGGCGTCAGTCACTGCGGCGCGTAGTACCGAGCCGCCGTCGCCTTGCGAGTCATGGTGCTGCGGTCGCACATCGTCGTGCCGAACTCGTACGTGCACGTGGAGCCATCACCATCGCGCTATCGTCCTCTCCCAATTTGTAATTGTGCCATGCCAAGCCCTCCGTCACATCACCCTTCAATGGCATCGCGCCGGCCAAGCCGCGCCAAGGCAAAATTCGTAGAGCTGGCCCCATCTTTATAATTGTGCACGTCTAGAGGTCGAGTTGGAGTCCAGCTTCGTGCCAAGCTTGCTACTATTGTAGTCGTACGGTGTCGGGGCTTCAATTGGAGTTTTCCCCCCGCCGTCGACCCTCTTAAGTCCGAACGTCGTCGTCCATCTAATTAGCTTAGCGTAGTCCACCTCTTTCCAATTAACTATGCACCCAGCTAGCCCGGTTAGTTAGCCAGCGATTGGAGTCATCCTGGCGAGCTTCCATCCTATAGTGAGGTAATGCAGAGCGTTTTCCCCACGGCAGTCCACCATGGCCATTGAGACAGGTACTCAGCCAGGGCGTCGCTCCTTGATCCTTTGTCTCAATTGAGCGATGCCTTTGCGTCGTGTTGACTTGGTTGCCTCGCCCGTGTAACAGTTTCGCCGGCGGAGCAGCAGGTCACCGGGGACGCCGTCGTCGTGCTTGCTGTGAACCAGAACAACCTCGCGCTCATGGCCAACCACCCTGCTGAGTCCCGCGACTTCGTCCAGGCCGTCCTTCGTGTATCTGGTGAGGCACCTTCGCTCCTAGAGTAGTGGTAGAGGCGTTAGGCTAGGTTAATTTGCCAGTGTTGGTGTCACCGCGGCCAAACTCCACCGTGGTGCGTGGCCACGCCTCTGTGCGGCACCAATCGTGGTGTTTATTACCTCTATCGAATGCGCTTGTGATGAGGAGTGTCGCGGTGGTAAGAATCGAGGCCGTGGAGGTGCCGCCAGCGTTAGGCCGAAGGGGCCACGGCCTCTGTTAAGTTCTGGCCAGGGATTTCGTAATGTGAATTTGAAGCAAGCCGGGGGGTTAGTGAGAGCGTCAGTGAGAGAGGGAAATAGTAGTAAGGGCTACGGGTTCATTTAGTAGAAAGCCGGGGGCTCTTTTGCATAAATGACGGCGCGCGCGGGTCTTCCCTTCGTGGGCCGAGCCGCGTTGGGCCATGCCGGCACGTCGCGTGCACGCGCGCGCTGTGTCGGAGTGGGCCTAGCCGCTCGTGCTCTGGGCCACGCGGTAGATTAGGTTTTCTATTTTCCAGTGAAATTATGAATGTTTATTCAATTTAGTTTTGAGTTGAACTTTGAAAAATAATAGTAAATTTCATAGATGTCCAAAAATAGTGAAACAAAATTTATTAGGTTCATAAAAATGCTATCTATCTGTTGGTGTAGTTAGTTTACAGTTAGTTGTGATAATGATAGGTTCATAAATTCAAATTAGAAAGCTTAGTATTATGTAGCTTCATATTTGTAGGAATTTTTGTGGCAAATTGATGGTAGCTTTAGCAATTAAATTTTACAGTAGGTTCATTAGATTATTATGTACTCACTGTAATTTTTGTAGCCCTAGAGTAGGTGGATAAATAGAGTAGCTAGTACTCCTTGTTTTAGCATAGTAAATCGGTATTAAGAGTAAGAATACCTTTAGTTGTTAAGATAGTATATGTCATGCTTCATACTTGTTAATGGTAACTTAGCACCTTAGTTGGTAGACTCGCTTAGTAGCTTGCTAGATGTATTTTTATTTTAAGAGTCGCTGTTGCCGTATTAGTAAGTGTTGCATCATCATTTCATGCATGTAGATCATGAGTTGGTAGACTTCGTGCCTACAGACGAACATGACTACGAGGAGGTCATTGAAGAGTACGAGGAGGAGATCCTCATGTAGGAGGGAGCTCCGAAGCCTTTTGGTGCTGGCTTTGTTGACCCACCGCCTGCCCAAGGCAAGCCCCGGTGCATAACCCCTATTTTTGAATAATCAGTGAATATATATGATGTGCATTTATGTTACAGACATTTTATGGAAACTACATGCATAGATATAACTACCTATGAGTCCTACTAGTATAGGCCAAGTAGCTGCTATGCTCAGGATTTTGGTAGCGTGAGTAACCTGTCGTTCCTCACAATAGGTGAAAATTATGATCACTCATGATAAAATGGTGGAAAGGGAAAATGGTGACCGGGCAGGGATATGGTTTGGGTATTAGTGGGTGTAAGAGGTTGTGTCCTACGACCAACAGGGTATAGGTTGGTTACACTTTTTCCCTGTCTGTGTCGGTTAAGGACCGGCTGTTGCATTGGGCTCTAGGCAAGTCACAGATTTATTATCCCAAGCACATACTTGGGTATGAGTGCAGGGAAGACTTGTTGCTCTCTTATCGTGGGTTCCGACTCTTTCTAAACCGACTAATTGGAGGCGAGGATGGTGGAGATCCTTGCACCGCACTGAGTCCGGGACTCAGGAGCGGGGACTTGGAGTCCAAGTTTGGATGGGGAGCTAGACCCCATGACAGGAGGGTGATGGGTTGGTCCTGCTTGTGCCTGAGGTACAAGCAGGGCGTGTGTTTTTGGGGTACCCAGCTGGGGGCATTGATTCGCGAATCGCCGACGTTCCGGTACGGCTTGTCTACGGTCTAGCACCGTAGTAAGAACTGAAAGATGGAAGGTGATGAAATGGAACTAATTGCTCAACTCTTGCTTGAAAGTAAAATAGGTTCTTCCATAGAATGTCTAGATAATAAATTAATAATGGCTGCTAATAATAACATAAATAAGGACTCACTATTAGTATTGCTTTCTGCAAAAAGAAACCCAGCAAACAATATAGCTTTGCATATCCCTTGGAGTCAGAAAACTATTCCCACTAGTCGGATAAGTCTTATGAGTACATTGTGTACTCAGGATTTATTTACCCTTATTGTAGGTAATGCTTGAGGAGTACCGTTGTGTGAAGGATTCTTCTGGTGGACACAGATGGATCCTTGTTCCTTATCGCTAGATGTTTATTATCATTCCAATGTTTAATCTTCCGCACTCTGAATTTGGCAATGTAATAATGAATTTCTAAGAACTCTGGATGTATGAAATAGATTAAGTATTGTAACTCGTTCTCATTATTGGATCCTTGGGGAAAATGTGGATCTTTTGGGCTCTCCCTTAGGGTGTGCCCAACAGAACCGCTCGTTGTAGCTTGCTTTCGGGGTGCTTGGTGTCTGGTGGAAGACGAGCGCCTCCGTAAGTGCGTTATTTCGAGCGGTTCTATCACAATAGCATCTCTACCTCCTTGGTCATCATCAGAATCGTCTGAATCACTGCTAACTGCATCACCAATCCTGTCCTCCTGCTCCTGCTCCTCCTCTTCCCGTTTGAACTCGTTCACATCGAAGTCATTGGTTATACAACCTACTAGAGTTGAATGAAACTGCTCCTGCGTCAACTGACCATCCAAATCCATGTTACCCTGAGTTGCTTCCCCTTTGACCCACAATTCTTGTTCATTGCCTCCAACACCATCATTAGACGGCCCGTCCTAGAGACCCTGCATCCTATAACTATTCTCCACCACCACCTTAGCCATGGGCACATTAGAACCTTGGAGCACCCTATTGTAGTAGGACCAGTGAGCAGGGTCGCGCAAGGGCATCAGGACATAGTGTGCCCTAGTCTTCCCACTATCAAACCTCTCCTTCACTGTGAAATCACCACCAAACTTTGCATTCAAACAGACACAAAGGTCGTCGAAACTAGGAGGTTCATCAAACCATTCCAATTCTTCTTCCATATCCTCAAACATACCATCTTCTTTCCTAACACTTCCTCCGTAAAAAACTCGGACACAACAATCCATCTATAAAAGCATTTGAGAAAACTTCATTAAGTCGTTGAAATTGTCATATCATGCACTACTAAGTACCAACACATGAAAATTGGTATCTATACTAACTACCATTACTACTACAAACTAACTAAACCATAACTACCTAACCAATCCCTAAACCCAAAATCCTAACTAACAATAGCCTAAACCCTAAACCCCAAATCCTAACAAACAAAAACCTAAACCCTAAATTACTAACTAAACCCTAAACCCAATATCCTAACTAACAAAAACCTAAAGGCTAACTACCTACCCATACCCTAAATCCTAACTACTTAACTATACCAAATCACTAACAATAATCAATTCATTCAAAATTTAATCACCAAAATGAGGGTCTTGAAGGGGGGAATACCTTAGCAACAACGGGGATAGCTCCTGGGGGTTAGCCCCGATGATGGAGAGGGCCGGCGGCGAGGCCGACGGCAGCGGTGGCCGAACGGCTGCCCACCAAGGGAGGCGGTGTGGTCGGCCAAGGGGCTAACCCCCAGCCTATCACCAGGGGAGGAGGCGCGCGCAGGTAGGGAGGCGCGACCGGTGATGAATGAGCCAAGGGAGGAGGCGATGGTGGTGCGCGGCGACAGGCACAGGCGACGGTGGTGGGCACAGCCAAACAGGAAGGGAGGGGCACGGGTGCAGGTAGGGAGGCGTGCGGGCGTAGGTCGGGAGGCACGGCCGACGGTGGACGAGCCAAGGGAGGGGGCACTGGCGGCGCATAGTGGCGGGTACGGGCGACGCCGACGAGGCCGACGGCGGCGGCGGCCGAACGACCGCCCAACAAGGAAGGCGGCACGGGCGGCCAAGTGGCTGACCCCCAGCCTACACCAGGGGATGCGGCGTGGGTGCTGGTAGGGAGGCACGGCCGACGGTGGACGAGCCAAGGGACGGGGCGACGACGGCGGGCATGGCCAAATAGGAATGGGGAGACAGAGGGAGGGATGGAGGCGTGGTCGAGGGCCGAAGGCCATGGGCGAGCGCAACGGGAGGGTGGCGGCACGATCGGGCGGGTGGCGGCGGTGTAGGGCGACGGCGGACGAGACAGAGAAAGGAATGGAGAGAAAGGGAAGAAGAGAGGCCTTGCCGTGGGCCTGTTATGGGCCTTGCCGTGCCATGCGCTGTGGCACGCCAGTACCGCGCCCAAATCCACGGTGCGACAACCCCGACCACATCAGCGTTCAGCGTCCCTGGTTGCTGCCACATCGCCGCTCCTCCGTGCTGCCTCCCCGCTCTACCTCCTCCGCGCTGCATTCCCCACTAGGCTCAGTCTGCCTCGCCTGCCTCCTCGTCGCGACCGCCTCCACCGAGCTAGCGAGCCGCAGTCGCCTCCACTGAGCCGACGAGCCTCCACAACGGATGCTCCGGCAAGAAGGCGAGGGGGACGAGATTCGTGTGACACCGCGCCCGCTGGCGAGTTGCTCGGGCCGCTGCCGCACAGCGAGGTCCATGCGCCGTCGTCGACCTCCGCGCCGGCGTGCCTCCATTCGTCCAAGCAAAACCCATGTTGCAAGAGTATGTAGTGTTTCAGATGTTTCATCTTGATGTTGCAAAAGTAGATCAGAATGTTGCATGTGTTGTAGTGGCTATACACGTATGTTTCAAGTATATGTTCTAAATGTTTCATCTCGTTTTTTGGACGTACATTTGCAAGTGTTTCATCTGGATGTTGCATATGTTTTCACACATATGAAGTGTTTTCAGGTGTTTTTTTCGAGTGTTTCATACGCATGTTTCGTACATATGTTGCAAGTGTTTTCATCTGGATATTTCAAAAGTAGATCTGGTGTTACAGCTAGTGTTTCAGATGCATTTTTTATGTGTTTTATCTGCCTTCAGACGTATGTTACAAGTGTTGCATCCAGATGTTTCAAAAATAGATCGAACGTTGCATCTCTGTCTTTCGTTTTTCTCTTGTCTCACCGTCGCCTCGGTGTCTCCTCCTCCTCCTCCGCCTGATGCCGCCCCTTCCTCCTCATTTAGATGCTGGCGTAGCCACCTATTATAGTCACATGTTGTAGCTGCTGGCCACGTGCACGTGCGTGAGAAGCGGAGGGGGCGCGAGCGGGGACTCCCCACGTGTAGTCGGACAGCACGGGTCCCATGTAGACGGACGCGAGATACATGTGCACGGAGAAAGATAGAGTGCAAGCGCGGGCATCCAGACGCCAGCACTCCGAATTTCAGAATATTATTTGAACTGGGCGCCGGGCGTAGGGACACCAAACCGACGTAGCCGTGCACACGCCAATACGCGCGATGCAATCCGTTTGGTTTGGATGAGAAACCTGCCTGGGCCGGTGCGGTGGATTTCGGTTCCCAGTTGGGCTGGGCCGCGTTTTGCTCTCCATTGGTTCGCTAGAGCCTGCCGACAGGCCACCATGAGGGCCCGGTATCTCAGTTGAGTCGAGAGCATCTTACCCCAAGAGGAAAAACACACACACGGCACAGTAAAAGGAACAAGAAACATTCTTCGGTGATTGATTCCGTAATTCCACGTATGCAAATTGCAATTAGCCAAAAAAGTCCAAGCGAACAGGGTGAATGACGTCGCCGTGTCGCCTGCCGTATGCGGCGTGGTGGTGTCGTTCACCGGATGTGGATCCTGGGCTTGAGCACGAACATCCTGCACGAGTGCGGCGCGACGTCGATGCTCATCTTGTCCGTGAACGTGGCGTCCAGCGTCTCGTGCTGTCCGACACACAACAACGACAACGACACCCGAGTCAGTGTCAGTCAAGGCTCGCTGGTTCGCTGACCGATTCGCCCATGCGTATGCTCAGCGCTTACGTACCAGCCACAGGTCCCTGGCCTCGACGGGCGTGCCGGCGGGGAGGCCGATGTCGTCCCAGTGCGCGGTGATGGTGGCCTCGTCCTTGGCGTGCCTGTTCAGGAGCACCACCGCCGTCCGGTACTCGGAGAGCGGCGCCGCCCATATCTCGCTGCTGCCCTCCATCCGAACCTTCTTCCCCTGCACGCCCAGCGGATCTGCACGCAGTCGCGACGCCGCATGCCCAAACAGAACGGAAACAGTCCATCGCCAGCCGTCAGTAAACAACTGAACACAGGCGCTGAAACTGGGAATGCTGCTGGTCAGTGGTCACGCTCGAAGCGCTCACCTTGGTTGACGGCGATCACCTCCTTGTTGGCCAGGATGTCGTACGTCTCCTGCGACATGTGCCTCACGTCGCAGCCGATGAGGAGTGGCGCCTGCACACACTCATTGGAACGGCCCGGACATGTTCAGACAAGATCTCTAACTGGCCCCAAATGCTCTGTCTGTACTGTACCAAGATGCAGAAAGAGAGCAGGTATGTGCGCCTGCAGTCGTACCTTGGAGATCGCCCAGAGGCTGAAGTGCACGATATACTCGCTGTTCGTCATGCCCCCGTTGCCCACCTCCAGCATGTCCGGATCTGCAAAACCACCGGAGTATGTATATATAATTACAAGGCGAGAGGCCATCTAGTATATGAACATGAAACGCCTCGTCGGAATTAGGATCCGGCAACTGATGATGTAATGCACAGACCGTTCCAGCCGCCGGGGCGAGCGTACTCCGACCACACCTCGTTCTGGTCCGCCGTGGCGATCATGCTGGAAGAACGCCGGTAACAACAGGTATCGTATCCTCTCAGTGAAGCAAACAAACAAATCTGGACAGGACAACGGCAAAACAATCTGGACTGGACAGACAAGAAACTAACTAAAGTCAGTCAGAGATGTTGTGACCTGTCCCAAGTGTCGGCGATGTCGTTGGTGGTCCTCCAGCTGTTGCCGTAGGCCGCCCCCCACTTCGCCGGGTGCATGTCGCCCCTAGCGATCGATCCCCGGCAAGGCGAGAGGCCGCATGAGTCACGAAACCGAGCATGGCGATCAAGAGACGTCTGATTAGTGATTACCGTACCATTCGCAGAGCGCGAAGTAGATCGGCCGCCCCACCTTCATCAGCGCTCTGCTCATCTCCGGGTACCTGTTCACGTGCCACAAAACCTGTCAGTGTCAGGTACAGTTCCTTCTCGGCTGCCTACAGTTCCTTCCTCAGACAGTCACACGTTGGAGATGGACAGGGAGGGGCTCAGGGAAGGGATAGGGAAGGGCATGCGTGAGCCTGACCTCTCCAGCGGCTTGAGGTCGCCGTTGTTGCAGTTGTCGTACTTGAGGTAATCCACTCCCTGCGTGCGTGGACACAGCCAATGAACAGGTCGCAAATCACACATGATCTTCGTCTTCCCTTGAAAAAAACAATGCCTTTTAACTCACCCATGCCGCGAAGGTCTTGGCGTCCTGCTCCTCGTGCCCGAGGGACCCGGGCTGGGCCTTGGCGCAGGTCTGGAACCTGCAGAGCAATTTGTTACAGTCTTACAGACGGAGATGGTGGTGGTGAAAAACAAGTGCCGGCCTGCCGGGGAAAGCAAGCTGTTCGTTCCCCCCGGGTTCGTTAATGAATGGCCTGGGCAAGCAGAAGCAGAAGCTGGGTTGCCAATCTCACCCGGCGTCGGAGTAGATCCCGAGCTTGAGCCCCTTGCTGTGGACGTAATCCGCCAGCGCCTTGATCCCGTGCGGGAACGTCTTGGTGTTGGCCACCAGATTGCCCTGCAACGGCCGGAGCAGGTGCTTACTGCTTAGCACCAATTGTTATTCAGTTCAGTTAAGTTCAGACTTGAAGCATCGGTTGTACGTACCTTAGCATCACGTTGTGGCTCTGCCCAGCAATCATCTGATAGAGAAAGAGGAATAATAAACCAGTTCAATTAAGAATTATTTTTTATCCTTCCGAAAGAAAAGGTAATCAAGAATAAACCGAGAGGCTAGAGCGAGTGAGCTGGCGCACCGATGATGACGTATCTGTAGCCGAGAGCAGCGAGGCCGGTGGACACGAGTGCGTCAGCTGAGGACCATCAAGGCATGGGCGGCAACCGAGAAAGAAAGAAAGAAACAGATAAGAGAGCAAGCTCATCATCAGCTGCTTTATTCAGCAAGCTCGACAGCTAGAACGAAACTGAAGAACAGAAGACGTACCGGTCTCCCTGATGACCACCTCGCCGTTGCCGTCGCACTGGAAGTGGTTCCAGCTGTTCCACCTGCGGTCGGTCAGAAATCAGACCAACACACACGCCCGCGCAGCCAGACACTTGCAAGGAAAAAGCCCCAAAAGAATGTTACCCTACCCCATGGGAGGGGCCGAGCCGAGGCCATTGGCCAGCATGCTCCGCCGGTGCGCCTCCTCCACTTGCACCACCTTGCCCCCCGCCACGGCGCCGGCGACGCAAGCCACGACCGCTGCCACCACCAGCAGTGCTAGCCTTGCCGGCGACGAACCACCACCACCACCCGCCATTGCTCCTATCACTCCACTTGTGCTTCTTTTTGTCTCAGATCGGACTCTGACGTCTGACCGCTGCTCCTGCCTTGGTGGATCAACACTTGTGCTCCGTCGCTATTTTATAGCCTCACGATGATTGTAGTTGTTCGACTTTGTTGCCGGTGCACATCTTTTCTTCTTCTTTTTCCAGCGCGGATGCGGACGGATGTGTCGCGTTCGTCTTGTCGGAGATGGGCACCGGAGCACAGAAGCGCCCAGAAGGCCAGACTGCCTCTCATTACGTGGTTGGGCGCCAGAGGGTACACGTGCGCACTTAAGCAGTCCTGGGCCCACTGGGCGTGGACGACAGGCCGCACGAGCGCGGGCAGGCCGGCCTGTCAGCCGGACGAGCCACCGTGCCGGTCCGCCAGGGTTGGCCCACCAGAGAAGCCGTCCGGTACGAAGGACGAATGGAATCGATCGACCGATGATTCGCGATTGGCCAATCCGAATATCCAGTCAACGTTATTGACTTTACTTATTTATCGTTATCCAGAGGACCGTGACGTGAACGTGATGTAGACATACTATGTACTAGTAGAGCGTTAGTAGGTTGGTTAACTTTAATTAAATATATATACAAATATTATTAATATTTATTAAGGCACTATTAAATAAATATGTTAAAGAGGCAAAAATTTTCTCCATCCATTTATTTGCCAGGCCCTTCCTTAGCTAACTTTGTGAACGTAGAATCCGTCCCAAACACATGTACATCCCTACTATTTTTTTAGGGTACCCTACTATTTTATTACATGATAAATATATGTGGTTTCTTAAGGTAACTTGAATAGGAATCCTAACCAAAATAGACTCCTTTATGAGGCTTCTTGCCTAGAATAGGAATCCTACTCAAAACAGAAATAGAAAAGATAATAAAAGTAGAAAGTAAGCAAATATAAATTAGACAAATCTATTTTTTTTTATGATCACAGGAACTGGTCTTCGTCATCGCGTGCATCACAGCTCACAGTTTAGCTTTTGCGGCCAGTTCAACGCCTGTTAATTAAGAGCAAAAAAAAATTTCTTCATCTTATGTTGTTCGTCTAATTCAACTCCGATAATTTCCCCTTTCTTGTAATTTTCTGAGGCTATATGGACGATTTTTGTGAGCGTTAACTTATGTCGTCGTTTTTTCATCTGGACAGAATCCTAAACGGACTCACGTCCGATTTACTTTCTCACCAGGCCATTTTTTTTATCGAACTCATGTTCATTTTGCTCTTATTGTTGTTTTCCATGGAGGCCGATTTTTTATTTTATTTCTTACTATCATTCATGCCAATTTTTCAGTTTTGTTTTTCATAATTTTTTGAACCATTTTTGTCCCGTTCCAACAAATATAATAAGTGTCAAAAACAATGACCTTGACTCTTTCCTAAGTACCAAAGATTCCTACCACACTAAGTTAGTGATGTATTTTTATCCGATTAGAAATAAAACTTATCACAGTGAAACTTGGTTCTGTCCAACTTATCAAACAGCGAGTTAAGGTCTTAAGATATTTGTTGTCCAATCCAGCCTAAATAAATTTATGTATCTCTATGCAGCGCGATATCCAAAATAGTCACCACATATAAAGAAAGATCAATTCTTGGTATGTCGATAAATAGCTAACTTGATACAAGCTAGAACAACTCGCATCTAGCGATGATACGTAGTCCTATTACTATACATATTGTCGGTGTTTCGGAACCGGGGGTCCTTAACCGACTAGTGAATTTATGCTGCGTGCTCCTAATTCCGGATGGAAATGCAAAGAGACACAAGGTTTATACTGGTTCGGTCAATGGATGCCCTACGTCCAGTCTGAGAAGATGTTCTTGTATTCCTTGCACCGGGGTGCTCGTAGTAGGGGGTTACAAGCTAGGCGAGAGAGGGAGTTCGTCCCAGGTCTCTGTGAGGGGAGGTGATATGAATTACAGAATGAGGCGTGTTGTTCGTGCGAGTATTCGTGATTCTATCCCTCATCCTAGAAACGGTCCTGGCTGCCTCCTTTTATAGCCGTAGGGAGGAAACCAGGAGTACATAAGAGAGCTACACGTGGAGCAAGGACTATTCGATGACGTATTTACTCTCGGAGCGACATGGCGTTGTCGTGGGAGTTCCGTAGATGTCTAATCGGTATGGTCTCCATCGCAAGTAACATCTTTGCGCATTTGTTGACTTGGTGGATTGCAGAGGCTCGGCGGCCATCGTGGCCGGTCGTCGTGCCGAGGCTGTCGTGTCGAGGCTGTTGTGTCGAGGCTGCGCCGTGTCGAGGCACGAGAAGTGACCAGTGCGGATCTGGGGTCTCAGAGCCATCGAAGCGGAATAGTGCGAGACGTCGCGCCTATAGGATCTGATTACCTGTATTGTCGATGGGGATGGTAGAAAAGGTGATCGACCGTTGTCCGTCGCTCTGTTGCGGCCTGCTTGCCGATCGTGGCTTACGTGGCGAGGTGCGGTGGCGCGATTAATCGGATCGACGACTGCCCGGAGAGACTTTTGAGGCGGAGGCGACGAGGTTGCGGGATTTGCCCGGCCTCGGGCGAGGCGGAAGCGTGGTCAATTCGTCAGAGGCCCTACCGGGGTCCCGGCGGCGGACGGCGCGGCGGAGTAAGATCGGTGAATCCGAGGCCCCGTCGAGGGGCTCGGGCGAGACGCAGCGGTCGGTCCGGCCGATTCCGAGGCTACGGAACCCGTTCGACTCCCCATGTTGCGATGTCCTTGGTGCGGGAGTTAGGCGGCCACGATGGTCGGTAACCCTGCTCTATCTGGCCGCGCAGATGGCGGGAGGTTGACGCGATCGGCGTGTAGTCGATCACTTGTTTGTCTTGTGCCATCGTAAGCGTCTGCAGCCGGAGTGGTTGGGCGCTTGGATGCGGCGTTGGTCGAGCGATTTGGTTGAAGAGGCGGCCACGGGGCTGGTGCCGAGCCGGCCTCGCGCGAATCGGAGAATCGGCACTTCTTCCGAGGCCCCGGGCGAGGGGGCCTCGGCGAGGCGGTCTCGGGCGAGTCGGAGAATCGTTCGCTTCCGCTGGGGCTCGGCGACGGGGTCTCGGGCGAATCGGAGATTTCGGCCGAGACCTCGTTCGTTTATTCCGTTGGTTCTGTTCTTAGGGTCTAAGCAGTTTTTTCGACCTTTGCTTGGGGTACCCTATTTTCGGGTATCCGACAGTAGCCCCCGAGCCTCGGGCGAGAGTGTGGGATACTCTCCCCGAGGTTTTTTTGAGACTTTTGTTTCTCAGTGGCTCTTGTCGGGTTCGTTTTATACTCACGATTCCGGTGGGTGCGCGCGAGCGCACCCGCCGGGTGTAGCCACCGAGGCCCTAGAGGAGTGAGTTTACTCCTTTATGGGCTTTTTCTTCGTTGAGTAAGGCGCTCTATCACATTTGCTTGACCCATGAGAGCGAGCTCGGGTCGCTTGTTTGGGGTGCAGGAGGAGCACCCGAGCCTGCCGAGCCCTCGCGTGCGATCCTAGGTCGCTGGGTCTCGGCAAGGTTTGCAGGAAGAGCCCCCGAGCCTCCGCACGGAGCGAGAGGGCGGTCAGGAGTTCTCTTGGCTTTTTGTACGACCCTCGCGCATCCTTTTCGTTCGGAAGGAGGGGTTGTTTGCCGAGCCCTTCGTGTGCGAGCTTAGGCCACTGGGTCTCGGCAATGTTTGCAGGAAGAGCCCCCGAGCCTCTGCACGTGGCGAGAGGGCGATCAGGAGTTCCCCTGGCTTTTTGTACGACCCTCGCACATCCTTTTCGCTCGGAAGGAGGGGTTGTTTGCGAGCCCTTCGGCGTGCGCAGCCTAGGCACATGGGTCTCCGCAAGGTTGCGGGAAGAGCCCCAGCCTCTGCCCGTGCGAGAGGCGATCAGAGTTCCCCGGCTTTTTGTGCGACCCTCGCGCATCCTTTTCGCTTCGGAAGGAGGGTGGAACATGCCGAGCTACCCTCGGTGGTATGCGGCGGTGACATTTCCGGTGAGCTTTTATCGGGTAAGTCCGAGTGGAGGCCCGTGCCCCATTCGATAGGGGTCGGCTAGTGGTCCGTAGACGCTCTCCAAAAAAGTACCGAAGGCTTCTCTAGCGGGTGCCGGGGCCGTTCGAATGGCCCTAGGGGCTCGGTGCCTCCCTGGTGTGGATCCCTTTAGAGAACTCCTGCTGGTCTCTCGACACGACTTAGGGCATCCCAAGCAATCGCTTGCACGGGCCTCGGCCATGTGCGGCTCGCCCATAGTTGTCCCTGACTCTGTCGTCCTGAGGCGGCTGTCGAGACCATAATGGCCCAGCCTTCGAATCTCTGGACCGTAATGGGCTTGGTGCCCTTTTTCGTCGCGTTTTCCGACCCTCGGGGTGTGAGAGGTTGCAGGAAGAGCCCCGAGCCTCCGCAGCGGGCCGAGATGGCGATCAGGAGTTCCCAGGCTTTTTGTGCGACCCTTGCGCATCCTTTTCGCTTTCGGAAGGAGGGTTGTTTGCCGAGCCCTCTCAAGACGAGCCTAGGCCCGCTGGGTCTCGGCAAGGTTGCGAGGAAGAGCCCCAGAGCCTCCGCCCATAGCGAGAGCGCGATCAGGAGTTCCCCGGCTTTTTGTGCGACCCTCGCGCATCCTTTTCGCTTGGAAGGAGGGGTTGTTTGCCAAGCCCTTGGCGTGCGAAACCTAGGCCACTGGTCTCTCGGCAAGGTTGCAGAAAGAGCCCCGAGCCTCCAGCGTGGGCGAGAGGGCGATCGAGAGTTCCCCCGGCTTTTTATGCGACCCTCGCTTCCTTTTCGCTCGGAAGGAGGGGTGGAACATGCCAGGCTACCCTCGATGGGCGCGAGCGATGACATTTCCGGTGAGCTTTTATCGGGTAAGTCCGAGTGGAGGCCCGTGCCCCATTCGATAGGGGTCGGCTAGTGGTCCAGAGACGTGCTCCAAAAAAGTACCAGAAGGCTTCTCTAGCGGGTGCCAGGGCCGTTCGATTGGCCCTAGGGGCTCAGTGCCTCCCTACGGTGGGATCCCCTTTAGAGAACTCCTGCTGGTCTCGGACACGACTTAGGGCATCCCAAGCAATCGCTTGCTTGGGCCTCGGCCATGTGTGGGCTCGCCCATAGTTGTCCCTGACTCTGTCGTCCTGAGGCGGCTGTCGATACCATAATGGCCCAGCCTTCGAACCTCTGGACCGTAATGGGCTTGGTGCCCTTTTTCGTCACGTTTTTCTGACCCTCGGGGTGTGAGAGGTTGCAGGAAGAGCCCCCGAGCCTCCGCGCAGAGCGAGATGGCGATCAGGAGTTCCCCTGGCTTTTTGTGCGACCCTCGCGCATCCTTTTCGCTCGGAAGGAGGGGTTGTTTGTCGAGCCCTTCGCGCACGAGCCTAGGCCGCTAGGTCTCGGCAAGGTTGCAGGAAGAGCCCCCGAGCCTCCGCCCATAGCGACAGGGCGATCAGGAGTTTCCCTGGCTTTTTGTGCGACCCTCGCGCATCCTTTTTGCTTGGAAGGAGGGGTTGTTTGCCAAGCCCTTCGCGTGCGAGCCTAGGCCGCTAGGTCTCGGCAAGGTTGCAGGAAGAGCCCCCGAGCCTCCGCGCGGAGCGAGAGGGCGATCAGGAGTTCCCCTGGCTTTTTGTACGACCCTCGCGCTTCCTTTTCGCTCGGAAGGAGGGGTGGAACATGCCAGGCTACCCTCGATGGGCGCGAGCGATGACATTTCCGATGAGCTTTTATCGGGTAAGTCCGAGTGGAGGCCCGTGCCCCATTTGATAGGGGTCGGCTAGTGGTCCAGAGACGTGCTCCAAAAAAGTACCAGAAGGCTTCTCTAGCGGGTGCCAGGGCCGTTCGATTGGCCCTAGGGGCTCGGTGCCTCCCTACGGTGGGATCCCCTTTAGAGAACTCCTGCTGGTCTCGGACACGACTTAGGGCATCCCAAGCAATCGCTTGCCTAGGCCTCGGCCATGTGCGGGCTCGCCCATAGTTGTCCCTGACTCTGTCGTCCTGAGGCGGCTGTCGAGACCATAATGGCCCAGCCTTCGAACCTCTGGACCGTAATGGGCTTGGTGCCCTTTTTCGTCGCGTTTTTCCGACCCTCGGGGTGTGAGAGGTTGCGGGAAGAGCCCCGAGCCTCCAGCATGAGCGCGAGATGGCGATCAGGAGTTCCCCGGCTTTTTTGTGCGACCCTCGCGCATCCTTTTCGCTTCGGAAGGAGGGGTTGTTTGCCGAGCCCTTCACGCCATGAGCCCCTAGGCGCTAGGTCTCGGCAAGGTTCTGAGAAGAGCCCCGAGCCTCCGCCCATAGCGAGAGGGCGATCAGGAGTTCCCCTGGCTTTTTGTGCGACCCTCGCGCATCCTTTTCGCTTGGAAGGAGGGGTTGTTTGCCAAGCCCTTCGCGTGCAAGCCTAGGCCCACTGGTCTCGGCAAGGTTGCGGGAAGAGCCCCGAGCCTCCAGCAGGAGCGAGAGGCGATCGGGAGTTCCTCGGCTTTTTGTATGACCCTCGCGCTTCCTTTTCGCTCGGAAGGAGGGTGGAACATGCCAGTTACCCTCGGTGGCGCGAGCGGCCAGTGACATTTTCGGTGAGCTTTTATCGGGTAAGTCCGAGTGGAGGCCCGTGCCCCATTCGATAGGGGTTCGGCTAGTGGTCCGAGAGACGCTCCAAAAAAGTACCGAAGGCTTCTCTAGCGGGTGCAGGGCCGCTTTGATTGGCCCTAGGGGCTCGGTGCCTCCCTCTGATGGGATCCCCTTTAGAGAACTCCCCGCTGGTCTCGTGACACTACTTAGGGCATCCCAAGCAATCGCTTGCACAGGCCTCGGCCATGTGTGGGCTCGCCCATAGTTGTCCCCTGACTACTGTCGTCCCCGAGGCGGGCTTGTCGAGACCATAATGGCCCACCTTGAACCTCTGGACCATAATGGGCTTGGTGCCCTTTTTCGTCGCGTTTTTTCGACCCTCGGGGTGTCGAGGTTGCAGGGAAGAGCCCCCGAGCCTCCGTCTGCGGCGAGAGGGCGATCAGGAGTTCCCCGGCTTTTTGTGCGACCCTCACGCATCCTTTTCGCTTTCGGAAGGAGGGGTTGTTTGCAGAGCCTTGGCGCGAAACTTGAGCCTAGGCACCTGGTCTCGGCAAGGTTGCGAGGAAGAGCCCCTGAGCCTCCGCCCATAGCGAGAGGGCGATCGGGAGTTCCCCGGCTTTTTGTGCGACCCTCGCGCATCCTTTTCGCTTGGAAGGAGGGGTTGTTTGCGAGCCCTTCAAGGTGCAACCCTAGGCATCTGGTTCTCAGCAAGGTTGCGGGAAGAGCCCCGAGCCTCCAGCGAGCGGCGAGAGGGCGATCGGGAGTTCCCCGGCTTTTGTATGCGACCCTTGCACTTCCTTTTCGCTCGGAAGGAGGGGTGGAACATGCCAGGCTACCCTCGATAGGCATGAGCGATGACATTTCCGGTGAGCTTTTATCGGGTAAGTCCGAGTGGAGGCCCGTGCCCCATTCGATAGGGGTCGGCTAGTGGTCCAGAGACGCGCTCCAAAAAAGTACCAGAAGGCTTCTCTAGCGGGTGCCAGGGCCGTTCGATTGGCCCTAGGGGCTCAGTGCCTCCCTACGGTGGGATCCCCTTTAGAGAACTCCTGCTGGTCTCGAACACGACTTAGGGCATCCCAAGCAATCGCTTGCACAGGCCTCGGCCATGTATGGGCTCGCCCATAGTTGTCCCCGACTACGTAAATCTGGCGCGATCGTCGAGACCATAAATGGCCCAGCCTTCGAACCTCTGGACCATAGCGGGCTCGGCGCCCGGTTCCTTAGCTCGGAAGGAATCGGCTGGGGGGTATTTCCCTTCCATCGGGTGACGATGGCGCGTCTTTTGAGGCGGTCTTCTCAGGAGCTGCCGTTGCTGCGTGACGTGGTGTCAGTGGATGGGACATAACCGTCTGTGCGATTAAATGTGGAGAAGGTGGGCATGCGGGCGGAGATATCGGATCTGGATTATATGCGCCGGATCTGAGGGAAACTTCCTCGATTTCGTCGCCCAGCGGTTTTGTCTTACCCCTGCATAAATACGTAAAGAGCCTCGCCCCTCCCCTCCTTACCTTGCCTACATTTGCTTTCGCCGCCTCCAAGCCGTTGCTGAGAGCATAAAGCGCGAGGGAGAAGAAGGGCGCGAGAGATCGATTGAAAGAGAGAGAGAGAGAGATTTACCGCCGTAGAAGCGTCCTCCACCGCATAATGGCTGGCGGTCCTGTCATTCTCCCGGCGGATCCCTGGGAGTGGTCTGACGTCACCGTGGAGAAGCTGCAGTCGCTGGTGGACGCCGGTCTCCTCCGCCCGATCACCGATCCTGACGAGCCGGAGTGGATTGCTCCGGGGAATGAGTCGGAGCCGAGGCCACGTGATGGCTACGTGGTGAGCTTCGTCGTCTTCCACGAGCGAGGCCTCGGCTTACCGGCGGACTAGTTTATGCGGGCGCTCCCGCACTACTACGACGTGGAGCTCCACAACTTCAGCCCCAACTCCATCGCACAGGCGGCCATCTTGGCCGCCGTTTGCGAGGGGTACCTAGGGATCGCTCCCCACTGGGAGCTGTGGCTCCATTTGTTTCGGGAGGTTTTTACCACCAAGTCGGCGAGAGCGAAGGGGGCTCGGAAGGCGCTGAGGGTAGGCGGCTGCACCCTTCAGGTGCGCCAAGACCGGCAGCACCTCTACATCCCAGCCCAGCTGGCATCATCCAACCGTCGTTGGTATGACAGCTGGTTCTACCTTCATAACGACGACGACGGGCTTCCCCTTATCTGCGGGGCGGGTTGTGGAGAGTCGGTAGGAGAAGTGGGGTGCGGCGTCATCAAGCCCGATCAGCCCGGTGGAACCGCTCTGAGGGCCTGGGGAAGGCTGCGTGATTGCGGCCTTCGACGGCCGTGGTCGTGGCGGCTTTTCACCGCCGGAGGGTGTTGCCGCCGATGGCTCGGCCGGCGGCGCTGCTCGAGATGACCCGCGTGATCGATCGAAGGCATCAAGATGTCCGCCTTCCCTTACGATGAGGAGATCCTCGTCCGGGTAAGGGAGGCGGTGGATGGGAAGCAGAAGATTGACGGCTTGATGCCGCTCCCGATCGCGCCCGTCGTGGGGTACATTTCCTGAGTAAGTTGGGTGTTGCCGAGGCCTTGGCGCCTTCTTGCTTATTGCTTTTTTCGCCCGTTGCCTTATTTCGTCATTTCTGCGGGATAAGGGGGCGTCTGAAGCTCCCGCCGCCCGTTCTGAGGGCGCCCGGCGGGCGGGCGTGTGGAATAGGGCGTCGCCGGCGCGAGAAGAAGAAGAAAGACGCCAAGGTGGCAAAGCGCGAAGAGGATCCTTGAGCACGAAAAGCTGGACGACGCCGCCGGCAATGTAGGGCTCGACGGTCTCCGTTGGAGTCGTCTCCCTCATTATCGGTGTCGGGTTCCTCGGGCGGCGTTGGCGCGGTCGAGGAAGGGAAGGTACCACTGGACCACCTCCCGACGTTAGGGAGGTGGCGGCAAGGTGTCTCTGGTAGACGTCCGTCTCTCTGGTTGTCGAGGCGACACGCCCAAGACGCAGCGTCTTGTCGGCCGGTGGGCTCGGTGGAGGGTGGCGCAAAAACGCGCGGACAGCTCAACCGTCTCTGGACGGATCGAGGTGCCGGGTCCGGCGGAGACTAGTCGGTACCGGCGGATACAGAAGCCGTGCCATCGCCGCCACCGCTGCCGTTGCAGAGGAGGGACGCTATCCAGAAGCGGTTGTGTCCTCGTTCGTAGTAAGTGTATTTTTTGGTGGAGTTTGTAGTATTTCCTGCTTGTCCCCTGGTCGTATGCTGACCTTTAGGAGCATCTTCATTTCCAGCCAGAAGCGCCGGGTGGGGGAACCTGCCTTGGTGCCCCGTAAGGCGCTCAAGGTGAGCACCAGCTCCACCGCTCATCGGGTGGCGGAGGCGCGAGCCGTCTGACATGGCGCGCGTCGGCAAGCGGTCGGCTGGAGAAGTCGGCTGCTGAAGGAAAGGGCGCCGAGGTGGCCACGGAACGATCGGGGGAGGATGAGCCCACGCCCCGTGAGGTCGTGGGTCTTGGGGCGAATGAGGCCGAGGCGTCCACCACTGCTGAGGCCATCGGGGTGAGGCCAGAGCCCCAATCCTTCCGAGGCAGGCGGTGAACGCCGGGCCACCGAGGTAGAGATGGCGAGGCCGAGCCCCGGGTCCGTTGAGGCCGAGGCGGTCGGGACAGAGCCGGCGGGGGCTTGGCATGCACGCCCCTAGTTCGAGACGATCTCGTCTCGAGGATTCTTCCTGAGGGAAGGAGGCGGCGACGACGCAAGCGGCCAAGACGCGGAAAGCGGCGGTCCCGACCCCTACCGAGGGAGTTCGGTCCTGGTCCGGTTCGACCCGAACCCCATGGGTGGGATAGCCAGCGTGTTGTATGGGGAAACCGGGCTGACCACGAGGGGAGCCTGTGTTTGCCCTTGAGGACATCGCCGAGAAGGGGCGCTGGACACCCTCGAGCAATACTGGGATCAATGGCGGTGCGATCGATCATGACGGCGATATATCTGTTATATGCAGGGACCTGCCGTGTTACCTAGGTACGCATTTCCCTTTGTCGTGTCGCGTTGTTTTTTCTCCGAGCCCCCCTTGCGGTGTTTGACATACGCCTTTGCCCGTTTCAGGAGCTCGAGACCCGGTCCATGGGAAATCGTTGTTCCTACGAAGGGAGAGGGGCGTCTGGGAGCAGCTCCGTCGGTAAAAGGGCCTACTTGCCGACGCTCAAGAGCTCTTGTCGGTCTTGAGTCTTGAAGTGGAGGACCTCTGCCTTGTTGTGTCGACACAAAGGCCGAGGTGGCCATGGCTAAGGAGCGATCCGCCTTTGGTGGCGAAGATCATGGAGCTGGAGGAGGAGCGGGATTCCCTCAAGTCCTCAGGCCCAAGAAGCAATGGCCTCTGCCAAGGTCACCGCCCAGGCAGTGGGCGCCTGAAAGCAGTGAACATCGGTGACGAAAGTCGCTTTGGCGAGAGGCTACCAAGGCGGCCGAGACCTCTCGAGTCGAGGCTTTAGCCTAGAAGAACAAAGCCGAGGGTAGTTCCACCAACCGCGCTCCTTGTTCCGTTTGCTCGGTTTTGCGTTCGACCCTGACTCTTTGTCGTGGTGTAGAGTCTGGAGAAAGAGGCCTCCCAGCGGCCGAGGCCTCCATCACAACATAGCCAGCGCTGGACGTTGAGGTCCAGAGCACGAGGCTCTGCACTGGCGCCGCCCGTATCGCCTGCGAGGCTCTGGAGGTCGAGGGGGTCCAATCAGCCAGCTCCCTTGGGAGCCGCCTGATTGCATTGAGCGGCTACGTCCACGAGAGGCTCTGGGGGGCGTTGCACACGGGTGTTGAGCGTGCCCTGGCCATCGTCTCCTCGCACTACGCCGTCAACCTCGAGGCTGTCTGCGACGGCTACGTTTTGCCGGAAGATGACGAGGAGGCCGACGCAGAGGTTGCGAAGCTGATGGAGGCGGTGGAGGCGCCTGGCACAGCGTTGGCCAGCCTGTTTGAAGAAGAAGTGGTCCCTCCCGCGCCAGCCGCCGATCCCTAAGTTTTGACCTAGGGCAATAGGGGCCATGTAAACGGATTGGTTTAATTGTCATACCGTGACGTTTTGTGGCCATCGAGGCCTTTTAAAGTACTTGCGTATGTGCGTTTTTTAACCGCTTTCTTATTCCATTTCCGAGCTTGTGCCCCCTGTCTCGCTCTTGGATACCCGCAAAGAACTTCCTCGGAGCCTAAGCCGTCCCTTGGAGAAGGGTGGCGAGAGAGTTCTTACCATGCTTGGGGGCTTAGGGCTGTTCTCATGATTCGACCGCCCTTTGGCCTCGGGACACGCTTTTGGTCCTTAGGTTTCTTGCAGCAGTCCTGCCGAGCGCTTGAGAGTTTGGCATGGAAATTTTCAAAAGACGGTTAAGAAACGGCGTTCGGGACTTAGGGGGTTCCCCCCTTTTTAGCCCCCGAGGGAGGCTCGGCTCTGCAGAGGCAGAGCCGAGTCTCTCTTGTAGTGTTATTGTGACGTCGAGCCCCTATCGATAGACCAGCTCTTTGCAAAGAACTTCCTCGGAGCCTAAGCTGTCTCTTAGGCAAAAAGGTGGCGAGGGAGCTGCCGTAGCCTAGAGGCGTAGGCCGTTCTCATGGCTTAGCCGGTCTTTTGCCTTTGAGACAAACTTTTGGTCCTTAGGTTCCATACAATCGAGTTGCGATTGTAACAACTAAAGAACGCTTCTTTAATGTATTTCGAGAAACAATATACACAATGCTTGGAAATTTAAGGGTAGAAACGATGTAGCTGTTCTATGTTCCAAGCGTTGGTGAAGATATCGCCCTTCTCGTTGGCCAGCTTGTAGGTTCCGGGCTTGATGATTTGGCGGCGATGTATGTACGGCCCTTCCCATGGCGGGGTCGACTTGTGGCGGCCCTTCTTGCTCTGCCTCGGCCTCGGCACCAGTCGCCCACCTTTAGGTCTCGGCTCTCTGAATGTGCCGGGCTTGGTAGCGTCGTGAGGGCTTCTTTGGTATTTGGCCGAGTGTAGCAGGCAACATCTCGGGCTTCCTCAAGTTGGTCGAGGCGTCCTCTCACATGGCAAGGTCGCGGTTGCTTTGCTCGTTGTAGGCCTGTAGTCTCGAGGAGCCGTACTCCAAGTCGGTGGGGAGGATGGCCTCGGCCCCATAGACCGGAAGAACGGTGTGAATCCCATGGCTCGGCTCGGTGTATTCCTCGGGCTCCAAATGACCAAGGGGAGTTCGGCAAGCCATTTCTTGCCAAACTTTTTCAACCGGTTGTAGATTCTTGGCTTGAGGCCTTGTAGGATCATGCCGTTGGCACGTTCTACTTGGCCCGTTTGTCCTAGGGTGTCCTACGGCCGACCGCACCACCACGGATGTGGTGGTCGTCGCAGAAACGTCGAGAACTTGCGGCCGTGAATTGCGTCCGTTATCGGTGATGATGGTATTTGGGATTCCGAACACATGGATGATATCGATAAAGAACATCACTTTGCTTGCTTGGATTTGATTTGGGTGATTAGATGAGCCTCAATCCATTTGGAGAATTTGTCGATGGCTACTGACGGATGGGTATAGCCCCGGGTGCCTTCTCAGAGAGGCCCAACCATGTCCAAATTTCACACGGCGAATGGCCATGTGATAGGGATGGTTTGGAGGGCTTGGGCGGGAGGTGCGTCTGTCGAGCGTAGTACTAGCATCCTTCGTGAGGCGTACTAGCCCGTGGCATCGACCATCGCTGTTGGCGATGAAACCTTGGTGGAAGCGTTTCCCACTAGCGCTCGAGGCGGCTGCGTGGTGCCCGCAGAGCTCCGCATGCAAGTCCCAGAGTAGTGATTGGCGGCCTCGGTGGTGATGCACCGTTGGAGAATACCAGACGAACTACGCCTATACAACTCGCCGTTGTAGAGGACGTCGTCTTGGCTCGTCGCGCAGCCGTCGGGCCTCTCGGTCCGTCATGAGAAGCTCTCCTCGCCGAGGCGATCAAGAAAAGGGACTCGCCAGATCCGTTCCTCGGTCGGCCTCGGGAGGCTTTGTGTCAATTGCCATGGCCTCGGGCTCGGCGCGGGGGTCTTTGGTGGCAAAGGGGCCTCGGGCCTGTGGTGGCTTGGCCGATGGGCCCTCTACCGTCGCCGAGTCATAGTCGACGGATGGCTTGTGGAGGTCTCTGGCGAAGACGTTCGGGGGACGGGTCCGTCGTGCGACGCCCATCTTTGCCAATTCATCCGCGCCTCATTGAACTTTCGTGCGATGTGATTGAGTTCGAGGCCATCGAACTTGTCCTCTAAGGCGGCGTACCATCGTGCAATGACGCCTCCATCTTGAGGTCATGGCGGTTTGATTCTTTCATCACTTGGTTGATGACAAGCCGTGAATCGCCTCGAGCGTTGAGACGCCGTACCCCAAGTTCAATGGCGATCTGCGCAGTCGCTGACGAGGGCCTCGTGTTCGACCACATTGTTGGAGGCGATGAAGTATAGTCAGATTACGTAGCGCATATGGACTCTGAGGGGTGAGATGAAGAGCAGACCCGTGCCTGCTCCGGTCTTCATCAGAGACCCGTCGAAGTACATGGTCCAGTACTCCGCCTGGACTTGAATAGGTGGTAGTTGGGTATCGGTCCATTCTGCCACAAAATCAGCCAAGACCTGAGACTTAATGGCTTTTCGAGGTGCGAAAGACAGGGCTTCCCCCATGAGTTCCATAGCCCATTTGGAAATCCTTCCCAAGGTCTCCCGGTTATGGATTATCTCTCCCAAGGGGAAAGATGACACCACGGTCACTAGGTGGGACTCGAAGTAGTGACGCAGCTTGCGTCGAGCCAAGATTATGGCGTAGATTAGTTTCTAGATGTGGGGGTAGCGCGTCTTGGTATCGTAAAGCACCTCACTGATGAAGTAGATAGGTCGTTGGACGGGTAAAGCACCTCCTGCCTCTCGACCACTATGGCCGCGCTGACCACTTGGGTCGTTGCGGCGACGTAGAGCAAGAGGGCCTCGTCTTCGATCGGTGGTACCAGAACGGGGGGTTGGACAGCAGCGCTTTGAGTTTGGTGAGTGCTTCCTCGGCCTCGCGGGTCCAGGAAAAGCGCTCAGATTTTCTCAAGAGACGGTACAGAGGTAAGCCTTTTTCGCCGAGGCGTGAGATGAAGCGGCTCAGGGCCGCTAGACATCCCATAACCTTCTGTACTCCCTTGAGGTCTTGGATCGGCCCCATATTGGTCACAGCAGAGACCTTCTCCGGGTTGGCCTCGATGCCGCGCTCTGAGACTATGAATCCCAGGAGCATGCCTCGGGGGACCCCGAAGACACACTTTTCGGGGTTAAGCTTGACGCCCTTCTCCCTGAGGCATTTGAAGGCTACCTCCAGGTCATTGACGAGGTCATTGGCCCGCTTGGATTTGACAACGACGTCGTCCACATAGGCCTCGATGGTTCGCCCGATGTGCTTGCCAAAGACCTGGGTCATACACCGCTGGTACGTGGCCCCCACGTTTCTGAGGCCAAACGGCATAGTCGTATAGCAGTATAGGCCAAATGGGGTGATGAAAGAAGTTGCGAGCTGGTCGGACTCCTTCATTTTGATTTGATGGTAGCCAGAATAGGCATCAAGGAAGGACAGGGTCTCGCATCCCGCAGTGGAGTCAACGATTTGATCGATTCGAGGTAATGGAAACGGGACCTTTGGGCATGCTTTGTTCAGACCGGTGTAGTCCACACACATTCTCCATTTTCCATTTTTCTTCTTAACTAATACGGGATTAGCTAACCACTCCGGATGGGACACTTCCTTGACGAATCCGGCCGCCAAAAGCTTCTGTACCTCCTCGCCGATGGCCCTGCGCTTCTCCTCGTCGAATCGATGCAGGCGTTGCTTCACCGGTCTAGAGCCGGCTTGGATGTCGAGGGCGTGCTCGGCGACCTCCCTCGGTATGCCCGGCATGTCCGCGGGACTCCACGCGAATATGTCAGCGTTCGCACGAAGAAAGTCGACGAGCACGGCCCCCTATTTGCTGCCGAGGGTCGCGCTGACCCTCAGCACTCGGTTGTTTGAGCAAGTGGGGTCGACCGGGATGAGCTTGACGGCCTCCGCGGGCTCGAATGTCCCGGCACAACGCTTCGAATCAGGCACCTCGCTGCCGAGCTGGTCGAGTGTAACACCCCGGTGTTATGCCTGCATTTAGGCACTGCATATCATGCATCATCAAGCATCCTAATCATACATGCATAATCTTGCATATAATAACTGAAACATTACTTCGAAACATGCGAAACATGTTTGTGAAACGTAAATGATGCATACACTTATTAGAGTTGTTTTGCTCTGATTCTTGCTTGCTAGGTTAGTAGAACATGTTTGGCTGCTATTGTAAATCATCTAGCAATGTTTAGTTCAATTTTTGGAGCAATGTTGGTATTCAAATTAATTCAAAATTTGGCTTCAAAAATAAATTCCAAAAATTAGGGTTTTGAGCTAAACGTAGACTTTGATCTTATAATTCAAAATCTAGAAAGAATTTGGCTTTGGTCCAAAAAGCAAAGTTGTAGAAAATTAAATTCTAAGCAACTTTCATTTTGGTACATTTTCAAAAGAGGTCATCTTCTTACTCAAAATAAGATTTGAAAGCTGGCTTTTAAAAGTTCTTGAAAATATAAATGAAAAAGAGTTTTTCATTTTTGGCAGACGCCCCTCTTCGGCCCAGCCCATAAGCCCTCACAACCAAAGCCCAGCTGCCGCTTCGCCTCACCCAGCCTTGCTCCAAAGCCGCCCCGCCACAACCTTCAGTGCCCACGCCATACCTTCATTCCCCAGCCACTTGTGCATGCGCCGCCAGACGCGACGGCAGATCGATCGCGCGTGCGCCACCTGTCATGCCGAGCTCTCGACCACATGCCCGCACGCGCCACGGCTTCTTCGACGCCGCTGGCGAGTCTTGAGCACCTCAGCTACCACCACCGCATTCCAGCGTTAGCTCACTCCCGCCCTTGCTTCTCCTCTCACTGCTACCGCCATCGCCACCGTGCACGCGCCTTGCGGAGCTCGCTTCGCCCGCCACCTCAGCTCGCCGGTGACAACTCCGTCTAGCCCTCGCCTCCGCCGTCACCCGCACCCGTGCTCTCGCTTCTTTTTATGGTAAGCATCCCGTTCTTGGGAATTGCTCACGCGAGCACGCAGCCGAGCTTCATTGGTGAGCTCCGCTCCCGTGGACTCCCCCTCCCAGCTCCTCTTCCTACCTGTACTTCGCGCGCACAAGCACCGCACGGCGACGTTGAGTCTCCCGAGCGCCTCCTTGCACCCTGCCGTGGCCGGAGATGCTCCACCGGCGACTACCCGCGCCGCCGCTCCGCCATTACCGTCGCCGAGCTTTTTCCCCTGCACCGCCCCTCCCTATTCACCTCTATCTGACGCGGTTTGGCATGGGGAGCACGTTGGTGCCCTCCGTTTGTGCTGGGACCTCGCCGCAGCAGCGGCGAAGTTCAGACCGCTGCCTTGCCGTCGTCCCTCCTCCGTCCCTGCTTTCTCTCATTGGCGTCAAGGGCCCCGTTTGTCAGCCACCGCTGCTGCGAGGGGACTAGAGATGGGCTGCGTCGTTCTGGGCCGTGTGCGCGCACAGTCGTGGGCCGCCGAAGCCGTTCGGGCTGGCCCAGTAGCGTTTGAATAAATGATTTCAATTTATTCTTTATTTGAAATGGTTTGAAAAATGTTTGGGTACTCAAATTTGCTCCAAATTTGTTGAAACAAATTTTGCTAGGTTCCTTATCATCAGATCTACTTGGGAAAAATTGTGCATGTCATTTTTGAGATACTTTTCTATAGGATTTTATTTAATCTTGAATATTGCTGATAACTTGAAAAATGTGTATAAAAATATATAGGCTTCAGAAAAATATGATTTCAAGTTTGTTCATCTTCTTATGTCATGTACTTCCTAGGAAAAATATGTTTCATGCATGTGCTGTGGGAAAAATTTGAGGTGTAGTTCAAGTACCTTTAATGGCTGATTTTTGTTATTTTTGCTAGAGCACAAATTTTGTATAAAACATGCATGTGACAATTTTTGTACAGTCATTATATACCATGAAGAACCTAGGAAAAATATTAATTCTGTTGTTTGACACTTTTCATAGTACAAAGTAATTTCATGCTCATTTTTAGGCTATAGCTTGTCATTTTTGTGTAGGATAGTTTACTTATCCAAATGCCATAAAATTTTTATGGTAGTCTGTTGAGGGTAGTATTATGCTACTGTAATTTTCTCAGATTTTTAGGAGCATCAGAAATATAGGTTGCTATTCAAACCTATTATTAATTAGGGTTTAAGCAAGTGTTGCCTTAAGTGTGATTAAGAAATTAGTAAAGCTTTGGTGTATCTTTGAAGCATTTAATAAAATATGTTGACTTAACATATTGGTAGTAGAAGAGAATGATTAGATGACATGTGCTTATAGCATAGTTTCTTGGATGATGTTGACTACCTTGCCTTTCAACATATCCATTGCATTCATCTCCTTGATGCACCGATTGCATAAGCACTTACACGCATTGCCTCATACGGGATCATAAACCGAGAACCCGATCGTCATTCCCGAGGAGCCCGAGGAGCGATTCGAGTGCGGCCGCAGAGAAGTGACAGACCGAAGCGAGGAGGAGGCGTTGAGGAACTTCCGGTGCCCGATCACCGTCAAAGCTCCTTGAGAGAGGCAAGCCCGAGCATCTTTCTCCGGTTTGCAATGATTTCGTTAAATTCTTTACTTAAAATTGATGCATTACGTTCGGGAGTTGTTTGCAACCGTTCTTTTGCATTATACCTTGTTTACCTTTGTTATACTATATCCTTGTTACCACAGTATCCATGATCAAGTCAATGCTTAGGCGGCTTAGACCCGGTAGAAGTCGGGTGATTTCTGTCACTGCGAGCTATAGGTGGTTACCTAGATCTGTTTGGATGGCTATGAAGTCATGGTATAACTAAGTGTTGAATGAAGTTGAGGCCCGGCGGAGACTTGCGGGGTTTTGGACTGTAGTGTTTCCGTCGTATGTCGATTAAGAACCGACCGTTGTTGGGCCTCGAGTCATGTTGAACGCATGCCTTACATTTAGCTGGCGGATAAAGTACCTTCCGATCCCTGAAAGGCGAGGAGATTTTTCGGGCCGAGTAGATTGCCCATGACGCCTTTGTGCGAAGCAGGTGTGGTAGGACAGAAGCGGGATGATAAGACCAAAGTGCGGTCGGTCGGCCCCGGTACATGTGGTTCTGGCAAACTCGAGATACACAGAAAAGTTGACTCGGTGATCAATATCTCACTTTAGCGGGTGAGTGAGATTTGTGTAAGAATAAATCACCATTGGTTAGGAATCGATTCGAATCGCCATCGCTCTGGATAGTGAGCACTTGACTTGAGTGACTTCATCGTAGTAAATGTTTATGGAACACTTGGGCGATTATAGTGAATATGACAATATGGAAGTTGTTTAATGATCGGTGGTTATCATTAATTGCTTAATCACATGTTTACTCTAGTATAGGTGCAAATCTAGTCGACGAGTTAATAATAATTAACTTGACAATAATGCTTTTAGAAAGGTTCTTGAAATGCTAAAAATGCTTCTTTTGCAAATGAGTCACTACTACCCTACTATTATGCACGCATAATCCTTGGTGTCATTTATTTTCGGTTATGTCGGGTAAATCCGGTGAGTACCTTCTCGTACTCGGGGTTTTATTCCCACTTGTTGCGAGATGGGCGAGATGTATTACGGCTATTGTATCAAGCTGCCTCTATCCTGCGATGGGTGATGCTTAGGACCATGGGCATGGTCATTCCTTACGTCTCATCTAATGCTTTTGTTGGAAATGATCATTCATTGGCACTATATTTAAACTCAGCGTGAGTGTGTGTGTGTTTTAAACAAATGACTTCCGCTACTTTTATTCGAACTTGTTTTGTAATAACTATGTTTAAACTCGATGTATACATTATGGAAACTTTTATGTAATATGTGATTGGTGACCGCTAAACTTATTACGATCATGGTTTGGGACACGAGTTGGTTTGAAATCCTTCGTGATTTCACGGACTACCGGGTTATCTGGACTTAAGTTTGCTCAATAAATGCGCTTTCGGTGGATGATTTTCTTACTTAATTTAAGTATAATTGGTGGGTTCACATTACAGGTGGCATCGAGCATGGTTTAGCGTGTTCTTGTTCACAAGTGTATTTAAAATAAAAAGGCATTTGGAAAACGTGATTTTAAAACTATAAAGTGTGCCATGATCATATCCTTTATGCCCGATTAAGGACTTTAGGTGGCTTAATTAAAATCTTGACTTGGGGTTCTTGCATCATATTTCTCTTTAAATCGCTCATACGGCGTGCTATTGTATGAGTGCCACTTATTTGAGTGGTAATGAATGGATCAATTGCCTCTCGCCTCGGTAAGTGTGAGTTGTGAGAGCATGATCGGATACACCGCCGATCTAGGGTAAATGCTTATATGATGCGGAGTAATTACATGTTCTCTACGCATGTTTTACAAAGGTATCTCATGTATGGGTCTTCCGTCGTGGAGGCGATGCCGTCAATAGGGCGATGGTTCGGTAGTTACTACCGTTGTACACGTGTCTGGGGATTCGTGTAGAACGTGTAGATAAAAAAACTTCTTGCTTTTATGCATTCATTGGGAATTGGGCTGAAATGAATTTTACTGTAGGTACATAACAACAACGCTATCGTGTAGCACGCGTATTAGCTACGTATTGAGAGATCGTTGTATGCCACCGAATTCGTCGTTAGAAATTATTTATTCCTAAGTTTGTGAGAACGTACGGTACGTACATACATCATGTTACTTGTGCATCTCATTCATCTCATGCATTCCTCCCTTATAAATTGATTATCTCATTTTGATAAAAGCGTATCACCAAAAGTATGTTTCCCAGTAATAAGAGAACTTTTTACTACTGATGGCCCGCACGAAGCGGACCGCCCGTAAGTCCACCGGAGGAAGAGCACCCCGACGCCCGTTGGCCCTGAGGGAGCACCGCACCACGGACACCTTCTTGAGCGAGTTTGGCATGCCAACTTTGCTTTGGAGAGTGCTCCATGATGTGGGGTACCCAGAGGGTCAAGCCGGTGTACTCTTGGAATGAGAGCCGATTGGCGGATGATGGACTTGCGATGGTGGAGATCACGGTTCCTGCTCTCGGTGATGCTCCAGTTGGGATGGTTGGCATTTGGAGTTTGAGGCCGCACTCCGGTGAGGTGCGAGAGGAGCAGCCTTCCGTGTCATCGAGGACATTATGAGCAGATTTCCCGGTGAGCTTGCGGCTGACTCTAGTGGTACTTTTCCTAGGGATGATCCTCGTGATGCCATTTGGGTTCACCTCGAGGAAGTGCATTGGTCGAGGGTCGGTGAGGGACGGGCTAGCGACAACCCGAGCAATGAGTGCTATGTTCGCCGCCATTAGGCGTATGAGGGTCTCGAGAGTACCCTCTTGGACTTTGGTAGCTTGCGTGAGTGAGGATAAGCTCAAAGGAAGAAGCGAAGAAGAGACGAGCCGTGCTATAGCTAGCTTGCGGGAGCAGGTTGGGCGATATGAACTTCTGGCCGAGATCGGTAGGTTGAGAGAGGTGATAGAGCTATCACGGCGAGTGCATCGTTGACTCAAGCCAACAACAATGCGAGACCGCATGATTGGACAATTGGTTCAGAGAGGAATGAAGCACGGAGCGCAAGAAACCTTCTGCTGCGGAGAGTCGATGAGCTAGAGGAATACAACGGCAACTTTGCGAGGAGTTTCACAGCGCTCTACAATGGGGTTGGCCCATATGCTCCAATAGCGCTTGGCGGCATGGACATCGGCGACGACAACGAGCGAGCACTGTAGTTCCACCAGGGGAGGCGATGGTGGCGTCTCCGATCCCGACGATGGCCCCAGGAATAGGCTGGTTGCCTTGCGCTAGTATCTAGGTCTGTCGCGAAGACCTTTCTTTTGTTGGCATGTAACCTATCGTATGTTGTTTTGAGCGTATGAGACTTGGCATGTGGTTGGAACTTGATGTTCGATTCTGCGAGATCTGAACGCATAAAAAGTCCAGATGTATGTATCTTTGGCAATGTGGTATATGGATCGATGTTTTGCCGTTGAAGTAATTCGATTTAGTGTTGTTGTCTTAATTGGGATGAGATTGTTGTGCCTCTGTTTTATTGCATGAATTTATTCTCTCCGGTAAAATCGATGCGGCATAATTTTTCTTCACTTTCGCAATCATTACAGACTTCACTCAATCGTTACTTATTGCTTTGAAATATCACGAGATGACAAACACTCGCCGAACCACGTATGAAGCCATTGAGACCGGTGCTAACGGTGCGGGGGGACGGTGGTGGTGGTGATGGTGGGAACCACGGCAACAACAATGAACCTCCCATGAACCACATTTGCCACCTCCTCCCCGTTTACCCCGAGATGTTTCTCGCAGCGACTACTTTCGAGTCGGCGCAACACGGAACAATCCCGGAAGAACATGGAGGATTTTCTGCGCACCATCGCCAACAACGTTCAACGTGGTAACAATCAAGGTGGTGGCATGGGGTGAACCAATATAGCGACTTCAAGGATTTCATGGACACCAGGCCACCCGTATTCAAGGAAGCCACGAGCCACTTGATCTTTGAGGAATGGATCAACACAATGGAAGATAAATTCCGTGTGTTGAGAATGGTGAGAGGTTCTAAAAAGCGGAGTATCTTGCACTTCAATTGCGGGGGACCGGCGGGAATGTGGTGGAAGCACCATCGCACCACCTTCCTCAAATGCTCAGATTTCTTGGAGAGAGTTTCTTTGAGGCTTTTCGTGGAGTCTATATTCCACGAGGGCTGACCGAAATGAAGTTGGGAGAGTTTACGGCGTTGAACCGAGGGCACCAAAACCGTGGCGCAATACACGCATGCTTTCAACAACTTGTGTCGCTATGCTCGACATGGTTGACACAGGATGCTAAAGAATAGCCGATTTTAAGAGGGGTCTAAATCCAAAAATGATGAAGCATGTCGGTACCAACAACCGTGTCAGATTCAATGACTTCATCAGCGACTGTCTGAAGCAGGAGAAGAATAACAACGCCAGCACTGCAGCCAAGACACGCAAGAGAGCCTTTGAAAGTGGGCCGTCTCAAGCTAGAGCACCTATGGGGGGTCGTCCTTCATATCGCCCCTCGGCACCTGGCGCTAGATTCAGGCCACCTCAGCCAAGAAGCCAAAATTTCCGTGGACCTCAAAAGCCGTACAAGATGGCGATCAGCCCAACAAAGCGGCCCGCAAGCTGCGGTACAAAGCGATTCAAAGGAACTGTGGGATCTCTTAGGGGAGACGATGAGACCACCTGCTATAACTGTGATCAACCCGGTCATTTCTCGAGGTTTTGTCCATACACTTGAAGAAGCGGCAGACTTATAATGCTAGAGTGCACTGATACAACGATGGATGAAATTCGGAGGAGAGCCCGTCACTGCTGGTAAGTTTCCTGTCAACGAAAACCCTGCAGTTGTTCTATTTGATTCTGGATCATCGCATTCTTTTATGAGTCAAGCATTTGCACAGAAACATGGACAACTATGCACAGAATTGGGGTATGGGTACCGTATAAGTTCAGCAGGGGCTGATGTTTTGACTAACCGGATGGTTCGAGGGGCAACCCTTGAATTAGGTAGCAGGAAGTTCCGAGTGAACTTGATAGTTATGCTGGATTAGTCTTGGATGTCATTATAGGGATGAATTGGATGAAAGATTGGGGAGCGGTCATAGATCTTTGAAGTCGAGTACTTACCCTTAAGGATCCCACAGGTGAGGTACTTTCCAAGTACCATTGCCTCGAAGAAACAGACCTTATAAGTGTTACATGTGCTACTCATCATTCCTATTTATCAGATTCCGGTAGTGTGTGAATTTCCGGATGTATTCCCGGATGAGTTACCTGGTCTTCCACCGGATAGGGAGATTGAGTTTGGAATTGAGCTAGTACCCGGAACGGCTCCGATTTCAAGGAGACCCTATCGGATGCCTCGGATGATGAGTTAGTTGAGTGAAGAAGCAATTAGAAGATTTGTCAAAAAAGGGTTTATTCGGCCAAGCAAGTGCGAGTGGGGATGTCCCGCTTTGTTTGTGAAAAAAAAGAAAGAGACACGTTGAGAATGTGCGTGATTACGAGCCACTCAATCTTTGTGACCGTCAAGAATAAATATCCCTTGCCACATATTGATGTTACTGTTTGACCAATTATCCAAGGCCAAGGTGTTCTCAAAAATAGATTTGAGATCCGGTTATCATCGATTAAGATTAGGCCACGAGGATATACTGCAAAAGCGCATTTTCCACGGAATCTGGGTTGTATGAGTATCTTGTCATGTCTTTTGGCTTGACAAATGCTCCTGCATATTTTATGTTCTTGATGAATACAGTTTTCATGCGAGAATTGGATAAGTTTGTGGTAGTATTCATCGATGACATTACGGTGTACTCAGAGAATGAGAAAGATCATGAAGAGCATCGAGAACCGTCTTGACCGGACTTAGAGATCATCAATTGTATGCTAAGTTTAGCAAATGTGAATTACGGTTGAAGGAAGTTCCTTTCCTTGGTCACATTACATCGAGAATGGAGTTTGATCGATCCAAGTAAGGTGCAAGAAGTTATGAATTGGAAAGCACCGACCACGGTTCACGAGATTAGAAGTTTCTTAGGACTCGTGGGTTATTACCGTCGCTTTATACCAGATTTCTCGAAGATCGCCAAACCGATGACAAGTCTCCTTGAAAGGATCATAAATTTGTGTGGACGAGAAGAGTGTGAAGCGACTTTCCACACTTTATGAAACTGTAACCACTTTGCTCTGTTCTAGCACAACCGATATTGAGAAACCATTTGATGTGTTTTGCGGCGCATCAAAAACTGGATTAAGCTGTGTTCTTATGCAAGAAAGGAGAGTCATTGCTTATGCATCACGTCAATTGAGGAAGCACGAGGTCAACTATCCAACACATGATCTTGAACTTGCTGCGGTTGTACACGCCCTAAAAATTTGGAGACATTACCTACTTGGTAATGTGTGCAATATTTTCACGGATCACAAGAGTCTTAAGTATATCTTTACCCAACGAGCTAAACATGAGACAAGCGTAGATGGTTGGAATTGATCAAGGATTATAACTTGAATGTGCAATATCATCTGGTAAAGCCAATGTAGTGGCGGATGCTTTGAGCGAAAAGTCACATTACTTGAATGGGCAGCCATTACTTGAAGATGGGTTCGATCTAATGCATCCTGGCGTGTTTACATAGTATTGATTTAGTTGCTCGTTGGAGAGTAAGATAATAGAAGGTCGAGAAAAGCCGACAAGGGATATTCCACATCAAAGAGAAAATAAAAAGAAAAGCCGTCTCAACACTTTAAAGTGGATGAGCAGGCGTGTTGTGGTTTGACAACCGTCTTGTGGTTCCCAAGGATCGAGAGCTTAGAAATAAACTCATGGATGAAGCTCACCTTTCTAAGCTATCTATCCATCCCGGAAGTAGTAAGATGTATCAAGAACTAAGATCTCGTTATTGGTGGACCAAAATGAAGAAAGAAATTACAGACATATGTTGTCGGATGTGACACATGTTGTCGAGTGAAAGCAATTCACATGAAACACCGGCGGTATGTTGCAACCCTTATCGGTCCCTAGTTGGAAGTGGGACGATATCGATTATGGATTTTATCACGGGTTTGCCCACTACTCAAAAAGGACATGATTCGATTTGGGTAATTGTGGATCGTCTTACCAAGACCGCTCATTTCCTACTGTCAAAACCACTTATCGACCACCTCAATATCTTTGAGAAGTATATCGCGAAAATTGTGAGGTTGCATGGAATACCAAAGACCATAGTGTCGATAGAGGCTCACAGTTCACGGCTCATTTTGGGAACATTTACACAAAGGTTTAGGAACTAGTTTGATTCGCGATGCAACTTATCATCCTCGAGACGGATGGTCGGGCCGAGCGAGTAAATCTTGTTTTGGAGGATATGTTGAGAGCACATGTATTATCTTCCAAGGGATCATGGGAGTCATAGTTACCGTTAGGTGAGTTTTCTTATAATAATAGTTATCAAGAAAGCATCAAGATGGCCCCATTCGAAGCTTTATATGGCGAAAAATGTAGAACACCATTGAATTGGGTCGAGCACGGTGATAGAAGATATTATGGCATTGACTTTGTAGAAGAAGCCGAAGAAAGTTCATATTATTCAAAGAAAATATGAAAGCGGCCCAATCACGTCAGAAAAGCTATGCAGACAAAAGAAGGAGACCCCTTAGTTTTGAAGTTGGTGACTATGTTTATCTGAAAGTCATGCCAATGAAGAAGAAAAGGTTTGGAGTCCGAAGAAAGCTTGCCGCGAGATTCGTAGGACCATACAAGATCTTGGAACAAAGAGGTCCGGTAGCCTACAAGTTAGAGTTACCTGAGACAATGAGTACAGTTTTCCCAGTTTTCCATGTATCACATCTCAAGAAATGTTTGCGTGTTCCGGAGGAAAGAATAGAACCTCGAGGTATTCAACTCAAATCAGATTTGGTGTATCGTGAACAACCAGTCCGGGTGTTAGACACTAAGGAACGTGCTACTCGGAATAGTGTGGTGAAAACATACAAGATACAGTGGGATCATCATGATGAGGGAGATGCAACTTGGGAAACAGGAGAGTATCTACAAAAGGCTTATGAAGAATTTTATAACAAATGGTTCGTAACCCAAATCTCGGGACGAGATTTTTATAAGGGGAGGGTACATAACACCCGGTGTTATGCCTGCATTTAAACCTTTGCAAATCATGCATATCATGCATCATCAAGCATCCTAATTATACATGCATAATCTTGCATATAATAATTTGAAACATTACTTGAAACATCTGAAACATGTTTGTGAAACGTAAATGATGCATACACTTATTAGAGTTGTTTTGCTCTCGATTCTTGCTTGCTAGGTTAGTAGAACATGTTTGGCTGCTATTGTAAATCATCTAGCAATGTTTAGTTCAATTTTTGGAGCAATGTTGGTATTCAAATTAATTCAAAATTTGGCTTCAAAAATAAATTCAAAAATTAGGGTTTTGAGCTAAACGTAGACTTTGATCTTATAATTCAAAATCTAGAAAGAATTTGGCTTTGGTCCAAAAAGCAAAGTTGTAGAGAATTAAATTCTAAGCAACTTTCATTTTTGGTACATTTTCAAAAGAGGTCATCTTCTTACTCAAAATAAGATTTGAAAGCTGGCTTTTAAAAGTTCTTGAAAATATAAATGAAAAAGAGTTTTTTACATTTTTTCGGGACGCCGCCTGCTTTCGGCCCAGACCCATAAGCCGGCCCAAAGCCAAGCCCCCTTGCAGCTGCACACCCTGCTGCCTTTTTGCCGCAGCAAAGCCTTGCCTTGCCCGGCCAATTCTCCATATTGCGCCCATGCCCTTCCGCCCTTCGCATCGCACATGTCGCCCGACGCCAGCGAGCCAGCGATCGCCAGCGTGGCGCCACCGTCGCCGAGCTCAGCTCGCGCCACATGCGCCCGCCACGGCTTCTTGACGCTGCTGGCGAGTCTTGAGCACCCCACGCCCACCGCATTCCAGCGCTCGCTCCCTCCCGCCTTGCCTTCTCCTCTCACCTTGCGCCCGCCATCGCCACTGCACCGTGCACGCGCCTTGCCGGAGCTTCGCTCGCCCGCCCACCTCGGCTCGCCGGTGACAACTCCGTCTAGCCTCTGACTCGCGCCATCTCCCAGCACCCGCGCTCTCGCTTCTTTGCGCCTAAGCATCCCGTTCTTGGGAATTGCTCGCCGAGAACACTCCAGCTTCATTGGTGAGCTCCGCTCCTGTGGACTCCCCTCCCAGCTCCTCTTCCTACCAGTGCCACAGCTAAGCAAGCGTCAGCACCGCCTGCACGGCGTTGAGTCTCCCGCCTCCTTGCACCCTGCCGTGGCGGAGATGCTCCACCGCGACTACCCGCGCCGCCGCTCGCCATTACCGTCGCGAACTTTTTCCCTGCACCGCCCTCCCTATTCACCTCTATCCGTGGCGGTTTGGCATGGGGAGCACGTTGGTGCCCTCCGTTTCGCCGGGGACCTCGCCGTCGGCGAGTTTCGCAGCTGCCGCGCCGTCGTCCCTCTCCGTCCCCTGTTTTCTCTCGTGGGCGTCTGGGCCCCGTTGTCGTCCGCCGCGCTTGCTGAGGGGCTGGAGATGGGCTGCGCGTCGTTCTGGGCCGTGTCTTGATGATAATCGTGGGCCGCCAAAGCCGTTCGAAATTGGCCCGATGGCGTTTGAATAAATGATTTCAATTTATTCTTTATTTGAAATGGTTTGAAAAATGTTTGGGTACTCAAATTTGCTCCAAATTTGTTGAAACAAATTTTGCTAGGTTCCTTATCATCAGATCTACTTGGGAAAAATTGTGCATGTCATTTTTGAGATACTTTTCTATAGGATTTTATTTAATCTTGAATATTGCTGATAACTTGAAAAATGTGTATAAAAATATATAGGCTTCAGAAAATATGATTTCAAGTTTGTTCATCTTCTTATGTCATGTACTTCCTAGGAAAAATATGTTTCATGCATGTGCTGTGGGAAAAATTTGAGGTGTAGTTCAAGTACCTTTAATGGCTGATTTTTGTTATTTTTGCTAGAGCACAAATTTTGTATAAAACATGCATGTGACAATTTTTGTACAGTCATTATATACCATGAAGAACCTAGGAAAAATATTAATTCTGTTGTTTGACACTTTTCATAGTACAAAGTAATTTCATGCTCATTTTTAGGCTATAGCTTATCATTTTTGTGTAGGATAGTTTACTTATCCAAATGCCATGAAATTTTTATGGTAGTCTGTTGAGGGTAGTATTATGCTACTGTAATTTTCTCAGATTTTTAGGAGCATCAGAAATATAGGTTGCTATTCAAACCTATTATTAATTAGGGTTTAAGCAAGTGTTGCCTTAAGTGTGATTAAGAAATTAGTAAAGCTTTGGTGTATCTTTGAAGCATTTAATAAAATATGTTGACTTAACATATTGGTAGTAGAAGAGAATGCGATAGATGACATGTGCTTATAGCATAGTTTCTTGGATGATGTTGACTACCTTGCCTTTCAACATATCCATTGCATTCATCTCCTTGATGCACCGATTGCATAAGCACTTACGCATTGCCTCATACGGGATCGCAAACCGAGAACCCATCGTCATTCCCGAGGAGCCCGAGGAGCGATTCGAGTCGTGCGAAGGAAGTGACAGAAAGCGAGGAGGGCGTTGAGGAACTTCCGGAGTGCCCGATCACCGTCAAAGCTCCTTGAGAGAGGCAAGCCCGAGCATCTTTCTCCGGTTTGCAATGATTTCGTTAAATTCTTTACTTAAAATTGATGCATTACGTTCGAGTTGTTTGCAACCGTTCTTTGCATTATACCTTGTTTACCTTTGTTATACTATATCCTTGTTACCACAGTATCCATGATCAAGTCAATGCTTAGGCGGCTTAGACCCGGTAGAAGTCGGGTGATTTCACACACTGCGAGCTATAGGTGGTTACACGGATCTGTTTGGATGGCTATGAAGTCATGGTATAACTAAGTGTTGAATGAAGTTGAGGCCGGGCGGAGACTTGCGGGGTTTTGGACTGTAGTGTTTCCGTGCAGTATCGATTAAGACCCGACCGTTGTTGGGCCTCGAGTCATATTGAACGCATGCCTTACATTTAGGCGGCGGATAAAGTACCTTCCGACCCATGAAGGTGGGAGATTTTTCGGGCGAGTAGATTGCCCATGACGCCTTGTGCCGAAGCGGTGTGGTAGGACACGAAGCGGGATGATAAGACCAAAGTGCGGTCGGTCGGCCCCGGTACATGTGGTTCTGGCAAACTCGAGATACACGGAAAGTTGACTCGGTGATCAATATCTCACTTTAGCGGGTGAGTGAGATTTGTGTAAGGAATAAATCACCAGTGGTTAGGAATCGATTGAATCGCCATCGCTCTGGATAGTGAGCACTTGACTTGAGTGACTTCATCGTAGTAAATGTTTATGGAACACTTGGACGAGTTATAGTGAATATGACAAGTATGGAAGTTGTTTAATGATCGATGGGTTATCATTAATTGCTTAATCACATGTTTACTCTAGTATAGGTGCAAATCTAGTCGACGGGTTAATAATAATTAACTTGACAATAATGCTTTTAGAAAGGTTCTTGAAATGCTAAAAATGCTTCTTTTGCAAATGAGTCATTTACTACCCTACTATTATGCCTCGCATAATCCTTGGTGTCATTTATTTTCGGTTATGTCGGGTAAGTGCATTTGAGTACCTTCTCGTACTCGGGGTTTTATTCCCACTTGTTGCGAGATGGGCGGATGTATTACGGCTATTGTATCAACTGCCTCTATCCTGCGATGGGTGATGCTTAGGACCATGGGCATGGTCATTCCTTACGTCTCATCTAATGCTTTTGTTGGAAATGATCATTCGCTGGCACTATATTTAAACTCCGCGTGAGTGTGTGTGTGGTTTTAAACAAATGACTTCCGCTACTTTTATTCGAACTTGTTTTGTAATAACTATGTTTAAACTCTGATGTATCTGTTATGGAAACTTTTATGTAATATGTGATTGGTGACCGCTAAACTTATTACGATCATGGCTGGGACACGAGTTGGTTTGAAATCCTTCGTGATTTCACGGACTACCGGGTTATACGGACTTAAGTTTGCTCAATCGTCTGCTCTGGTGGATGATTTTCTTACTTAATTTCGTATAATTGGTCGGTTCTGTTACAGCTGGCATCAGAGCATGGTTTAGCGTGTTACTGTTCACAAGTGTATTTAAAATAAAAAGGCATTTGGAAAACGTGATTTTAAAACTATAAAGTGTGCCAGTGATCATATCCTTTATGCCCAGTTAAGGACTTTAGGTGGCTTAATTAAGTACTGACTTGGGGTTCTTGCATCATATTTCTCTTTCGTCGCTCATACGGCGTGCTATTGTATGAGTGCCACTTATTTGAGTGGTAATGAATGGATCAATTGCCTCTACGCCTCGGTAAGTGTGAGTTGTGAGAGCATGATCGGATACACCGCCGATCTAGGGTAAATGCTTATATGATGCCGGAGTAATTACATGTTCTACGCATGTTTTACAAAGGTATCTCATGTATGGGTCTTCCGTCTGTGGAGGCGATGCCGTCAATAGGACGATGGTTCGGGTAGTTACTACCGTTGTACACGTATCTGGGGATTCGTGTAGAACGTGTAGATAAAACTTTACTGCTTTTATGCATTCATTGGGAATTGGGCTGAAATGAATTTTCTGCAGGTACATAACAACGCTATCGTGTAGCACGTATTAGCTACGTATTGAGAGATCGTTGTATGCCACCGAATTCGTCGTTAGAAATTATTTATTCCTAAGTTTGTGAGAACGTACGGTCCGTACATACATCATGTTACTTGTGCATCTCATTAATCTATGCATTCCTCCCCTTATAAATTGATTATCTCATTTTGATAAAAGACGTATCACCAAAAGTATGTTTCCCAAGTAATAAGAGAACTTTTTACTACAGATGGCCCATACAAGCGAGACCGCCCGTAAGTCCACCGGAGGAAGAGCACCCCGACGCCCGTTGGCCCTGAGGGAGCACCGCACCACGGACACCTTCTTGAGCGAGTTTGGCATGCCAACTTTGCTTTGGAGAGTGCTCCATGATGTGGGGTACCCAGAGGGTCAAGAGCCGGTGTACTCTTGGAATGAGAGCCAGTTGGCAGATGATGGACTTGCGATGGTGGAGATCATGGTTCTGCTCTCGGTGATGCTCCAGTTGGGATGGTTGGCATTTGGAGTTTGAGGGCCGCACTCCACCGAGGGTGCGAGAGAGGAGCGACCTTCCGTGTCATCGAGGACATTATGAGCAGATTTCCCGTGAGCTTGCGGCAGACTCTAGCTGGTACTTTTTCCTAGGGATGATCCTCGTGATGCCATTTGGGTTCACCTCGGGGAAGTGCATTGGTCGAGAGTCGGTGAGGGACGGGCTAGCGACAACCGAGCAATGAGTGCTATGTTCGCGCCATTAGAGCGTATGAGGGTCTCGAGTACCCTCTTGGACTTTGGTGGCTTTATGAGTGAGGATAAGCTCAAAGGAAGAAGCGAGAAGAAGAGACGAGCACGTGCTATAGCTAGCTTGCGAGAGCAGCGGTTGGGCGATATGAACTTACAAATGAGATCGGTGGTTGAGAGAGGTGATAGAGCTATGCAAATGAGTGCATACGTTGACTCAAGCCAACAACAATGCGGACCGCATGATTGGACAATTGGTTCGGAGAGGAATGAAGCACGGAACGCAAGAAACCTTCTGCTGCAGAGAGTCGATGAGCTAGAGGAATACAACGCAACAACTTTGCGAGGAGTTTCACGCGCTCTACAATGGGGTTGGCCCATATGCTCCGACAAACGCCACGCATGGACATCGACGACGACAACGAGAACGAGCACATAGTTCCACCAGAGGCGATGGTGGCGTCTCCGATCCCGGACGATGGCCCCGAGGAATAGGCTAGTTGCCTTGCGCTAGTATCTAGGTCTGTCGCGAAGACCTTTCTTTTGTTGGCATGTAACCTATCGTATGTTGTTTTGAACGTATGAGACTTGGCATGTGGTTGGAACTTGATGTTCGATTCACGAGATCTGAACGCATAAAAAGTCCGATGTATGTATCTTTGGCAATGTGACTGTATGGATGCGATGTTTGCCGTTGAAGTAATTCGATTTAGTGTTGTTGTCTTAATTGGGATGAGATTGTTGTGCCTCTGTTTTATTGCATGAATTTATTCTCTCCAGTAAAATCAGTACGGCATAATTTTTCTTCACTGCAATCATTACAGCTTCACTCAATCGTTACTTGTTCTTTGAAATATCACGAGATGACAAACACTCGCCGAACCACGTATTGAAGCCCTGGCTGAGACCGGTGCTAACGGTGCGGGGACCGGTGGTGGTGGTGATGGTGGGAACCACGGCAACAACAATGAACCTCCCCATGAACCACATTTGCCACCTCCTCCCCCGTTTACCCCCGAGATGTTTCTCGCACAGCTGCTCGGGAGTCAGCGCAACACGGAACAATCCCAGAAGAACATGGAGGATTTTCTGCGCACCATCGCCAACAACGTTCAACGTGGTAACAATCAAGGTGGTGGCATGGGAGTGAACCAATATAGCAGCTTCAAGGATTTCATGGACACCAGGCCACCCGTATTCAAGGAAGCCACAGAGCCACTTGATCTTTGAGGAATGGATCAACACAATGGAAGATAAATTCCGTGTGTTGAGAATGACCGAGGTTCTAAAAGCGGAGTATCTTTGCACTTCAATTGCGAGGACCGGCGGGGAATGTGGTGGAAGCACCATCGCACCACCTTCCCTCCAAATGCTCAGATTTCTTGGAGAGAGTTTGCTGAGGCTTTTCGTGGAGTCTATATTCCACCAGGGCTGACCGAAATGAAGTTGGGAGAGTTTCTGGCGTTGAACCAGGGCACCAAAACCGTGACGCAATACCTGCATGCTTTCAACAACTTGTGTCGCTATGCTCCTGACATGGTTGACACAGATGCTAAAAGAATAGCCAGTTTTAAGAGGGGTCTAAATCCAAAAATGATGAAGCATGTCGGTACCAACAACCGTGTCAGATTCAATGACTTCATCAGCGACTGTCTGAAGCAGGAGAAGAATAACAACGCCAGCACTGCAGCCAAGACACGCAAGAGAGCCTTTGAAAGTGGGCCGTCTCAAGCTAGAGCACCTATGGGGGGTCGTCCTTCATATCGCCCTCGGCTTTGGCGCTAGATTCGAAGCCACCTCGGCCAAGAAGCCAAAATTTCCATGGACCTCAAAAGCCGTACAAGATGGCGAGACAAATTAACAAAGCAGCCGCAATCTGCGGTACAAAGGCGATTCAAAGGAATCGGGATCTCTTAAAGGAGACGATGAGGACCTGCTATAACTGTGATCAACCCGGTCATTTCTCGAGGTTTTGTCCGTACCCGCCCAAGAAGAAGCAGCCAGACTTATAATGCTAGAGTGCACAGTACAACAGTGGATGAAATTCCAGAGGGAGAGCCCGTCACTGCTGGTAAGTTTCCTGTCAACGAAAACCCTGCAGTTGTTCTATTTGATTCTGGATCATCGCATTCTTTTATGAGTCAAGCATTTGCATAGAAACATGGACAACTATGCATAGAATTGGGGTATGGGTACCGTATAAGTTCAGCAGGGGCTGATGTTTTGACTAACCGGATGGTTCGAGGGGCAACCCTTGAATTAGGTAGCAGGAAGTTCCGAGTGAACTTGATAGTTATGCCTGGATTAGTCTTGGATGTCATTATAGGGATGAATTGGATGAAAGATTGGGGAGCGGTCATAGATCTTTGAAGTCAGTACTTACCCTTAAGGATCCCTGGTGAGGTACTTTCCAAGTACCATTGCCTCGGAGAATGCAGACCTTATAAGTGTTACATGTGCTTTCGGCGATCATTCCTATTTATCAGATTCCGGTAGTGTGTGAATTTCCGGATGTATTCCCGGATGAGTTACCTGGTCTTCCACCGGATAGGGAGATTGAGTTTGGAATTGAGCTAGTACCCGGAACGGCTCCGATTTCAAGGAGACCCTATCGGATGCCTCCAGATGAGTTAGTTGAGCTGAAGAAGCAATTAGAAGATTTGTCAAAAAAGGGGTTTATTCGGCCAAGCAAGTCTGAGTGGGGATGTCCCACTTTGTTTGTGAAAAAGAAGAAAGAGGGCACGTTGAGAATGTGCGTAGATTACAGGCCACTCAATGCTGTGACCGTCAAGAATAAATATCCCTTGCCACATATTGATGTTCTGTTTGACCAATTATCCAAGGCCAAGGTGTTCTCAAAAATAGATTTGAGATCCGGTTATCATCAGATTAAGATTAGGCCACAGGATATACCGAAAACTGCATTTTCCACCAGATACGGGTTGTATGAGTATCTTGTCATGTCTTTTGGCTTGACAAATGCTCCTGCATATTTTATGTTCTTGATGAATACAGTTTTCATGCCAGAATTGGATAAGTTTGTGGTAGTATTCATCGATGACATTCTGGTGTACTCCGAGAATGAGAAAGATCATGAAGAGCATCTGAGAACCGTCTTGACCAGACTTAGAGATCATCAACTGTATGCTAAGTTTAGCAAATGTGAATTCTGGTTGAAGGAAGTTCCTTTCCTTGGTCACATTCTGTCAGAGAATGGAGTTTCAGTCGATCCAAGTAAGGTGCAAGAAGTTATGAATTGGAAAGCACCGACCACAGTTCCTGAGATTAGAAGTTTCTTAGGACTCGCGGGTTATTACCGTCGCTTTATACCAGATTTCTCGAAGATCGCCAAACCGATGACAAGTCTCCTTCAGAAGGATCATAAATTTGTGTGGACAGAAGAGTGTGAAGCAGCTTTCCACACTTTGCGGAAACTGTTAACCACTGCTCCTGTTCTAGCACAACCAGATATTGAGAAACCATTTGATGTGTTTTGCGACGCATCAAAGACTGGATTGGGCTGTGTTCTTATGCAAGAAAGGAGAGTCATTGCTTATGCATCACGTCAATTGAGGAAGCACGAGGTCAACTATCCAACACATGATCTTGAACTTGCTGCAGTTGTGCACGCCCTAAAAATTTGGAGACATTACCTACTTGGTAATGTGTGCAATATTTTCACGGATCACAAGAGTCTTAAGTATATCTTTACCCAACCAGAGCTAAACATGAGACAGCGTAGATGGTTGGAATTGATCAAGGATTATAACTTGAATGTGCAATATCATCCTGGTAAAGCCAATGTAGTGGCAGATGCTTTGAGCAGAAAGTCACATTACTTGAATGGGCAGCCATTACTTGAAGATGGGTTCGATCTAATGCATCCTGCTGTGTTACATAGTATTCAGATTAGTTGCTCGTTGGAGAGTAAGATAATAGAAGGTCAGAAAACTGACAAGGGGATATTCCACATCAAAGAGAAAATAAACGAAAAGCCGTCTCAACACTTTAAAGTGGATGAACAGGGCGTGTTGTGGTTTGACAACCGTCTTGTGGTTCCCAAGGATCGAGAGCTTAGAAATAAACTCATGGATGAAGCTCACCTTTCTAAGCTATCTATCCATCCTGGAAGTAGTAAGATGTATCAAGAACTAAGATCTCGTTATTGGTGGACCAAAATGAAGAAAGAAATTACAGCATATGTTGTCAGATGTGACACATGTTGTCGAGTGAAAGCAATTCACATGAAACTCCGCCGGTATGTTGCAACCCTTATCACCCTAGTTGGAAGTGGGGCGATATCGGTATGGATTTTATCACGGGTTTGCCCACTACTCAAAAAGGACATGATTCGATTTGGGTAATTGTGGATCGTCTTACCAAGACCGCTCATTTCCTACTGTCAAAACCACTTATCGACCACCTCAATATCTTTGAGAAGTATATCGCAGAAATTGTGAGGTTGCATGGAATACCAAAGACCATAGTGTCGATAGAGGCTCACAGATTCACGGCTCATTTTGGGAACATTTACACAAAGGTTTAGGAACTAGTTTGATTCATGATGCCGCTTATCATCCTCGAACGGATGGTCGGGCCCGAGCGAGTAAATGCTTTTTTTGGAGGATATGTTGAGAGCACATGTATTATCTTCCAAGGGATCATGGGAGTCATGGTTACCAAGTAGCTGAGTTTTCTTATAATAATAGTTATCAAGAAAGCATCAAGATGGCCCCATTCGAAGCTTTATATGGCGAAAAATGTAGAACACCATTGAATTGGGTCGAGCACGGTGATAGAAGATATTATGGCATTGACTTTGTAGAAGAAGCCGAGAAGAAAGTTCATATTATTCAAAGAAAATATGAAAGCGGCCCAATCACGTCGAAAAAGCTATGCGAACAAAGAAGGAGACCCTTAGTTTTGAAGTTGGTGACTATGTTTATCTGAAAGTCATGCCAATGAAGAAGAAAAGGTTTGGAGTCCAAGAAAGCTTGCCGCGAGATTAAGTAGGACCATACAAGATCTTGGAACAAAGAGGTCCGGTAGCCTACAAGTTAGAGTTACACGAGACAATGAGTCTGATTTTCCCGATTTTCCATGTATCACATCTCAAGAAATGTTTGCGTGTTCCGGAGGAAAGAATAGAACCTCGAGGTATTCAACTCAAATCAGATTTGGTGTATCGTGAACAACCAGTCCGGGTGTTAGACACTAAGGAACGTGCTACTCGGAATAGTGTGGTGAAAACATACAAGATACAGTGGGATCATCATGATGAGGGAGATGCAACTTGGGAAACAGGAGAGTATCTACAAAAGGCTTATGAAGAATTTTATAACAAATGGTTCGTAACCCAAATCTCGGGACGAGATTTTTATAAGGGGGGAGGGCTGTAACACCCCGGTGTTATGCCTGCATTTAGGCACTGCATATCATGCATCATCAAGCATCCTAATCATACATGCATAATCTTGCATATAATAACTGAAACATTACTTCGAAACATGCGAAACATGTTTGTGAAACGTAAATGATGCATACACTTATTAGAGTTGTTTTGCTCTGATTCTTGCTTGCTAGGTTAGTAGAACATGTTTGGCTACTATTGTAAATCATCTAGCAATGTTTAGTTCAATTTTTGGAGCAATGTTGGTATTCAAATTAATTCAAAATTTGGCTTCAAAAATAAATTCCAAAAATTAGGGTTTTGAGCTAAACGTAGACTTTGATCTTATAATTCAAAATCTAGAAAGAATTTGGCTTTGGTCCAAAAAGCAAAGTTGTAGAGAATTAAATTCTAAGCAACTTTCATTTTTGGTACATTTTCAAAAGAGGTCATCTTCTTACTCAAAATAAGATTTGAAAGCTGGCTTTTAAAAAGTTCTTGAAAATATAAATGAAAAAGAGTTTTTTCATTTCGGGGACGCCGCCTTTTCGCCCCATAAGCCGCCCGCCCAGCCAAAGCCCTTGTAGCCACAGCTTGCACTTGGCCTGCTCAGCTCAACCTTGGCCTTGGCCCGCCGCCCTTTCTCCCAGGCCAGTTTGCCGCCCACGCCCACTTTTCGCCTTACCAGTCACAGGCGCTTCGACGGCCGTCGCCGCGTGGCGGCGCCACCTGTCATTGAAGCTCGATCACATGACCCACCGCCACGGCTTCCCAGCAGCTGCTTTGGCGAGTCTTGAGCACCCAGCGCCCACTGCATTCCAGCGTTCGCTCCTCCCGCCATGCTGCCTTCTCCTCTCACACCGCGCCGCCATCGCCACCGTGCACACGCGCCTTGCGGAGCTTCGCTCGCCCGGCCACCTCAGCTCGCCGGTGACAACTCCGTCTAGCCTCTGACTCCGCCGTCACCCAGCGCACCCGTGCTCTCGCTTCTTTGCGATGTGGTAAGCATCCCGTTCTTGGGAATTGCTCACGGAGCACGCCGCCGAGCTTCATTGGTGAGCTCCGCTCCCGTGGACTCCCCTCCCAGCTCCTCTTCCTACACAGCCTTGGCAAGACAAGCACCGCCGGCGACGTTGAGTCTCCCGCGCCTCCTTGCACTTGCCAGTGGCCGGAGATGCTCCACCGGCGACTACCGCGCCGCCGCTCCGCCATTACCGTCGTCGAGCTTTTTCCCCTGCACCGCCCCTCCCTATTCACCTCTATCTGACGCGGTTTGGCATGGGGAGCACGTTGGTGCCCTCCGTTTCGCCGGGGACCTCGCCGTCGGCGATTTATTTTCTTAGCCAGCCACGTCGTCCCCTCTCCGTCCCCTGTTTTCTCTCGCTGGCGTGCGGGCCCCGTTTGTCAGCCGCCGCTGCTGCGAGGGGACTGGAGATGGGCTGCGTCGTTCTGGGCCGTGTGCGCGCACAGTCGTGGGCCGCCGAAGCCGTTCGGGCTGGCCCAGTAGCGTTTGAATAAATGATTTCAATTTATTCTTTATTTGAAATGGTTTGAAAAATGTTTGGGTACTCAAATTTGCTCCAAATTTGTTGAAACAAATTTTGCTAGGTTCCTTATCATCAGATCTACTTGGGAAAAATTGTGCATGTCATTTTTGAGATACTTTTCTATAGGATTTTATTTAATCTTGAATATTGCTGATAACTTGAAAAATGTGTATAAAAATATATAGGCTTCAGAAAAATATGATTTCAAGTTTGTTCATCTTCTTATGTCATGTACTTCCTAGGAAAAATATGTTTCATGCATGTGCTGTGGGAAAAATTTGAGGTGTAGTTCAAGTACCTTTAATGGCTGATTTTTGTTATTTTTGCTAGAGCACAAATTTTGTATAAAACATGCATGTGACAATTTTTGTACAGTCATTATATACCATGAAGAACCTAGGAAAAATATTAATTCTGTTGTTTGACACTTTTCATAGTACAAAGTAATTTCATGCTCATTTTTAGGCTATAGCTTGTCATTTTTGTGTAGGATAGTTTACTTATCCAAATGCCATGAAATTTTATGGTAGTCTGTTGAGGGTAGTATTATGCTACTGTAATTTTCTCAGATTTTAGGAGCATCAGAAATATAGGTTGCTATTCAAACCTATTATTAATTAGGGTTTAAGCAAGTGTTGCCTTAAGTGTGATTAAGAAATTAGTAAAGCTTTGGTGTATCTTTGAAGCATTTAATAAAATATGTTGACTTAACATATTGGTAGTAGAAGAGAATGCAGATAGATGACATGTGCTTATAGCATAGTTTCTTGGATGATGTTGACTACCTTGCCTTTCAACATATCCATTGCATTCATCTCCTTCGATGCACCGATTGCATAAGCACTTACACGCATTGCCTCATATAGGATCGCAAACCCGAGAACCCGGTCGTCATTCCCGAGGAGCCCGAGGAGCGGTTCGAGTGCGTACCATGAGAAGTGACAGGTGAGCGATGAGGGCGTTGAGGAACTTCCGGAGTGCCCCGATCACCGTCCGAGCTCCTTCGAGAGAGGCAAGCCCGAGCATCTTTCTCCCGGTTTGCAATGATTTCGTTAAATTCTTTACTTAAAATTGATGCATTACGTTCAGGGAGTTGTTTGCAACCGTTCTTTGCATTATACCTTGTTTACCTTTGTTATACTATATCCTTGTTACCACGGTATCCGATCAAGTCAATGCTTAGTGGCTTAGACCGGTAGAAGTCGGGTGATTTCCTGTCACTGCGAGCTATAGGTGGTTACCCGGATCTGTTTGGATGGCTATGAAGTCATGGTATAACTAAGTGTTGAATGAAGTTGAGACCGGAAGGAGACTTGCGGGGTTTTGGGCCGTAGTGTTTCCGTCAGGTAATGATTAAGGACCGACCGTTGTTGGGCCTCGAGTCATGTTGAACGATGCCTTACATTTAGGCGGCGGATAAAGTACCTTCCGACCGCTGAAGCCGGGAGATTTTTTTCGGGCCGAGTAGATTGCCCATGACGCCTTGTGTCTTGGCAGGTGTGGTAGGACACGGGCGGGATGATAAGACCAAAGTGCGGTCGGTCGGCCCCGGTACATGTGGTTCCTAGCAAACTCGAGATACCGGAAAGTTGACTCGGTGATCAATATCTCACTTTAGCGGGTGAGTGAGATTTGTGTAAGGAATAAATCACCACCGGTTAGGAATCGATTCGAATCGCCATCGCTCCCGATAGTGAGCACTTGACTTGAGTGACTTCATCGTAGTAAATGTTTATGGAACACTTGGACAATTATAGTGAATATGACAGTATGGAAGTTGTTTAATGATCAGTGGTTATCATTAATTGCTTAATCACATGTTTACTCTAGTATAGGTGCAAATCTAGTCGACAGGTTAATAATAATTAACTTGACAATAATGCTTTTAGAAAGGTTCTTGAAATGCTAAAAATGCTTCTTTTGCAAATGAGTCAGCTACCCTACTATTATGCCTGCATAATCCTTGGTGTCATTTATTTTCGGTTATGTCGGGTAAGTCTGGCTGAGTACCTTCTCGTACTCAGGGTTTTATTCCCACTTGTTGCAGATGGGCAGATGTATTACGGCTATTGTATCAACTGCCTCTATCCTGCGATGGGTGATGCTTAGGACCATGGGCATGGTCATTCCTTACGTCTCATCTAATGCTTTTGTTGGAAATGATCATTCGCTGGCACTATATTTAAACTCCGCGTGAGTGTGTGTGTGGTTTTAAACAAATGACTTCCGCTACTTTTATTCGAACTTGTTTTGTAATAACTATGTTTAAACTCTGATGTATCTGTTATGGAAACTTTTATGTAATATGTGATTGGTGACCGCTAAACTTATTACGATCATGGCTGGGACACGAGTTGGTTTGAAATCCTTCGTGATTTCACGGACTACCGGGTTATACGGACTTAAGTTTGCTCAATCGTCTGCTCTGGTGGATGATTTTCTTACTTAATTTCGTATAATTGGTCGGTTCTGTTACATCGAGGTTGGCGATGAGGGCCTCGGACTCCACTATAGCCTCGGCGTACTCGATGCACTCGACGTCGCAGTCGTATGCATGCTCGTACGTGGAGTCAATAGTGATGACACCGTTGGGGCCCGTCATCTTGAGCTTGAGGTAGGTGTAGTTCGGGACCGCCGTGAACTTGGCGTAGCACGGCCGTCCCAGGATGGCGTGATAAGTCCCCTTGAACCCCACCACCTCGAAGGTGAGGGTCTCCTTGCGGTAGTTGGAGGGGTGCCGAAGCAGACGGGTAAGTCTATGCGCCCGAGGGGTCGTGCGCGCATCCCTGGCATGATGCCGTGGAAGGGCGCGACGTCGCCTCGGAGTTGTGACCGATCGAGCCCTAGGAGCTCCAGCGTGTTGGCGTACAGGATGTTGAGGCCGCTGCCTCCGTCCATCAACACCTTGGTGAGTCGGGTGTTCCCGATGATCGGGTCAACGACGAGCGGGTACTGGCCGGGGTTTGGGACATGATCGGGGTGGTCATCCCGATCGAAGGTGATCGCCTCCCGAGACCAGTCCGAGGTACCGGGAGTGGCCACCTTAATCGAGAAGACCTCTCGGCGTTCCCTTTTTTTTGTCGTATTTGTGAGGCACGCGTCGAGGGCCCACCAAGATCATGAAGGCATTGTGTACCTCGGGGAACCCGTCGCCCTTGTCGTTGTCTCCGTCGTCCTGGCCCCTCTTCTTGGCATCGTCGTTGGGGAGCCCGAGCTTGGCGTAGTATCGCCGGAGCATGGTGCACTCCTCGAGGGTGTGCTTTACCGGGCCCTGATGGTATGGGCAGGGTCTTTTAAGCATGTTGTCGAAGAGCCCTGGGCCTCGGGGATTCTTGCGGTCTGCGGCCGCGACGAGCCCGGCCTCGAGAACCTCCTGTTTCCCCTAGCGTCCCTTCTTTTTCTAGGGGGGCGAGGCGCCGAGGCCCCGGGTCTCCTCCGCCTCTTCCCCTGGAGTCGTTGTTGGGGAAGATGGCCCCGACGGCCTCTTTGCCAGAGGCGAAGCTGGTGGCGATGTCGAGGAGTGTGGATGCCGTGGTCGGTATGCTCCGGCCTAATTCTCGGACCAGGTCTCGACAGGTGGTGCCGGAGAGGAATGCCTGGACGATTTCTGAGTCGCCGATGCTGGGCAACTCGGTGCATTGCTTAGAGAAACGTCGGATGAAGTCTCGGAGAGACTCGTCCGGTCTCTGGCGGCAGCTCTTGAGGTCCCAGGAGTTCCCGGGGCGCGCGTAGGTGCCCTAGAAATTCCCGACGAAGACCTTTACCAAGTCGCGCCAGTCATGGATTTGCATAGGGGGAAGGTGTTCAAGCCAAGCTCACGCTGAGTCTGACAGGAATAGGGGGAGGTTGCGGATGACGAGCAGGTCATCGTCCGCACCGCCTAGCTGACAAGCCAGACGGTAGTCGGCCAAGCATAGCTCGGGGTTGGTCTCGCCGCTGTACTTTGAGAGATTCGCTGGTTGACGAAACCGGTCGGGAAGCGGGCGCCATGGATGGCCTTATCTTGAAAACTCTAGGGCAGGCGGCCGGGAGAAGGACCGCGGTCCTCCCCATCATCATATAGCAACCGCCTCGGTGCACTCTTTCAGGTAGCCGGCGGCCCCATAGTGGTCATGGCACCGTCGTCTGCTGTCCACATGGTGGCTGTTTTGCGCCTCGCATTGGTCGTCGAGGCGGTCGTGCACCGAGGGGGCCCTGAGGCGGTCGTGCATCGAGGGCTGTTTTGAGGCGTCCCCGCGTCATCGAGACGCGGAGCTTTCAGCCTGTTGCACTGTGGCAGTCTCGAGAAGGCCCCGGAGTTCACCGTGGACTCGTCGCCCCTCCGTGGTAGAGGGCTCGGGCATCGCTCGGACCAGTATTGCCGCCACAGCGACGTTCTGGCTAGCGCGATTGAAGACAGGGGGTTGCTCGCCCCCCTCATCATCGTTAATGCGGTGGTTGACGTCGCGAGCCCCCAGCCGAGCCGTTCCGCCATCGCCGCGCCCCCGCTGCTCTTGCTCGAGGGTGGCTCGGAGCTGCTGCAGGAGGAGTCGATCTTGCTCGACCTTGGCTTGAAGCTCACGGAGCTGCTCTAGGTCTATGCGTCGAAGTTGCTCGGGGGTGGGGACACCTGCCGCCGCTGGCGGGGACCCCGTGCGTGGTGGTGTGGCATTGGCTGCCCTTCCTCCATCGTTGCCCGTGCTCGGTATTCCGAGTCCGATGTGGAAACACTCACGAGTCGGGTCGTAAGCGTCCTCGCCGTCGGAATCGGAATAGCCGAAGCAGTAGTCGCTCGTGATCATGAAGCGGCACATCGCCTCAGGGTCGCGAATCCCGAAGAAGTCTGCTCCAAACCACGCCTCGTCCTCCTCCAAGGAGTCAGAGTGGGGGTGGATTAGAGTTGTGACTATGGGGTTATGGGCATGACGTTGATGAATGGAGACGAGGGCGGTGGCGTAGGAGGCGGCGATATTGGTCAGCCCGAAAGGGTACGAGGATGGCGCCGTCGCCAGGCTTTGCTCCTTCAGAGCTGGCTCCTCGGGAGGAGGCAGGACAGAGCTTGATGATGGGGTGTCGCTGTGCGCCACCGGCCCTTTTCCCCTATCGAGGCTTAAGCCGGACAGGTCCCCCAGCGAGGACTCGGTGCCGCCAGCCGGGGTATGGGATTCGGTGGAGCACGATCGGCGGCGTTACAGTACTTGCGTGGTGTTAGGGTGGACTCGCCAGCGGCGCCATGGCGAGCTTGACGGAACGGTGGCCCGGCGCCGCTTCTGCTGCGTGTCATGCCGGTGCAAGACGTCGTCGTCGGTTGATGGCGCTCTGGGTGAGAGGAGTACCATGTCGTACTTCGTGCCCTAGAGACATGAATTCTAGGCTCCCGAACAGACGACGATCGTCCCCGAGATGCAACGATCGCACGGGATCTGCCATCCGGAATCTGGTGAGATGACTAAGCTGACACGCAGAGGCCCCTACCTGGCGCGCCAACTGTCGGTGTTTCGAAACCGGGGGTCCTTAACCGACTAGTGAATTTGTGCTGCGTGCTCCCAATTCCGGATGGAGATGCAAAGAGACACAAGGTTTATACTGGTTCGGTCAATGGATGCCCTACGTCCAGTCTGAGAAGATGTTCTTGTATTTCTTGCACCGGGGTGCTCATAGTAGGGGGTTACAAGCTAGGAGAGAGGGAGTTCGTCCCTGTCTCTCGTGAGGGGAGGTGATATGAATTACAGAATAAGGCGTGTTGTTCGTGCGAGTATTCGTGATTCTATCCCTCGTCCTAGAAACGGTCCTGGCTGCCTCCTTTTATAGCCGCAGGGAGGAAACCAGGAGTACATAAGAGAGCTACACGTGGAGCAAGGACTATTCGATGACGTATTTACTCCTGTAGCGGCATGGCGTTGTCGTGGGAGTTCCCGTAGATGTCTAATCGGTATGGTCTCCATTGCAAGTAACATGCTGCGCATTTGTTGACTTGGTGGATTGCGAGGCTCGGCGGCCATCGTAGTCGGTCGTGCTGCGAGGCTGTGTCGTGCGAGGCTCGCCGTCTTGCGGCTTCGAGAAGTGACCCAGTGCGGATGTGGGTCTCGGTAGCCATCGCGCGAATAGTGCGAGACGTCGCCTACGGGGATACTGGTACTGTATTGTCGATGAAGGGATGGTAGAAAAGGTGATCTCGACCGTTGTCCCGTCGCTCCTGTTGCGGCCAAGACCGCCGATCATGGCTTACGTGGCGGGTGCGCAAATGGCGCGTTAATCGGATGCGACGACTGCCGAGAGACTTTTGAGGCGGAGGCGACGAGGTTGCGGGATTTGAGCCCGCCTCGGGCGGGCGGGCGTGGTCAATTCGTCCGAGGCCCTACCGGGGTCCCGGCGGCGGACGGGCGAGGCGGAGTAAGATCGGTGAATCCGAGGCCCGTCGAGGGAGCTCGGCGAGACGGAGCGGTCGGTCCGCTGATTCCGAGGCTACGAGAACCCGTTCGACTCTCCACGCTCGATGTCCTTGGTGCGGGAGTTAGGCAAAGCACGGTGGTCGGTAACCCCTCGCTCTGTGCCGTCGCAGATGGCGGTGAGGTTGACGCGACTGGCGTGTAGTCGGTCACTTCGCTGTACTGTGCCATCGTGCGTCTGTAGGAGTGGTTGGGCGCTTGGATGCGACGTTTGGTCAGAGCAGTTTGGTTGAAGAGGCGGCCACGAGGCTGGTGCCGAGCCCGGCCTCGCGAATCGAAGAATCGGCACTTCTTCCGAGGCCCGGGCGAGGGGGCTCGACGAGACGAGGGGCCTCGGCGAGGCGGTCTCGGGCGAGTCGGAGAATCGTTCGTTTCCGCTGGGGCTCGGCGACGGGGTCTCGGGCGAATCGGAGATTTCGGCCGAGACCTCGTTCGTTTATTCCGTTGGTTCTGTTCTTAGTGTCTAAGCAGTTTTTTCGACCTTTGCTTGGGGTACCCTATTTTCGGGTATCCGACACATATCCAGTTGCAACGCATGGACACGTTTGCTAGTCTATATTTATATCTCAATCTCCACTGCCTATTCTATCTAATCCACAGAGATCACGTCATCAACTTATGTGGACCATCCGACTCTTACACTCATATACGTCCATCCGTACATCTGAGCCGGCCACCAGTCAAGAGGACCGCCGCCCTCATCTCCCCAAGCGAGCTGTAGAATCGACGCCTCACGCCTGCCCTCCTCTGTTCTCTCCCGTACTGCTTCCCCTTCCTCTCCCCTACTGTTTCCCCTTCTCCACTGTCTCGATTGCCACCGCACGCCGCCCTACTTCTTTCGATCGGTCCGCCAGCTACCTGAAACGTACATGCAAATAAGCAAATTGCAATGCTTATTTTCCTCTTCCCTATAAAACAGGCCTAGGGTCTTCGTGATGGCAAATCATTATCCAATCGATGTACACCGGTTTAATGCAGACTTGCGGTTCGGACATCAGGAGCAAGGGCGGCTATTCGGTATCCTGACCACTGAGCATCTACTCTCCAGCTCCGCCATGTAGCAGCAAGGAAGCCACACAATATGCCACTGACGAGATCCTACAAAACGGCATCTCTCTGACAAGATCCTGCTCAACTGCTGTGGGCAGCATCCCAAAATCCGGCGACAGCGGATAAAAATACAACACGCGAGCTGACGAAGCCACGAACTCCTCCGCTCCCAGACCAGGCAGGTACTAATCATTTTTTGGTGGAATCATATGTTCATTTGTTACTAATTGTTTCCAATGTTGGTTGCTTCCATTTTTTTTAATATATATATTGAAGCTTCAACGCATGAAAGTAATTTGATTTTTTACTTATTAGGTCAATGGTATTTTTATTGACATGTAATTGGTTTACAGGTGTAATTTCTAGTGCACAAGGATACAACTGTATATCTTTTCCCTTGGAATAAGCTGTTTGGATTGAAGGTAAAAAAATTGTCTTCATAGCCCAGACACACACACTCACGCTGGATTCACACACACACACACACGCACACGCACACACACACACGCACACGCACACGCACACGCACACTCACACGCTGGTCCCAAATGGCTAAAGGCTGCGACTTGACTTCTGAGATCTCAAATGACCAAAGTCTGCAGCAGTGACTACTAGACATCTCAGTGAGCCAGCAAGCACAATCATGACAGACATGTTCAAGCTGAAAGTTAAACAAAATTCATATCCAACAAGGAGCCAAAATTCGACATAATTACTTCAAATAGGATCCAACAAAGTTGGCATGCTCGGATTGTTCTTCTAAGCTCAAATACAAGGACATAAATAATGTTTAAAAACAGTTGACTGATGGTTGAAGGAACTGCTAGCATAAAACAATATTGTGTGACTTCATACCCCTCCACCGGTAAATGCTTCGATTTTGCATGATCTTTAAATGTTGGGGCGACTAACCTGCAAAATATATAGAGTTATAAAATACGCTGTATAATGGACAGCTGTCAGTATCTATTGTCATCGCAAAGTTTGATGGTATTTATGGTCTACTGAACATGTGTCATGTAGCAACTATTTTACTGGTCTCTGGCAGAAAACTCAAAACTACAGAACTGTTATGAGAACGTTGAGCAAAACGGTGCTCAGTTTTCATGTATGGAACGTTGAGCAGTAAGTTTCAGTCAAAAAATTGAGACCATCGATCCAAGTTCAGTAAAACGTGTTGGCCAGGTAACACACACAAGTGGAGAATTTTGATCTGCCAGAGGGCCGCTTGATTGTATTATATAGGCAAAAGCTTACTTGGTTTACAAGGAAATAGTTCAACCACTACAGCATATTCTAGCGCATAAAGTAGATGCTACCTAGATGCTAAAGCATCAGCTCTAAATAGCATTACAGTGAATAGTAAATAGCTAGATAGATAACTAGATACATTGAGGAATCAGCACTAGGCTTAACCCTCAAAACGGACGGCATCTGTGCTTCTTATCACATAGCAGAGATTGTGGTAACCAAACCACAACTATTGTCACTGTGCAAAATTGCTCAAACTCGATCCAAACTACAACAGGGATGGAGCAGCTCACCTCATCACCTCACAGCAGGGCTGTAGGGGTGCCCAACATTACCTAGTATTTCCATGATAGATTAAAAAAAAGTATCTCCATGATCAACAGCACAGTGATTAGATAAGTCCCTGCTGCTGCTAACCCGCTACTGCTAACCTGCTGCTAACTGAAAGGCTGCCATTGATTATATTCCTCCTACTCTGATTATCAATTTGACTACCATTTGCAATGCAAATTAAATTGTTCATGATGATCTCACTACACACCTCTTCTATCCTCTTCGATATCCATCGGATGAATGTATCTACTAGCATTCATAGTCTAGAGAAGGATAGTATATAAATAAGGAATCTGATGGCATAAATTAGAAAGTTGTACCCAAAAAACATAGAAGATGAATACTATATTGGACGATAAGAGTCCTATACTTGTTAAATAACCATTTTTAAAGAACCTGATACTGCTACATCGTTTTGTTATCCATCCATTTCAATAATGTACTTATATGCTAATTAAACATGAAAGGAAAAACAAACCGTCAGGCTACAAACCAATCAAAGACCACATGTACTGATGGTCAACTACTACTAGCATCATTCAAACCGACAACATCGTTCTAGCATCCTACTGAATCAGCACTGCACTGGTGTCTACTACTGAATCAGCACTGCACTGGTGTCTACTACCGACCACATCGATCAAAGGCCACATCGTTCTTCCACTTGTTACACTGCTGAATCAGCACTGCACTGGTGTCTACTACTCCTACCATCCTATCCTATCGATCTAGCCTGACACATCGTTCTCTCATTTAATCAGGCCCTGTTTAGTTCCAAAAAATTTTCAAGTGTCACGTCGAATCTTGCGGCACATGTATGGAGTGTCAATATGAGGCGAAAAAAAAACAATCAAGGTTGAATCGAACTCCTGTTTTAAGCTCGATGAGGCCATGATTAGCCATAAGTACAGAACATCACAAGATGGATTAATTGAAACAATAAAGAAACTGTGAGATGAATTAGTTTTTTATTACCTCACCGTTCCGCATCGCAAACATATGATGTTACATCCAAAATTTTATTTCGCCGTCGACACCCTGCCTCTATCTAGTAGTTGAAATCTCAATCATTACATGTATTCCTGTCAATCAAAGCATCAAGGTCTAATCGAACTCCTCCCTCGATGAGGGTCACCAAGAACAGAACATCACAAGAACTTTGACAAAAAAAATTGTGAGACGCTAGAAGCCTACCTCACCGTTCCGCAGCGCACCAAGCCTCTCCGCCGTCGATCCCTGCCTCAGCTAGACCGTCCTCGCTCGCACCGTCTTCACCTCCTGCCCGGCGTGCCCTTGCCCCAGATCCGGTCGCAAATCAAGCAGCGTGCTCGCTCAAGGGGACTCGGTTTGGGTAACGTTCCTTCGGCACGTCACGGCGTAACGTGCGGCCCTATATTCAGCGTTGAAACATCATCCAATGGCTGCCAGCTATCTCCCACAGGATACTTTAGTTTTCCTCCGTGAAGGTAGGCGGGAGTGGCTGCTCGTTGGCGCGCGCCGCGCTGGTTTTCGGCGGGCTGCGTCGACCCGCGCCCGCAGCTCGCCGCCGACCCGAGCAGTCCTGCGCCGCCGCCCGTGGTCCGGAGGGGCCAAGCCGCCGGGGCGCCGTTCAGCAGCGTCGCCGCCGGCCCGGACCAAGCAGTCCTACGCCGACCTGAGCAGTCCTGCGCCGCCGCCCGCCGTCCGGAGGGGCCGAGCCGCCGAGCTGCACAAACCGACATAGTGACGCTGTTCCGCAGCATCACCGCCGCCCGGGACACCGTCGACGAGCTCCGTGGGGACTTCAAAACGTATCCGAACTCTTCTCTGTCACATTCTTGTATTTATTGCTCACTTCACGTACAGCAATTTTTCACCTCAACCTGAAATCCAACTAGTACTAGGATGTACATGTGTGATTTCCAATATTAAAAATGAATCTGCAAAATGAAAACTTCAGAGATTACAGGGCTGTGATTAGTTCAGTAGTTCAGTTCTTTCAGATAGTTCAGTAGTTCAGACACTTCAGTAGTTCAGCACATGGAGTTTAGATAGGCTAACTTATTTATTGCTTTAGAATTGATATGTTTGATCTATGTGTCATTTATTATTTACAGCTGATGCTTTGCTATCAGAAAATGCAAATCTGCAATCATATGCTATCCATTGTGTAGTAAAGTTCTTCCTTTTGACAGAATTTAAGAAAAATTTGAGCATCGTGAAAGGCAAATCTGGTTTATGTGAAAGGCAATGGCAGAACTTGACAAGGGAACACCTCAAGTTGGTTTGAGATTTAAAAATTCAGATGAAGCTTGGCAGTTTTGGGTGGCCTATGGGGGTCGTAGTGGCTTTGATGTTAGGAAAAGATATACAAATTACAGCAAATTATAGTCTTTTGTGGCCTAATTGTATATCTGAAATGGCCTATATAATTTCAGCAGAAGTACATGTGCTGGTTCAGTAATAGCACAACTTGCCAGGGTACACAACCTGAAGGTGCTTTGAATGATTTGAACTTGTGGACTTGTGCTTTGGAAGTGGAGCACACAAATCTCCAGTGTGCTTGATCTGTCTACCAATTATGTGCTTGTGAAAATGGTTTTGTTTGTGTGCAAGTCTTTGAAAATTTGGGGCTAAACATGTCCTACTGAATGAGTACCTGTTCTGTCTAAAGACACATAGTATATATGAAGCAGACATCAGTAGGAGCAAAATCTTGCATTTCCATTTCCTGATTTCAATACTTCACAAGATCGAAACAAGGTCTCTTGATTTCATCATATAGACCAAGAATATGGCATATTTACAAGAAGTGATTTCTATACAAAAGCTAATTACATTCATTCATAAGAAAGACAGAAACCACGGTGGCAGCATGCCTGCCTAGTCCATTTCCTCCATGGCGGCAAGGACCTCTAGAACGGAGTCGTGCTGCTGAGTTCAGCCTTGGTCCAGGCTCCATCTTCTCCTGGCTGGTCCGACTTTCGGCTCCTCCAGGGAGGCGCGACTGGGCTGCGGCGGCGTACGGGACGGGAAAGCCTGCGACGACGTGTAGGTCGGGAGCTGCGGCGGCGCGAGGCATGGGAGTGCTGCAGGAGCGCTTAGGCACAGCATGCAGCGGCGCAGCGCAGGAGGAGCGGCAGCAGCGCGCGTCGCGAGGGGTCGGCGGCGGCGCGCGGCGCGGGAGGCCAGCGGCGGCGCTGCAGGTAACTGTTGCGGCGTGGACCTGTGAGATTGACGCACTTTTTTTAAAAGCCGATGGATTGGATTCGGACGGTAGATAGAGAGCCGAATGGTACGCCGTGACTTGACCGAATCTGCCTGGAGGAGAGTCCGACAGTTTGGAGTATTTTTTTTTTCAGACCTGTGAAGACAACTTTTTTTTACACCGGTTTTGGGCCCAAACCAGGTGTAAAATTATTTGGCTTACCGGTCATCCAAACATGTAATGCGGTTGTGTTGGAAAAAAAATTCGGGCTTTACACCGGTTTCGGCCATAAAACTGGGCTTCCAAACAGGGCCTTAGTAGTGGATAATAATTCCCTATGATATTATCGTAAAAATGCAAAAGTAAACGGACGTTGACCTACAATATATATAGAAGTGCAAGCATGCTCAAATTTTTATTTGCCTTCCCAAACAAAGGGCCCCTACAATATAAATAAAAGCACAAGCATGGCAAAATTATGATATCATACAAAGATGCAAAAGTAAACGACTGTGTTGACCTACAATATAGAAGTACAAGCATGCTAAAATTTTTATTTGCCTTCCCAAACAAAGTGCACCTACAATATAAAAGCACAAGCATGCTAAATTATTTGCCTTCCCAAACAAAGTGCACCGCCACTCCGTTGAGTAATTATCTATCAACTCAAATAGTCAAATGTGCATACCTCCCATCGTATATTGCACCAACAATTTAAGTTGAAATGAGTTAATAAAAAAAGTGAGAAGTGAGAAGAAAATAGATCATCTCATCTCTCAATCCAAACTCACCAATAGATTGTCATTAATTTTATTTTTTTTTCTCTTTGGCGCCACCGCTGTGACACTGTGAGCGTTTGCTGGGACATCCGACGCGGTGATGCCAGTGAGGCCGTCGCTAGTGCCTTGCGGGAGGGGGCAGCGATGACCGACCGGGTAGTACACCGAGATGGCCAAGTTTATCCTTATCCAAACAAGATAATGTGTAGGGCTAGGTTCGGATCCTAATCCTAAGATTATGAATTTATGATAGGTTGATTAGGTTCCTCCACACTTCGAAATGAATAGAACGGCAGGCCATTATCAGGACTCGTTCAACTTTTTCCCGGAGTGTAGTCTGTTGTCTGTACACGTAACCGGGAGAGCTTGCGGGCAGATCCCGAACGTATCGGGAATCGTCAGGATAAACTATTTAGCCGAGTCATTCTGCTATACGTACTCAAGTTCAATTAAGGCGATGATAATGCCATCAGCTTGGGAAAAAAAAAATGGGCATCGGTTTGGAATACCCAGTGCAACAGGTAACTTTCAACGCGGTATCACGTGAGCGACTCGGCGACTTCCGATGTCCCTAAATAAATATAAGTCGTTTTTGTTTTCTGAGAAATAATTTTAATTAAATATATATTAAAAAAATATTAAAACTTATAGTAAATAAATAGTATCATTGGAAAGATCTTTGAATCTAATTTTTTAATAAATTTATTTGGAAATATAAATGCGGCACGTACTTTCTAAAAATCAAGTCAAACTTGCGGCACGTACACCGACGATCATAATTATTTAGGGACGGAGGGAGTACCTGGTGCTGGTCTTCAAGATTCCTCGTGCTGGATTCAAAGGCAGGACAATAAAATAATCTTTGGGACACAAGAACGACTTAGAGGGTGTTTGGTTCTTTAGTCGCTCTTAAAATTCATATCACATCGAATGTTTAGATACTAATAAGGAGCATTAAATATAGATTAATTACAAAACCAATTATATAGATGGAGGCTAATTTGCGAGATGAATTTTTTAAGCCTAATTAATCCGTCATTACCACGTGCTTCTGTAGCACCACGTTGTCAAATCATGGACTAATTAGGCTTAAAAGATTCGTCTCTAAATTAGTCGCAGGTTGTGCAATTAGTTTCGTAATTAGTCTATATTTAATACTCCATGCATGTGTCAAACATTCGATGTGACAGGAATTTTAGGAGGTGCTACAGGAACCAAACAGGCCCTTATATATATGAGGAGTTCAAATCTTTCACAACATTATTGGACCTGTATGTTTCCCTGTTGGTGGATCAAGCTCTCAGGCTTGTAGAAGCATTTTTTTTATATTCAAAACAATTATTCTCTTCATTTTAAAGATTCCTATATGTTTCCCTGTTGGTGGATCAACCTCTCAGGCTTCTAGAAGTTTTTTTTAATTAATATTCAAAACAATTATTCTCTTCATTTTAAAGATTTGACCTTATAGGTCTGTGCTGGGCATAGGAATTTTTAGAAATGAAAAGATATGATGCATAGAAAAAAAATGAGAGATATAGCAGAGATGGGATAGAAATATTATTGTTAAAAGACAAAGATATATTCGGAAAAAAGAAATGAGTATTGGAATGTTGTAAGATCAAATATTTTTGAAAAAAATTGATACCTATAAGATCAAATATTTTTGGGACCATAATATTCTAAACTACTTTAAATATTTAACCATGCGTATACTTGTAGCTATGTCCGTCACGAGTCCGCTTTGGCTTGCCCATTTTATGTTTGATGAGAAAGCTCCAGGCATCTCGAGTACTTGTAAACTCCCTTCGTTCAAAAATTGTAATCGTATCATACTAGAGAAAAGTCATACAAAATATATTTTGACCATTAATTTCTTTTATAATATAAAGTCGACGACTTAAAAATCAATATCATCTTATAAGCACTTTTAACACACATCTATTGGTGCAAGTTTTATGGTATATATTTTCATATAATTTGATTAATAATTGTTGGTCAAAATTTATAATGTTCTTATCTTTTCTTTGGTCAAATACGATTATCATTTCTAAATAGATGGAGTATATTTCTATCTCCACCTAAAAAAGATTGTAATGTCATCATCTACTCGGTGATATCAAGTCTCGATCTCTACTCAAGCGTCCACGTCTGGTACGAATCATCCTTCACTTCGAGTCCTTCACTTCGAGCTTACGCGTCCACGTTCTATCCTATTTCAATACCAAGACGGGATCGACGTGTCCACGTCCACGTCCGAAAACCTCCCCGGCACAAGGCACGGATAAGAAAAGATTTGACAACACGCAAACTACACCTCCTTCCAGATGTATGTGACTCGCGCACGAGGACGTGAACAAAATCGTGCGGCAATTCAATACTCCTGCCAGCCTTGACAGTCAACATGCCCCTACAAACAATAATAACCTACAGATAGCCCAAAAAAGGGTAAGGCTATCTCAACAACAACGCCTAAAATACAAGTCATATTCGTCATTTGATAGTGTTACAGACAAAAAGTTAAATACATAGGTCCCGTTTCACTGGTCTACGAACTTTGGTTGGCCCATTTGAAAAATCTTGTTCCTATTGAATTATTGGGAGAGAAAAAACACATTAAATTACCGAAAAAACAAAGTTCGAACAATGCCAAATTTAAGACAAGCGAACGGTGCCATATTTGGCATCTTCTTCAACAACAAGACCCAAAAGAGAATCATTTCTGCAAATGGATTTTCAGGAGAGATGATGCCCATATTTGAGTTGTGCCTCTCAATTAATTCAAAATAAGTCTCTCATATAGGTACTTTGTTGAAAGCTAATTTTATTTATCTGGCTACTTATTTTTGTTTGGGTGCGCATACGGGTTCTCGTTGGAGACCGTCCTAGGAAACACGCCCTGTTGTTGGCTTGCAAATTGCAGAACGCCTCGTGGCTCGTGGGGGTTGGCCTGGGTTTGGGTCCTTGGCTTGGGGCGCCGGCGCCGGGTCCCACACTCCGTCCCCATCCACACCGCTAAACCCATCCTCCGACGATTACGATTATTTTATTACTATCCACCCCGCTGTCTCGGCCCCCACCCACCCGTTCCCATCCATCCCCCAGCGCCGCTGCCACGTCGTCGCCCACCAACTCACCGGCGAGGTTTAGGACGGACACCCAGCGCATCTCGCCGCGGCGGATGCCGTATATATCCGCGCGCCGAGCTTGAGGGACGCCCCCCCACCGGCCGGCCGCCCCTTCCCCTCGCAAATCACCAAACAGCCCCTCGTCGTAAAAGGAAGGAGACGAACGAACGAGGCAGGGGAAAGGGGAGAAGATTTTTCAGATTTTGCGGCAGCGACCTACCCAGCTCCGCGAGAGAGACCGACCGAACGAGCGAGCGGCAGCAGCTACTTTCCCCTCCCCCGGCATGACGCCGCATCTGCCCGCCGTCGCCTCCCCCTCCTCCTCCTCCTCCACGACCACCACATCCCGCGCCGCCGCCGCCTACCACCACCACCACCACCTGCTCGACGCCGCCGCCGCGCCGCCGTCGTCCTCGCCGCACCAGTACCGGAGGCGTAGGCGGCGCCGGGTGCCGGGGTGCCTCCGCCCGCGCCCGCCGCGCGCCGCGTCCGTCCGCTGCTGCGCCGCCGCGGCGCCCGCGCCGCAGGCGGCCGTGCCCGCGGCGGCCACCACGCGGGTCTTCGTCGTCTCCGACCTGCACACGGACTACCCGGAGAACATGGACTGGGTGCGCCGCCTCCCCGCCGAGGTCGGTGCCGGCAAGGGGCAAGGCGTCGACGCGCTCGTCGTGGCCGGCGACGTGGCCGAGACCAGGGACAACTTCGCGCGCACCATGGAGGTGCTCAGGGAGCGATTCGCCGCCGTCTTCTACGTTCCAGGGAACCACGATCTCTGGCTGCGCCGCGAGGGCGGACGCTACGTGAGTCCATTTCCTTTGCATCACTTCCGTTAGTCGATGCATTTCTTCCTTGTCCTGCAAGCCAGGTGTTTGACGAAATGCCTTGGCGTACCTATTACGGCATATTATGCTGTTTGGTTAGTCCACTCTGATGGTTTGTGCTAACCCAGTAATTCCACTTAATTTTTTTTATCCAATGGCATATTGCAACGCTTGCCTGCATAGTCTGTCTCCCTGTTTTATTTAGGAGGCCTAATTTTAGACGCACTGCAGTGCAGAGTTTACCAATGAGGTTTTCATTTTGCTCATTGGTTTGTAGCAGCCCCGTCTATCTGAACTGCATTTCAGTTGTAAATGTTGTTTTGTGCTGGTAATATTGTACTTGTTTCTTGACAGAAGGGTTACCATAGCGCTTAGATTAGTTGTTGCCGCTTAGTTCCTTTTAGTAACTTATGCCGCCCTGTTCGCTTGGCTGATAAGCCATGGCTGAAAGTAATGTTGGCTGATTTATTGTGAGAGAAAAATATTGTTCGTTGGCTGAAAAAAGTACGGCTTATAAGCCAAGCGAACAGGGCCGCAAAGTGTTGGCTCAATGAAAAATGAAATGTGGGGTTGTATTGTTAGATAAAGGATAGCTTAAGTGACAGTACATCACATTCTTCTTTGACTGCATCATTCAGTTTTTCCTTTTTCACGATATCAATACAGCATTAACCTTATTTGCTAATATATATCATTGGTGAGGCTCTCTCAGTTACTCAAATTATTCCTTCCAGATGGATTCGCTGGAGAAACTGACTGCATTGCTTGATGCGTGTAGTGAGCTGGGTGTGGATACAGGTCCAAGAACAATAGGTGACTTGGGAATCATACCATTGTTCTCATGGTATCACAAGGTTGTTTATTTTTCTTGCTTCATTAACATTTAATATTTTGTCCGAATTATAATGCACTACTTTACTAGAATTATCCCGCTTTCTCATCTTGCTTAATTGTCCTCCAGAGCTTTGATAAGGAGAAGGATGTTAACAGTGTGCGTGTCCCTTCGCTAGAGATGGTAGGTTGGTCTTTCCCCCAATACCTACTCATTTGCAGAACACCATTAGTTACCAAGTACTGCTACTTAGTGCAGTTTAAGATATCTTGAATTATATATTCCATATCCTCAAGGGGTTTGCTTGATTTATTCTGCAGAATTAGATATCTCAATATCAGCTATTTAAACCATGAGCACCAAACTAACAAACTAGCTATCCAAACTATAATGTTCAATGAGAAATGTAGCATGCATACAAGCCATAAGGCACAAATATTTACTGGTGTGGACAAGCAAAAACAATCATGCGCTCTTTCTTGTTTTCTTATGTAGAAAATTGCACGATTCCTCTTGATATCTTTGAACTTATAGGTTTACGGTTTTGTATAATCAGGCTTGTAAAGACTTCCATGCTTGCCAATGGCCTTCAGACCTGACAAATGATGACGAGGCTCTTGCTCTTTACTTTGACAAGCTGAATGACAAGAATCATGATGCTATTGAAGAAGTGAAAAGTAGCAGCAAACAAATATTAACATTTTCACACTTCGTACCTAGGTGCATTGTGCTCCTCCTACCTAAACCTTCCATTTTTCTGAGCTTCTGTTTGATATTTGTTTGACCTTCGGTTTTGGGTATGCTTGACTGAATTACTTGTTGAAATGCAATTAGTGATAGCCACCCAATAAATACCTTTTTTTGCTGCTTCCATTCCTCCTAGCATCTCAGTTTGTCTGTTGCATCTCTTTCTTGCTTTGTCAGCATCCTAAAACATTTATATTAATTATTATTGGTCAGTGTGTTTCATTTCTTGTTGCATTTTTATGATGAAAACGCCTCAAAGAGAAACCATCTTATCAATCAAGGTGCCAACTTGGAAGCAACATTTGTATCTCAGTATCTGCACTAGGACTTCACGTTTGCCTCTTTTTTCACCCCAAAGGAAGACATTTTATGTGGTTGTGTGTGTAGCATTTCAATTGCAAACCACATGGTGGAAAACAGTAGTTTCCATACTGGCTGTCTAATTACATGAAATTGCAGACATACCAGCAATTGTGAATCTGTGATGGAGGCTATCCTTTACCTAACTGGATAGTCTTGCCCCTGCTGTATTTATGTTTTCAGTGTTTTGAAATTGCCATTCAACATTTAGGATGTCTTAGTATACATTCATGAAACATCAAGCCCAAAACTAATGTCTTCTATACGATACTGCAGGCAAGAGTTGTGTCCGGAGAAACGTATGCTTTATTACCCATACCTTCCTAAGGTCATTGGCTCTGATTTTTTGGAGAGAAGGCTGAGAGATATACACAGCAATAGAAAAGACGGAGCAGCTTGCCATGTTTTTGGGCACACTCATTTCTGTTGGGATTCTGTGGTTGATGAGATCAGGTACTGATCTGGTGGTCTGGCCATTTCTGAGATCAAGATGCATGATGATTATTCTAACTCTAACGATATAAAATTCCTCCAATGCAGGTATGTGCAAGCCCCTCTGGCATACCCTCGAGAAAGAAAGCGTCGGATGAACAGTGAAGGCTGGCTGCCATTTTGTGTATACCGTGACGGTTTCAACCCAGAAATATATCCGGCATTGTGGTCAGACTACTACAACAAGAACAAAAGGGAACCCGAGAACACTCAGCTCGCGCCGTGGGTTGCCAGCCATTTTGCCAAGTACCACAAGTTCCACTGACCCTTTCTGAGTTCCCTTGGCTTTTTGCCGAAGTGGATGCGGTTCGTCTGTTCAGGATGGTGTTGAAACCTGCATTTACCTGGAAAAAGGAGATATTGACGTTTTACCTGTACATGATATTTTTCTTGTTTCCACTCTTACCATAACTTTTGGGCAAGTAAGCGCCAGCCTCTGTTCGTTGTATGTTGCAGAAATCTGAATAACTAGAAAGACAGGCGCGGCTTTGCCGCGCCCTTGCAGTAGGCAACTAGCCCCTCTATATATGTCTCTAGGAATTTCTGAATTGAATCCCCTTGTTATCACTCATTCTGGAATCAAACTATGACAGCTTCAAGATCACAAGCAAGTAGCCTTGTAAATTATTTGGAGGCAGAGTAAGCATACAAGTTTGGAGAAGATTATCTCTGTAGACATCTCTTGCAATGATCCTTGTGTATGCAAGGCAATGCTCCTTGGACAAATGCACAGTTTGATATATGTGATGTTTTTCAAGATTCAGTTGTAGCTAGTAGATTTCTAATAGGCTATGTTGTTTTTCAGTAGACAATAAACGTATATTTGACGTTGAAGGCAACGCAGCCAATGTGGCCAGGAAGATCTCTGATGCAAGGGTTCGACCTTGTGTTGTTTCTTCAGCAGCAACTCCATGTCTTCGTGTATGCTAAAATTTGCCTGTCTTGTCGAAGAGTATGGAAGCATCAACGCATTGTATCTTAGTCTTAGTATCTCCAGGATAATCTACCACTTCTCTTTTGTAACTGTTGAAAATGTTTTGTTCAGTCAAAATTGAGGAGATAAAATTATAACTGGAGGTGATTGAAAACAATTACCAAACTGAGTCTTCATGTCTCATGGTCTAAGGCAAAGACTATTAGAATAGGTAATTCTAAGATGATTCATGACACACACAACTAATGAGATCATCCGCAATGAACATAAGATAAGTTGAAAAAACTATTTGAGGCCATCCACTATGAGGCTTACAATGAATACCAGGTTATGAACAAGCATCATTATTAGGATTTATAGAAAATATGCCTTGACATATATAGTTAGTACATTCGGTAACATCTCATGACCTAATCTTTCACATGGTTCAACAAATTTAGTTTGTGAAGTATGGTGAACTGGGGTGATGCTAATTTAGCTCATCGTAGGATGTATTAAATCATCAGGGAAGAAGCAGTCGTAGCCAATCATTTATTTTAGAGCAGAAGTCACTCTAATGTATTCTTCCATACTAAGATCTACAAAAGTGGACCATGCTTTTTGTGAACATTACATGCCCTTGAAGAATTTGAAGTCCCAGAAATGAAGACAGTAAAAATCAAGTAAACACCATGATTTAAAGCCACGGACACCGAGTAAGCAAATACTATAGCCATGCTGGATTCACCTTGAGTGGCTTCTTGAGTGGCGATCCTGCTGTGGCCACCCCTCCAGGTTTAACATTCTTAATGCGGTTTGGCGATGGGGATGGAAACCGTTGCGGAGTGGGCGGTGTTGCCTTCACTTCCTTCAGCACAGAGGGAGACCTTTGCTTCCCTGCTTCCACCTTCAGCCCCACTTTCTTTCCCTTCCTGCAGAAACCAACATCAGCGCCGTAAGCAACAATCAGTACAACCTATACGCATAAGTTTGCATTGGGATGACTATTTGCAAATTACATTGGGCTTGGACTCTTTTTCACTGTTTCTTGTCTCGCCACCTCCTTCACGGTATCTCATGGGAACTGGATTGCTGACGCTGGCATCAGGAGATACCTTCTCCATCAAATCGCTTCGGATTCCTGCACGAATGAAACTGTCAGGAGCCTCATAGAGAGAACCCGACAATTGAATTCCAGCATTCCTTCGATGAGGAGAGGTTTACATTGGGTTTGAGCTGTATTCCTCCTGTGTGTCTGTGACAGGCCAGCCGCCTCAACCATCCGCTTCAGCTCATCGTAGAACTCCGAAATCTGGCCAAGTATATCCTTTCCAAAGAAGAGATTCCTCGCTGAGAGGGTGCTCTTGAGCTGCCTCGGCGGGGCGTATTGTTGAGCAGCGCCTCCTTCTCAGAATTGTCCGGCCGCTTCTCCGCACTGGACTTGATGGCCTCCTTGGCATTCTTGTTCCACCGAGGGGCACCGAACGGCGGCCTACTAGTTGGCGCCTGTCGTGGGGGCGGCGTGGCCAGCGCAGGGTCCTGGTTCTCGCTGTCCTCCTGGAACCTCTTCTTGGGCGCTGCCTTTGGCTTCGGCGGCGTGGAGGAGGCAACGGCGCCGCCGCCCTGCCACTTGAGATTGCTACTGCCGTCCCTGAGCAACGCACGAAGGGGGGTGAGAACGGATTTGATCGAGGCGGGCGCGGCGCGCAAAGAACAAAAAGGGCCGCAAATCAAAAGATCAGCACCGCTCGTTTAGAAGCAAACTTCCAATGTTGCAAGAGAATCCATCCCCAAGGAAGAAAGCAAGAACCGGGCAACCCGTCGATCAGCGCGCACTGCATTGATTTGATCTCCTCGCAGTCAAATCATAACGGATCCCAACCAACAGGCAACAGGAGCACCGCCCGCGCGCCCGCCTGCGAGGGGGGAGCCAGCAAGAGAGCGGGAGGAAGGAGAGCGTACCGGGGCGGCAGAACCAGGCCTTGTCGTCGACGTCGGCGCGGCCGGCGTTGGGGTCGGTGAGGTCGGCCCAGTGCGGGGCCTCGATGCCCTCGTAGGTCTCGTCGCGCCAACAGGCCGCAGCCGGCAGCCCCGGCCCGGCGCACCGCAGCAGCCGCTCGCGTCACGGCCCCAAGCCCGAGCCGGCCGGCTGTCGCCGCCAGTGCCTCGCGCACGCGCAGTCGCCCGCCCACCGCCCGCCGCCGCTGCGCCTCGCCTCGTCGCCCGCTGCCGCCGCCGTGCCTCGAACAGGAGCTGCCGCCCACCGAGCCGGATGCGCGCTAGGGTTTGGGTCGAGGTTGGGGAATTGGACGAACAGCCGCTCGACGGATGAGCCCAAGAAGGTTCCCGAGGTTTCGGGTTTACAGCGAAACGGGTAGAGACCAAACCGATCCGCAATCGAACGGCCACCGTCGCAAGTTCGCCAGATCGAACGGCTTGCGGCTTAACGGGCGACGTGGCACGATGGATAGTCCGCTTTTGGAAGCAGGATTAGTATATAGAGATGTGTATAAGATTCTTCAAAGCCTTGCTGCAGAGATAGTGAAATATAGCTGGTTCTGTTCATCTAACAAGCACCATCTGTCCATTTGGACTTCTCTCTAGTGGAGTTTTTAACTGCAAATCACAGATAATTCTGCTTCACCGTCGTTACTATTTTAGGTTATTCTTAATGGGGCATTCGCAAATCATTTGTCTAAAATCTGTGGAGGAAGAGGATTACACGTGGCTGGCGCTTGCCTCCATTCAGGCTTGGGGAGGGAAAGTTCGCGTCGCGGGGCATCATTCCGCCTTTCCCATTCCTCCGATAGTCGGGCTATGTTAGGCTATGGATTGGAATTAGGGGACAACCAGATGAATCTCATAGTTCAGTGAATGTGTAAATGAATGATGGAATGAAACGAACCAGCGATCGATTTCATTGATGTCCCCCTCCCTCCCCCTCCGCCATATCGCCGGAGGCCCGAGGGAGTGGAGATCCATCGTTTTTTATAAGTTTTTTTTTCAGTAGATTGAGTCCTTAGGGTTATGGTGTCTTCATGTCAAGTTTTTTGGTTTTGGTGATTTATCTCCTCATCCTCTCCGGCGACGGCGAGAGAGCAGGGTGGAATTGTTTTCTCCATAGCGGCTCTATTGAAGATGAGGGCGACTACTATGGCGTCAGCATCCTCACTGGTACGACGACATGGAGACTTTTATTTTCGGACGGCGATATCAAGGCGGAGATGGTGTCGCCACCATGGAATAATTTTCTCTGGTCTCTTCTCCGTTTTATCGTGGTTATATCTGATCACGATGAAGGACTAGGGAGAATAAGGTTCAGATCCGTCTTGCTCATTCTTCGGTCATAGAAAGAAGAAGAAGGAATACATTAGAAAGAAGAAGTTTGTCAACTCCGCCTACATGAATGTTGGCCGTCGTTTGTTGGGCATCTGTTCTTAGGCATTTTGCCGAGTGTTTGTCTGTGCGGTCATCCATACTGCAAAGCGTCACACATGTTTGGTTTTAAGATCTGGAGATATTCACAGCGTGAGTATAATTTAGATAAAAAATAGTTTCTGGATATCTGTATAATCCAGAGTGCTCGTAACGTGTTCACGTACCCAGATATTACCTAATATAATTCTTTTTTCGTCGTAAAAAAAATAGGGTGAGAGGAGGTTGCACTTGTGCTGTTGCACGGTAGTCGTCTGGTGTCATGTTCGTTTGAACTTATCAGTCGTACCATTTCAGCGAAATAATAGTGTTTTTTCTCACAGCAAATTAGCATCAGTCGTTTTTTTAGTCAGCCAAACGGGGCATGATGTGGCGGGGATAACACACCCACTGCTACTTCCACTGTGGGCCTCGGTATTTGCTGCTGGACGTTCGTTCATAGATGCTTCGCTTAGGCCCAAGGCCCACAGTTTCTTAATAGAAGAATTACAAATATATGTATTGTTTGCTAAAAAACAAATATATGTATTGAAGTCAATTCTTTTCGGATACACGCTAACGCCCGGACGTCCCGACGGACACCCGCAGCTGCTCTGTTTCCCATGCGTAGCGAGCGATCGGTGCAGACCTCGGCTTGCTGCGGGGCCACCATGCGAGCATCGTGCTGCCATCAGCCCACCCGGGTGAAAGCTCTAGTTTGATTTTGGTGAATTGATGAAACCCTAAGTGCTAACCTAGTTTATCAAGTGATCATGAGATAGGTAGCACACTCCAAGTGGTGAAGCAAATAAAGATCATAGCATGATAAAGATGATGGCATGGTGATGATCAAGTGCTTCGACTTGGAAAGAAGAAAGAGAAAAACAAAAAGCTCAAGGCAAAGGTATAATTTGTAAGAGCTATTTTGTTTTGGTGATCAAGACACGTAAAGAGTGTGATCACATTTAGGATTGACAGCCGTACTATTAAGAGGGGTGAAACTCGTATCGAAATGCGGTTATCAAAGTGCCACTAGATGCTCTAACTCATTGCATATGCATTTAGGATCTAGTGGAGTGCTAAACCCCTTGAAAATGTTTGTGAAAATATGCTAACACTTGTGCACAAGGTGATATACTTGGTGGTGTTGGCACATTGGAGCAAGGGTGAAAATATGCTAACACTCGGCGGGATTCGGCGCTTTCGGGAAAATGGAATGCCTATTTTCTATTGCGCCCGGATGCAAATTCTTGTGGTTGACACATTGGAGCAAGGGTGGAGAAGATAGAAGTGAGAACATAGCTGATGCCAGCGTCGGTCCAGTGACCGGACGCTGAATCCAGCAGCACCGGACGCTGACTGCCTGCGTCCGGTCGCGTTGACTGTCGGTACAGTGGATAGGGTTTACCACCGGACGCTGGGCTGTGTTCGGTCGAGGTGGACCGGACGCGTCCGGTCGAGGAAAACCAGGTTTTGACCCTTACTATACTCGACCGGACGCTGAGGTTCGAGCGTCCGGTCGGTTCGAGCGTCCGGTCAGTTTTAACCGGAGCGTCCGGTCAGCGTCATAGCCGTTGGAATCTGACGAACAACGTTTGAAGCCGATGACACGTGGCGTCCATCTGTGGACCGGACGCTGAGTCCAGGGTCCGGTCAAGTGGACCGGAGCGTCCGGTCAGAGCGCAGAGTACCCAGTGAAGGGGTACAACGGCTCTATTTCGTGGGGGCTTCTATTTAAGCCCCATGGCCGGCTGTGGCTCATATCTTTGGCCATTTTCATTGACATAGCAACCTTGTGAGCCTAGCCAAAGTTCTCCCACTCATCTACATCATTGATTCATCATCATAGTGAGATTGGGAGTAAATCCAAGTGCATTGCTTAAGTGATTGCATCTAGAGGCACTTGGTGATTGTGTTTCGCTGCGGATTTCGCTTGTTACTCTTGGTGGTTTCCGCCACCTAGACGGCTTGGAGCAGCAAGGATCGTTGAGTGGAGGAGGTGATTGTCTCCGACTCCGATCGTGGTGATTGTGAGGGGTTCTTGACCTTTCCCCGGCGGAGTGTCAAAAGGTACTCTAGTAAATTGCTTGTGGCTTGTGTGATCCTCATCTTATGTTGGTTGTGCGGCACCCTATTGAGGGTTTGGCGAGTGATGCCAATCAGCGCGTGAACCTCCAAGTGAGTGAATCGCCACAACAAGGACTAGCTTGCCGGTAAGCAAGTGAACCTCGGTAAAAATCATTGTGTTCATCATTTGATTCCGAGGTGATTGGTCTACATTGGTATTCATTATTGTGATTGATTGGTTCCTGCCACTACACGGCGGTATAACTCTCTTGCTCACTCTTACATTACCGCAAACTAGTTATCAAGCTCTTTAGTGTAGCTAGTTGTGAGAGCTTGTTTGTTTGATTAGTGTTGCTCTTTAGTTAGTCTTTGAGAGCACACTAATTTAGCTAAGTGTCATAGCTATTGTGTGGACATACACTATTCGAAATAGAATTGTGGTAGGTGGCTTGCATTTTAGTAGGCTAGCGCAACACTCGCTTCGCCGCAAAATTGTCTAACACATTTTGTTAAGTGTTGTTGTAGAATTTTATTAGGCTATTCACCCCCCCTCTAGCCATTAGGACCTTTCACCGGGGCCACCAACCGCGCTTGTCAGGTAGGGTTCCCGTCCGAGCTCGAACTGTTGCTGCAAGATGGAGGGAAGGGAAGGGGGGAGAGAGAGAAGAGGAGAGGACGAGGTGCGCCGTGCGAGGTAGGAGGCAAAGCCCTGCGACAGGCCGTTGTCCGCCAGCCAGCGCTATTGCAACATGTTTAACACCCGATTTACTTTTGAAACATCAATATGAAATATTTGCAACATACGTCCGAGGACAGACGAAACACTCGAAACATGTGTCTTAAGCATTTGCAAAAAAACCTAGAAAATACTTGAAAAGTCATTGCAAAACATATGTAACATTTAGATAAAACACTTGTAACATAAGTGTGAAAATTATGCAACATCCAAATACACACGCTTACAAAATGTCTGAAAAAACAAATGAAACATTTGGAACATACGCTTGTAACATACGTCTATAGCCATTGCAATATATGCAACATCCTAATCTACTTTTGCAACATCCACATGAAGCATTTGCAATATACTAACGCCGAACTCCCCTTCCCTCTCAGTCACACATATGCGCAACACCATTTGTGGGCCTTGGGCTAGCCCGGCCCCTGGTGATGGCGTGATGAAAAATGGCCCAGTAGACCGTGCTTGGGTCGTCAGCCAGGCACGAACCCACCTCAACACAGCCCGGTGGCACGCCTGGCCTGGTCTGGTCGGGTCGGGCTGGGCCGTTCGAATGCTCATCTATGACCGTCATGTGCATACTTCCCTCTACTCCGTATAGGTGTGAATCAGTGAATGTATGTATTTCATAGGTGTTGTGAATACATTGTATAGGTGAGGATGTCGCCTCATTTACCATGTGCGACGCGCCGATGAGCACCCTGTTCGTTTGGCTTATAAGTCGTACTGTTTCAGCCAACGAATAGTATTTTTCTCTCACAACAAATCAGCCAACAGTACTTTCAGTTATGGCTTATCGGGCACAGATCATTTCAGTGTCAGTCACCAGTCGTCCAGACCAGGGTCCAGACTCCAGACCACCGTACCAAAACTATAGGTAGGGCAGTGCGAACGTCCCATAGCTGAGACATCTCCGATCCATTTGCCAATGAGTACGAAAAGTTGACAATCAGAACCAGCCAGATACGATACTATACAAGTCCTGCCTTTTTTACCTCGATTTTATTACATAATACACACTATAGTAACCAGTTGAGATGTACATACATCATCTGATTCACCGTCTCCAACGCTGTGGGGCGACCAACAAGCACACCTATGCCCGGCTCCCTTATTAACCACTTGACACGACACCACAAAACGTACGTGCATAACAAAACATGACGACAACAGGACTGGGTCCAACTAAGGAGACGCCACCGTGCCACGCCGGCGCCGGCCGGCCGACTAGCTACCTAGTAGTCCTCCGGCGCGAGCGGCTGGTGATGCGTGCTGAGCGGCGCGGCGTCGGTGGCGGACGGGATGACCAGGAACTCGTACACCAGCCCCGCGAGCCCGGCGCCGAGGAAGGGTCCCAGCCAGTACACCCAGTGGTGCCTCCACCGCCACCCGACGAGCGCCGGGCCGAAGACCCGCGCCGGGTTCATCCCGGCGCCGTCGAATGGCCCGCCCACCAGCACGTTGGCGCCGAGCATGAACCCCACGGCGAGCGGCGCGATGGTGCCCACGTGGCCCCGCTTCGGGTCGATCACCGTGGCGTAGTAGGCGTACATGAGCCCGAACGTCATGGCGGCCTCCAGCAGCACGGCGTGCCAGTCGCCGACCCCGGACGCGAGCGCGAACCCCGGCGGGCGCGCGCCGCCCGTGGCGAGGCGCAGGAGGAGCGTGGCGGCCACGGCGCCCAGCAGCTGCGCCACCCAATAGAAGGCCGCGCGGACGAGCGAGATCCGGCCGCCGATCAGCGCGCCGAAGGTGATGGCGGGGTTCACGTGCCCGCCCGAGATGTTGACGGCCACGGCCACCGCGGCGGACAGTGCCAGCGCGTGCGCCAGCGCCACGGCCACCAGCCCGCCCGCCGTGCTCGTGTCGTGGTACATCTTCCCTGCACACAACACAGATGGCGAACCCCGCCTCATGCATCGTCGTCTCGATCGTCAAACACTTCCGATCGGAAGGTGGCATGCATATATTACGTACCGAGCGAGAGGACGGACCCCTCGGCGGCGAAGACGAAGATGGCGGTGGCGATGAACTCGGAGATGGCGGCGCGGATGGTGTCCGGGTGCGTGGCGTCCTCGCTCCGCCCCACCGTGAACCGCCGCCCCGGCCGCACGCCCGTGCTCATGTCGTCGCCAAAAGCTCAAAACCCAAGCAAAACCAGCTGCCTCTGCCGCTAGGGGTGCGTACCTCTGCTTCGTTTCAAAACAAACTGCCGCTGTGGCGGTAGCGTTGTTAAGAGACGAGTGTGCAGTCAGGAGGTGCGGCGACGGCCAGCGCGCGTGGCTTATAACGTGGCCGAGCCGCGCGCGGCGCCGCGCCACGTGTGGGCGCGGCGGCCAGCTGGGCGGCACGTCCCGTCCATGCGTACGCGCTGGTGTCTGCCTTGTGAGCTGCCGTGCTCATCTCTATCCGCGGGGTCCGTGTTCCAGACTGACAGGTCACGGGCACATTACGTTTTCCCTACGGATACATATATGCATGCGAAATCGGAACTACTCTACGGCCAAAACAGAAATGCAATCCTTGCCAGTACAGACCCTGAGAACGGCTCACCCAGAAATCAAACTCGCGCTCCCGTTCAATTCCTTGCTAGAATGAAAAAGTACAGACCCTGATCGGGATTTGGCAACGGCCCACGGGCCACAGGGCCGGTTTTTACAATCAGGGGAGGCCAGTAATTTATTGAGTCTTTGAACTATTTTCCGGCCTGCACGCTTTTATCTCATTTGTTATGAGTTTTACCTAAATGGTTTTTAATGGGCGACATTGCATAAAAAGCTCAAATCTTTCATCATCCGGTGTTTATGGTTAAATATGAATAGTGATCCCCGGATTGACAGATTAAAATATAGTGTTTTATGAAGTTGACAACATTAGCATTATAGACCATAGAGTATAAGATTTATAATAAAATCTAAGCTCTCAGGTAGTTTTATTCACCAAGGCTAAGTGCTATCACATATAAACCATAATGTCTAAGGCCCGCATGGCTCAGCTCTTTAATCCTTGCTAGTACAGACCCTGAGAACGGCTCACCCAGAAATCAAACTCGCGCTCCCGTTCAATTCCTTGCTAGAATGAAAAAGTACAGACCCTGATCGGGATTTGGCAACGGCCCACGGGCCACAGGGCCGGTTTTCAATCGGGGGTCCAGTATGGGTTGGTCTTTGAACTTGTCCGGCCTGCATGCTACAGATTTGTTACAGCAGCAAACTATAGGGGACGGAATTGCTCACTATCATCAAACACCTTAGGTGCATGAACAGTAATGGAAGACAGATTAAAATTAAGGTAGTATGAAGTTGACAGCATTAGCATTATAGACCATAGAGTATAAGATTTATAATAAAATCTAAGCTCTCAAGTAGTGTTATTCACCAAGGCTAAAGTAGAAGCAGAGTGTCAGGGTTAGAGCACTCCTTAGTAATCCTAGGATTACCAAGGAAGGACAGAACCCCAACTTGGGCCCAACACAATTACATACTTGACTTAATTTACATGATTACATTTGCGACCAAACGACCATAGACAGTTAGACTAGCACGCCTCCTCGAACACGCAATCGATCCCTACCAGGTCGAACTTCATTAGCTCACGCAAAGCCGTCCTCTTTGCGGAGTCAAGTGGCTCCTAGAGAACCTCTTTGAAAGAGGCCATGACCTGAGCCGATGCGTTCTGCGGGGGTTGCGAGGTTAGATCCCACTTGGCGGCCAGCATTTTCTGTGCTTGCAGCGTTGCATTCGTGGCACGTGAACTGCATTTGGCCGCAAGGCGTGTACTGCGACGAATGGAGGCAGACGGCGAAGAGTGACGCTTTCGACGTCGCAACGCCGCCTTGATCAGCGGAGTCTTCAGCGGCACTGAGACCCGCTTTGCGAACTCAGCGGCCAAAGATGACGGGGAGGCCGGGAGTTCCTTGGGCGAAGTCAAGGTCGTCTCAAAGTCGCTAGGGAGACAACCATCTCCGCAACATGCCCTGGTTCTTAAGCGGAGCGTCGGTCGGGGGACGGATCTTGGATTGCCGTTTCGACCAACATTGGGTCCAACATCGTATCTGCCATGGGATATGGCAGCTGCGTCTACCGGCTCCACGGTTCGAAGTTCGCCTCAACCTCAAGTCGAACTGCCTCGCACGATGAGCCATGGTGCCAACCTGCTGATGCTCGCATGCGTAAGGTCCCCCGAGCCAGGCACACACGCTGGTCGCGCCTTCTGACACGTGGTACACCGAGGAAAGGTGTGCTTGACCTCTGCCGGCAAGACGGCTAGCCGATTCCCTCCAATGAGCCCGACGCTCATGCGGAAACTAGCTAGCTAGTTAACTCATCTTCCATCTACTATGCACTAAAACACACCAACAAACTCATCGTCTCATCTATATATGCATAGGGTCTAATTGGTTGCAACAATACACACCACATTGCATTAAGGGTTATGCACCTAGCTGCAGTGCCTACACAAGTAAACGTAATTGAGTGTTGTTTGGTTAGACTGTATTATTCCGTTGCATTGTTTATGCCTCTGTTTGGTTGCGTGCATTAGATATCTATATTCTGTGTTTGGTTGTTTGCACAGACAACAAAATGGCAATGGCATTTCGTCGAACACCCTTGGCGCGTCACGTCTCCTTGACCACGGCACCGAGCAGCTGCCGTTGCTGATCCCGACGACCTCCAATCACGCCGCCGTGCTGGCGACCCTGCTGCTCTCCCTCGCTGCCGTGCTCCCCTTCCACGCCGTGTCGGCACCCCTGCTCCCCACCTCGCTGCAGTCCCGAAGTGGATGAGCTGTTGCACATGGTGGTTGCGGTCGCGCCGTTGATGACTGGCCCAACTGTTCCACACGGTGCTCGTCGTTGCCGCTCCTTGTGTACGGCACCGTGGTGCAGGCTTGCTTGAAGGCTATAGAGGTGCTCAAGGAGCACGACACCTACATGCTCGTGGCCAACGCCCGATTTTGCAAGCTGCTGGACATGGAGCTCATTTGAAGAAATCGGGCGTCTCCTCCATCCTCGAGCTCTTCTACCACCCGGATGCCGCGCCGCCATGACCGCTCGATGTCGCGCCGCCGCAACCGGCCGATGTCGTGCCGCCGGGACCGCGTCGGGCCCGCGCCGCCGCGAGGGGGAGGACGTGCCGTGACCGGATCTCGCCGGTTGCTGTGAGGACGAAGCCGCCGCAGCCGCGATGCCATGCAGCCGGCGCTCAGGAGGCCGCGCGCCGCCGAGAGGGAGCCCGCGCACACCGCACGTGCGCGAAGCCGTGCTACTCCTCGGGAAGCCGTGAGATATTGTAGAGCGGATGCAACACTGCAGTGCGCCTGCAAATGCAGGCCTGCATAGGTGGATACGGGAAAATCCTGCGAATAGCGGGATGCAGTCTGAACCTGCATATTCGCTACAAGTTGTATTACGGTAGTTTAGGAAAGGAGTTATGCACACAACCAAATAGACCATATATACTGAGATGAGAGTGTTAGAGAGCGAGGATACGGATTGGGATAGGGATGGGAAGATATTGTATCATAGCCATTGGTTCTTCGCTCCTCATTTAATCTTAGTTATTCATTCATTTTCCTTTTTCTATCCCACCCCTTAATCATACCTGTATCCTAGTTATGTGTAAAAAGTCAAAAAACAAATATTGTTTCCACCCAGTCTAGTAGTTAGATCGCAACATAGGTTACTTTTTTTTTTTGCCGCAGCAGCTGCAGGAAGGGTATCTGATCGGAGGCAAAATGCGCACCGCACTGGAGCTCATTCCTCCCCAGCTAAGCACGAAAATAGTGACCATCCCACCAAATTAAAGATGCACCTCTAATAGGGCCTCAAATCACCAATTCACCGGGGCATAAGTTTCAGCGCTAACACATATGAACTTCACGAGTTCACGTCCTTTTCTCTGATTGCACCAGAGAAATCGATCAGGGAGCATCGACGCAGTACTTCCTGCTCGATTGCAATGTTACAACTGAAAAAGAAAAAAATTGAAAGCAAAACGATTATGGCATACAAATCATATAAGTTCGAAATCAAGAAGATCATGTCGACCAGCCCACACCCTGCATCGTCGTAGAGCTCAACGACGATCTAGCTCTGGTCCGTCGCCGCCGCCGACCTCGTCGATCATCCTGACGATGTCCTGCACCTTGGGCCGCCTGTCGGGCTCGACGGCGGCGCAGAGGAGAGCGACCTCCGTGAGTCGGAGCATGTCCCCGTGGCGTCCCCGGTCGCCCACGATCTCCACGTCGAGGATGTCCGTGGACCACTCGTGGCTGAGCGCCAGCCGCGCCCACTCCGCCAGGTCGCCGTCTTCCTCCACGGGCACCTTCCCCGTCACCAGCTCCAGCAGCACCAGCCCGAGGCAGTACACGTCGGCGCGGGACGACAGCCGCCGGCCGCCGCGGCGCGCGAACTCGGGGCACTTGGCCGCCGCCAGCCGGTGCGCGTGGTGCGGGAGCAGCGGGTGGAAGCCGTGGTCCGTCAGCTTCGGCACCGCCTGCTTCTGCTGTCTGCCATGGGGAGCCGAGAAGAAGACGAGCACGTTGGACGACTTGAGGTTGCCGTGCGGCGGCCGGTGGAAGTACGGCAGCGACTTGTGCAGGTACGCCAGCCCGCGCGCCATGCCCTGCGCTATCGACAGCCGCGCCGGCCACGGCAGCGGCGTCCTCCCCTCGCCTCTGTTTCCTGCGAAACACGCGCAAACAAAGCAAAGGCTTCCATGGTGATCATCATCTCAGCCGACACGACACGGACGCGTCCGGACGAGACGACGTACCATGCAGGAGCTCGAAGAGGCTGCACCCGGGAACGTGCTCGTACACGACCAGCTTCTCCTCCTTGGAGTAGAAACACGCGACGAGGTCGACGACGTTCTCGTGCCGGAGCTTGCCCAGGAGCTGCATGGTGTGCGTGAAGTCCCTGCGCGGCACGTGCGACATGTTGCGCAGCCGCTTCACGACGACGACGGGGCCGGCCTGGAGGGTCACCCGGTACGTGATCCCCAATCGCCCCTTGCCGAGCATCTCCGCCGTGGACCGGAAGAGCTCGTCGAGGTCGAAGCTGGCTGACCCGTCAGCGCGGAAGAACTGCAGCTCGGCCCCCTTGGCGGATTCCGTGCTCCGGCTTCCGCTCCCTCGGCCTTGCTCCACCTCCACCTTGTCCTTGATGTCCTCCGCCGCCGTCACTTTCGCATTGTACAGGACAAGTCCCCGTCAGAAACAAGAAGGCCGTCGCAGAGGAAAGAGGAGTCTGGAAGTGATCCGAATTGTCACCTGCAGCACTGGCACGGCCACCGAGACGGACCTCCTGGCTCTTCTTGTGGTGCAGGAAGATGAACACAGCCGCGAACGGCACCAGCGCCGCGATGAGGGAGATCGCCACGACGCTCCACGCCGCCAGCCTGAACCGCAAGTGCTTCTGTGCCGCCGCCCGACCGCCGTCGCCAGCCGGCCTCACGACCGGACTGCTGCTGCTTCCATACGCTGGAGCACCGGACGACGACGTCGGGCCCTCCCGGCACTCGGCGTTCACAACCTCGCCACAGAGCCTGAGGTTGTGGTCGAACGCGCTCGCGGGGAACCGGCGCAGCGCGCGGGTGCCGGGGACCTCGCCCTGGAGGAAGTTGTAGGACACGTTGAAGACGACGAGCCCGTGCTGCTCGAACGCCGGGAGGGTGCCGCTGAGCAGGTTGTCCTGGAGCTCGAGCCGCGCGAGCTCCCGCAGCGACGTGGCGTACCCGCGCGGGATGGGCCCCGAGAACCGGTTGCTGGACAGGTCGATGGCGCGGAGCCGCGACAGCCCGTCGAGCCCCGGGAGCGCGCCGTGGAGCGCGTTCCCGCGCAGGGACAGCGCCTCGAGCCGAGACACGGCCCGGAGCGCGCCACGCGGGAGCGTGCCCGCGAGCTGCGCGCCGTCGAGCGCCACGCCGACCACGCGCCCGTCGCCGTCGCACGACACGCCGTGCCACCGGCTCCGCTCGCCGTGGCACGGAGGCCCCGTCCAGTTGGAGTGCAGGTCCAGCGCCGACCGCAGCGTGTCGCGCAGCACCAGCAGGTCGCGCCGCTCGTCCCGGCGCTCCTCCAGATCCAACTCCGTCACCTCCGCGCCGCCCCGCTCCAGAATCACCGCTAGAACCCACGAAGCGACGAGCCACCGCCATGGCCGCCACTTGCGTCTGTCACACTTGCTCCCGTTCATGGCGCCCTCGGTAAACTCGCGTCAAGCAGGCAACATGCATGAAAAAAGTCGATTTTTTTCGCCGATGAGGGTGATAAACAGATCGATCCTTGCAGGAGGATGCTTGCCGAGATGTGCAAGGCAAGGGAGGCAGTGGGCAGGAGAGAGAACCATGATAAGATACGTGGAGACGGAGGGACGCCGGTGGTAGTAGGCGGCAGTGGTGCGTGCTGGTTTTTTGGTGGATTCCACGTGAACGTCTGGGCAGTTCGGTCGCGGCTGCAGCGACGGGCCAACCGATCCGGATGGACGCAGCTGGAGTGTGGGAGAAGAGCTGAGACTGAGCTGATAAACCCAAGTGGAAGTGGCCGAGTGCTGAATTGGTTGAGACAAGAGAAGCTGACGCAACCTACGTACTCTTTACTCTTTATGAATCAGTATATATACACGGCGGTGTTTGATTGCTAGTCACATTTTATCTCGAGCGAGTTTGATCAAATGTAGCATTATTTATTGACAAATAAATTTAATTAATATTTTTTTAGTTTGACGTGTCATTGCGTAAAAAAAGCATGGTAAGATTTCTTTTGGTATTGATAAAAAAATTTAGCTTGGCACACTTATCTAAAGTTAGTTATCCTAAACTATAGCTAGGACCAATACAACGTTAATATGTTGTGATGTTGTTTGCTCACAAGTCACAACATGATGTGTATGTAGGATTTTTTTTTTTTGCTATTAGTAAATATGTTCGTGCGTTGCAATGGGACTAGTATGTTTTGATCAAAATCGGATTTCGTACTATCACTAGATGCGAGTCATTCTAACACGTATGAGTTCAGATAGTAAGTCCCGGTCACAATAAGGCATGGAGGGCGTAGAAGTACTTTGAGAATAAAAAACATGTTGGAAGAAACCATTCGCTCTTTAATATTATTATTATTATTGTAAGTAGAGATACAAATATTATTTACCTATTAATAAAGTTTTAGATTCCACTTTTTTTTCTAACAAATATGACGGCACCTAGTGCAACACAGCGGCCTTGCTCAATGTAGCTTTTTAGCACGCAGCTACACTAGATATGCTATATAGCCGCTTTAGAAAAGCGGATGTTATGACTAGATTTGGGTATTGTGTGTGTGTGTGTGTGGGGGGGGTGTATTGCTGGGCATTTTCAGTGATTTTTTTTCTGCACAGTGGAACCTGTGTCCAGGTCCTGTTTACCAAGGCTTACGAGTTGTACCGGTTTTGCTTAGGTCTGATTGATGCTTGTTCTTATCATAAGTGTGTTTTTAGGCACTCGGTGCACAGTGGAACCTGTGTCCAGGCCTTGTCCACCAAGGCTTGTGGGCTGTGCCGATTTTGCTTAGGTCTGATTAATGCTTGTTCTTACCATTAGTGTGCTTTTAGACACTCTGGTTTTTATTGTTTGTCGACTATGCATGTGTTTTTTAAGATAATGAAAAGAAATATTGTCGACTATGCATGTGTTTTTTAGATAATGAAAAGAAATATTCAACTTTGTATTCTAAAATGAGAAAGACCACCCTAGTAAAAAAAGATATGCCAACGACTCAACTGAGTTTACATACAAATTTATCTCATCTCATAACTCAATTCGTGAAATAAAAGGTCATTCAAAGGACGTGAAGAAGGCAATAGCCGATGCAAAAGTGGATCTAGAACCGAAGCCAATACGTTTCCTTGAATAAACCCTTCAGATGAGGTTTTTTGTCAATATTTGTCAAAGATAACCAATTTGGTTCCTTGTTAGCTAATCAAAGATTGTTATTTTTCTGTCTATGCCAAAGAATCCAACAAGTTAGGGTTAAGGGTTGGTTTAGGCAGCTAGGGTCATTTAAGAGTGGTGCCCTGAGGCTTCATCATGATTTAGGGTATGTTTGGCAGGTTGAAACGTTTTTTTTTCTCATTTGAATCACCAGAATCAGCTCCAAACGGGTTTCTTGAACTGAGAATTGAAATTGAAATGATTCACGTTTCCTTCTTCTAGGCTAAAAACTTAGATGGCCTGGTTTCGCACTGTTCCACTCCTCCAGCCCTTGGACCTCTCCTCTCTTCTGACAAAAATTACAGGCATATATTGCCATTGTCTCATTTGCTCATGGTTGTAAATGCTTTAGTTTGCCTTGTAGTAACTCAAGAAAAACTTATCACGTATCGAGGGCACTTTGGTCTATTCCACCATAGTCTTCTCTCTTTCAGATCCAACCAACCAGCCAAATGGTTTGTGGAAGTGATTATGTTTCTCAAAGAAACATTTCTTTAGAGAATCTGAAACGTTTTTCGGATCTCTACTAAATGGACCCTTAGTGGTGTGGTAGTTGCAAGAAAAAAGGAGTTCATGAGGAAAGAAGATAGGAGTTGCTACTATGTCTACTATGTGCCACTAGAGATGGAAGAAGGAGCCACTGTATATGCATTGGAGGGCTAGAACATTTGAGTGTTGTGCCTTCTAGTTCTAGATAGCTTTCTAGAGGTCTAGAGTCGAGAACTTTTCCCCTATGTGAAAACGAAAAACAATCTCTCGTTGGCCATTCCACTCTTAGGCGCAGATGGGGGAACATGATTGCTTCAGTACCTAAATATTTACTAGAGATTTCAAGTATTAGTTCCAAAGTGGTTAAAAAGGACAAAGATAAAAAGAGAGGAAATGGACTTTTGCACTAGTATGAGAGATGATACGTCGCAATCATAAGACGAGTTTGGCTTTGATACATTTTATTTATTTATTTATGTGGAGGGACCTATATTGAAGTACTCTATCTGTTCCAATTATGTAAGATGCTTTGTCTTTTTAGAACGTCGAATAGTTTGGAAGGAAGGGAGTAGATTAAGTAATGTTGCATTATTTCATGTTAGATTTAATATAATTAATTTGATAGTGTAGATAATAATGTATTGTTCCTTAATCTAATCAAAATCAAGTAAAACCTAAGACAAAACTAAAACGGTCTATATTTTGGAATGGAGGAAATCCTTGCGACCACAAAAAAAATCATGACAACCAAAGGTCATGATTGTACCTCGTGCCCATCTAAGATGAAGTCTTAGAATTGACGTCCTATGGACGCATTTGGTTCATGCCACCTAGGCGGCTCTTGGCCCGGGCAGCGTTCCTAGTCGTTTGAAGCGTTTGATTTCGAACGCCTGGGGTGGTGATGGCTACCTGGCCGGCGATGCCCATGAGTAGAGCAACCAAACATGCCATATATGTTTTATTAATACAACAATTCCATTATACATGTCGGACATCATGTCCGTGAATGTCGATGTGCCAACAATATGTATCTTTTGGAGTTGTTCGAGGGAATGCATGTGTTTATAGAGTAAATTCATAAGGGTGTCTGTGCACACGGGTTTACATCTCTATTTTGTTTCAAAGTAAAACTTATTGCTATGATTAATATTTAGTCACTCCGAGCATTGAAATTTTAGTTTGGCAATATAAATGCTATGTGTAAAATTATCTCAAAGAGTATTTGTTAGTCTCATACATTTATGGTATTTACAAGTTACAGATAGAAAATTATAAAAACTCAACGGTGTAAAATATTTTTGATAATACGCGGGTTCTCTGGTTCATATATCCCTGGAGAAGATTAGAGTGAAGTTGCTCACTCGATTGAGCAGTTGCACCAACCGATAGATGGTGGGCCGAAGAAATTGGACGGCTGCGATCTGGTATGAGTGACCTCGGGGGTGCTCGACTGACGAGATGCACCGGGACGCCGACCTTTACTCTTTCTGTACAAGCCATCAGCGTGTAAAGAAAGAACCAGCCTTCACACTTCTTTGGTGGTTGGCTGGGTGACCAAAGAGTGCAAGGAATCAGGAACCGTCTTCGTCTTCGTCTTTATCTTTTTCCTTTCCTTTTTTTTTTCTTTTCCTTTTTGCAGTCTTGTCATCACTTCTTTAATTGGAGCTTCAAAGAAGCAAACAGGCTCTGTGATTGCGTGGGTTATAAGCCCCTCAGTCAGAAGATTATTAGGGCGTAACTCACTGTCTGATCTTTGAGAAATGGGGCAGGAAAAAGAAGATACTGATACTGACGCGTAGCTGCGCGTCTTTGGTTTGAAGATCGCGAGATCCATGCTGAAAAGGAAACCGGAGATTGCAGGATACATAACACAGGTCCCGCTGACAGTCCCCTTCTGAGCTTAGTTTAATGTAACATTTTCTTAATTAAAGAATAGCAACATTTTAGCCTCCAACACACTCTGCCAAACGGTAGCACACAAAGACACGTACAACTCTAAAAATCACTCAAGCTTCATCAGTTCTAAATCGATTTTGCCAACCCGAAGTACCAAAGACTTAAAAGTACACTTCCCTCTATTACACGACAACCTTCCTTCAATGATAATCTTTGTTTCTCTTTAGACAACTGTGACTAGAGCCTGATCCAATATGTTATTCTGAAAATACCTGCAAAAATAAATGGGTTATAGCCCTTTATTTGGAATACAACACCATTTCTGCTCAACAACCACACAACCCGACAAATAATCAACCCTACTAATTAAGGTCCCGTTTGTTAGAGCTCCGGCTCCTTCTAAAAGAGCTCTAACTCCGACTGCTCATTTGGAGCTAAAGCCGTTTTAGAAAATATTTGACAAAAAACGGCTCCAGTGACAATTTTGTAATAATTTATTTTAGGTTCATGAGGAGGAGATGGGAGAAGCCAATAAGCCACCTTTTTCGGCTCCAGCTCCTCTTTACAAAAACGACTTCGGCTCCTCCTGGCTTCTTGTGAGGAGCTATTTATTAATAGACATTTAGCAAGGCTCCTTACAAGGAGCTACAAGAAGCTAGAGCCAAAGTTCTGCCAAACGAAACCTAGAATTTGATTTCTATGATTTGAAGAGAAACTTGTTGCATTGGTTGAATACTAAGTGATAAATATTGCATTCCAAATAGATCTTGCAATAAGTAACTCAATAAAAAAATAGATGTTGAATGGTTTCATCTGAATTGCAAAGCCAACATTTAGTGCAACCAGTCTAACATCTTTTAACCGATTTATCTTGGTCAAAATAACGCCTCCGTTTAAATCCCAAAGTAAAAAAAATGATTTAAAGGTAACTTCGTCTTCCAAAATCTAAACTTCTTAAGCACCCTATCACTTTGTAAAAGGATTGTACCGAGAAGGAGCCATTCCTACTTAAATTCCACAAACACATCCTTGTCCTCATTCAGAGAAACCGGCACAACTAATATAAGGGCACCAAATTCAATCACCACACCAATTTCTCACAGGTTAAAGTCCGTCTAATGACATATTTAAAGGTACAATACTTACTACTTGACAAACAAAAACATTCTTTTTACTAACACCGTCTTGCTCTCACTAACAAATGAACCGTGGTGGATGATGGAAGATATCTCTTTCCTAAAAATAACATAAAAAATTAGGTCTCGTCTGCACTGAAACCATATTGAATCCCATGCCTAGTTTACTTGAAAGTTTGCAGGAGAAAAATAGTCAGTCATTTTTTATTATATGTCGATGTCGATATATCACAATGCTTGAAATGAAAGGGTTTTGTGCTTTTACATAGATCTACTGATTTCAATCAGTAGCATGCATAAGTTGGTGTAATTACGCATGCCAATTGACAATTGAGTATCAAATGATGGATGTATCAACAAGTTGGAGGGGATGTAAAAAAAACAATTGTGAGATGAAAGTTTAAGCAAGTGAAGACGATGCTGGACGATTGTTTACACCAAAGGCTCCGTTCGCTTCGCTGAAAAAAATAAGCCGAAACACTGTTCTAGCTGATTTATTGTGAGAGAAAAATATTGTTCCGACTGAAAAAATAAGCTGAAAAAGACGGATTATAAGAGAAGCGAATAGGGCCAAAATTTGGGAAGAAGAACGCGGGAACTCGAAACTTCCAAGATTGAGTCATTAAGGAATCGATTGCATGAGGATCGATATCAGCTGATTCAGATGCGGCAGTGGGATCGGCTCTCTTCGGATGACATCAACGGATAACGTCAATGAGCTACGGTTGGCGTCGAGAAAAATATCGGACTCTACAAATAGAGAAAGATTATGGTCCAAGTTATCTTAAGTTAAGAATATTTTCTCTAATACCAAATATTCTAATAAGTCGGATTTGAGTAGGATTCATGCTTAGGTTCCAGGTATAAATATTAGACCCCGACTATTATAAAAGATCATCCAATCAATCAATACCAATTACTTTTTTCGGCTTCACGCCAACCCTTAGGAGTAAGAGTAGTGTAGATCTCGACGAATTCTTCAACAAGCAGTGCTGCATCGATCCGGCCGACCTCCGGCTTATCTGTAAGTACCGTCATGGTTGTTTAGCTGACTTCTGTTCGTAAGGCTGCATCGGTTAAGTTCGAACTCCACTGCGAGCTTTAGCATAAGCTAGTTATCGATTCTTATCTAGTTCAAGTACGGCTGCATCGGTTAAGTTCGACCTTCACTGCTCGAATTAAATTAAGGTTAAATTATCGGCTCTATTTAAGGGTGACATTCTTCTGGTAGATTCATTAAGTTACCGATCTTGCTGATGTTCTTATTGTCATTAGTTTTCAGCAATATCAACCTGCCCGATTGAGATCGATCTAGATCGGCCTCACATCCTTTTAATCCATCGTTTATTATGTTACATTGCAACGGTTCTTACTTTAAACGACGAATTATGTTTCATCGGCTGTTCTGCTTCAATCTTGGTCGTGCATAGTACGCGATCAAGGCATGTCTGATCTTGAGAAGGTTTACTAGCTAGTTGAATATGGTCCATAGCTCGCTATTATGGATGTATCGATCCGGTCGACCCCACTGTTAGTACTTTAGATCGGAGGATGCTAACTGATGGATTTGCTTTCGACCAGATATGACCCTGGCTGTTTGCTATGCCCGCATCGGCTAAATAGCCGATCGCCTGTGCTTTAACGCCTACAGTGTGTCTCTATGATTCTGTTCAATGTGAATAGATCTATTTATTTTAAAGGATTGATTTGTTGTCTTTATTATGGCTGCCATCGATACAGTCGAACCCCACTGTTAAAGATAACAGGTTAGGTCTGATGAGTTTATAGGTCTGCCCATGTTAAATAGTCGATTGTTCACATGCTGTAGTCCCTTTTTTACCTGAATCGACTATTTCAGCCGATTAGAAAACCTGTCAATGTATGGACGGTTTTACGGATTCTTCGGTTTTAGTTTGTAATTATCATCATAGCTGCCATCGATCCGGTCGAACCTCACTGTTGATAGTAACATATTAGATTCAGAGCATTTGTAGATCCATTTGTACTGGACAGTCGATTTGTTCGTATGTTATATCCTTTCTCGTTAGATTCATCGGCTCAATGCTTTACGCTGGTAATATCCACCTAGCTGATGATTTTACTTACATATGCGTGCATTGTATTTGTCATCATAAAATTAATCGCAACCCACGAGCTTTACAGTCCTTAATAGCCGATGTCTTCATGTATCGGCTGTTTAGGCCCTGTTTGGTTGGGCTTTTGGCTTTGGCTTTTGGCCCCCTCAAGCCAAAAAGCTTCTCTCCTAAAAGGTTGCTTTTTTTGGAGGTGCTTTTTTAGAAGCATTTTGTTTTTCCGTAGTTCATTTTTGAAAGTTTGGGTTGACCTGGTCATTTTTTGGCTTTTGGCTTTACGCTTTTGAAATTGGTGGAATAAAAGCTTTTCCATAGTTGTTTCAAGAGATAAATATAAAAGGTATATTTTATACTTGTTTAACCAAACATCTTTTAGCTTTTCTATTTTTCTGACTTTCTTGTTAGATTTATCGCAATGCTTTTCCACGAATATCCACTTAGTCGATCGATTTTCCCACACCATCATAAAATCAACCAAATGAGCTTTACAGCCTTAGTCGATTTCTCCGTTTGCTTTGCTCTCGGCGGTTTTGCTCCCGGCCGCACACTGTCTCGGGCAAAAATCGGCATGTTCCACCTTAAATTACTGATAAACTTTCTCTCATTGTCAATTGCAGGTCAAATTGACTGGCACGCCTTCGGAAATTCGCAGGATCGGCTAGCCCTGCGTTGAAGCCAAACGGATTTCCAGTCTTGTTCCATCAAACTGATCCTTCCGGCTTGCTACGTGCCAGGCGCATCGACACGTTTTTGCGCCGACAACGATAAAATGAATAAAATACAAAAATGACTATAAAAAAATGAAGATGACTCTACAACTATTTTATATGTCAATCTAAGATGAGGTATGAGAAATCCTACATCAAAAGCCAAATTACATGACAATTGACACTAGATGGCATTCACCGTTTAATCAAAATCCTTCTTGGACACTAATATAATCATACTACATAACATCTTGCCACACCCTTATGAATGAATCACCATGCTCATGCCTAGCACATGACTGAGGGAAAAAAAAATCATGGAGCTTGGATTCTAACTAAAACATTAGTAACAACCAGCTGGCCATAGTGATAGCGGAACAATATCAAGTAGAGAACGGACAACTAGGTCACAGTCTCACAGAACACCACGGATGCTCATATTTCCAACACGAAAGTGAATGAAACCAAGAAAACGCCGAAAACCACGCGGACAGGCAAATACATAAGATCGCACCGATAGCAACCGCGAGACGCGATAACCTTGGACGCCGGAAAGGAATATCACAGACAGAGAGCCGCACAACCAGCAAAGTGAGCAGACGACCGTGTACCACGGAACGACAGGAGAACGAACGCCTGGAATAGGCGAGAGAGAGCACGGCGGGGCCCGTCCGCGCCCGCGCAACCGGCAACCGGCAACCGGCAAGCGGCAAGGCAAACCCTTGTTGGTCCAGCCGCCCTCGCCCGGTCGCCCCGCCGCACCAATCCCACTCCCACCCCATCCCAACGCTATCCGCTGCCCTCAGGCTCGCCCGCGCCGCGTCCCCTCCTCCTCCACCCCACCGGCCCCGCCGCCGCCGAGGAGAAGGCGTCCCCACCCCCGTCCGCAGAGGCAGCAGGTACCTATCTCGGGCATGGAGCTGGCACTCGCCTCCGCGAAGCCCTCGCCTCGGGCGGCGGCGGGGGCCAGCCGGCCGCCACTTCTCTTCTCGCCGCTTAAACCCTTCCCGCTCCTCCGCTTCCCGCCGCGGCCGCGGAGGCCCGCCGCCGTGCGGCTCCGTCTCCGTCTCCGCGCGGCCGCGGGCGAGACCTCCTCCCCTGGCGAGGCGGTGTTCGGCGCGCGGAGGGAGCTCACGGGCATCCAGCCGCTGGTGGAGGCGCTGCCGCCCGCGGCGCGGACGGCGGCTGAGCTGGCCGTCGCCGCGGCGGCCGTGACGGCGGGGTACGGCATCGGGCTCCGCGCGGGCGGCGGGTCGCGCGCCGTGGCCGTGGCGGGGGCGGCCGTGCTCGGCGCGGCCAGCGTGGCGGGAGCGGCCGCGGTGAACGCCATGGTCCCGGAGGTCGCCGCCGTGGGGCTGCACAATTACGTCGCGGGCCACGACGACCCCACCAACCTGGAGAGCGGCGAGGTGGAGGCAATCGCGAACAAGTGAGTTGCTCTCGTGTCTTGCTGCGGCATTGGGTTATATTGGTGAAATGGTTCGAGCTACTGCTGTGATGCTGAAATTATAGGGCTAGTCCTGGTAATCATGTTACCTCATGGTCTGAATGAACAGTCGTTATTCTTATATTTGGTAGTGAACTACCTGGATCCAATGAAGTGCCCCTTAGTTGAGGTTTTTGTTTTGTTCGTAAACTAAATATCAGTGCTCGCAGATAGATAACAGTATTTTGATTAGCTCAAGATTTTATTGTTATATCCACTTTGCCCCCATAGTCTTGCACGCTTGTTTATTTGGTTACTTAGTTTTGAAGCCCCCATAGTCCCATTTATTGTTGGAATGCAAGTAAATTTTGGTTTAGCTAGTTATGTGTTATGCTAAAAGAAGCTATGTATAATTTCCATATTTGTAAGGTTTTCTTTGTCTCTTGGGAATCTAAACTGCATAATCAGATGCTGCTGTTGCTCCTCTTCATATTCTTATGATGTGCAATTTTAATTTTAGATATGGAGTTAGCACACAGGATGAAGCCTTCAAAGCAGAGCTCTGTGACTTGTATGCCAGGTGAGTTTCTTGGTGCCCCCCTTTTTTTTTCCAGCTGACGCATGTGCTTGTATGCATTAAGTTTTCTTAAATTCTTAAGGCGTCATCTCGCCTCATGCTTTAGTCGCTTAAGCGTAAGGTGGTAGTCAGTCGCCACGCCTCGCCTTACCGCCTTGATAACCATGGGCATAACTGGTATTGTGCTACTCACTATTCACTACCTGTTTCCCCCTGCATACTACACCAGTTGGAGGCACGAAAGTTTCTGCAAACAATTGCAAGAAAAAGGAATAACCACAATCTTCTAGCTGCAATCATACTATTCCTTATATATTAAGGAACAATTGGTCTCTGGATGTTTCTAATCTATATTAAGGAACTCAGGCAAGCAAATCAACTACTGCTACTAGGCATGGCCACTCAGTTTATTCTGTGTTTTGGGTTCAGTATATTTGGTGAGCAAAGATTTCAGTTTTCAGAATAGAAAAACCGGAGTTTCCGCCTCAAACTAAAACACCACACACTTCGTTGTTCGGTGCCGTCTTGTGTTTACCGAAGAAACAACATGGTAGCAAATGCTAAACAAATAAAGGGGAAAAATGACGAGATGATGCCTACCTCAGATATGAGGCAAGTTTGATAGACAGAACTGAGCAAGCAAAGCATTCAGAAAGCTTGGCATGGGGGCCTGGCCATACTCCTCTGTCTGCTTGTGTGTGAGATGGCCATAGTGGCCATGGTCGTATACTTGTCATTGTCAGTGCACTCGCTGAGGCTAGCATGCTGGTGGGTGGCGGTTGTCAACTCATGCACTCGTCACGGCTGCCTGCATGTCCGTGGAGGCTCGTGCCATCGTGCCCTCGATGTGGAGTGGATTGTGACGCAATGTGGGGTCAGCTGGTCCGGTTAGGGAGTGAATTGTTGTTTTCTGGACAGGGCCAATTCACATGCCTAGTGAGCTGCCTACTAAAGAACCATTAATCCTACATATTCCTCATAAATTCCCTTCTTTCGCCAGAGCTAATGTGCACAACACAAGCAGATACCAAGCTTGTTTGGTGGTGTTGGTTGTGAAATTTGTATTTGTGCATTTGGGTGGTCTCTCCAACTTTTAATTACAGTCTTTCGGTTTCGTGGATTGATGTCAACAATCTTGCCTGGATACACCTGAGGTCATGCTTTATTGTTAAAAAAACCAAGTAAACTATATAATACTCACGTAGTCACGTATCAGCATTTAGGTCAGAAGAGTATATTATTCCCCAAAGGTCTCACCCTTCTAAATTTCAGTTATTTGCTCATCCTTGTCCTGACCATGCTTTTATGCAGGTATATTTACTCAGTACTTCCTCCAGGAGATGAAGATCTCAAAGGTACGGAGGTTCAGGCAATTATAAAATTTAAAAGGGCTCTTGGGCTTGATGATATAGATGCTGCTAACATGCACATGGAGGTATTACCTCCTGATCCAAACCCTTTTATATTTTGTCATCTATCTCCTATGCTCTTATTGTTTTCGTCTTTGTTTTCCACATTTGCTGTGTTTTATGCCAATAAGTATACCTTTTCCTCTTTGCTTGTTGTACTAGATTGGTAGACGTATATACAGAGAGAGGCTGGAAACAAGTGATCGTGATGCTGACATGGAACAAAGGCGGGTAAGTGCCTATGCTTTGACATATGAATGAGACACTTAGAACTTTCTGTTGGCCCATATTATAACCATGTTAAATTCTTTGCAGGCATTTCAGAAGTTAATTTATGTGTCCAATCTTGTCTTTGGAGATGCATCTGCATTCCTACTTCCTTGGAAACGTCTTTTTGGGGTGACTGATTCTCAGGTAATTAATTATAAAAATACTTGTTAATTTTCTGCATACCTTCTCTCAGTTTTGAAGGGCGGGCCTGGTGCAAGCGGTAGAGTCTTACCGCCTGTGACCGGAAGGTCCCGGGTTCGAGTCGCGGTCTCCTCGCATTACACAGGCGAGGGTAAGGCTTGCCACTGACACCCTTCCCTAGACCCCGCACAGAGCGGGAGCTCTCTGCACTGGGTACGCCCTTTTACCTTCTCTCAGTTTTATGCTTTGATCTCACGGAGAAAGTAGTTTGTTCGGAATTTGAAGTTTAGTTTCATCGTTTTCTGGCAATATTGCCTCAATGTATGCGAGAATTATTTAAAGTATGATGAAATTGCCCTTTGCATAGTTGTCATGCTGCTCTTGATGCAGTTGATATTTCAAATAGTTTGGACAAATGTTCGTAAAGTGTTAAGGTCACTACTCCGCAGTCCAAATAAGAACGGCATTTTTTTACTTACCATGGTCTTAAGTATCATTATTAGATCAATTTGACATTATGTTCGTTTCTAGATTGACATTGCTATGAGGGAAAATGCCAAGAGTTTATACTCGGTGCAGCTCAAGTCTATTGGAAGAGGTACTGCTAGAACACATAGTTTTGTTTAGGTGTTAGTTCAATTCTGAAGTCATACTATTCTTAAGATTTGCTTTATCAAGTAGATCATGTAGTGTGCTGTAAAGACAGCAGTGCCAGTTTCTGTTGTTATATTCATTGTTTGGTATCTCTTATTACATCTCAATAACATTCTGAACTCAAAATGCTATCGTTTTAGGGCTTGACATAGACACGCTCATTGATGTAAGGAGAGCGCAACTTGCATATAAACTTTCTGATGAGGTAACTCCTTTCTTCTAAAACTTTGTTTCTGTTGCTGCTTATTTGCTTTTTCTTCATTTGGGCTGAAATCTACATCAGTACTTATAGAACAATGTCATTTTATATGCATGCTATGATGCATATACACTAGTCAAGACTCAAGAGTTTAGACAAAAATAAAAGGTCACTATATTTATCATTGGTGTTGATCTAAGTTTGCTTGGGAAAGATAATAGAGTAAATCTAAGCATGTTTTGTTGTTAAGTGACATTCTAAATTTCTTGCAGATTGCTGCTGAGATGTTTCGCGAGCACGTGAAGAAGCTAGTTCAAGAAAACATTTCATCAGCATTAGACATCTTGAAGTCACGTATACCGTATGGAACCTACTTACCCTTTGAGAAGCATTTTGCCAGATTTCATTATTAGATGTGCATAGAAACCTGAGTGATGTTCTAAGCTAGATAGCCCGTGGTTCCAGGGAAAGAGCATAGGCATTTTTCTAAATCCGGATATTTTGGTTTGCAATTTGGTAGATATTTTGGTCATATAATGGAGAAAATATACCTTATAAGTAGCAATGGGTAATAATCTTTCACCCCATGTTTAAAACACGAGATGATCCATCATGTATTTATGTGCCAACCTTTCTCACACATGGCCCTGCCATGTTATGGTTTCAGCATTGTCTTGTCTGTCATAAGCAACGCCATAACATTATCAAATCTCTATTTAAAATCTGAACTTTAACTCATCTCATATAAAGGTAGGTGTGCCGTCAATAAATTTGATGAGTATTTTTGGTTTATACATATGTTTTTACTACTAGAGGGAGTATTTAACTTTCATTAGTAGCACCCAAGGCACCTGTGCATTTCTGATGGAGCATGAAAAGACCATGATGATGCATACAAAATTGCTTGACTTCAGACCAGTAATAATTAGCAAAAGCATGAATGCAGAATGGCGGAGCTTGGCAGCAAGTTCAGCAGGGGCCAGACAGAGAAATCATCTAGATTAATTAAGTAGGAAAGAGCTTGCTATTTTTAAGCTGATAAGTAGACACCTAATGGACATCACAAATGAGCAGGAGGGGCCATGGCCCATGTTGGTCTCAATGAAGCTCCACCCCTCCATGAATCCTTGTGCAGGAGTGGTCAATCCTCTGAATGTTGTCATGCTTATAGATTCAGACTGTACCATTTCAGAGCATTGGTGGATTTACCTTACTGCTGAACCATGTGATTGCAGGGATAGTCTAACTCAGGCTGTGGAAGAAGTGAACATTGTTATTAAATTTAATAGTTTGCTTACAACATTAAGCAAACACCCTCAAGCTGATCGTTTTGCTCGTGGTCTTGGCCCTATTTCATTAGGTAAAACGGTTAAAATTTTTGCAATCATACTTTTAGTGAGCTCGGACCTTGTTTAAGATTTTTTTTTGGGTGCATGTCATGTATAGCTGGAGAGCATGATCACGATAGGAGAGCTGATGATCTCAAGACACTCTATAAGGCCTATGCTACAGAAGTACTTTCAGATGGAATTGTGGACGATGAGAAGGTGATTTAATTTCTAGTTTACTGATGGTGCTTGTTTGTGTGATGACAAGTTAAGATAACCCCTTTCTAGTTATATTTTTTTTGAGGGGAAATACAGTAGGTGAGGCCCCCCACTGTGCATTTTATTAAAAAAAAAATGAAGAGGAGTTACAGAAAATGAAGACAAACCTGCATAGGTGAAAGGTAGAAAAGGCGGCATGCAACAGGCAGCCAAGAGAGAAAAAGAACACACAAGCTAGTCAATCGAGCTTAGCCATAAATAAATTGAAGATCTGGCAAATTGGAATAGGCCCCATCAGAAAATTTAGCTTGATTTTAGTCGATCAGTTCAATTTTGCAATGCTGCTTTGCTCTTCATCAAAATAACAGATCACTGTCAGCTTGTACCAGCATCTTGTATTGTCTGTCACATGCCTTCTGACCATAAAGATGTTATTTATTCTGTAGTATCTCAACAGAAGTTTTTCTGTGCTTAAAAAAATGCAGCTTTCCCCTCTGAATGAACTGAGAAACATATTTGGACTGGGGAAGCGGGAAACAGAAGGAATCTTGTCTGATGTTAAAGCTCACATATACAGAAAGACACTTGCTAAATCATTTAACACTGAATTGGCTTCAGTCCCTAGCAAAGCAGCATTCCTCCAAATTCTTTGCGAGAAGTTACAGTTTGATCCTGAACTGGCTAGCAAGATGCATGAAGGTACCATCTCGACATTTTTTTTCTTCTTGCAACATTAATTCCACAACACAGCTGTCTGCTGTAGTAAATAAGAGGTTTTGCTCAATGGCAATCCGTTATACAAGGGATCTTTACACTGTAATCTCTGTGCTGTCATGCTGATACTGCTGCATTGGTATTTTAGACTGCTATATTGTCAAAGCTATACCTTGACTGCAGGAAGTATATATATTATATATATGTTTTGGAAAGGTAACTTGAGTTTGGTTCATATTGAGTGTGTTGATTATGGTCACGGATGAAATTCACCAACAAAAAAGTATGCCACAAATGTTTTGACCAAAAGAAGCCGCACATCTATTTTCATAATACTAACAATACTAATACTATAAATTGTATGTATAAGTATATTAATACCATGCAAACTAGGCCATTACGAGTTATGATTTTAGATTTTAATTCAAAAAATTTCTGGCCTTGCCAGTATTCAGTTTGTATTCAGAATATCATGCTTATTAATTCCTCTTCAAACTTCAGAAATTTACAGACAGAAGCTTCAGCAGTTTGTAGCTGATGGAGAGCTGAGCAAGGAGGAAGTGGAAGCTCTGATGGCATTCCAAGTGCGTCTCTGCATCCCTCAAGAAACTGTGGACGCTGCTCATACTGAGATCTGTGGACAACTGTTCGAAAAGGTGACTCTAAATCTTTTTGATTGAACTCCTTTGTAGTTGTTTAGATTTTGTTCCATATCTTGTTCAGGCAAAGCTGATGGCGTGTTCTGTATAAGTGCTCTTACATTTGTTAGGACATTTCAGGTTGTCAAGGAAGCCATTGCATCTGTTGATGGATATAATGCTGATAGACGAGAGGCTGTTAGGAAGGCAGCACAAAGTCTAAACCTGAAAACGGAGGCTGCCATGGCGATCTTTAGTAAAGCAGTATGTATCTTGCCTTTGAAAAATGATACCACCTTATTTTCTCCTGATCTTCTCTGATATATGCTATGTGTATTCTTTTATATTTATTCCTTCAGCAAAGCTAGTTCACTATTCTAAGTTGTCACATTCAAATGATCAGGTACGGAAGTTATTCTTGAGCTACATTCAGAGAGCAAAAGAAGCTGGGAACCGCATTGAAACTGCAAAAGAGCTGAAGAAGTTAATTTCCTTCAACATAGTTGTTGTCAGCGAGCTTTTAGCTGACATTAAAGGAGAGATATCTCCAGTGGCTGAAACTGAAGCATCAAGTGCAGCATCAGAATCTGAGGGAGAGGATGATGAACATGAATGGGAATCATTGGACACACTGAGAAAGACTAGACCTGATAAAGAGCTCAAAGAAAAGCTGAGAAAGTCAAGCCAGAAAGAGATAACTCTCAAGGATGACATTCCATTGAGGGATAGAGCTGAGCTGTATGAAACATACTTGATGTTCTGCATCACTGGGGAGACGACTAACGTATCATTTGGAACAGCTATCTCTACAAAGAAAGACGATTCAGAGTTTTTAATGCTAAAGCAATTGGGTGACATACTTGGTTTAACTCACAAAGAAGCTCAAGATGTTCACATTAAGTTTGCAGAGAAAGCTTTTGTGCAACAGGCGGAAGTAATTCTTGCTGATGGGAAATTAACAGAGGCTAAGGCTGACCAGCTTGCTAAGATTCAAAAGCAGGTTGGTTTGCCTACTGAACATGCACAGAAAATCATTAAGGGTATTACAACTACAAAGTTATCTTCTGCTATTGAAGCCTCTGTTGCTCGGGGTCAGATCGGTATACAGCAGGTGCGAGGGTTGAGGGAAGCAAACTTCCAACTAGATAGCTTGATTGGGGAGCCGCAGCGAGAAAGCATTTATAGGAAAACTGTTGAAGAGATCTTTTCTTCAGGTACAGGGGATTTTGATGAAGAGGAAATGTATGTAAAGATTCCAGCTGATCTCATAATAAGTTCTGAGAAGGCCAAGTCAATTGTTCAGGATATTGCAAAGGTTAGGTTGGAGAACTCCCTTGTTCAGGCTATTGCCTTGCTTCGTCAGAAGAAGAGAGATGATGTGGTATGGTACTAAGTTCCCCTTTATTTGCTCCTTGAAAATTCAGTTCTGGAAAACTAATGTAATTTTGGTACGTGCACAAACTATAAAATTCCTATTGCAGGTTTCATCTCTGAATGACATGCTCGCATGTGACGCTGCGGTCCCTGCATCGCAACCCTTGTCATGGCCCACACCAGGAGAGCTAGATGATCTATATGCCATCTACCTAAAAAGCATTCCGAGGCCTGAGAAGCTATCAAGGTTGCAGTACTTGCTGGGCATAAGCAACGAGAAGGCTAACAAGATCCGGGACGCTGCCTCAGAGGGATCGCTGCCAATTGCAGCTGAAGAGAAAGAGGAGTTGGCCTTCTAGGAAGGGGCACAGTTTTGTTAGGGTAGCCACCAGAGTTGAGGTCCCTTGCCAATGAACGAACGAACTTGGTGATGTGGCCAACAGCTGCTATTGTAGCTAGGCGCATACATGTTTTTGGAATAGGAAAGCGACGTGTGATCTTGACATATTGCATAGCTATCTGTATAGACAAGTCAATGACACCAAAATTTGGTGAGTCTTCATTTGCTGTTGCATTCCACCAGACCACACTGAAAGCGTTTTGTTTTCTGGTTTATTGTTGCTCTTTTAGTTCAACAATGTATCACAGATATGACTGCAACCCTTGCTTATAACCTGGATTTGTTGTTAACCTACCTGGAATGCTTTAGGGCAGTTTTTGGAGCCTTCTGTTGCTTGACATCAGCATCCTGTTTGCAAAATGTGAAATGTGCATGATTTTTCAGCTCGTTAGCCTGTAGAGTGCAGACGCAGTAGATAAAGCCACCCGAACACTATGATCACACTCAAACGATCTGATTTATCCGATCTGATTTATCAACAGCGGGTTACCAGATCGAATGTCAGACAATAACAACTATTTAAAAGAAAAGCCACATAAACACTTCTATTTGCAGAAGAAAAGGAGGCCATAATCCACTCCCATCAAGATGCCGTATAAAATGCAAAATTTCATATTCACTAAGAAATTTTATATTCACTAAGATCTGTATGGAACACATGAATTTCTCAGAAGTCAGTTCATTTTCATAAGATAAGAAAAAGCATTCATAAGAAAACATTGAAATCAGGAAAAAAAGATTCCAGTATGATTGCTTGAACTAATTATCCGACTCCTAAAACATATTATCCGACTCCTAAAACATATGAAGCGACCTAGCTATCGGCCGCGCTCTGATTCTCGACGACGTTGGTGAGGCCGCACCTGCCGCAGGCGTGCCGGTCGGCGTGCGCTGCCATGAACACGCCTGGGCCGCACTCCGTGTTGGGACATTCCTTGCGCAGCCTCTCCACCTTCCCCGTGGCCTCATCGACCCTGTACCGCCCGAGCACGGCGTCGAGCCCGGCGTTCCTGTGCTCGTGCTTGCCCTTCTTGGGAGTGGTGAACGTCTTCTTCTTGCGCTTCTTGCCGCCGCCGAGGAGGCGGAGGCACAGGTTCAGCATATCCTCCTTGTGGATGTTGTAGTCTGCCAGCGTGGGGCCGTCCTTCAGCTGCTTCCCCGCGAAGATGTGGCGCTGCTCGTCCGGCGGGATGCCCTCGATGTCCTGCACCTTGGCCTTCACGGACGCCACCGTGTCCGACGGCTCAACCTCCAGCGTGATCGTCCTCGTCAGCGACCTCACGAAGAGCTGCATCTTGACCCGCGATCCCTGGCTTCTTTCCGCTTTCCGTGGCAGCCGGAGTCGATCGAGATCCCGGCGCGCGGCGGCGGGTTGTGAACCTGTTTTTGGTCTGTGGCCAACAGCCGTGCCGTGTGACCCGTGCGGTGGATGTACCCCGCAAAAGAAATTAGCTCGTTTCCCGTTATAAAACTAGACATACTCGCTCAAATGTTTTTTATATTTTTATTTGCCAATTTTTTTTTCGTGGCCTCTTTTCTTTCCCGTTTTGCCCCTGCTTTTCATAAGGTGAGGGCAGCTAGGAGGGCGGCCATGGCGAGCCAGCACGCCGTGGAGGTCGTTGGCCGGGTGGAAGTGGGAGCCTGACTTGCCGGGGCTCCTGTTGGCCAGGTAGAATGGGTAGGCGAGCATGGGGAAGGGCAGCCTGAAAGCGCAGCATTAGGACGACGCTGCCCAGACTCTTGTACAGCCGATACATCATCCTAGATTATTAGTGCAAACATGCAATGCAAGATAATTGCAGGGCAGGAGCAGGAGGCGTACGGGATGCCATGACTCGTCCTTGTCGACGTGGCCGTGGTTTTGGTGGTGCGTCCTGTGGCTAATCCGCCTGCACTTGCACAATAGATAGACAGAGTTGCATTGCATTGCATTGTCAAACTTGTGTCGATCGGCTAAGTGATCGAGAAGCAGCAGCAGAATTGATTTGAATTGAATCACTACTATTTCAGTTCAGTACAGTAGAATACACACCAGCCATGGTATGGCACCAGGATGGAGGAGTGCAGAATGTGGCCGACGACGCTGTTGAGGCTGGGGTTGTTGGAGAAGCTGCCGTGCCCGCAGTCGTGTCCCAGCACGAAGAGCGCCCAGAACATGGTGCCCTGCGCCGCCCAGTACAGCGGCCAGACGAGCCAGCTGTCGAGGCGCGCGGCGGCGAGACCCAGCACCAGGACGACGTCGCGCAGGACGTAGGCCATGGAGCGCCTGGGGTCCTTCACCCAGCAGTGCTTGGGGATGGCGGCGCGGATGTCGGCCAGCCCGAACGGTGGCGCCGCCGCGGGATCAAACGCGGTCCTTCTTGTCCTTGCGTGGCGGGCACAACGACGTGGACGCGGACGCTGCGGCCTCGGCACCGCGCGGTACTGGTACCAGTACTAGACGACGACGGCAGCACAATGCTAGCGGAGATGGGGACTGGGACAGGGACGGAGACGGGGAGGAGCAGGCGTGCCATGGCGGCTCTCCAGGTCCAGCCGCCGCTTGGGCGCTTGGCCAAGCTCCTCTGCCTCTGCCGTCGAAGAAGAAGCAGGGGCAAAACGGGAAAGAAAAGAGGTCGTGAAAAAAAAAATTAAATTTGGCAAAAAAATACTCAAAGGTGTCTAGCGAGCGAATCCTTTTTTCGGGATGATAAACGAACGAAACCTACGTTTCATAATGGCAAATTCCAATTATCTCCGTGTACGGAGGCCGGGCTCGCTCTCCTGTGCAGGTGTGCGACGTCCGATCGGAAACGGACGGCCGTGATTGAGTCTGGGAAGATACCGACTCGTGACCCAGGTCGGCGCACGAGTCTGAGCCGCGCACGGCACGGCAAGGGCCCGAGGCCCCGAGCCCGGCCCGGGACGCGGAGACCGACCTCACCCAAACAGGCGCATCGCGGTTGCATCGCACAGGACAACGAGACGCCTGACGGGTGACGGCCTGAGAGGCTGAGACCGGAGGAGGACAGAGAGAGAGAGAGAGGAGCGCGGCGACCCGGGCGCCGGAGCCCGGAGGGGAGGGGAAGAGACGAGAAGAGGCGATGGCGGCAATCGGGTCCTCCAACATCGGATTCCAGGTACGTGCGTCGCCCCATGTCCCGCATGATGGCTGGTAGTTTCCTGATTGGGCACCCTGCTGGCTGCTGCTTAGGGTTTGATTCGTTTCTTGAATTTGCTTCAGCTGCTGAAGAAGTCTGGTTGGAAGGAGGGCACTGGCCTTGGAGCGCAGGAGCAGGTCTGTGTCTGGATCCTTGCTTACTCCCGCATCACAACTTCATATTTTCATTTTCCCCAAAATTTAACGTCGACCGATTTTAGTGGTATTTGTTGTAGTTATGCCATTGTCATCTGCATATTGATGCTTCAGTCTGTGCGGTTTCAGCATTATTGCCTTTCTGCACACTAATCGCAAATAGACTGTCTGAATTGTATAGGTTTTTGACAGATCAGTTCAGAGGGCAAAAGGCATGGGGAAATAATTGTTGTTTGTGTGGGTCGCTGATCACATGGATTTTTGTAATTTAATAATTTTTCATCTCCATAGCTGGTAACTCCAAATGTTTAGGGCCTGTTTAGAATTCGGGAAAATTTTCCTCTTCCTGTGTTTTTCCTGTGAAATTGAACTGATTCCTGCGAAATTCATTCTTGCACGATTCCTGCCTTCTTTGAAGGGTCCTGTCATCCTGTTTTAGCTAAGCAGTAGTGTAGTTTTGACTGATTCAGTTATCTTTCTCATCAATGCACTTTAATCAAGAGTTACGGTTTGGCGATCTTATTTAAGAAATTGTGGTTATGTGGCACACTGACACTTGATCAAGCCAGTGTACAGTGTAGCACAGTTGGTCTATTTTGTTTGTTATTGCTTACTCTGTTACTCACTAGCCTCAACTGTGTGGAACAGGGAAGGTTGGAGCCTGTAGAAACTCGTGTTAAGAATAACAAGCGTGGTTTAGGTTCTAAAGAACCAAAACCAAAGCCTAAGGTTGAGGGTGATGTTGAAACAAATCCCCAAAAGCCCAAGGTGAGCTGCTGACGCGATTGTTACAATCCATTTAATTTTTTTATTACTGTAATAGAGTTGTCGTTCCCCATTTTTTGTTTATCTTGATTTTTTTTTGGTAGTCTACAATACTGCTGACCTTTTTGACTTACTGAATTGTGTTGTGTAACTTGGAACGGCTACTTTTTTTAATAGACACCTAAGCTCTCCTTGCATTGCCTTGTTTAATATTCGTATGATTTAGTAAATAATAGATATTACTGCTTATTTCTTTATTAAGCCTTTAGATACCTTAAACTGTCTACTTTTAATCATCACATTGCCTGATGGGGGTTCTAACTTACTGTTTCAAACATGTCACTGTTGCAGCAGGATGTGCCGTCAAAGAAAAGGGCAAAGTTAGCTGCAAAGAGGATACGAAAGATGCAAGAAGAGGAGAAGCACTTGAAAGAGAAGGAATTTGAGATGGCTTTTTTCAGGGAATTTTGGCCTGATAATGTGTAAGACAGAAACTTCAAAAATCGACATTGTAGCTGCTGACCTTGTCTGATATAGCGAATGTATAGGCTTGCCAAATGCGGCAAGTTTTGCAACCATTCTGTCATACGGTCATCCCAATTGTGCTGGCATACAAAATGTTACCCATCCAGTCCGTGGATGATTTGGCACATGATTTGTGGCTAGGGTTGGGCTGGACAAATCCAGTGTAGAATTGTTCATGCATATGATCTTCTAATTTTAATACATGATAAGTTTTTTTTTTTTAATTCATATCTGTGCACAATATCTTGCCTTGCCAATACAAAGATTTATATGGCTCAGAAATCAGGCAATGGTTCACTATTTGTTATGGGCTTTTCGTATATGTACTCCATTACCCATTGCGCAGAAGAGAGGCTATCTATTTCAATTGTGTTCTCTTTTATGAAAAATGGAAGCCTTCTGTTTTTAATACTAGCGTTTCTAGGATAGGCCCTTAACTTCTTTTTCTTTTCACATTATAATTCCTTGTGTTCTTTCCCTTGCCTTGCATTCTAAGCCTGATGATTTTTCTAGCTCCCTTTTTTTGTTGTTGAAGCTGACATGTTTCGGCAACTATTATGTCTATGCATCCATGGAACTAAATTGCAATATTACGTCAACGCATGTATGCAACTTTTCAGAAGTTGTTGATCCCCTTATTCTTGAAAGGGTACTCCATGATCTACTCCTTGGTTTCAAAATAAATTCACTTCTAGAGTTGTTTGAAGTAACATTAAAAGTTTGACTGAATTAGTCATAGATGTTGGTACTCTTCTCAATATAGAAAACTAGAAGAACGTCCCGCGCGTTGCTAGATTGAATAAATATCATAATACATGTTAGTGAATGATTTATAACATTCTGATGTGGACCAACTAAATATATGTTAGTAAATGATGTAGTTTGCTAATGTGAATAGCTTGAATGAAGACATGATGGCATGTGTTGGTTGGATGTCTTAGTGGATGCTGATGTGGACACTTTGCATGGCGAGATAGTTGCATGGGCTAGTGGGATGTTCTAGTGGATGCTGATGTGGACACTTTGCATGACATGATAAATTGCTAGTGGAGTTGAAAATATAAGATATACAGATATAGATATAGATATAGATACGGTAACGCTACTATTAAGACGCCCGGAAGGCCGGACGTCTCGCTCCACTCACTGCCGCATGTGCCGCTCACCTAAAAAAACAAAATCAACTCCCGCACGCCTCGCTCCGCTCCGCTCCCGCCCTTACCCCTTCCGCGTTCCTCACCCCATGTCGCAGCGCACCAACGCCCACGCCCTCCCCCACCGGGAGCCCCCAACGCTCGCTGATCCGACAGCCCTCTCCCCCACCCTGGCGAGATCCATAGAGCTGGAGCGAGATCCACTCGCCTCCGTCGAGATCCATTGGGGTGGCACAACGGTGTTGCAGGAGAGTGGGTGGCTCTCCTCCCCCGGCACGACGCCCTCCCCACCCCCGGCGGCGCCTTCTCACCCCAACGACTGAGCTCCCCCCACCCTGGCGGCCATGGCGCTTCTCGCCCCCATCCCCCATAGTCGCCACCGAGCCAAGCTCGGTACTAGTGGCGGTGGTGCTCGTGCACCGCCGCTCGCCATCGGCTCTGACCCTGACGGCTGGAATCGACCGGTCCAGGCTTCTCCTCCCCTATGTTGCAAATGTATGTTTCAGTCGTTTCAAAGGTATGTTGCAGTTGTTTTTTTATGGATGTTGCAAAAGTAGATCGGGGGATGTTGCATATGTTGCAAGTGTTTCAGAAGCATGTTGCAAGCGTTTGTTCAAAATGTTTCATCTGTTTCCAGACATATGTTGCAATCGTTTTTTATCTGGATGTTGCATCTGTTTTCACACATATATTGCAACATTATGTTCCAAATGTTTCAACTGTTTGTCTTATGTTGCATTAAGTGTTTTTCATGTTGCAATTATTTTATGTGGATGTTGCATATGTTTCACACACATGTTGCAAGTGTATGTCCCAAATGTTTTATCTGTTTCAAATGTATGTTGCATTCTAGTGTTGCAAGTGCAAACCACCGGCGTTGGTGTCCATGAGGTAGGGCAAGGCCAAGCCACGGCCACCGACGCATGGAGGAGGCGTGGGCCGCCGCCATCAATGTGGGGAGGAGGCACAGGTCGCGCGGTGCTGTTGTGGAAGAGGCGGGGCGAGTCTTTGGGCGGCCTGGAAGAGACGGGAGTCGCGCCGGTATGGAAGAGGCGGGGGCGAGTTATCCAAGCAGCGTGGGCAGTGGATCTGAAGTGGGCGGTTCGGATGTGAGCGTGGGAAACGGGGCTTGCACAGGTGGCACGCGAATCCAAGCGGACAGGGTGGAGCAGCCATGGGCGTTCGGACAAGACGCAGGCGTCCAGACGTCCGGACACTAGTGCTGCCGTAGAAAATTGCATCAATACTTATAATACTAAATTAGTATCACTACCAATACAAGGTTAATAAGATTTATAGAGTTAACTGTTACACGAAGCTCACTTTTAGTCTTAGGAAGTCAAAACCAATGTCACTTAGCTCTATCTAATGATATATCCAGTCTGTTCCAAAACATATAGGTTGTTTAGGTTTACCCTAAATCAAACTTTCTAGTTCTGATAAAGTTCAGAAAAATACCAAATAAATCCACTATTGGAACATATATTTTTTACAAATTTAATAAATATATTTACTGATATACACCTTGAGTAGGCGGATGGAGCCGTTGGACCCTCCCTGGAGGGTCTCTGTAGGGTCGAGATGGCGACTAGAGGGGGGATGAATAGTCATTTCTAAAACTTAATCGCGTCGGCTAACCGAAACAAGTGCGGAATTAAAACTATCGGTCTAGCCAAGACTACACCCCTCTATCTATATTCTCTAGCACCTTGCAAAGATCCTAATTAAGCAACAAAGGTGCCGAGCTAGCTAGAGCTCACCTAATCAATTCTAGAAGCAAGGTCATACAAACCTATGCCACTAGTACTTCAAGCAATGAGGGAGCTCCTACACATGCTAGTAAGCAAAAGCACAAAGCCACCTAGGCTTACTAGCAATGCTCAATAACAAGGCAACCAATGCCAAATTAGAGAGCGCAAATACTTAGCTACACAAACTAAGCAATGTGACTAACAATGTTACACAAACCAAATTAGTCACGCAAGGGAGCTACTTCTATGCTACACAAGCAAGAAGGTAACTAGTGAGCTATACAAGCAAACTAATTACAAGAGCAACTACGCAAGCACAATGTATATGAAAGTAATTACAAGCTTCTATAACGAGGATGGAAACCAACGGGAAGAACAAAGTTGACACGGTGATTTTTCTCCTGAGGTTCACGTGCTTGCCAACACGCTAGCCCTCGTTGTGTCGACCGGTCACTTGGTGGTTAGGCGGCTAATTGGCATCACCCGCCAAGCCCGCACGTCAGGCACCGCAAGAACCTACCCCGAAAGTGAGGGTAGCTCAATGACACGCTTTACTAGAGTTGCTCTTCGTGGCTCCCGCGGGGCGAGCACAATGCCCCTCACAAAGCTCTTCTCCAAAGCACCGCACAAGCTTCTTGCGGGCTTCGACGGAGACCACCACCAAGCTATCTAGGAGGTGGCAACCTCCAAGAGTAACAAGCACCACCGGCTTGCAAGATGACCACCTAGTGCCACTTGATGCAACCTCACGATGCAATCGCACTAAAATCACTCACTCACGTAATCGGATGAATACTATCAAACTCAAGTGATTTAGAGGGCTCCCAAGCACTACCACACAAGCCACCAAGGCTCTAGTGTGCTCAGCAACCAACCCAAGGCCGAGACCCCTTCTATGTATAGCCCCCACGAAAATAGAGCCGTTGTACCCCTTCACTGGGCACAGCTCAGGGTGACCGAACGCTCCAGTCAGATCGACCGGACGCACCCTGCCAGCGTCCAGTCAATGGATGGCTGCCACATCATCCCTGGCTTCAAATACTGAGCGCTCGATCTCAACGGTTAAGTTGCGACCGGACGCAGCACAGTGTATGACCGGACATAGGACCCCACCATCCGGTCACTTCTAGTAAGGTTCCACTTGTGACCGGACGCGCCCAACATCTGATCACTCACTGTCTCCTCTATGCACCGCCACACCAGCGTGACCGGACGCACCCAGCCAGCGTCTGGTCACTTTCAACGCCAGTGTCCGGTCGAAGACCGACGCCTGTGCGTTCTCTGCTGCCACTGATCGGACGTAGGACCCCAGCATCCAGTCACTACGTGACCAGCATCCAGTGCACCATGTGAAACCCTAGCTTTTCTGTACAGGGCGCCGGTGGCACCGCCGATGAAGTTTCGAACCCTTCTCGCCTCTGTTTCATCGTCGAGTTGATCCACATCAACTCCAACTTCATCTCCTTTGTAAATGTGCCAACACAACCAAGTGTACACCACCATGTGTATGTGTGTTAGCATTTTCACAATCATTTCCCAAAGGATTTAGCCACTCAACTTGCCACGCCACTCTATCCTAGCGATGATGCAAAGTTAGATCACACGAGTGGCACTAGATGACCGATATGCAAACAAGTTTGCCCCTCTTGATAGTACGGCCATCTATCCTAAACCCAGTCATAAACTTCTCTACACACCTATGACCAGTGAAATGAAATGCCCTAGGTTATACCTTTGCCTTGCGCATTCCATTCCATCTCCTCCAATGTTGATGCAACATATGCACCAACCAATCACCAAATGATATGATCCACTTCATATCATCACGTGACCGTATTGGTTCATCGATCTTGACTTTACTTGCTTTTCACCGTTGCTTTCGTCCATCGGTGCCAAGTCTTGCTTAAGCTTCACCGCCACGCGGTCCATCGCTCCAAAGCCTCCGACTTGCCCTTCACGCTTGCAACCGGTCCATCAAGCCAAGTCTTGTCTTGATCTTCTCCACCTTGATCATATGACTTAATGTCATGTCTCATGTGCAATGAGCTCCTTCATCATCACATGTGTGAGCTTTGCAACATCTCCGCGCCATTTTCACCTTCATGGCATATGTTGCTCACACACATGTACCTGTAGACTAATCATCTGTGTATCTCACATAAACACAATTAGTCCACCTAGGTTGTCACTCAATTACCAAAATCACACAAGGACCTTTCAGTCTCCCAACCCGAGCCCTCCACACCACCCTCGCTCAAAATCTTCTGAAATCCACCCAAGATGCAAGGCCAAAACCCAAATCCACTTCAGATCCTACTCCTTCTCAACAAGATCTCCCATTCAAGGGGTCGTTTGCCTATTCGGATGGCCAGGACAGCGTTGCAGCCACATCGGAGGTGGATGCGGTGACCTATATGGAAGATGAGACCATCGAAGCCTCAGTCACTGCTGCACCCCCGCCCGCCACAGCTGCAGTCGCCCACGAGCTGTAGGGGATGTGCAAGACAGATCTATAGGTCCACCTAGTGGAGGTGCGTGTGGCCTCAGTAGACGCAGCTCGAGCCGGCGTTGGCGTCGGCGTGGGTGGTGTAGGAGCCCATCCCCAGCCTGCCGTGAGGCCGCCTCCACCCACATCTGACCCATGCGGCTCCCCGTCCGCTGCCTCCCTGTCAATGTCGGAGTCGATTCCCACTGTCGTGGCCACCTAGCCTCGCGCGGGTGATGGTGCTGCCAAGACCACCGTGCGGTCGCCCCCACCACTGCCCATTGCGGCCTCATGGAGCCCCCTAGAAGCTATCTTCCAGGCGACGAGCCCTAGTGATGCGCCCAACCCCCTGCTGTGCGTTAACGCCAGCTGCCCACTGCCAGTGGATAGCACCAATCCGCCCCAGCCAACACCAGATCTGAGCCCCCAGCAACCTGATCTATTGACCCATGGGCGAGGTGAGGTCGCCCCATGGCTTCCTGGGGAAGCCGCACCGGCCGGGCCCAAATCTGTCACCATGCTGTCGCCCCCAGCCTCCACAGACACCGGCACCCTCCCGCCTAGTCATAGCCCTTTGCTCGGCCGAGGCAATCCCCATAACCCGGCTATCACCTCGCCTCCACTAATGTCCACCACGGGTGGAAGGACGGAGGATGAGACGTTGGTCATCATCGAGGACGTCTTGGAAGGCGAGGACATGGACGATGATGAGGAAGCCGGTGAAGCTACATGGGCTTCCACACCACCATCCACCTCGCCAGCGATGGCAACTTGCTCGGGCAGGACCTCACCGTTCGCCATGTCCCCACATGCCACCCCCTTCTTCTCCACCCGTCGGTCCGCTGGCAGGAGTAAGTTCTGGCATTGGGAGGAAGACCCCTTTGCGGGCAGCTCCGACGACGAACTCGCTTCTTTTGCCACGCGCTTGTCGTACCTGGATGTCGCTCGTAAGCCTCTCTGGACCACGCCTCCACCGCCTGTGTGGGCTCCAAACACGGCGCAGGAAGTAGCCAACATGGAGGGAACCCATCCTGGGCCTACAAGGGGGAAGCGGCGCCATCGACGCAGGACTTGTGCACCCGATGGCCATGGGACTCCACCGCTGAATGCCGTGCAAGTGTCCGTGCTGCGTCGCCTTGGTTTGCAGCTGGCAGCGAGAGTCCTGGTGCACCAACGCCTTGGCCCGCGACATTGGGCTTCCATGTCTAACAAGTCCCAGTAGCCCCATCGAGGGCCCAACATTGACACCGATGGTTTCTGAACTATCGTGAGTCGTCGTCACCGGCACTACCTAGGGAAAACGGCACCCAAACGCCACCGCACCGTCCCGCCGGAGCTTGCGGGTCTCTGCTTCAACTACCTCATGCACGACCACATCGCCACTCAGTGTCACTCCCTGTCTCGCTACTTCCACTGCCGGGGTATCGGCCATCGGGCTAGGGCGTGCAAGCGTGGTTGTTCACCGGTGTGCAAGCGTGGCCCTTTGTCGGTGTGTGAGCCTTCGTCCTCGGAGGCGCATTGCCCAGGTCGGTTATCGGCCCCTTATTTTGAGGGTCCTAGGTGCATCTGTACTTGCGCCAGGATCATGCACAAGTACACACAAATTAACAGAAATGACACACAGATATATAATAAAAACTTCCGAGCTTTATTAATATCTAAAAGGTAGAGTCTTACAAGAGTGGCCCGAAGGGCATAATTATGGGTTATATAACTAGCGGAAGACTACTGCCATGAAGCAGCTTTTTATTACATCATGGTGGTCTCTAGTATGATAGTATTATACAGCGTAGCGATATCCTAATCCATAGACAAGCTTGAGCGCGGTCGAAACCCTAGCTTCGATGTCTTCTTCCTACGATCGAAATCTTCGCGTAACTCCTAATCCTCGTGGTACCCTTCCTCGTCGAAGTCTTGGTCCTCCTCGGTGCCGAAGTCTATGAGTCAACAATGGGTGAGTACATATGTACTCAGCAAGCCCTAACCATAGGGTGGAAATATAAGTGGAGTGGTGATCATAATTAAGGGTTGAGTCCTAGCGGAGTATTACCATTCCCACTAGTCCCCGAGTCGATATTAAGGTTTCATAACATAGTTTCATTGCACATAAAAGTAAATCTAATCATAGTATCTCATCCTAGCATCTGCCCATTCTAAGGATGTGGCTATTCGAATCGATTTAATGAACTCTGCAGAGGTGTACAAATTTCCCCACACTATAGGCGCAATCCCTTCCGTGATCAGCGGACAGCATAGGCCTAACGAGACCCCGTACCCGAATGTACGCGACCTTAGATGTTCATATAATTCTACCACGGCTTCTCAGGAGTTGGAAAACACACCAATCTCGGGAGGATACCTGATCGTCCCATCTCATAATCCCGGATGATACCACATCATCCCATCATACAATCTCGGACGATACCTAATCATCCCAACATAATAGTGCCGATGATACCTAATCATCATATTAACAATAAAATGGGCTCGAACACGGCCAACATAAACAATAATATGGGCTCGAACGTGGCCAAAAATCCAAGGTCTTAACGTGGAGGATCACATAGCAACCACACCAATCAGGCCACGGAAGATCACATAGCATCCGTGCCTGCTCCTGATATTCCGCTGCCAACACCGGCCTCCTAGTGGAAACTATACTTCTATCTAATGGGGTGTGGGATCAAGTCTACCCATATAGACATGTGGCTGTACATAATATCTCACTAGGCGAGAGGGACAACAAACCGATCCTTATGTGACTGAGGCGAGTATCTCCCCACAGGATCCCTTTCTAGGCGATCCTGCCATGATAATCTACCTCCATAGATTACCACCACACGCCCCCTGTCGAGGTTTCGTTCTAGGTTTACCAATTTTATGTACCACAAATTATTATCCCTAAGCTCATTCATACCATGGAGCTCATAAAATAGCAAGATAACCATTTATCTTAATTCAACATTAATCATTAATCATATCATAATAACTGAGCTCATATTCTAGGATAATGATTCATTTAATGCGTTTAGTAATAATTAAAGCAAGATGGTAGAAGGGAGGGGAGCTAGGACTTGCCTTCGCTGTTGTCTCCTTCCGGCACGTCTATGTAGTCCGGGTCCTCTTTTTCCTTGTAGTCACCGTCGTCTGTCGGGCGTAGCTATCGAATGAGACTACCGCCAAATAAAAGGGCAAAAACAAACATAGAACAATATGGTGGTACCAGGTGAAATGCATAGAGCTAGATTTTAAATGAATTTTAGAAGTGGTTTCATGTGAAAAGGAGTTAGGATGCAAAAGTTATACATTTTAGAAATTTAACCTATAGTCGATTAACTAGGTGAAATTTTGTATGCATTTTCTGGTTCATGAAAATATGTACAAACTACATGATTAATTTCCTTATTGCATCTAGTTTATGTACAAATTTTCTAGGAATTTTTCTAAGTCAGGAAAATAGATTTCTAACCCTTTGTGTACATTACTCGGGTGCACCCAACATTTTTAGATAGTGCACTCGGCGCTGTGTGTGCGCGCCGTGGCGTGTGTGGCTGACTGGTGGGGTCACGGTGGTGACGGCATTATGGGCGCAGGTCCGCATGTCAGAGGAAGGAAAGGGGAGGGGGAGGGTAACGGATGGGAACGGTTGTTAATAAAATGGCGTCACCGTCCGATCCCACATGGCAGCGAGGGGAGAGAGGGAGAGGGGAAACGGTGGTCGGACGGTTGCCGTCCTAGCGCTGGGGAGCAGGGGAGGGGGTTCGGGTTCACTAGAGCAGGTTATGTCGGCGAGGCTGAGCCCTGGTGCAGGTGGTGAGGTGGTGAACGGGGCTTAGGAGGCCAAGCCGCGGTCGTCGGTGGTGATCTGGGTGCCAGGGGATTGCTGTGGTGGCGGTGGCGGCTCACCGGAGGAAACACGGTGGCATCGAGTGGTGGACTTGGCCTTAGAGGCCCTAGTTGATCTAGTTAGCTACGTGTACGTGGGTGCGGGTGAGTGGCGAGTGCAATGGTGATAGTGTGGTGCTTAGCCGAGCCCTGCCGACGGCGGTGGTAGGCCACGGCGGCTCAGCGGAGCGAGGTGCACGACGACATCGCAACACAGAGCGATTTATGGTCATCTAGCTACAACATAAGGTAAAGGGGAGGCTCTAGGGCTCACCTACCTCACTAATTTACCCGGGACACAGCAGGGAAGGAGAAGGGGGAAGCAGCTCCAATGGCGACGGCGGCTCCTGATTTGGGGAAGAACGAGACTGAGCTTGGAAGGGAAGTGGAGAGGGGGAAGGGAGGGGGAGATGAGGTGTTCCAACTCCTAGCGGATCTCAGAGTGAGGAGGGCGAGGGCGGAGCGACACCAACCGAGCCTATTTATAGGCCGGTAATGGCGGTTTGGCCGGCGAGGTATTTTCCCGCCACACGCACCACCATTGCGCGCGCTCGTGCTCAAATTGGCTAGGTCGGTTCGCCATAGTGCGGCCTTATCCATGTGCGCGGCAAAGGTTACTTGGCGGCTACCCATGGTGGTGCTGGCGGGGAGCGGCCATGGCGCCGCATGTCGATGGGGGCACAGTGAGAGGGAGAGAGGACGGGAGGAGCGTCCATGGGGCCGGGAAGGTTCGCGAGAGCGCAGTCGATCTTATCCACTCAGTGCTGGGTGGGCGGAGCATAGCCATGGCATGGCCAAGGTGGTGCCATGACGCAGTATTCTAGTCGTCTGGTGGTAGATGACGGTGATGACACACGGGCCCCATCCGTCAGCGGGTGGAAGAGAGGGGAGGGCGCTGGCACGTGCGGGATGAGCCTAGACGCGGCGACGGGCCGACCTATTGCAGAGGGAAGGAAGAGGGAGGAGGGAGGGCTACTACTGCTACGGGCCAAGAAAGGAACGGAGGGAGGAATGAGCCCAAGTGGCTTTTTCATTTTCCAAATCCTTTTTTCCATTTCCCAGATTTGTTATACATTTGTTTTGAATGCATTTGAATTCGAATTGGAATGTGCATGCATGTAGGGTGTACCACCATATGTTCACAAGCAAGCAAACTTCCACTCACACAATTCCACACATTAAGTTTATTCCTAAGTGAACCTATTTCTACTAACTAACACCTATGCTAGTTGTATATATTAGTTCCTATGCAAAGTTTTAAAAAGTTCAAATTTTTAGTGTTTTTAAATTAGATCAAAATTCAGGGTGTTACACCGGGGTGCCAAGGCACATCGCCCTGCGGGTCCAAGGTGACCCAGCTTGTCGCCAGGAGGTTGCGATGCGCCTTGCCAGGCACTGACACTGTCGTCGCCTCGTCGTGTGCAGCAGTCGACCACGCCGTCATCGTTGTCGCAGCAGCACCACAGCAGCAGCTTGCCGCTATCACCACCTTTGGGTGACGCTGATAGCCATCCCAAGATCGAGGTCTTCGTTGTCCCCAAGAACACGGAGCTCGCCGTGTCTGAAGCAGACTTCTCCCTTGTTCTTGTCATGCTCGTTGGTGGGAATTAGCCAACTGTCTCATTGGCGGAGTTCTGGGCGCACCTTGCCTCGACGTACGAGGTGTTAGAGGGCGCGGCGAGCGTCTGTGCCTAGCTCGGGGCAACTTTGCACATGAGCGTTAGCTGGACGACCACCCTAGCTTGTCCTATGAGGTAGTTGGTCCTGAGGCTGAGGCGGACCTAGTGCTGTGGAGCCGGCCAAGGCAACTACCACCCACAGTCGACTCGACGCTGGACACAATGTTGGTTGAAGTGGCAATCCAAGTTCCGCCCCCAAACTATCGCTTCGATTCGATGTCCAGGAGGTCTTGACTTCGCCTAGGGAAATGGAGATGCTGGGTGCGCCAAGGGACTCCTTGAGCGACGACGACGCGGGTCGGCCAACATCGACGGGGCCTATACCCCCTATGCTTCATGAAACGCTGGAGGCGTGGCTTTGCCTTCCGTTGCAGATGCCCCTCATCTGCGGGCCGCCTAGGCTGCGTAGGCCTAGGACGCCGCTCTCCATTCTGTCGCTGCGGCGCAGTGAATGCCTTGATGCGAAGCCACGCGAGGCGGACTCCACCAAGCAGGCTCAGTGCGTGCTCATGCAGAAGCTAGGAGTCATAGCAAGCTCGCCCAACGTCGACTCTGACATGGTGCGCAAGTACAAATCAACCTTGCAAACGCCGTTATCGGCCTCCAAGTAGGAGGCGCTACAACTTCTTTTCGGTGGGGAATTTGACCCGATGGCCATGAACTTGGATATGGCTGGGATGGACGAGGTTTAAGGTGTATCCTTGTATTAGTCACAAAATTGTATCTTGTGTAATCACAACCACGTGCGAGAAATGCGAGAGGTGTGGGCTATGGGTTTCGGTAATCTTTGGATTACTGTAACTTGATAGTTTTGTTTGTAACAAAACTTTCTACTCCTGCTTAATGAAAAACGTGCCAAGGCACGATCTCGAAAAAAAACTAATATACACCTTAATGTATTCTTGTATAAACTAGATAAAAGCTAGAATGATTTTATTTATGACAAACCAAAACGGCGTACATGTTTAGGAAAAGAGGGAATAGCTCTCTATTATTTATCCGTCATCCACCAAATTGTATAACAAGGCTAAACTCGTTGGGAGAGCCAAGAAGGTAAGCAATACTATCAAGTCATTCGGTCACTCACTGGCCGTATTGGGCCTTGTAGTTATCTCTACAACTAAAACATTCATAACTATTTCGTCCACAGGTACAACACCAAAGCCGCTCCATGCGATCAGATCAGGAAGGCAACGCACACTCGCTCCATGCGATCAGCTCAATCCCCATAACAGACGTAGCAAATTAGAAAGGCAAAAATCAATTCCCTAGACTAAAAAGAGTAAAAGATGGACATTTTTGGTGCCACAATCACCGCTTCGGGTTATCGGTCTGCCCCTGTGATCCCCGCCTGCTTTCACCATGCTTCCCTCGTGCGATATAAAAGGAAACCGCCATCCTTGTCGCTACCCCACGATTCGTCCTCCACCATCCGCGTTGCTCCCCGTGATTCATCCGTGAGAAAAGGAATCATCATCCAGCTCGCGCCCTGAGATTCGACCGCATACAGACAATTGCTCTCCACGCATGGCTACTGTTGTCCTCAGCCACCGCCCCATCATCGCCGTCACCCGCCAGGATCTTGCGCCGTCATCACCGTCGCGGACGGTCCTCTCCATCATCGCCCTCACCTTTGACATCCTCCATCTTCCTCACCAGCCGATCCATCCACTGTCGGCTGTCGCAGGAGGGACTAGAGGACCTCGTGGCATGCCTCCTGCCCGTGCTGCTCCGTGCTGCCTGGAGGACGTGCTATTCCGATCCTGCCTACTGCCGCTACCGCGTGCACGCCGCCTACATGTGCTGCTCTGGCCCCAAGACGGCGGGGCCGGCCGTCGAAGAACCCTGCCCCCGACCAGCCGTCGGGCAGCCCGGCGTCCCCGCTGGCGGTGGCCGAGGTGGAGGTGATTGGGGACTACGAGCGCGAGTGGGCCGGAGGATCCAGGAGAACATGGAGCGGATGTAGGAACTCGGCATACTTGACCTCACGTAGACCCTCAGCTACTCCGCCGCCGCCTCGGGTCGCGGTACTGGCAGCGTGCGGTGGCGCCGGAAGCCCGTGGAGCCAGGGTCCATTGGCAGGGCTAGGGTGAGGTCCGCGTCACCGGTGCCCTCGCGGAGGTCGCTCAAGTATTACTTTCTCTGATCTGGGTTATCAGCCTCCATGGCGGCATGGACTCCTTCCTTTAGCCGTAGAAATTTCTACTTGCTTTAGAAGCTGCCCGAGAGCTGTACGAACCAGATGTTGAATATTTGAGTTATTAGCCCTTAATGATAATAGCACCCAGGCGAAGGAAGTAGGGCTATTCCTTGATTTTTTTTCAGCTCTTTCTACTGTATAGCAACACACGCCGATGACAAACCTTTCGTTATAAGCAGCTTCAGGGTTCATGTAAATGGGGAGCCAGCCGCATGCTCGCATTGCATTTGTATACAGCACACTGATGAAGAAGCATGAGATGCAAAGTAGCCAAGTAGAACCATCAGAGCAGGATCTCCATGAAGGTAAGTCGACTTCATTTGTGGAAACCTCAGCGCTAACAATCTATTCGATAAAATATGTGTGATATGCTTGTCCTCAGCTGCTACAATTAATCAAGTACTTCTGTATTCATTTGCATTGTTCAATTAGAAACTATACGGATTTCATACATAAATAATTTTTTGGGAAAAGTTGCAGTTTATATTCATTGTGCTTCAGATTATTTGTGACCAAATGGTGTCTAGAAAATAGAATATATTCATATTGTCCCTTCGATATTCTGCAACAAAGTAATGGCTTAACCAATTTTTGTTCTGTTTCTTGCCACGGCCAACAGCTTCCAGTTCATAAAAAAACTGAGCTCCCTTTCTATCAGTTGGGATTGGGGTTTGGTGCTCGCTCAATGATCTTATTTTTACAGCTACCTAGCTACCTATTTCAACAAATAATATTAACTCAGGAAGCATCTACAACCAAATTCCAGCATATTGCGTTGTTGCAACTGAGCCTTCATTCAATCCATTTGCAGAATTCTAAATAAGTGAGCCTTGTGTCCTGAGGATGTTTGTTTCTTTAGTGATGAAAAATCAATAAAAAGGTATTCAGATGTATTTTTGCTCACTAGACTTTTGATAGTACATTGATAGGTTTCTGTTTGTGTTTTGAAGGCGGTGGTGAGCGTAGCCGAGTTTCTCGAGCCCAACAGCGCAAGCCTTGGTGAGCCCGCTGCTCTTGCTTCATTTTGCCTTGTCCACCTTCTCTTGGTCCTTCCCATTTGGATTATTCATTTACTGTAGTTTGTTAATATGCGTTATAAATTGGGCTCTAATTACGAAACAGTCACGCCAATGTCTTGTTTGGTTGGACAACGGTTGTGCCTGCAGTTATCACTATTGGTACTAGAAATCTAGGCATTAAGTACTTATTACTTTGGTATTTGAAGGGCAAAGGTTGTTCTTTGGTTCAGTATAAGGGAAAAGTGTACTTTCTAATGCACGAACTGTATAAAAATAGGAGTACTTACAAGTATGCTCTATAAGATATAGTGTGTACACTCAAATGTCATAATAAAAATATATATGTGCACTATACTCTGAAAAAGGAAGGTGGAATCATCCTTTTCAAGCTGTATATGACTATTGTTCAAAAATTCATGATATTAACAGCTGAGATGTGACTGTTGTGGTATGTGCAGGACAAAAATTACTTGGTATTTACAATAAAGGATCCCTAAAAACATATCAAGAAGCCACAAACATTATTATTCAACGGTGCGAGTTTTTGAAGGTGGTTAAGAAATTAGGTTTCTCCGATTTGCTCGTCAGTGCATTGAGTCAAGAAATAGCTAGCCATTGTTATGATATATTTTTTTTTGTTTACAGGCTTACAATCTAGCCATTGTTGTTTTGATATTTGTTTGTGGCTTACCCCTGTTTTGAAAGTGTGACAATACTCAGATGGTGATTATGGTTCTTTGTTTGAGTCCAGTTAAATTGGCACTCAATTCTAATTTCATTTGTGCTGATACATGTATTCTTAAGCAAACCAATTTGGGTGAATATATATATGGGCTTTCCTTCCACCTATGCATGTTCTAACACTATTGGCTCATGTATTTCTTCTGTTTTCTTTTAGGTTGTTGAGCTCCAGCGAAAGCGACACCTTGAGCAAATGGCATGATCAACATATAAGGTTGGGGGCCAAATCACTTGCAAATAAACAGTATGGTTGGATCAGGTATGGCATGCAGCTGCTTACCCTTTTTTCTTGATAACCAAAATCTTATGGTCTCTGCATTTAGGAAACACAGAAAAACTAAAAATATATCAAAGCGTTATTGAAAATAGCAATTCTATGATCAATTGGCATTGAACTCTATTTTAGACTTTAGTGTGTCTGAGTCAGCATATTCTCACTTGTAATCTATTTTAGGTTTGTAAATTATGCCGAAAAGGTACAACAATCTGTATTGAAAGTGGCGTGCGTGATTATGTCTGTTAGCAGACTTGTGGCATTCAAAATATAAAGGATCAATTTTTTTTAATGCTTGCACAATTCTGTTCATAAATGGCATAATTTGGCAACCAGTTCAAGGCAAATGGGATAGCTTTCCAAAGATTAGATTGCTGGGTTAGGACAACTGTTCAAAGTAGTGGATGCTAAAAATAGAGTTGCAATTATTTTTGGTGATCTTAGAGGAAGTTATAGGAGATGCTGTACTGAATTTGGAGGATAGAAAAATAGTGATATAATGGAAGTGGTAACATGAGATATTTTTCTTGTTTGACACATGGCGGTTGTAAGTCTGTCACTAAGCATTTTTTGGTTGAAGTGTTCTAAGAGATGGTTAGTTCTAAAAAGTTAAGGAATCAATTAATCTTGTTATGGTGATATGAACTTTTTAGTGCGTGTGCACAAATGTACAAAACTATAAATGCATACTTTGATGATTGCAAACCATCAATAAGAATTTTAGCCATGCACAAAATTCAATTTGTAATATTGACATTCCGATCATCACACTCACATTATCGTTTTTTGTAATAATACAACATGTTCATGCTCAAATTATTAGGGCATTATTTGTCGCCGCTGTGACGCACGGAAAAGTGTATACAGTAGAGTTGGTGAGCCTATGATGTCCCGCTCTCTGAGACTGTGTTAATTTCATGAACTTTGACTTTTGGATTAAATATCACTTTAACGTATTTAATTTCATAGTATTTTTATTTTATCGTGCGATCTTTATGTTTTTAGTATAAAAGTTTAGCTGTCCCGAAGCAACGCACGGGCACGAACCTAGTTATAGATGAAAACGGACGGAAACAAACGGAAGATAGCTCTACCGTTTTCGTTTTCATATTTTTTTTACGAAAACGGGAGCAGAAGCCGGACAGCCAGGAACAAAAACGGTAGCGGGATAAACGGTAATACGAAAACGGGTAAATACGATCGGAAAATAGACGGAAACGAACGGTAAGCAGAAACTTAAGCCGGGATTGCACGGCGCATATGATAGCTCAAATATACAAACCAAGGTGCATTAGTAAATAGATAATACACATAGCAGACCACACATAAATATTATTACATTGTTTCTCTGCTGTCATAAGTACTCCAGGCAGCAAGCTGATCACTGAATCATGGCAAGCCAGTTCTTCAGATTGATTGATATTTCTGCTATGGTCAAATAACGAATACTGTCAGATAGTACTTAGTAGCAAAATTTGTTTAGGTCATGCCTATAGTGAACCAGTTACTCGAATGCTTGAAAGTTCAGAACTTGAGATTAATAATAATCGATATGAACACACATAATCAAATGCGGAGTGGTCTCCAATCAATAACTTTCTAACAGCAATTTGTACAAATTAGCAGTTGGACACTGCATGGCTGGTTGCAATGCAAACTATGCTAGGCCTACGATGGTTCCGGCGTGCGCGAGCACATCGACGTTCATGAAGAAGCGATTCAGCATTGCCAGAAGCACGTCGGTGGTGAGCAGACTGTCAGAGCCGGCGCAGTGCGCGCGGCCGGTGCCGCGCTCCACGCCGAGCGCGGTGACCACCTGCTCCAGCCACCATGATCTCCTCGTCCTCCAGCCCGCGACATCAGTCGGTCCGAGGGCGCGGCTGCCAGCGTCTGGCACCGGAGGATTGGAGGAAGAGAAAGATGACGGCTAGCGGGGGAGGCCACGTCGCCGTTAGGGATGAAGGTGCGGGTGTGGTGTTGTGTCTTGGGCCAAGTTGGGCCAGCTTTATGGATGGACTGAGCTCTTAGTAAGCCTATCCCGGACTTAATAAAAATGGGAAGCAAAACGGGATATCCCGGTCGATAACGGGATACCACAAATATGGATGGACAAACGCTCTACCGTTTTCGGTCCTGGTCCCGTTTCACTCTGTCCCGTTTTCGGTCCCATTTCCGTTTATCATGGAAAAAACGAAAACGAACGGGAAAAAACGGTATACGGTTGCGGATGGAACGGGGCCGTCTGTTTTCATCCTTACTTGTACTCCTGCCACAGCTCCTGCACGCACTTCCCCACTTCCCCAGGATCTGCACGAAGTAATCGTCGCTGTACCCGTTCTTCAGCTTGGCGTTGAGCACCGCGACGAAGCCCGGCCGGAGCGAGTCGCAGTAGTCCAGGAACCTCGCCGTGACGTCGTAGCCTTTGTCCCAGCTGCTCCCCTGCCTGGGCTGCACCCAGTGCGCCGGCGCGTACCTGGCCCGCAGCCGGACGAAGTCGGCGATCCCCTCGTAGATCCACCAGTACACGTCGTAGTCCTGCAGCCCCCACTGCCACACGTGTACCGTCTCGTGGTACAGCACCCTGGTTACCTGTACGCACGCGTGCGCACACGCACGGATGCCACGGAAAAAAGAGGCCACACGTGTGCACGGGTGGAAGAACAAATTAATTGCAGGTAAGGCCCCGTTTAGATGTAACCCAAAACCCAAAATTTTTAAGATTCCCCGTCACATCGAATCTTGCGGCATATGTATGGAGTACTAAATGTAGACAAAAAAAAAACTAATTACACAGTTAGCCGAGAAATCGTGAGACCAATCTTTTAAGCCTAAATAGTCCATAATTGAACATTTTTTGTCAAATACAAACGAAAGTGCTACAGTAGCCAAAAGCCAAAAATTTTCGGAACTAAACGGGGCCTAATTGTACCTCTGTCTTGACGTCGCCGGTGTAGTTGTTGACGTAGCCGGCGTTGAGCACGATGGTGCTGCCGGCGGTGTAGGCGATGCCGTCCATGGCATTCACCACGAGGGTGACGTGGTCGACGGGCCGGTGGTCCACGGTAGAGATGGGACTTGGACCGGGCCGTGCTGGTACGGCACGGCCGCTCGTACTTCGTGCCATTTCGGGTCGTGCCGGCACGGGAGGCACGTCGGGCTATGCTGATATGGCACGGTGAATCTTTTCATTGGCCCAAACACGGCCTGTGGCACGCCGGCACGTCTTCGTGTCGTGCCGGCCCAAGCACGGCCCTCAAAATATCTCTACTAGTTTTCTTTTTCTGCTCGTGATACGAAATATATATATCTTGTGTGTACAATTTTAATGAAAGTTTTAATGATTTTCACAGTCTATTCAAGAGTTAGATGGGAGATACTATAGTAAATGCTAGAAAATTACATTGTATAGTTATAGAAATGTCTACGTACTATTTTTTTGCCGTGCCGGCCCAAACACGGCCCAAAATGCGGGCCGGGCCATGTAGCCCGCCGTGCCGAGATCCTAGACACGGCACGGTCCTTGTGTTCGTGTCATGCCAGCACGGTCCAAAATATTTTGTGTCATGCCATGCTTCGGGTCGTGTCAAGAGACCTTGTCCCTCACCCACCCTCGAACGCCACTTCCCAAGTTCCAGCTCTAGTCCGCGGGGCTCGTCTGGTTGAACACCGCCCAGATGAAGCAGGAGGCGTCGGAGAGGACCTGCGCCGCGTAGCTCACGCCATAGTCCCGGTCGAAGCGCTGCCCGTCGGGGGTCGTCATCGCCAAGTTGGGCCTGTTCGGCAGGACTGAAAAATAAGCCAAAATACTGTTCCGGCTAATTATTGTGAGAGAAAAATACTGTTCGCACGAAAAACACTGTTTACATGAACAGTGATTTCGTGAGTGTGCTGGCCAGCCAGCCGAACAGCCCCTATCACCTCGAACGTGACGGCGCCGGCCGTGACGGCAGCGGCCAGGAGGAGGAGGAGAGAAGCTATGCCCACTGCGGCGAGCCTCATCTTGTGCTAACGCCTCGTGGTAGGCTAGTAGCGTGCAGCGCACGTGCTTTAATTTGTGAGTGAACGAGAGGTGGTCAGGGTCAAATTTACAGGCAAGTCAGATCATATTTTGATCTGCTTGCCAGAGCTTGGTATACGGTGTATCTTGTTTGGTGGTTCAAATTCTTGTATCAAGCTTTGCATTGGCTCGGCGCCAACACAGCAGCTGAAGAACTGCTGTGCACCACACAAGAGTCCTAGCATGCTCTACCGTACGCAGCCGACTGATCGTCATTAATTACCTCCTTGGTTTGTCAGTAGTATATATCTTCATTTGTAACATGTGTATAAGAAACGCGACAGTGATTACAAATGTCACGCTGTCCTGGATTTGTTGCGTTGCTCTTGCCGGCAATGCACCCCGTGAATGTGTAAGCTACAAGAGGCTAAGAACAACTATAAATAATAAGATAATATAAGCGGGTTATAGATTGCTACATATAGGTTAACATGTTTGTGCTGAGTGAAGAGGGAGATGGCAAGAAAAGTGGCCTGCCAATCTACATCTAACTATAGCATGGATTCTACCAAGCTGGTGAAAGAATGAGAGAATAGAGGTGCGCTAGGAACGAATCTAACTATAACATGGATTTAAATACTAAATGGATAATCTGTATATATACAAATTTGAAATTTTATCTGTACCATACCCGAATCCGAATATGAACTTGAATTCCTGATACGTATATGTACGTGATATATCAATATCCGACACATCCTACACTACCCATATCTGACTCCGAATTTTATAAAGAAACTACTGCCCCCCATAATATTCATTCGTATTTGGTCCGATTTCATCCCTAGTGCCAGGTATTAACATCCTAACGTGCTCTGGAGCGCGTCGGTTGGCTAGCCAAGCATTGTGAGCATATTAAGACATGTTGAAGGTAGTGGCTCATCCTGAAGCAAGATAAACTATTATGGTAAAATAGGGACCATGCGGTGGAGAAGGGTGGTGACACTGAGGCTTTCTTGTCATTAAAGAGAGCATCCAGAAATGAGAAATCCACATTGCTCACATGGAGAGTGCAAGAAGACATGTGGACAAGAGGGTGGTGAAGATGGCAGTGGCGGAACCAGGGGGGCAGCAGGGGCCGTGCCCCCTAGCACAGTAGATTTTTTTATATATCCCTATAAATGTTTTTTACAGCACAAAAATACAAAAAATCATCCATTTTGTTATCATATATGTTGCGACATTTTGTTACAATTACTAACTACATATGTGAGAACACTGTAAAAAGTTGTTGAGACATACAATTATGTATATATTTACCATGCTTAAAGATGTCATCTTATTTGTCCGGCCCCCTTAATCAAAGTTACTGATTTCGCTATTGGAAGATGGCACGACCGAGTCAAGGAGGAGGATGATGGTGTCGTGGCACTTGGTGTCGTACATGCGTCAATATTAGGGATGATGAAGGTGGCATCAATCAAGTCAAGAAGTAACGCAAATGAGTCAAACCTTGGTAGAGGTCATACCACTACTACAGAACTGACATCTAGTCCCGGTTGGGAACTGGTTTTAGTCCCGGTTTTCCAACCGGGACTAGCGTTCCGAGACTAAAGGTGGTGTTCTTTAGTCCCGGTTGTGGCAAACCGGGACTAAAGATCCTCCCAGCTTAAAAAAATAATGCCTCCCACCGCTGCGCCCTATGAGATTCGAACCCAAGACCTCATGCACTGCCTCGCGCGAGCTTACCACCCCACATACACAACACATCTAACAATGGATGGGATGCTTTCCTTTTGAACTAACCCATCGGGGGACCTTTAGTCCCGGTTGGTGCCAACCGGGACTAAAGGGTCCTTTAGTCCGGGTTGGTGTTACTAACCGGGACTAAAGGTTGGAGGACTTTTAGTCCCGGTTGGTGGTTCCAACCGGGAGTAAAGGAACCTTTAGTCCCGGGGGCAAAAAATGCCGAGACTAATGCCAAATTGGAATATCGTTCTAAAGCCTGTTCTCTAGTAGTTACACTCATCAACATTGGTGAGTTGTACTTGTGGGGTGTGTAAGAGAGTTTGTTGGTTTGATCCTTAAAACCAAGTACGGAGGTTTGGGCATCACAACCATAGACAAAGGTTTGACCACTTTGGGCCTCAAAACTAGGGTGTTAAGTCTAAGGATGCATGGCATCATCACGAAGCTTGCGTTGAGGCTAAGCAAGTAGGAGAGACTCCAGGCCTGTCTGATGCATTTAAAAAAACTGGACAGGTTTACTCCTAGGGGTATTTGGGTTGAGTACATAATGTAAGTGTATTTGGGAAAATAGCGTGCCCTGTGTGGTGCACAACTTTGGGATTATTGTCTCATTTGAGTGGTTGAGAGTTTTTCTTAGGGTTAGAGAGAGAGAGAGAGAGAGAGAGAGAGAGAGAGAGAGAGAGAGGAAAGGCTATTTGTTTTTAAAGCTTTTTGTCATCTAAATTTTTTGTTATTAGGAGTGGCTTGTATCCCAACTGTCTTGAGATAACCCAAGTATATGTGATATCAGGCCTAATTTAAATTTGGCCCATAGTGGCCTGTATGTTGAAGTGATATTGTGGGAAGGTTTATTGCCACCTTAGTAATTGATGGAGGCTTCTAGAGACCGTATTAACATCCTCAAGTTAACCCTTTTATGTGAAGCTAGCACAAAAAGTAATTGTGTTGGTGATAGTGTGTGGTTCACTCAGTATGCAGAGTGGATATGAGCCATTGGGTATTACATTATCAATCTTGTGCAAGTTTGTTCCTCTCTCTCCAAATATAAAATTTATGTTTCTCAAGACTTTTGGAGTTGAATTTTTGGGGGATTTTTCATCTGCTGCTTTGGCTGAGCTTTGGCATGAGTGTTTTTGGGTCCTTAAAACTTGGTGAAATCATGGCTTGAAGGTCAGCGCTTATATCCCAAGTTTCTCCCTCCAAAACCCCTCTTTTTTCAGTACAAGCTAATACCCTTTATATATATATTTTTTGAGTACAAGCTAATACAAATTAACGTCGACGCATGGTTTATTGATTATCTGAACGGATAATGGATCAATAATAATAAGCAGCAGCACCCTGCGCTGATAAAGATCCATCGATCGCGTCGCACTAGCTGACTAGCACTTGTAGCCACCAACACACATCAGCCTCCGTACTTGGCCTTGTAATCCTGCCACAGCCGCTGCACATTCTTCCCAAGAATCTGCGCGAAGAAATCGTCGGAGTAGCCGTCCTTCATCTTGGCGTTGAGCAGCGCGACGAAGCCCGGCTTCAGCGAGTCGCAGTAATCCAGGAACCTCGCCGTGATGTCGTACCCCTGATCCCACCGGTCTCCCTGCCCCGGCTTCACCCAGTGCCCCGGCGCGTACCCCGCCTTCAGCCGGACGTAGTCGGCGATGCCCTCGATGAGGCCGCCGTTCGCCTGCCCCTGCCCGTTCCACTGCCACACGTGCGTCGTCTCGTGGTACAGCACGCCGGTGACCTGCGAAACTTTCAGATAGTTGCCTGAGCTCGAAAATCGAAACATGAGGGTTAAACTACTACTAACACACTGCATCTGATCTCACCAACCTCTGTTTTCACGTCGCCGGAGTAGTTGCCGACGTACTGGGCGCTGAGGTGGATCCCGTTGGCGCTCGTGAAGGCCACGCCGCCGATGTCCTCGACGACGAGGGTCACCGCGTCGACGGGCTTGCGGTCGGCGGGGCTGGGCTGGTTGAAGGTGTTCCAGATGAACGTGGACGCGTCGGAGAGGACCTGCTTGGCGTAGTCGAGGCCGACGGCCTGGTCGAACCGCTGGCCGCCGGGGGTGTTGGACGCCGTGTTGGTCGCATCGAACGTGACGGCGCCGGCCGTCGTTGCGGCCAGCGCCAGGAGGGAAGCCACCGTGGCGACGTGAAGCTTGTTCATCTCTTGTGCCGGAGCTGCTTGCTTCTTATTGCTCCGTTGCATTGGTTAGCTACTTGCTGTGGTTGGGTTTATATATAGAGATAGGTAAAGATGTGACGAGAGAGAGAGATGTATATGTGTGTGTCTCTTTATATATATATATATATATATATATATATATATATATATAGAATATCTATATAGGACTGCGCTAGTTAGTACCCAGGGTACTGAATATTATTCAGGACCCGAGCCCCCCACGCCAGCCGACGATTCCCACGACTCGAGCCCGCAGACAACTGTGCTCATACAAGCTCCGACGATTCCCACGACTCGAGCCCGCAGACAACTGTGGTCGTACAAGCTTTCACATTTTTGTTGCCGACGATTTTTTTTTCTATTTTTCTGTCTCGTGGAGTCGTGGTTGCGGCGTTTTTTTTCATTTTCTTGTGCCCGACTTTTTATTTGGCCTTTTTCCTGTCTCGTGGAGTCATGGTTGGTTTTATATTCGTCAGATGGGTTTTTTTGGATGGGTTAAAGTCCATGAATCGGCTTTTGTGGCTGATTTTTTTTCTTCGGTTTTATTTTAGCCTGCTAGTTTTTAGGATGGGGTCCAAGAAATTTTATTTGAACGTGTATTATTAGATTATATTGAGAAAGGTGAGGCAACAAAAAAGTCTCCAACAATAAATGAATCTCACAAAACACATTTCGAACCATAAAACTTTTTTCGCCAAAAACATTTTTTGTCAAGTAAATGAATCGTGAAAGATTGCAATACACTTTGCTGTTGGAATACACATGGTTTTGTAGCTCTGTCTATGTTATTCCACAAAATCACAGTACAATTTATGACAGCTAAATAACCTTCATTGGGATCATAAATATTGGGTTCCAACAACTCACGCCAAATTATATGACCTTTTTATTTGAAAGAAAAAAAACAAGACTATGACATCCTTCTTCTCTCGACCCTCTCTAATGGCCGCCAATTGCTTCACCTGTCAAAAGAAGCGGAACAAAAGAAAACATTAAAAAGGAACTTTCATGATTAATAACAGAGTATGCCATGCATATGGATTTGCAGATCATATAAAGGAAACAATAGTTGTAGTCTTGAAATGAATGTTTATGGTACAAACTCAGGTACTGATTTGTGCTTTCTTAAATAACTGGATAAACATCAATGAATCAACACCTTTGAATGGGAAAAAAGGAAATATGAAATGTAGCAAAGAAAAGCAACTAAAGCTGAGAGGCACAACCAATAGCCCATGGAATGGACACTAGGATTTTCTAAACCAGACCAGATGTATAGCCAAAGTTAAGATGTCAATTTGTCAGTCTTACAAAGAAAAACCTTGGTCAATCTTACAACATTCTTAATTGCTCATATTGCATTAACATGGCATTGTTGTTCCCGAATGACGAAGTTTCATCACCAAGCTATCACAAAACCCTTAAGATATCATTTTACAAGATAATTTGATGGTTTAGATTGACACCGGGTTGTCATGATAATCCCATGAAAGCTTTTTATACACTTGCAGGACAATGTTTAGCAGAGGAAGGAAAAAAACAAACCAACAGAAGAAAATTGGACTCCATTGGTACACTTCCAAAATCCAAGAGAACATTGGCCGACTTTCAAAGGAATGAATGCACACAAATCAAGTCAATAGAATTTTACTATCACCTATAATCAATTTAGCATTAACACTGAAAGAATGGGGTTCTAAAATACCAAAATCTAAGCTCATATATATATTAAGCCTAAAAAAAATTACCAAAAAACCTGCACCCAAGGAAAACAAACAAGATAACAGTGAAACACGCTTTCCACACAATCAAAGGGAGAACCTTGCACAACCGCTTCCAATAGATTTTCGTCAGGAAGAAGAGCTTCCATAATCAGCACAAGCACAAGCAACAACAGCAGGGAAAAGACAATATATATTTTAGAAGTAATCACACCAAATAAAATTGTGACCTAGTAAGCTTCGTAAATGGAGCTCCTAGTTCAAAATATTCCTAGAGGGATGCATATCAAATGGTTTTAGAAGGGCTATGCACGAAGGAATTTGTTCCTAGATAGTTATATTATATGGATTTGTAGTAATCGTACCATGAGTTTAGCCAAACGCAACAAATTGCAACATCACAATTTGTAAAATGTCTCTTGTAGCATATATGTCCATATGGCAGCATGTATATCCAAAACTAATCAACTATTCTAGGATTCTAGATTATGATACTTGCATTTTGACCTAATTGCTTGTTCTCAATGTCACAATTTTATTTAACTTATTAAGAGAAAATGACCTGTCAATGCTTTCATGACTGTGATCAAGAATCAGGACCAGGTCTACTATATAATATGTACGTGCAAATATGTTGTCCAGCGGATCATGTTTTGACGAAGTTAGTATCCTCTAGGCTGTGCTACATCAGCCATGAGTGTGAAACGATGATGCTTTGCTACCAAAGCTACATATGCTCTGCAATTAGAAGCTATCCGGCATGCTTTGCTATAATATATTTATTACTGAGTCAAAAGCAACAGTCTTAATAATCAATATCACTTACTTTGGCTTTTAGATTCGACATAGCTAACTGGAACTTCTCTATGGTTCTTGAGCTAGTAGCATGATCATCCTTGGCAACCTTGATAAAATCACCATTCAGCCAGTTTGTTCTGACAGACACATACCTGCATGATGGAGAAAATAATAGAAGAAATTAGCAATAGTATACATAAACCATTAAAATAAAGGAGATAAGTCCTACAAGACATTCACTAGGTAAATAAGACAAATAGTGCAAACTCAATTCAAAAGGGAAATTGTTACCTAGGTAGAAATGAAATGACTCAATTTTCATAAGGAGAAAGAGACAGTAATCTGCTATGGAAAGTGGAGCTGTTTTCAGAGGTAGAATACAAGTGCGGTCTTTCTTTTTTTTCGAGTGCCTCGACCAAGGAGTATTATATGATGAACCTGCAATGCCCTTGATTAGCTGCAGAATTTTACAACTCAAAGTTGCAAACTGCTTCTGCCTAGTTCATCATTATTCACTTTGTATCATGATCCACTAGAACCAATATTGATCAGACAAGAATAGAGTTTATACAATAAAACAATGAAAAGCATAGGGGTTGCCGCAAGCATTATAAATGCAACAAGGCATTATGTTCAGACAAAGTTTGTACCATGAACCATATTTTTTTTCAAGTCCAGAGTTCCAGAACATTTGAAATGATGAGAAAAGAATATTGATCCGAACACATTTTCCCATATACCTTATTTATCCTTCGCCACACAAAAAAAAATTCAAACCACAAGCTTTGTTTAATTTCAGTCATAAAGAAACATCTGTTCAACGCGAAACCTTGTGGCCAGATTTATTTCTAACCACAAAATCTCTTTGTTCAAACAAGTAATAAACAACAAATATTGTTTTGAGTCTTGGATACACATACCGGTCATGAGACCATATGTATTCTTAACCATATAAATTCAATTTTTAAATCACATTGATTCGTGAGTTCGATCCACAAATACTTGTGCCCAAATTTATTCTAAACATAGAAGTTCAGTTGTCAAACCACAAATATAGATTACATCCCAAGCAGTACGCTGATCACTAGGTAAAAACTCAAGCATCATAAAAAAAAGGTAAGACTAGGCCGACTACCAAAGAAAGTCATATTTAACCAAAAAGCATTTAGCTAAATGCAAGGAGTATTATCAGAACAAATTCTGTTATATCACCTCAACTCTTGGCTTGAAGACAATGATAAAAACTACTGTCCTCTTGACTTCACTTAGTTCTAAATAGTGTATGCTCAGTGGCTACTTAGCAGGGGCTGAGGCCTGTCCAAGCAGGCAGCTCCGCGTGGAGCTCTGGATGCTAAGGTCTGCTAGTATTTCTGAAGATTAAGATGTATATTGGATAAGCATGGACATGGAGATTAAGATGTATATTTCTGAATATACATTGGCATGGAATGCACAGTACACAAGTGTCTGTAGAACTGTTCATATGAGTGCATGATTTTTAGAATTAACTGCAATGAGCAATACTGGCATAAGGTCTAACTAGGAACAGAGTACACGAGGAATAGAACTTACCAAGGTGGCAAGATTGTGGCTTCTCTTGGCACTTCCCTATCGAGATCAGCAAAGGAAATCTATATCTGATAGATGGATTGATGGTCAACAAATGAAAGATATTGCACAAGTGGTTGCGCTAGTGCCCAAGTGGGATCTGCACGAAAATTATTGTCCTTACCTGCAGGGTACAATATAGAATTGATATGCCTTCTATTGACATGGTCGAGCGTCAATTATTGTCCTTACCTCTAGGGCCTCTATCCTGAACAAAGTTCAAAGAGAATATTTGGTTAATATCATCATGTTGTCTATCAGAATGCACAATGATGTATAAAACTCAGCAGTTAGAAATGACAAGAACAGATTGCAAAGATGATTTTTTAGTCTGAGTGGATACACAAAGCTCAATGGGGGATACTACAATGCTAGGCAAGATTAAGACGAAGGCATAATTCGCATGTAAATAAGCTGCTAATCTGCCTCAATGGGATAGGATAGATAGTTGCAAGGAAAAATAGCTTTGAATTTGCAAGTAGAAGAGCCAGCACAATTGACAGGTTTAGTCAAGTGGCATCTCAGGTTTAGTTCTGAAAAAAATATATGTAGCAAATTAGCAATTGTCAGCACATAAATCTTTTCTAGCCTATTGAACAATAAAATACACGCAGAGTCAATATAAACCAAAAAGCTAAAAGGTTCATAAGATCATGACTTGCAAGGAAACATCTTGAATAAGTGAGAAATAATGTTGAGAACCCATTGGCTCGGAGATGAAGCGAGCACTTCACCTACGGTTGGCCACAAACCTTCAAAAGAGTAGAGGCTCAATATACACTATATATCAGTGTACAATGAATAGCCAACAAATAACACCTCCAGAGCATCTACTAGGCTGCCATTACAAAACTTCAGGATGCTAAATATCCAATTATGCAAGTGGCATTAAATTTACTACACAAAGCTAGAAAGGCAATAAAGATTTTCAGTACACCAACTAACAAGAGAAAATTAGGTCATGATTTATGACGAGCAAGTTAGGATTATCAACACAGGACAAAAGGTGATAATATTGGGGGTGCAAGAGCGTAAGCAAGCTCTAAACATGTAATAGACAAATTAACTAAGCTACTGCAAAGAGAGTGTAGTGATTGTACCTTTAACTTCTTCATTAGCCAAAGTTCTCTTTCTTATTTCTTCTTTTTTTGAACCGTGAGTACAGAAGGGGAGAAGCCACTATAAATTTTACTCAAGTAAAACAAAAACAACTGTATAGAGAGGTCAAAGAGCTACACAGAAGGAAGGCCAAAGAAAGGAGGCCCGAGCAAGGCCACAAAAAACCTAGAATCCTACTCTCTTGCAGATTAGCATACTGATAGGTTGCAGAAAAATCATCAGATCAAGATGGATTGGGGTGGCAGACAGGCGGAGGACACATCATTTGTGTGTCCACTACACAAATCTTTACGATGAATTTATTGTCAACTCTAAAAGATCATTTTCAAACCACAAATACTGTTCTAACACAATTCATTAGCCAAAATTTATTTGTAGCCATTATTCTAACCAGAAATATTGCTTCCAACATCAGATCCACAAATCCTTAAGATCAAATTTATCCTTAACCATAACATTTCATTTCAACCCACAATTATTGTTTTCTATGTTAGATTTACCAATCGTTATGAACAAATCTATCCTAAACCACAAGCATTTATTTTTTGGACCACAGTTATTGTGTTATTTGGACCATCTATAAAAGTTCATTTCATCACAAATCCCTACAACTTAATTAAATTTAAATCCAAAAACTCTTATTGTCCCAACCATAAAACTGCATTTCCCCGACTATAAGTATTGCTTCTGGTGTCCGATCCAGAGTGTGGTGCTGCTAGGCATCCTTCATGATAGCACAATACAAGTTCAGGACAAGCACATAATAACTTCTTCAAGACAAGTGACAAACTATACCTTATAAGCAATTAAATGAAAATGCTCCTGACCACCTCCCCTGAACCTGGCTGATGGAAACCGTTCGACACCATGACATCATGAGCCTTACAACAATCCCATTAGCTCCTGATGTCCTTAGACTGCACAAGTAATAGTGAAAACAGAGAGCAGAGAAAACAGTCAGGCCCAAATAAAGTATTGAGTGTATGCAACAAAGCATGAGGGGGTATTAGATCAGTGCTATGTTGACCTTTCTTGCCTGTAATCAGTAGCCCAGAAATGTCAGGCTCCAAAGCCAAACGAGATTAGCAATTAAACACATAAATTACTGGATCTAAAGTGGCCTACATCAGATCCCCTGGTCCCAGCTAATGGACATCGACGCCCCTATGGAGGCATTGGCTATGACCGTCATGACCATCTAGGCAACGCCTTGGTCCTTGGGTGCTCACGCTAGAAGCTGATCCAAACTGAGTTCCAGCTGACCAGCTCCTTGTGTCTTTAGATTATGCATAATTGAGGAAGATAAACTGAAAAGAGAGAAATCAAGTAATGACTAATGAGTGAAAGCAACAAAACCCTGGATGGGGTTGTGTTGCCCATAACACGAAGATATAATTACATCCAAGTATAATAAAACTGATTGCACATCAAACCCAACATATCCAGACACCAATCATCATATTTTGCTCATTAGAAATATATGATTGGTGTGTGTGACAAGCCTGATTGCAGTTCCCATTGCCGAAATCATAAAAAGAACAATTATAGAGTTTAGCAGACCTAGCAACAAATACCCTTGCCAGAAAAGAATATTTCCGAATATTTCAGCAGCAGGTTCAGGAAATAAATGAAGGACATGTTTGCATTTATACGTGACAATCCTAATTAAAATACATAATATATTCTACAGGAACAATCATCCAAAGCCAGATGAACGTTTCAATGAACTTCGGTTTGCATCTAGAAACATATAATATTCTGATTAACGCTACTAGTTGGGAATAACAGCACCAAATCCTTCCCCACGAGTAACTGAAAGCTGCACTGAACCAACATTGGCAGCCGAGACAAACTCACCTTGCTGCAACTGATGAGGAGCTCCTGGCCGCCGCCTGCACCGATAATCGAACACACGCAGGGAACACATCCTGCACGTGAATCATCAAATCGAATCAAGAAGGGGAAGGAGATGGTGCAAACGCCGAGCTGGGGAAGGGGATCTGGAGGAGGGGCACCTGGATCTGCACACATAGGAGTGGCGGTGGTGGTAGGCTGACGGCGGCAACAGCATCTCCAGGCGAGTTGCCACTCCTTTCTCCGGGAGTTCGCGGCGGGAGCTGACGATGAGTCACGGTCGAGCACGAGAGGCTGCGGATGATGGCAAGGTGCGGGTAGGACGACCGCCCCAGGTGCGGCGAACTCCCAGATACGAGGCTGCCACCAGGATGCAGAGGCAGCTGTCAAAGGGTGTGGAGGCGTCGGAGGCCGCTGAACCTGCCTCAGAGGCTGCAGAGGCGAGGGGGAGGCAGCGAGCTAGGCTCGTGAGGCGGGGGCAGCGGCGAGCTAGGCTCGTGTGGTGGAGGGGCGGCGAGGGCGATGAGATTGGGCGAAACCGGCGTCTCCACCGGGTCCTCCCCCACGATCTGGAGATTAGAACGAAAAAAACTGATAAGGTAAGGAGGAGGTGGGTGCGGGAGAAAAAACGAGGGAGCAGGGAGCGCCCGTGGGTTGGCTCGGGTCGGTGATTTGGGTTCGCTGAGTTGACTCAGGTACTAATTATTATTATTCAGTACCCAGGTTTATATATATAATATCTATATATATATATATGTGGTTGGCCATGGTGATGATATGTTTGTCTAAACAGATTGAACCTTAGGTTTGGTCCGGTCAAAAGGACTGACTTGGACTTGTTCCTGTTTGGATGGGTTTTCTTTTTCTAGAAACTTGGTGTGGAAGAATTCAAAGCCACGTGTCATTTTTTCTCTCCATATGAGGCAACAGATAAACTTCTTTGCTGTTAAGACACTCACATTGTTTCTCCACAACCCTCCAAAATGATGAGTCAACCAATACGTCCACACAACCAAGCATTCAGACGGATAATTGGTTGCAAGTTTGCCAAAATGAGTCAGCAAAGAACACTCAATGTCTCTACACCTAGATACGACACAATATTTCTGGTTATATGGTTTTATTTTATCTTTAGGCCACGACTTTACTTCCTCCCACTACTACAGATTTGGACATCACTGTCGGCCTCATCACTGTCGGATTCGTGAGAACCGGCAATGATGTACGTTTCCGAGCTTGAAAACAAGAAAATAATTGAATCTGGACTAAAACCGACATTAAAGGACCACATCACTGCCGGTTGTTAATACAAACTGACAATGATGTCTATTTACTATCGGTCGAATTACCAAATCGGTACTAATGTATACTTCCGGACCCGAAAATTTTATCAATCCCAGTTAACTCCGCACGTCTCCCAACTCCCAAGCCGGACGAACAGATAAAACGTCTGAACAGATCAGAACAGGCATCCCAACTCCGCCGAATCTCCCCACGCCTCCACACCACACCCGCCTCCACTCCGCCGAATCCCTTGCCGGAGAGGGGCTTCTTCCTCCACCTGTCCCCGAGGAGTGGCGCCAAGCCCCCACGCCTGCTCCCGCTCTTCCCCATCACCTCCGCGGCGGCGCCGTTCGAGTGAAGATGGAGGACGCTCAGCCATCTCCGTCGGAGGTGCTCGAGCATGCGGTGCGGACCCATGGAGGCCGCGGCAGTGACGTGCAGGCACGAGGCCACCCCAGCGCGGTGACGTGCTGTCGTGGGGAGGCCGGATCCGACCTCCACGCCATCGGATCCGGCCTCCATGCCGCTACCGGAGTTGGAGGGAGAGGAGCGCCGCCGTAGGGAGGCCAGATCCGGCCTCCACGCCGCTGCCGGAGTTGAAGGGGAGGAGCGCCGCCGTGGGGAGAGGGCCACCGCCGCCGCTCGCCTGCGCCGCCCGCGTTGCCCGCGCCGCCGCCGTCTCGCCCGCTCCTAGATCCGGCGGTGAGGGCGAGGAGGAGCCCGAATCCGTCCTCCCCGCCACCGGATCCGGCCTCCTCGCCCGCATCACCTGAGGGAGAGAGGGAGGGGAGAGGGCCGTCGCGCTGGAGGGGAGGAGGGGCGCGCCCGCTGAAGGAGGAGGCAGCCGCGCGCGCCGGCCAGAGAAGGAGGAGGCAGCCGCACCGTGTCTCCTCGGCAATCTCCCTTTCTGGTGCTCCTGTGTCTCCGCTGGTGTAGATGAGTTTTTTTGTTGTTGTTGAACCCTGCTCCTTTGCCTGTGATGTACGAATCGATTTGTGGATGGGTTGATTTGTGATGTGTTGAACCTTTCTCTTTCGTCTGGGATGCACGAATCAATTTGTGGATGACTTTTTCTGATGTGTTGAATCCGTTCTTGGATGAAATGCTTGATGTAGTGGCGGCGGTAGCCAGCGAGCATGGTGGCGGCAACGGCGGTAACGAGCATGCTCCAGCCAGTATACTTGTTGGATTGCTTTTTTTTGTTTTTCTAAATCTTATCACTGCCGGGTGAAGCACCGGCAGCAGTAGCCAGCGAGCATCGCTACCGACATGCCACTACCAGTTCAAAATCCGACAGTGAAGGCAGATTTTGAACCGGCAGTGATGTCGATAACTGGGGTAGTGTCCCTCCCAAATTATATGTTATTACAACTTTCTTAGGGAGTCAAAGGTCATCCACGACAGCCATGGAGCCCTATAACAGCATCTTCGTCGCCCAGCTCAACCCCTCGCATGCTGAGGCAATGCGAAGCTCTTCCCGAACCAGCTCAACCCCTCGCATGCTGAGGCAATGCGAGAGCTCTTCCCGATGCGAGAGCTCTTCCCGAACCAGCTCAACCCCTCGCATGCTGAGGCAATGCGAGAGCTCTTCCCGAACCAGCTCAACCCCTCGCATGCTGAGGCACAGGGATAGCGGCCGAGGTGCCGCACAAGGCGTCACGTCTGATCGCCGGTGATGGCTAGGTAGCGTGATTAGCGAGTAATAGCCTAAGGTCACCTTCTATTGGGGAGGCAGAGTCGATTATATAACATTTTCCCTAGTGTGCTATGTTCGTGGCGCGTTGTTGTAACATTCACTATTTCTCGTTCTTAATACAAAGATACGCAAACATTTTGTGTATTCGAGAAAAAACAACATTTATGATACCAAATAAGTATCAATAGATTCTTTATTAATATTTTCATAATATATTTATTTGATGCCATAAATTTTTATAATTCTCTCTATAATTTTGGTTAGACTTAGATTTTCATGACTCTTCAATCAAGTTGGAATGACATAATTTAAAACGGAGAGAGTATTATATAAGCATATATAAGTATATGTCCTTTTCATTTTTCAAGGTCGATAATGCATGCATGAGTGACGAGTAACATTTCGTGATGTAGACGGCGCCTGGGCCTGCCTAACTGGAGTAATAATTAACGTTTCCGGTGCCAAAACAGTACCGCAAATACCTGTTCGTTTAGCTGCGCAAATAGTCCCACAAAGCGACGACTCTTTAATCTTCAGTCTTCAACTGTATGTTGATCAGATCTTCCGGTTGGGTAGCATAGCATGCAAATAGAAATCCTTGGAGAAGTCAAGCCATGTATATGTACGTGGACCCTCCCCTGAATTGCTGAATGTATCAATCAGTTCATCAGAGCCACACATTCAGCACCGACACAACCTTTGGACTAAGTCACAGTCATGAGATTTTGTTTTGGGATTTTAAAGCGTTTTGACTTTTGTGGCCGCGCTTCTACGATGGACTGTTGTACTGTGCTATTGTTGTTGGAAAAAGTACTGCATTGTCCCAAAGTCAAATAATTGTAAAATCTGATCAAATTTATTTAAAAGTTTGCCGATATTTATAGTACCAAATTAGAACTACAAGATTTCTCGTAATCAGGTGTTATTTGAGTAAAAACAGGCTCCAAAACATGACTATGCCCAAAACACGGACTTTGAAGTAATTTCGGGCTCACTATTTAAGCCCAGATTCTACTCACTCGCGTCGCGGAAAAGAGTTGAAGTTGTAGTCTTGCTAGTTGGGGCGGACATTTGTTGGTCATTATGGCTATGCAAGAATGATTTGGTGCTTCAAAGGGCCTGTTAAGTTAGTTGGTCTTTGGTGCTTTGATTTAAATTTACTTACTGGTGCTGGTTTTTTTGAAGAGAAAACACCCTGACTGGTTTGAGCTGGCTGAAACCAATAAACGAACAGGCTGAAAGACTTAGATTGCAAATTTTTACAATCTAGACACTGTAGCACGTTTCGTTTGTATTTGACAAACTTTATCCGATCATAGACTAACTAGGCTCAAAAGATCCATCTCGTGATTTACAACCAAACTGTGTAATTAGTTTTTTTTTACCTACATTTAATGCTCCATATATGTGTCCAAAAATTAATGTGATAAAAAAAAAATAAAAAAACTTAGAATTTGGAGGTGATCTAAACAAGGCCAGGTTATTGTTTCATCTATCCGTAGTTGGGCTATATTACAGAAGCGGGCCTCCCGAGATTTGGTTTTAATGGTATGTCACCGATTGGCACAGGTGGCCGGAGGCAAATTCTGAGAGACCCACCCTTTCTCTGACCTGAAAGATCTCCTTTCTATGGCCATGTACTTTGATACTATGCAAAAAAAAAATTCCGTCACATTAAACTTATGGTATATGTATGGAGTACTAAATATTGACAAAATCAAAAACTAATTGCACAGTTTGGTTGTACTTTGCGAGACGAACGTTTTGAGTCTAATTAGTCAACGATTGGATAATTATTACCAAATAAAAACAAAATGTCACTGTAGCTACAGTGTTCGTCGAGTTTCAGTTCCGGCACCTAGACACGGCCTATGTGACACATGGCATATATCACAATCTTAAAACAAGCTCCTACCCACTTTCGTCTTCGTCGAGTTTCAGTTCCGACACCGTTAGTATATATACCTCACTCCGTGAACGGCACGCGTTGTCTTCCGTCAGAAGCCACGAAAGATCTGTGCAGGGCGATTAAGCGAAGCGGACCTTGCCACGACACCGGCAGATCAAGACATTCATGGGCCGCTCAGTCAGGGCCTTGTCGCTTCCCCAAGTCTGCAATTGCGATGTCGACACGAGAAAACGCCACAGCACGGTCTCCACATGGCAGAGCTCGAGCGGCTCTGTCGCGGGGCGCCCGCTGCTCTAGCTGTCCGCCGTGAACCGTGATCGGGGACGACGCTGCAAGCACAAAGGACCACCCGCTGCTCCACTATCACCACCACCACCACCTGCCGATGCCGGCCTCGGCGTTCGAAGCCGCCGCAGGCGCGCGCGATTGCTCGCAGCTACTGGCCCTAGCGAATCGGCCGCCACCAGGCCCAGTCTGCATCCTCCACCCGATGATGCGCTTAATTGGGCAACCATTTGTAACACCACTTGTCGATGTTGATCCTTTCTCCTTTGTGATATTGTTGCCTTCTGGAAATTTCAGTTGTTTGATTTTGGGTTAGCAAAGCAAGCGTCAGCTTCAACTTCCTTGCAAACATGTACCGACATCACTAGAACCTTTTGGGTCTGTATTATCTCAGGGCTTTGGTTAGCTGTTATATTAACTCACAGTTACATCAGATCTGACAAACTGCTCTTGTCGTGGTACTTGGGTTCTGAATATTTTTCATACAGGAAGGTCAACAAGAAAGATTGATGTCTATGCATTTGGAGTTTTATTAGAGATTATTTCAAGAAGGAAACCCATTAGCAGAGTTGAAATCTCTATCACCAATTCTCACCCTCCTCGACCAACTCGAGCAGATGGTCGCCTCTGCAACAGAACCGCTCGAGCTCCGCCACGCCGAGAGACCGCGTTGCGGTAGCTCCTTGGTTCCAACACCGAGCCTGCTGCTGCTTCCTGGACGCGGAGGAGTTCCGGCGCAGACGTGGCCGCGCCGGCGTCACGGAGCCGAGCTCTGCTGAGACCAGCGACGTATCTCTCGCAGCCGTCGTAGCGGCCAGCACTGTCTCCGGAGTGCTCGATGACGTCGAAGTCCAACCGCAGACTTGAGAAAGAACATGCTCGCGACGAGGTCTACGTCTTGATCTGTCGTCGCCGCCGCGGCAAGATCCGTCCCAGTGGCTTCCGGTGTAAGCCAACGCCTGCTGTTAACGGAACGAGGTATATGCCAACGGTGCCGCTAACTGAAACTGAGCGAAGATTGTCATAATGACACGTGTCATGCAGAGGAGGGGGTCTCTCAGATGAGAGAAAAGGGTAGGTCTCTCAAAATTTGCCAGGGTGGCGATTTGGTGTTCAGATTGACTCCTACTATATATGTTGTATAAGCCGTGTGTATCCATATATGTAGAGGTTGATAGTGCTTTAATGATAGCTGTGTCAATTTGATCAGAGCCGGAGGGAAGGGGTGGGGCCAAACACCCCCTAATATTGTTGTTGAATAGGGTAATATACTTTAAGTCAGTTTAGATACCCTCTTATGCATATATTAAACTAATCCATGTGGTGCACAGCTCTTGGTGGTTGATTATTAACATATGTTTTGGCCCCCGTTCGGCAGAGATTCTTGTCGCAGCAGCTGCAGCAGCAGGGATACACACTTGGTTTCACTGTTGCTAATACTGTCTACAGCCATAGCCGTAGCCGCGGCTGTACCGAACAACCCCTTTATCTTCATATGCAAAATTGATTGTGTATTGTAGTTCTTGTTATCTTTGTTAAAGACCTAAGAGCAACTCCAAGAGACTATGTAAAATTAGATTCTAAAACCATTGATTTAGCCATTGTCCAAAATAAAACTTCCTCTAAAAAAACAGAGTAATGCAACAGTCTTTCTAAATTCTCATCATCTATTTTTTAGAACTCATACGTCATGCTCTGATTGGCTCACTTCCCTGGTTTGTGTACTCCCACCATCTGCTTGCATGCCACCAAACACTACCTATCGCGAGCGCCATGCAGGAATAGGCACGGATAGGCCGATGGCGAGCCTCTACAGCTTGTTTTCTTTACCCAGCTAGAAAGCAAGCTATAGAACATGATAGAACAGCTGTTGGACTTCTAATTCTTGCGAAAATACCTAAAATAGATTCCACAACACAAATAGCCACTCTGTTGGAGTTGCTCTAGGCCTCGTTCGACTGACCTTAAATCCGGCTTATTTGGCTTCTTTTTTTCATTCTGAACAGTATTTTTCACTCACAACATTTTAGACAGAACAGTATTTTTCAGCCAATTTCAGCCAAGTTTCAGACAAGCGAACGGGGCTAACGTGGAGCCAATGTGTATATCTCTTCGTTGTTTGTTGTTATCTTGTCGGCAATAGTCTTCCTATCTCAAATTTTCTGGCTCTGCCCTTGTGTTTGATGTAATTGTCTTGAAATTTAATAGAAGGGCATGGTAGCGCCTGGACGTTAGCCCCCGTCCGGACGCCCGCTCCTGCCTGCCGCGTTGTCCACCCTCATTGCTGCGGCTCACCTCCTCCTGCGTGCCCGCCCCAGCGACGAGCACTCACCTGCATGCCCTGCTCCCTCAGTCTCGCATGCGCCAGCAACGCCCTCTCTACTGCTTGCAGCTGCAGGAGTGGCAACAAATTTTCCTCTGCATGCACGGTTCCCACGCGAAATTAATAGAAAAATCGCATGAGGACCATCCGCATGCGGCACAGTGCGGACTTGTCGTATTCTGACAAGTGGACAAGCTAAACACCATGTCGCACCACCGTGTTGGCTCCTAATTCTCTCTCACTTGGTGTAATTTGGTTGTAAGTCCGCATGTCGCCGCGTGTGGACGGTCCGCCGTAATTTTTTTCCAAATTAATGTGCTTCATTCATGAAGAAATTGAACGTCGCACTACACCTGCATGCCGTGCACGTACGCATGCAGCTGCGTGCCACATGCCTGTTGCCTGTTGATGCGCATGCAGGTAGAGACCACCCACGTCGGCTTCGCTTCCCGTGCACGTGCGGACCGCTACACCCGTGGGACCGCCTCTGTATGTGCTCGCTTCCTATGCCTGTTAATGTTGCAACATGAATCACTTCATCTGAAACAGGTGAAACATTTACAACATATGCATATATCAACTATAACATCCAGATAAACACACTTGCAGCATACGTATGAGTATGACAGATGAAACATTTGAATAGGCACTTGCAACATATTTCTGCAACATATGCAACATCCAGATAAAACACTTGTAATATAGGCCTGAAACAGGTGAAACATTTAGAACATACACTTGCAACATACATGTATAGCCACTCCAATATATGCAATATCCAGATAAAACACATGCAACATATGTTTGAAACAGCTAAAACATTTGAAACATAAGTGTATAAGCCACTAGCCACAACATATGCAACAAACATCTGAAAACACATGAAACATACGGCTGCAACATGTGCTCCTGTACTTGCTTGCCGCCCAATGGAGGCTTCCAGTTGCACGCCTGGGGAGCGCAACACGAGGCTCAGGCGGGCGCATATGTAGTCACAAAGCTTCGAGGCACTTGCGCGAGGTTGTAACATGAATCACGGGTCCGATCCAAACCGTCTGGCGCAAACACAGGGGCGCCCGGCGTGAGGCGGGTTATAACATCCGTATATACCCAATAGGAGCATTGCCGTTAATAGAATCATTCCTTATCACAAAGTTGTGTTTCTTGGTAGTGTTGGGTAAGAGTTATGAAATGACATTCAACAAAGACCATATTCGTTCAACAAACACCTTTATTCAATCTTGACATCATGCTAGACATTGGGGTTTGCTGCATTTATTTTTTCTCATATATGAGCTGCTGAGAAGTGGTGCCAAAACAAGACTTTTATCAGCTCCCGTACTTAGCCTTGTAATCCTGCCACAGCTGCTGCACGTTCTTGCCCAGAATCTGCTGGAAATAGTCCTCGTCGTACCCGTCCTTTAGCTTGGCGTTGAGCAAGGCCACGAAGCCCGGCTCGAGCGAGTCACAGTAGTCCAGGAACCTTGCCGTGACGTCGTACCCCTGATCCCAACTGTCTCCCTGCCCCGGCTGCACCCAGTGCCCTGGTGCATACCCTGCCTTGAGCCGCACATAATCGGCGATGCCCTCGAAGATCCCCGGATGCGCCCCGTAGTCTTGCAACCCCCACAATTTGCTGTGTATCGATCTGGATAGCCTGACCATAAGCATATGAACGAACACAAATTAAACAGCTCTGGCATACGCAATCACATTTTGTAAGCAAATCGATCTGGAGACGCAACTTTCGCAGCCTGTGCAAACGCGTCTTTCGTATCCGGCCATGAAGTCCGTGGACGCATGCACATGACACGGCGCCGTGCCCGTGGGGGCGCTGATCGAAGCTAGGCAGGTAGCCCATAGAACCCGAGTGACGGAGTAAGCGGGGGGCCGGCCGGCCGCCGACCGTGACGCCGCGGTGCCGCACGCCGCAGGGAATCAGTCAGGCTCCGGCGAAGCCACGCGGCCGGCTTCAGCAGCCCCCGCACGACCAGCGTATGCCTTCGCGTACGGCGCACGCACGACGACTCCGCGTAACACGTGTACGCGCGCGCGGACAGCTCGTGCGGAACCGCCGCATCCGATCGAACGACGGCGCGGACCGTGCGCGTGACGACAGCTGCTTAATTAGCACCGTCTCCGACTCGGTTTCTCGCCGCACAAGCCCTTCGATCGCGGCAGTTTGGTTTAGTACCGTACCGGAGCATTTCGCTCGACGCGACCAGCTTAACGACGTGCACGGCCAGCAACTCCTCACCGGGGGTGCTAGCGTCCGCCCATCGGACAGTAACATCCGTCCGGAAGTAATTCCCGCCGCTCTCAGCGCAGCCTGATAGTTCCAGCTTGCCCACTCACGCACGGAAGGGCACGTCCCACGTTTATAAAAATAATAATTTAGTGGCACTACTGTATTGCTTTACTGGAATCCGCTTCTCCACATCCATGTATGCTGCACAAAAGAAAAGTACGCTTAGAATAAGACTTACGTAAACATTTGCTAACTTTAAAAAAAAGTCACCACCGCTAAACCAAACATCCAAATTAAATTCTGATTACACAGTCAGGTTTCTTGTAATAAATTTTTTAAAACAAGATCCCACGTGAATATATTTTGATAAAAATGTATTAACTAACATTTATCTTATAAAGATAGAACATTATATTTTATTGAGAAGAGACAATGTTCTATGTGAATTGGTATTAAAATCTCTACAACTAAAACATTCATAACTATTCCGTCCACATGTGCAACACCAAAGCCGCTCCATGCGATCAGATCAGAGAACAATGCGCTTTTCGCTCCATGCAATCAGCTTAATCCCCATAACAGCCATGAGTCAGGAAGGCAAAAATCAATTCCCGTAACAATCGTGGATCAATTCCACGATCACCCCACACCGCCAATCACGCTAAGACCGCCGCCACGTCACCTACACGGTGACTTCGGCAGCACTCTGCGCAAGCGCACGACACCGCGTCGTCACCTCCTCGTGCACTTCGCCCTCGCGCCACCTTCACCATCGCCGACACGCCGTCCGATCAACGCCATTGTTGTTCAATTGCACCCACGCCCACGTCCAAATTAATTATTTGTCTAACGCCCGTCTTGTCCCCATCGCCGCGCGTCGTCATATAGCCATTGCCTTTTCTTCGCCCGCTAACATTGGTGTTAGAATCACGACCCGAAGCTAGCGAAGAAACACCCACCATATGTCACCAGACCCTATATCCCCATCTGTCTTCTCTTCCAGATTGTTCTTTGAAACACCAAAAACCCAAATCCTATCTACAAATATATTGCTTAATCGAAGACGACCACGACTAATCTATTAGACATGTTAAATTACAACCCGGTAGAGCCGCCGCCGAATCGCCTACTCAAGTCTCCGTGGCGCCGCCCCTTAGTGCCTATATATTATACGATTTTATACATCATCAAGAGTCTCCGCGCCACGACACACGCGCCATCCACACGGAATCGGGGCGCCTCTCCGATGTCCGTTGCAACAGATCGCCGATCTCGCCACCTGCATTACGGAGCATAATAGATCGGTGATCATGGCGGCGGCCGAGCTCCTTAGTGTGAACCACCAGCCCCACCACTACACAATAAAGCACAAGCATCACGCCCGCGAACTCTAGTCGCCTTATCGCCATTGCTTGTGCGTGAGCTTTCGCTCTCCATTCCCGGTCTTGCTCCTCCGCCCTTGGTAAGCATAGCTTCCCGCACCCTGCGCTCCTTCTCCACGCACGCAAGGCACTCACAGAAGCCTAAAATCGCGTTCAAAAAAAATGGCCGCCAACACCCGTCGTGCTCTTTCCGTGCTCTACTTTGCACGAAGCGTTTCTAGCTTGTTAGCTTGATGACATCATGATGACATGTCCACACTTTCTTGTCGTTTCCTTCGTAAGAACAAAAGAGAAAATACATTGGAAATATAAGGATCCATACCCTTCAAGATGGACTCGGTCCATGGTGGACATTACACACACCACACGCCTGATCCATGGTTCATGGACTCATCACAAACATTTATTTTTATATGGACATTCTAATAAACATCCCGATAGTTGTTGATAATTTTTAAGGATGTTTATGAAACTAGAATAGTCTCCCTTTGCATGATAGGTTATCGAGACCATAATGTTTATAATTACATTTTTCATTACACCATGGTCAACTACTCAACTAGAAGCTAAATGTGCTCATTTTCTTTTTTTTCTATCTCTGCAATATGGCAATGCTTTAGATTTAGTGTATTTTGGATAGTTTAGAGTGAGCTCATTTGTTTGAATAAGAACATATGTCGTGCTATTTGGGTAATTTACAGTGTGTGTTTGTTTGGTTTTAGTCCATCCATTTTGGTTAGAATTTTGAGCTTTTTGCATTGTCTGATGATCGCCAATTCGGTCCTCATCCTTCCATGCAAACCACATTTCATTTCTTTTGCCCATAAAATTTGCTCGTACATAGGTATTGGGCATGAAAAAACTAAGTGGAACAAAACTTTTTTCCTAACATCATTGCTATTTACTTGCAAGTTCATAGAGTTGCCTTGATGATATGCAAATACAGATCGCTTCGTGTCATCTTAATAGGTCCATTGGGATAGCGACCACAAACAACACCTAATGATCAAGCACGATAGAAAACTGGTTGTTGAGGCCTCCCCTTAGGGAAATGCTCCGATGATCTAATCGAGTCTTCTCTTTTGAAATTGATTTTAATCCAAACTTGTGATCAATCACAAATAGGTAGTTGTTAATATAACTCATCTCCTTGCAATAGTGCAACCACCTCTAAAAACACAAAAGATTCAGCCATGCTTTTCTATGGTTGGGGATGGGTAGGTTTTTTGAAATCTATGGTGTTGTTTAGATCCTCAATTTTTGTCAACTTTTTCGTACTAAAGTTACTTGTTTCAAGACAAGGAAGTTCGATTCTCCCTCCCTAACCCTCCTAAACCTAAGAAACAGAGGGAGTTTATACTGAAGATAAAAAAATGTTCTCGATATATGATCAATTCGTCTTTTGACCATTTTAATGTAATAACCGCACATATTTATACTTTTAGAGGTGGTCATGCGTTGCAATGGGAAAACAACTCACGCTCGTGTCTTCGCTACGCCTCGTTGTTTTTCATGATTGAACTATTAATGTATGATGATGGGAACTCCTGGCGATTTATAGACATACATAATATTTTGAAATAGAGAGTTGTGTTTTAAAGATAAATTTGAATTATGTGTTTCCAGTGTTAATTTTCTGGTGTTTCATTGACACTCGTGTAAAAGATGTTTGTCTACAAACTAAATGTTTGTAATGATACAACACACGTATAAACTTAAAGTGCCATTGTCTTATTGTTTTCCCATTGCAACGTATGGGCATTTATCTAGTATACATAAAAATAAATAAATAAATACATAACATAAATAAAAAATAATAAAATATAGCACGGAAAACAATGATATCTTCAGTGTTCCGCCTTCACAATAAAAATATTAAGTATTCTAGTTTTAGGTTCATGAAATTGATATTATAATATACATAAAAATAAATACATAACATAAATAAAAATAATAAAACCTAAAGGGGAAAAAATAAAAACACGTAATAGAAAAAAATTAAAAGAACATCACATGGATACTTTTCAAACATCATAAAATATATTATAGAACATCACATGTGTACCAACGACGAGATTGGTTTCCTCGGTGCTGCCAGCTTTGCATGCCCTCGTACGCGTACAGGCTGTTTGGGCCCCGTTCGGATGGTATGGTTCTGGAGGAATCTGGATGGTTTGGAGGAATTCTGGAGAAATTTATGAGAGAAAAACACTAATCCGAATGAAAAAAAAGAAGCAGATCAAGTCAGGTTTAAAGACACACGAACGGGCCCAAGGTTTCGTGGAACTCGAGCTCAGCCTGGTTGCGCGCGTGCAAAAGGACGCCCGGAGCTTGGCTCTCCAGGAACGCAGCTGAGGTCCGTTCCTCCTCAGCCTGGCTGGCTCAGCGCAACTCGCTCGCCCTGTGCTCTCTGACGCATGCAGGAGATAGATAGAAAGCCCTTCTTTAGTTCGCGAAATTTGGATTTTGAGGTTACTGTAGCACGTTCGTTTTTATTTGGCAAATAGTGTTCAAACATGGACTAATTATGCTCAAAACGTTCGTCTCGTAATTTCCCTGGCTGTGCAATTAGTTTTTTCTTTTCGCTACATTTAATGCTCCATGCGCCCGCAAAACATTCGATGTGACGCATGCAGGAAGTGAACTAAACACGGCGAAAGTCGTCCAACCAAACAGCTTCAGCGGTGGGACATGCTGGGTAGAAACGCGAACCAAACAAAATAACTCCGCATGCAACGAGCCTGGTCCGTGAGAGCCGGGATCTCGGATGCTGCCCACGGAAGAGAACCAATCACGCCCTAAGTGAACATCACCAACTACACAACAGAATATCATTGAATACGTTATAGAAAATCCCACATATATATTTGGAGCGCTACGCTGTAAATACTATTTAGGGCGCCGGCAACGCTCCGCCGTCGGCTCCTGGCGATCAGTCCGCAACCGTAAATTATGGCATGTTGTGATCCCGCGACCGTAATAAATAAAGAACGGGAGAGAGACGCCCCTGGTGGCCGTGTTCCGCAACCGTAAAAGAAAGAGCTGCATGCAACCGGCCCCGCAAAAAGCTGCCACTTTCCTGATTTTTCGCAGTAATGACTGCTGACGGGTTGCATGGGGGTGCTGTGGGTTTGACGTGTTGCATCTTGACCTTGAATTTCGTAGCGCGACATACAATGACCATAAAAGTTTGTTTAGACGTGGAATTTTTTGAACCGTGTATTTCGTAGCGCGACATACAATTTTTTGCACATGTGACCTATACATTACAGGAGATTGTATCTTCTTGATAAGATTTAAGCAGTAGGAGGCCACTAATACTTGATGAAGATTATGCTCCTTGGCAAAATACACAGCATAACGAACCGCCAAAGCTTCTGCCATTTCAACATCTGTAATTCGATCAATTTTATGGCAGCAAGCAGCTACAAAAGACCCTGAATGGTCTCTAATCACAATACCAATGCCCATCCGTGGTGGATCCTCAAAGGTGGCCGCATCCACATTCACCATTAGCCATCCATCCGGCGGCGGAACTCATTTTACTATGGATAAATTAGGTTCACACCTGTGAGATGTAGATGGTTTAAACATGTGTAGGAAAAAGCTTCTACCTTCTCGGCAATACAATGAGGATGGACCCAACTTTCTCCATTCCGAACAGCATTCCTTGCTTCCCAAATGTGCCAAACAGTGATAGTAAAGATCCTCAAAACTTCATCTGATGCTTCAGCAAGGAATTCAAAAAACCATTGTCTAATTGAATTAAAGGATCTGAGATTTCTTTTGATTCCATACTCCTTCTTTACTTGTCGCCATACCTCAGATGCATATTGGCACATAAGCAGAGCATGCTCAACAGTTTCTTCTCGCCCACAGAAGCAACATGCATATGGTGCTGGGATGTGTCTATGCTTAAGTTGCATTCTGGTCGGCAAACAATCATGAGCCATTCTCCAAAGTATTATTTTCATCTTTGCAGGAGCCTTGATCATCCAGAGTCGTTTCATACCCTCTTTATTTTTGTCATATCAGAACTTTCCCCTTTTCCATTTACACTTAAGAATTTGTGGAATCCTTCCATTTTTGCCAAGTTGTAGGCTGATCTGACAGAGTAGATACCCTCTTTAGTATAAGGCCATGAAGGAAAATCTTCGCAATGGTTGTGCAATAATGGCAGTTGTAAGATTTGCTCAGCATCACTTGGATTAAAACACTCCTTAACCAGGTTCTCATTCCATGTCCCCTTAGCTTCATCTATAAGATAGCTTACTGTTGTGTCCACCTGTAGATTAATAACACGTTTAAGCACACCCAAACCTTGAATCCAGCGGTCTTTTATCAGTTGAATTTTCTTGCCATTACCCACTCTCCATATTACACCCTTCTTCAATAATTCTCTTCCAAACATCAGACCGCGCCATGTGTAAGAAGAATTTCTTGGTTGTTTCGCATTCCAGAAGTCACCATGGGGGAAATACCTCCCCTTAAGCACCTTAGCACACAAAGAGTTTGGTACAGTAAGAATTCTCCAACTTTGCCTTCCTAGCATTGCTTGATTGAATAATTTCATATCTCTAAAACCCATCCCCCAACAGCTTTGGGTGCAGTCAGCCAATCCCAGGATCGCCAATGCATTTTCTTTCTGCCATCCTCGAAGCCCCACCAATGGTCAGATATAATTGATCTCAGCCTATTGCATACTCTGGGTGGAAGGCGGAAACAACTCATTACATATGTTGGAATTGCTTGAGCCACAGATTTGAGCATCACTTCTCTACCAGCTCTTGAGAGTGGTTGATCACACCATCCTCTAATCTTTTTCCAAATACGATCAGCTAGGAAATTAAAGGTGTTTGAAACAGACCTCCCCACCCAAGATGGCATACCAAGATAGGTTGATTGGAATGCTTCATTATGAGTATCAAGCCCGTTCTTTACTCTCTATTTGATTTGATCAAGGCAGCGATCAGAGAAGAGGATCGATGACTTATTAAAATTAATTCGTTGGCCTGATCCATTACTATACACTTGCAATACATCATTTAAAGCTTGTACACTCTTTGCATCACCCCTTATGAAAAATATAGTATCATCATAAAAAAGGAGGTGGGATACAGGAGGGCCAGTACTTCCATTTCTAACGCCTCTTAGATATCCTTGTTGCTCTTTTTTCTTCATCAAAATAGAGAGCCCTTCTGCACATAATAAAAATAAATAAGGGCTGATTGGATCTCCTTGACGTAGGCCACGTGATGGACAAAAAGGTTCAGATAGCTTTCCGTTAACTTTAATTGCATATTTCACATTTGTCACACATCTCATGATTGTTGCAATAAATTCCTGGGCAAAACCAAGCTTGTGCATAATACCATTTAGATATTTCCACTCCACTCTATCATAAGCCTTCATCATATCCACCTTCAAAGCAAAGAAAGGTGTTTTAGCTTTCTGCTTCTTAATAGTATGGATGCATTCATATGCAATTAGAACATTGTCAGTTATCAAACGGCCTGGAACAAAAGCGCTTTGCTCTTCTGAAATTATGTCATTTAAAAATATTTTTAATCTATTGACCAGAACTTTAGAAGCAATTTTATAGAGAACGTTACATAAACTGATTGGACGGTAGTTTACCAAGTGTTCCGCCTTAGATATCTTAGGGATTAGCACAATTGTGGTATCACAAAGTCCCTTTGGAATGCTCTCGCCATGAAGGAAACTTCGGACAGCTATGCATATATGTAACACCTCTGATGTTACGAGCTTGCTTAGCACCTAGGTTAATGCCTAAGAGTAATTAGCAAAACAAGTTTCGGGTTTAAAAGTTTAAAGCACACATAGAATTATAAACGAATCTTGCGTGACTCGCTTTCGTAAATAAAACGAACAAATAAGTGTCACTAGTCAACTTGTCTCGGTGCTTAATAACTTTTAAATAATCTTGTGGACAAAAGTTGTTTAGGGCTTGTTTTGGAAAAGTATGAAGAAAGTGCTTAAAAATGCCTTATAGCAAATAAATAGCGAATGGCTTGTTTATTTGATTAAGTATGAAAAACAATTTTTATAAACAAAAATAAAATATAACTTGTAATTGTTACTTAAATAAAATTTGAAGTGCAAGTTAGTAGATAAAAATGCAACTGTTGAATCGGCGAAAATTCGAAGTTGTGTTGAAAGTACACTTTTGGCGTTTTATAAAATGCAAAATAGTTAAATTAAGCCCGGATGTTTTGGTTCTATTATTTGGTATAAAGTGTGTACTATGTCGTGAAATGGTTGCTGGTGAAATTTGGTAAATTTTGACCATTTAAAAATTCAACCAAATTCAACTCAAGGCCAATTTTCAAGTTTGAAAAAAGTGTGACAATGCTAAATTGTAGTTTAAATTCTGAATAAAATTCTTAAACACTAGTGCCATGTTTTTATTTAGTGATGTGCACCAAGGCGAGCACTCGAGAATAGTGTAGGTCGGGGTGGAAATGGGTGCCACGGCGCCCTCGTAGAAATTGACCAAACTTCGCTAGAACGCATTGAACCGTGTCGTTGGCGCTCTGTTCGTGAACCGACGCCTGTAGCGAGCGATCTCAGCCGCTCACCACAACTACCTCGCCCCGCTCGCTCTCGGCCGTTCATTTCACCTACCGAGCTACTGCTGTCGCGTATTGCCTTCTTCCTCCCTCTGCTTTCCCTCTGCTTGCCTCTGCTTGCTGGCCTCCACTTTGCCTCTGGTAGCCAGACAGCCAGCGCATTCATCGTCACGCCACTCTCTCCCTAGCTCGCCTCCCTCTGCTGGCCTCGGGCGAGTCGGCGCATGCCATGCCCGCTGCCCCGCAGCACCCGCCAAGGCCGCGCCCGCCGTCGCCTTGCCCCCTCACGAGAGCGCGCGAGTGCGAGCGAGCCGCATGGCCCCGCTGCTGGACCTGCGGCTCCACAGCGTTGCCCAATGGCACCCACGCGTGACTCCATCCCTGCTCCTCCACCGCTGCGCAGCCACCCCCCAGTGTGTCGTCGCCGCCTCCTCTGCCGCAGTCGCGTGTGACCATTGTGCCGAAGCCGCCTCGGTCCAGCGCCATGTGCTAGCGAGCCGAGCCTTGTCGTGGCACAAGCACCTCCTCTGCTCTGCTCTCTCTCCATTGCCACACTGCTCAGGCCTTCATTGACACAGAGACCGCCGTCGTGAAGTCGCCCCATCGGCCGGCGGAGTACTTCCCCTGCCCCTGCTCTGCTCGTGAAGAGGTAGAAGAAGGACTCAACCGTGAATAGAATCTCTTACAGTGTTCACTTTGTAAAAATGCTAGACTCGTAGATTTACAAATAGGGGCTTAGTTAATTCAGGGAAAGTCCAGGGGTCTTCGTGCATGATGGCCGCTGCGCCTGGGCTCGTCCGCGCCGGGCCGGCCTACCACCACGCCTGGGATGCTCACGCCCGGGCCTTGTGGGCCACGCCTGCGCCACGCGTGGGCCGGCTTGTTGGGCCGCTCATGCAGCACCGTGGGCCACGGCCTAGGCCACCGGCCGCGCACACCGCCTGGGCCGTGTCGCTAGGCCGGCTCGCCGGTCGTGGGCCACGCTGAGGCCGCGCTAGCCGTGGACCGAGTGGGCCGCGGTGCTCTTTTCTTTTTCCAATGAATTAGTGAGGATTTCCTAAAATAAATTCTGAGCTAGTTTTATTATTTAAATATAAAATCATTTAGGAGTCCAAAAATTGTGGAACAAATTTCGTTGAGTTCCTAAAATCATGATCTATCTATTAGCGTAAATGGTTCATCTAGTTGGTGCTGTTTTTAGGGTTGCCATAATTAATTTAAATTGCTTAGTTTTAATAAGACCTAAGCTCGTAGGAATTTTTGTGAGAAAATGGTGATGGTGTTGACTCTAAAAATTTTACAGTAAATTCCTAATATTATTAGCTGCTCACTGTAATTTTTGTAGCTCCAGAATAATATTAGATTGCTAGATACATAATGATGCTCTATTTCGAATAAAGATTAAATCGATAGAATAGAATAAAGAAACATCTTGGAATTGTATAACTAAAATACTTGTTGGGAGATGACACCTTTCTCGACGATGTTGATACGCAGATTAGTACGTTAGTCATTAGAGCTAGCTTGTTAGTTCGTAGTATGTACTCTGTTTTAAGAGTTGTTGTTGCCTAGTTAATTAACTATTGCATCATCTCTGCATCGCATTGCATATCATAATAGGAACGACGGCGGATCGATGGTATCAAACGGAGTAGCTGAAAAGAGGGTGCCAGGGATCAGGACACAAAGATAGAGTACCAACTTTTGGTTATATTTTATCTAGGCAAACCCTAGTGCATAACCCCTACTTTTCTACACTTTATATTATGTTGTGCATTAAGTTTTAAGGAGTTGAATGAAACCTACTTGCATATATATAACTTTATCCCATGATTCTTACTAGTATGATAGGATCGTGTAGATTGCTATGCTACAGGACTTCGGTAGAAGTCGAGTGAATGCCTATCACTCGCGAGAGATAGAAAATATATTATTGTTGTTACTATATTATTATCACTTGAAATATATATATATATGAATGGTAAATGGAGACCGGGCAGGGATATGGTTTAGGTATTGGTGGGTGTAAGAGGTTGTGTCCTGCGGCCAATGGGGCATAGCTTGGTTACACTGTTTTCCCTGTCTATGTCGGTTAAGGACCGACCGTTGCATTGGACTCTAGGCAAGTCACAGACTTATTTTCCTGAACACATACTTGTATATGGACGCGGGAAGACTTGTTACTCTCTTGTCATGGGTTTCGGCTCTTTCCAGACCAACTTTCAGGGTGGTTTTTGGGTGGAGGTCCAAGCACCGCACTGAGTTCGAGACTCAGGGGCGGGGGCTTGGAGTCCAAGTTTGGACGGGGATCTGAACCCCATGACAGGAGGGTAGTGGGTTGGTCCTACTTGTGCCTGGGTACAAGCAGGGCGTGTGTTTCGGGGTACCTAGCTGGGTACATTGATTCACGAATCACCGGTGATCCGGTACGACTTGTCTACAATCTAGCACCGTAGTAAGAACTAGAAGATGAAAGATGTTAAAATGATTCTGATTGCTTACCACCTGCTTGAAAAGTAGCACATGTGCTTATATAGAATGGTTAGTTAATGACTAATGATGACTGCTAATAAAATTGAATATAAGGACACACGTTTAGTAATGCTCATGCAGATGCAACAAACCCACCAACCAGATAGCCTTGCATATCCTTGGAGTCTTTTCTTTCCTCCTGTCGGGTAAGTCTTGTTGAGTACGATTGAGTACTCATGATTTTATTTCCCCCTTTTGCAGGTGACTGGCGGATGCTAGAGCTGACCCTTGTGTGCGGATTCCTCCTAGTGGGCTCAGAGATGATTTCTTTACGCTGCGATCATAGTTTAATTTATAACTCTTACTAAATGTTTTTATAAATGAAAGTTTTATAATCTGTTGTCATAGTGTATATATCAATGTTTCATCATATTATGAATAGATATTTATTTTCGCTGTAACTCTGATCACATGTTTATATTCCGCTGTTCAATTAAATTGTTCATAACTCTGATAACATGTTCATATTCTGCTGTTATAAATAATAAATATTATACTCTGATGCTGCATGTAAAGTGATGTAAGAAATGGTTAATAATGATGTAAGCTTTATTCTCTCATTTGTGATCCTGATGGAAAAATATGAATTTTCAGGTTCTCCCTTGGGGTGTGCTCGATGGAACAACGTAATTTGGTGCCCTCCCCTAGGTACTTAGCGTCTAATGGAAGACAAGTACTTTTGGGAGGCATTAGATTAGGCGGTTCTGCCACAATATATCATGCTTGAAAAAATCCCAATAACATTGATAAAAGATTACTGGGAAGCCATCCGGACCAGGTGCCTTTGTTGGGCCCATTTGGAATAAAGCATCTTGAATCTCCTCATCTGTATATGGTTTACATAATTCATCATTTATATTTTGGTTAACCTTTTGTGGTACTAGCTCTAAAATCCTGTCAATATCCTCGCATGATTCAGAAGTAAATAATTTCATGTAAAAATCATGGACCATTGGAGTTCGTCTTGTTTTGAGCACTTTGTACCGTCTTCCCTTATAAGGTATTTTATTCTGTTAGTGTTTTTTCTAGCAGTAGCTCGAGCTTGGAAAAAGATGTGTTTCTATCTCCCTCTTTCAGTCAATCAATCCTTGATCGCTGCCGAACCATAATTTCCTCACATTCCAACAGTTCACAAAGCTTCCTTTCTATTTCCTTCTCTTCAGCCGAATACCACTTTTCCTTGTTGCTCTTCTTTTTCCTTCCCTTCCTTGAGTACAGTATGTGCTTGTCTTTCATACCAAACAATTAAAACTACTTATTTTATTTTTCTTATTAGGATTTTTATTAGCACATTTACACACTGAGTAAATTAACTTAGATATTTATTTGATTTCTCTCGACTATAAAAGGGAGTCGCACAGGGTTTGTTTAGCATTTCATGTGCGTTTTAATTTTTTTAAAAAACTCGAGAACTTGTTTTGCTAATTTCTCTCGGTACTAAGCAAGCTCGTAACACCCGGGGTGTTACAATTAATACCATCTTGCCTATTATTTCACGTAAATTTTGGCCCTGAGAATCCTAGATCCAAGAGACCACAGTTCTCTAGGCATTCCCTAAAGAGCTTCATTTGTGATTCACCTCTTCGTGTCCTTCCCAAATGCTCATCACTACTTAAGGCTTCATTAAAATCTTCTGCACATAACCAAGGCCCGTTCCAATGAGCTCTAATAAAACGAAGAAGATCCCAGAATTGATAACGTTGTTTCGTTTTAGGTTCTCCATAAACAAAAGTAGATTTCCACACACTTCCATCTTCTAAATTTATTAGCACATCAATAATATTCATCGAGTAATGCTCAAGTGATACCACACATTTCTTAACCCAAAATAAAGCAAGGCCACCACTTCTTCCTTCGCTACTGACAGCAAAGCAACCTGAAAATCCAAGGGACCACATTAAATTTCTCACTTTAGTATCCCTCATTTTGGTTTCCGATAAAAACAGGAGGGAGGGACAGTATCGCTTCACCAATTGGCGAAGCTTGCCAATTGTCGAGTCCGTCCCTAGGCCTTGACAGTTCCAACATAAGAGATTCATGGCTCCCGGCGGGGCTGGAGACCAGCCGCCGCCGATATACTTGGTTGCAAGTCTTGCTCCTTCTTCTGTTTCTTAAATAGTTCCTTTTCTTTTTCCTCAAGTCCCACTTCAGAAGTATCACCCAAAATAATATTAACTGATTCACTAGGTTGAGCCAGAACCATAGCCATTTCCATTGGAACTACTTTATCATCCTGTGCTGCCAGAGCTTTCAGTGAACCCTGCATTGAACTTCTTGTTTGTTTTCTTTTCTTGCCTTGGTTAAATATGCTGGTTTTTTTTTCCTTGCACAAATTTGTTCCTGCACTCTTAGAGGAATTAGATTTTGTTCTAGTAGACCGTCTTAATGGGATTGTGAATGTGTTCTCATCCTTTGCATCATTCGGACAGGAAAATTGATGTCCAGAATTGTCCTTACTTCTAACCTGATTATTTAGTGTTCTGAGATCAATTGCACCTGACATTGATTCTTGGCCACTTGTGCCACCACTCTTCCCTGCTGAGGTAGAGCTCTGGCCATTTACATCATCAGAAGGCCTTTTCTTTCTGTCATCTGGAACTCTCAGATCTCCACTATAAGGGAGCAAGCCATCTGCATCTCGCTCAGCTGGTGTAAGACACTCAACAGAGGAATGTCCAATAATTCCACATGAGTAGCAATAATTTGGTAATTTCTCATATCGCACCTCATACCATTCCTTTGCTTGTCTTTTGGTTGAGAAAATTGAAACGCCCCTCATAAGAGGTTTCGTTATATTGATCTGTACCTTTGCTCTAAGGTAAGCTCCCCATGCACGGTCCTGATCATCCACTTCTAATTTTTCAACAGGCCCTATTTTCTTTGCAATCACATAACCCCATTTTCCATTCATCAGACCAAAAGGAATATTATAAATCCTCACCCAAATCGACATATAATCAAAGTGAATATCAGATGGCCTCATAGAAGCATCAAACTCCTGAACTAAAACGTCCCGCTTACCAATATTCACTACTGGACGCAGGGTCTTTGCCGAGGGCCTGAAGCCCTCGGCAAAGGCTCTTCAGCCGTCGGCGAAGGATTTGCCGAGGGCAGCCCTCGGTGAAGAACCCTCGGGAAAAAAAACGTCGGCGAAGGACTCTTTGCCGAGGGCCTTTTATCGGGCACTCGGCATAGTATTTGCCGAGGGCTAACGGCGGCCCTCGGCAAAGTAAAGTAGTCGTTAGGTTCGCGGTTATTTTCCACGGTGTCTTTGCCGAGGGCTGACATACAGGCCCTCGGCAAAGAGCTTTTTTTTGGAATTTATTTGCCGAGAGCTATACCGCAGGGCCCTCGGCAAAGACCTATTTTCTTTTTTTTTCTCGGAATTTCTTTGCCGAGAGCTATATCGAAGGCCCTCGGCAAAGACCTACGTTTTTTTTGTCTCGGAATTTCTTTACCGAGGGCTGTGTTCAAAACCCTCGGCAAAGACCTACTTTTTAATTTTTCCTGGGAATTTCTTTGCCGAGGGCTATGGTGAAGGCCCTCGGCAAAGACCTGTTTTTAATTTTTCCTGGGATTTTCTTTGCCGAGGGCTATGGTCAAGGCCCTCGGCAAAGACCAGTGAAAATTTTCAACATTCCACCTGTTTCTTGCTTTCCATGCAGACAAAAAAAAATATATATATATATATTCAACAGCAGAAATATCCCACAAATATCACAATCATCACATATATCTCACAAATATCACATATATCTCACAGATATCACATAGATCATCACATGTATCATCACAAGTCCAAATTCAACAATTCCATAAGTCCACAATCTAACTCAAGTGTCAAGTCCACAAGTTCAAATCCGATTGAGGCTGGCCAACCTCTCAACCGTCTGGCCTCTGCGTCACCAACCTTCCCAACCGTCGGCCTCTGCGTCGAGGGTGGTGTGTAAGCCTCCGAGAATCGGTGGCCTTGCGAGGGGTTATTGGAACCCGCCGATCCGAGGCTGCACAAACAATTATATGCTTATGTGAGATTGCAGTAATTATTCTAGGACTACAGCTTTAGTATTTAGACGAAAACCTATCAAATTTTTTATAGCTAGTGTTGTCAGGTTTCTATGTCATACAAGCAAATCAAGAGCTAGTGTTCTCTCGGGTTTCTATGTCACTGGCGAGAAGTGAACTTTAACGCTTACAGGAGTAGCCGCAAACGCAGCGTGCGGCACCTAAGGCGGGAGGAGCTGACATCTGCACGCAGCACACCGTCTTACGCCCAAGAGCTTGCATGATTTGCATCATTTCTGCAATCCTCGACCTCCTGGGCCTCCCGGCGGCTGCTTTCGGCCTCCACCCCGCGGTGAGGGCCGTGATCTGCGCCGTCTTCTCGTTGTTGCGGGCCCGCAATATTGCACTCCAATATTTCAATAATGCAAAACTAACTCAAGTGTGAGAATATTAATTTCTGACGAGTAAAACAAGAATTACCTCGAGCGCATCGACCCGCTGCGAGTGTCCGGAGTAGGCCGTGGCGTATGGGCTGGCTAGAACTCGTGCTCGTGCTCGGAGGGCTGGCTCGAGTGGGAACAGATGGTGGGGTCGATGGCGGCGTTCGCAATCCACGTCCGGCCGTGCTTCTGCCGCCACCGAGCCTCATGATGGCCTCGGCATCAATGGGCTCGGTGCGGACGTCGTACTCTGCCCGTGCATTTGCTGTACCGCCGACGTGTACTCCGGGACTTTAGTGTACACGTTAGGGTCGGAGTATGCCTCGCGAGGGCAGCCGGGTCCCGTGTGACGTCGCCGGCCACCACAGTGCAGGTGGGACATAGCCCGCCGCCGTGAACATCGAGACATCCTCGTCCGGGCGCGACCTCCTGCGAGAAAGCGGCGGTGGTGAGCAATCGGGCATACGTTAAGCGTGAAACTAAATAGAAGAAAAATCACTTACATATGCCGATTTGAATCCGGGAGACTCCTGCTTTGCCTTGATGGTGAGTGGCACCGGCCCGAGCATACGCGATCTGCCGAGACTCGTGCTTCTCTATGTAGGCGGCGTGAACCACCTAGCCACGATCATTGTCCAGCGTCGGCATGCGCTCGGCACCACCAGGGAATCACCTACATGTCAACGAGTGTTTGACATATATGAAGATGAAATTGAACATATTTAATTCAAAAACAAAACAATATCAATGTTATTCATGTACCTCAAGGTCATCTCAGGTCGGTCAGCGTCATCTGTCGAGCCTCCCTCTTGGTGATTTGTCATTCTCGAGCCGACGCGTAGTAGTCTATGTGGGCTGGGCCACGCTACTCGTGAAACATGTCGGTGACATACTTCCCTACAGTTGCATGCGCCACCACGATCGTGAGGCCCTCGGTTCCTTCTTCGCCCTGAAAACCTCTGCATAAAAGATGATATATCCAATCGTTATTTGAAAAAAATAGAATTCAATGTGAAGGATTGATTAATGTTGTGCGAGAGGAACTTACCCAAAACTCAGCAAGTATCCGCTCCTGCTTGTTGCGGTACTGGTCGTCCTCGCCCAGGGCATACCTGTCCCACGTGTAGGCTGGCTCTCGGGCCTCCGACGGCAACTCCACAATGCCGGGGAACCACTTCCAACACAACACACCCAAGACGGTCGTGGGAGAGCGCAGAGGAGTACCTGACAACACCTCCCAAGCCCTGCACAAGTAAGAAGAAAATTTATTAGTTTCTCTTTCGATTTCAAACATATCATATGAAGTTTGCTTGTAGTACAGCGTTGTGAAGTTTGCCACCTCCTCCCGCAGGTATGCCTCTGCAACGGAAGCCTCAATTCTGGCTTTATTTGTACATTTCTTGCGAACAGTCTTTAGTCCTCTCTCATTGAAAGCACCAACGAATCTGCAGGCCCCCCCAAACGTGCTTCATGGGAAGGTGCACGATCGATGTCTTTGCATCGGCAAGAAAAAAAAGCGGGTGGGAAGATCTTCTCCACTTACAGACCAACACAAAAAGCCACCTTTTCCAATTCCATAGCGATGTTCCGAGATATCTCCTTAGCACACAAGAAAGCGAAAGAAATAGCTCAACTCGCCAACACTTTCCGACATGCTCGGGGCGTAGCCTCGGACCATTGCGGGGAGAAGCCGCTCAATCCATATATGGTAGTCATGACTCTTCATCCCGTTGACTCGCAAAGTGCCTAAGTTCACTCCCCTGCTCAGATTAGCGGCATAGCCATCTGGGAACATCAAGTTCTTGATCCATTGAAGTACTTCCCTCCTGGCATCTATTTTCAAGACGAAATCCACCTTAGGCTTTTTCCACTTCTTGTTTCGACCACTAGGAGGTTGCATCTCTTGTTTTTTCCTATCGCACAACGTCGCCAGGTCCACTCTAGCCTTAACATTGTCCTTAGATTTCTCTGTATTCATGAGAGTTGCCCAAAGTGCCTCGGCGATATTCTTTTCGGTGTGCATTACATCAATGTTATGTGGAAGAAGAAGGTCATCGAAATAGGGTAGCCTGGTCAAGCCGGACTTATGAGTCCACATATGTTCCTCACCATAACCCACAAAACCACCTCCTTCGTTGGGCACGAGAGCATCTATCTGAGCATGAACCTCGGCACCACTCCTAATGTGGGGTTTAGGGTCTGTGCAACACCTTTTGTAAAGTTCTTGATGTCTTGTCTGAATGGATGTTCAGAAGGGAGGAATTGACGATGCTTGTCGAATGACGAATACTTGCCACCCTTTTTCAACCAAATAAACCTCACAGCTTTCTTGCATACTGGGCACGGGAACTTCCCGTGAACACACCAGGCGCAGAATAACCCATACGCCAGGAAATCATGCAGAGAGTAGTGATACCAAACGTACATTTTGAAGCTTGACCTTGTAGCTCGGTCGTATGTCCATATCCCTCCCCAAGCTTTTATCAATTAAACAATCACGGGCTCCATGAACACTCCCATATTACTTCCTAGGTGTCCAGAATTATCAACGACAAAAATACGTTACATCGTTGGAAGGCGATGCTGAGGGGAGGTTGAGAGGATAGTGAACACAGGCCAACATGTGTATGGGGAAGACATCAATCCATAAGGATTGAATCCATCTGTTGCGAAGGCGACACGTACATTCCGAGCCTCAGCTGCTTTCTCAGGATGTCGATCATTAAAGTACTGCCATGCTTCAGCATCGGATGGATGAACCATCTTGTCTGGATTGTACCGCTTGCCATTCTTGTGCCATGTCATCTGTTTCGCAGTTTCCTCGGTCATGAAAAGTCGTTGGATCCTCGCTATGAAAGGAAGGTGACGTAAGACTCTCGCGGGGATCGTAAGCTGCACCTTTTGGCCATCACCAGATACTACCTCTAGGTATCTGGAGGATCCACACTTCGGATAGTACTTTGCATGCTCGTGTTCTTTCCAAAATAGGACACACCCTTTTGGACAACAATGTATCTTATCATATGGCATCTTGAGCGCCTCGAAGGAGTTTTTCGACTCGTTCAAGTTGGGGGGCGAAATGTGGTTCTTCGGTAGCATGGTGCCAAACACGGTCAACATCTTATCGAAGCCTTCTCGACTCGAGTTTAACTCGGCCTTCAGCCCCATCACACACGCCAATGGCATCCAAATGAGAAATATTTGTATGCTCGTGAAGGGGTTTAGACGCCGAGTCCAACATTTTGTAGAAGGCTTCTACGTTTGCCTCCATCTCCTCCTTGTCACGTCCTTCAAATGAATCGAGCTTGGTGAGCGTCATCTATCATGTCTGCTACTGACAAGATCATCATTAAAAGGCTCGAGACGTGGTCTCACCACCTCCTCTCTGATACGATCGGCTTCACCATGGTAGATCCACCGGTGGTAGCCCGGCGTATAACCATGGTACACAAGATGTTTACCCATGGTCTGCTTGTCCACCCTTCTCCTGTTGTCACAGTGGCTGCACGGACACCAAACTAGAGAATGCCCTTTAGCTACACCCTCGCCAAATGCATGTTTCAAGAAGTCATCTGTCCTCTTCACCCAATCCACGTCGTAATCGTTTCGACTTCTTCGCCCCGTGTACATCCACTGACGGTCCTCCATCCTTTGACAAATACATCACCGAGTAACGTAACCATCAACTGCACCTAGCCGGTGTTCCTACTGTCTAATAGGTGAGGATAGATCCTAATCCCACCCGCGTATGCGTAGATGAGGTCAGTTTCCATGCTCCGCTCCTATCCGAGACAGAATTTCGGCAGCACCTCTCCGATGTTCTCCCAATACACGTCCTGCAAAGAAGTTTGTGTATTCGGAGAACAATGGGGAAATCTTCCAAATTCGCCTTTCGGAGCTCGGCAGCATGGAAATCGACTTCATCTACGACACGCTGGCTGTCCAAAAAACGTGGACAATCCGAAACAGATACGGTCAGATACACACAGTGATCTGCATGCCTCCAACCGTATCTCTTTCGGACGGGAGACGCCCTAATCTGTTTACGCAGCCTCGACAAAGATACAGGAGTAGAGGTTGTTTATACCTAAGGTGGCGGTGGAGACAGGGGTGGGCAAAGGTGGCGAGTCAGGCGGTGGAGAGTCGCAGCACCGACGAGGACAATCGACTACTCAAGCTCCTTTGACGTCCTTTGCTCTGCAAAAAAAAAAGGGTATAAGTTAAAAATTTGGCGTGAACCTCCCCCATGCGGGAGGTTTCCAAAACTCGCAAAAAAAATCGGCTCGATGGCCAACACCCACATTCACGGCACAAAGGCCGACACATCAACAATGGGAGGCACGAAGGCCATCCACATCAAAAAAAAGCGGTAGCGATGGCCGACAACCCATGGTTTTACCTTCTACTCGACCGAGGGACGGGAAGTGAAGGTGATGGCAAGGTCGTCCAGACGAGGCCGTTATCCGAACCACCGCATTGCATGCCCAAGTAATTGCTTCAAAACATGACCCGCTTAGACGAAGGAATAAAACAAGTGCAAGCTGCAGAAAAATACTCGAACCAAAGATGCATATCTTTGTCGATGAGTTTTCCCTTTCAACAATGCTGATGTTTTCTTTTAAATGTGTATTTGGTACCAAAGAACTTGCGTAAGCATGGTCCGGACAACAATATGGATATGACGAATTGGTCCTAAAACCACTAAAAAGTGAACTTGAAACATCGATTCTCATGCAATTCATACTTTAAACCACCACACTTGTAGCACAAACGATAGTGCATGAACAATATACTCACTAGATGGGAATTGAGTCGAAATCCACAAGTATCGGCAAAAGGATTATTGATTGATTCAAAGATCTTAGTAGCCACATCACATCACATCACATCACAACCTTGCTCTTATTCATAAGCAAGTCACCGTTGCGATTCAGATGATCGTGTTCGATCGCATTCTTTGGTGCGAAGCGAAGGACTGAAGATGAGGAAGCCACACTTCCCCTGGTGGCGCCCTCGCCGATGCAATTGTTTGCTGCATATTTTCCTAAATTTTCCGTCCCAAACTAAACGAAAAAAGCAATAGCATCATACACCACGTGCGTGCGTACCTCGCGTACTGCTTGCGGCGGCGGCGCGAAGCGGCGGTCTACTCTGTGGCTCTGGCGTCCATGCAGCTGCCCAGCCAAAGCCCGTGGCGTCTTGGCGGCGGGCGGCGAAGACGGCGCCAGCTGGCTCTGTGGCGGCGGCGTCCGTGGGCGGCGGCAGCCGCGCGGCGGCGTCTTGCGACGGCGGCGGCGGCGGCGACCAACAAGCAAGGCGGCGGCGGCGAAAGTGGCGGCTTTCGGCGGGTGCGGCTTGGGATAAGGCCGCCCGCCCGCCGTTCCCTTTTTATATGGGGTCCCCTCTTTGCCGAGGGCCTAGATCCGAGCCCTCGGCAAAGATTTTTTATTTTTTATTTAATTTCTTTACCGAGGGCCAACATCCAAGGCCCTCGGCAAAGATGTTTTCTTTTATTTCATGGCCCATCCCGTTCAAAATATTTGCCGAGGGCACAGCTGTATAACGGCCCCTCGGCAAAGAGTTTTATTTTTTATTTCCAAATTCTTTGCCGAGGGCTAACGCCGAGCCCTCGGCAAAGGCTGACGGCCGGTGCCGCCGTCACGCTCGGCCGAGGTCGCCGAGAGGCGGTACTGTGCCGAGGGCCCGGCCCTCGGCAAAGGTGGGCCTTTGCCGTGGGCCGTTGATTGCCGAGGGTCCGGCCCTCGGCGAACTATCCGTTGCCGAGGGCTAAGCTTCGCCGAGGGCAGCCCTCGGCAAAGAAAGGATTTGCCGAGTGCCCGAAATCAGGCCCTCGGCAAAGTCTTTTGCCCTCGGCAATGTTGCTGTTTCCAGTAGTGATTCCAGGGAGAACCATCTAAAACTCTATTTTTGTCCTGCTTGGAGCCAAAGTCTGCAATAAACATATTATCCCCAACTGTTCTCATCCTCAAACCTTTTGGATTACCCCAAGCAGGTTTAAGTGCTGATGTAATTGTTTGTATATGCAAGACCCCTTGAGACAGGATCTTACCAATAATGGCGCAATCAGATGTTGCCAAATCTTCTTCAATATCATCTGCCACCTCAACTGCATCACTTTCTTCTGATGTCAAGTTCAAGCGACCTAACATCTCGACCATATTGTCATCCAATGGTGTAACTTGAACCCCTTGGCTCACCGTTTGGTTTGGAGACTCCAAGGGTAATTGATTTCCCCCCTTCATGGATTACGCAGCCTGAATCTCCGCAATCCGTAGGATAAGAAGGCCCCTTTCCTTCTCGTTCTGCTAATCCCCAAGCACAATCCAGCCCTGCCTCAAGCGCAAGCCAAGGGCGAGCAGTGAAGCAAGGTTCACCCCTGAATCGCCCCGAACCGCGATGGACAGGAACCAGATGAAGCCAGGGTAGCAAGAACAGAGCAATAGACTGGAACGAGTTGCAGATTTGAGTGTACCGCGAGATGGGCTCGAGCACATAGAAGATCTCCCGACCCTGAATCCCGATCTGTAGCAGGTGGATCTCTGGTGGAGAGAAAAATGACCACTCTCTACTGTTCACTAGAACACTCGAGAGAGCGGATCGGTGGCTATTACTGTAACACCCCAGGTGTTTGTCACCTGTTAGCAGTGGGTTTGAGCTCAAACATGACAGATCAAGTGGTGTTGAAGATGTCAAAGTCAAATGTATGAAATCGAGCTCAACTAGAATTTGGATAAAATACCTTGTTTACATTATAACCCTTTTCAAGATATATGTTTGAGTGATGTTAATAGAACTTATTTCATGTGCCTCACATCACTCTCTATCTATAGTGCTCACTGGAAAAGTTTCATAATGTTTGGAATCAAAAAGTCACATGAAATAATAAGTTATATCCTTGTCGGAATGATTTTACTAAGTGCTTGAATTGCACTATAAAGTGAATGGAAACATAAGTCATTACCCAAACCTTGCAACCTTACCAAAATGACTCTAGATGAATTCTACAACAAAAGTCATGAAAGGTTCATGTTGAGCAAATGTCCAGAAAATGCTCCAATAGATCACAAAGGATAATTTAAGCTTTATCGTGACACTACATTGGTCAAAGTAGAACTGTAGGTTCTATACCAGTTTTGGTGTGGAACCCTAAATAAAAGTTGTAGTCCATGTTATGTACAACAAACTTTATTTTTGGAGCATACCCTAGTTTAGCATGGAAATAAGTCAAACAGAGGCTCAAAGTTGCAATCCGCTGCTGTTTTTGGACTTGGCAATTTTTGGCTAAGTGTTGGAGCTGATTTTAGTTTCAATGTACCCATATTTGGCGAATTTTAGTTTGCAAACCATTTCAAATCTGGCCAAACTCCTTTAATAAAGATTGGAGTAATCTTGTATCTCTACACAACGGTGCAATCGGTTGAACAAATCATCAACCGGTTAGAGAGTTATGAAGGGGAGAAAAACAATGTTCAGTTGTACATTTGAGGTGATATTAGAAATTTGAAATTTGCAGCTATAACAGTGCCGACCGGAACAGAGAGCTCACGCCGCGTGCCTCGCGCGCTCGCCACCTCGCATCCACGCAACGTAAGCCGATGTAGAAAGCCCGTGCGCTTGCCTCCCTCCTCTCCATTCTCCTCCTCCTTCTCGCTGTCTCCTCCTCGCTCCGCTCGACGCCGAGGCGCACATCCGCCATGGCCGAGCTAGAGCTCCGGCCGCCGCTGCCGTCCTGTCTCTGCTCTCCACCACAGCCATGGCCGCATACACCATCCCTCCCTCGTCCCTTGAGTCCCCTCTGTCTCTCCCGTGCACCGTGGTGTCTTCGTCTGTGTGCGCCGCTCCTTATCGCCGGAGTAAGCCAGCCGCTGCCGCCCTCGCGCCACCGTCAGCGCGCTGCGCCGGCCGTCGGGCCACCGGTCACCGTGGCCAGGCAGCCACGAGCCACCTTCGGCCGTGCTGAGGAATCCCGTGCACTATACCACAGCCCAGATTCAGCGTCGGTCGGTGGGTCGTTATAAGCCGTTTCAGCATCTTACGGTCGGTCGTTATAAACTTATAACGACACATATATGAGTCGTTGATACTGGCGACGTTAAAAACTTTTAACGTCGGACCGACTTTTAACGTCGGACCGTCTAACGATATGCAAAAGATATAACGACAGATCTTCTGACGTGGTTTATAAACTTATAACGACGCACCGCCTGATGATATATATTTATAGCGACCCACTGTCCATCACTATGCATACAAATAATTAACATATAATATTATGTGCTACTGTTTATATTTTAATCATACAATCAACAGTAGCATCTCATACATTCAAATAACACTGTCATGAAACACATAAGCTAGACCAGAAAGAGCTCACAAGTTATATTAAATCCATCATAATTTGTCATGCCATTTTACACACAATTCATGGCAAACAAAAGCTAAGATGAAACAAGTTTGGCCAAAATGGTAGACGTACTAGAGATACGGTTCCACAACCCATATCTCATAGTTTGCTTCCACACTTTACAAAATGATCCACCTCTAGTAAGTCCAAACAAATGTTTTCATCTATAGCTAGGATGTTCAAAACACGTCATCATGAGCACTTTGATCCAATCAGTGGCTGCACTCTACTTCCAGCTATTTCCTCCCACCACCTGTAAATAAAAGTTGAAATTCATAAAGAAAACTCAACCAAAAACTTCATAAAAGGCACCAGTCAGCTGGAGGCACAAGCACCCAGCACAAGGCAGCAAGCAGCACAATTGGTATTCATGGAATGAAAATTCATTTATGATGCATATTAATTTCAGATTTCATTTCACAGCCACCAGACAATACATTGACTATGGTTTCAACCTAGCAGGCACTATGCACACAGCCACAACATGGAGGGATCACATCTACTCAGGCATACAGCAGGGATCACATCTACTAAATAAAGGAATTGTTCTTCTGGAATTTAGAATTTCTGAAAATATTTAGATAAATAATAGCAGTTCTCCATATGACTCTTCTACAACATGGCAGCAATAGTTGTTTCTATAGAAATTGGTTTAGGTTATCACAGACCATCTGAAAATCAGCAAGATGCACACATAAAAGAAACATCGAAGCACCACTGCATGTTGGTTAGATCATGTCAGCATGCTTGGAAGGGGCACCAGTCACCAAGCACTAACATGTAGGAGGTACAACTATACTCTAGTTTTCCATTCACACAATCAGCATGCTTGCTAGATCATGTCATTTTGGGCAAAGTTTCAGATTGCTAGATCATGTCATTTTCATTTTCATATGTACAAAGGTTCATAGTTTCATGCAAGATGTATGATCTCCTAAATGACATGTAGATGGAAAAATTCAGAATAGCACACCTGTTCCATGGGATGATTTTTTAGTCTTGCTGACCTTGAGCTGTTAGAAATATCAACAATTAGAAAATCTGGGCACTCATTACATATGAAAACGACAAACAATGACAAGTGTTGTTTGTTACCTGTTATATGGCCATGCAATTGACAGGTCCTTAGCATCAGCCATGTCTTGCACACCAGGATATGGACGAGGTACCTTTGCTTCCCTTTTCATCACATACCGATAACAACTTCACAAAGTGTTTCCTTCCAAGAGTGTGGCCTGCACACATGGTGCTAGGATTTACTGAAATAACTATTCCCTTGGCCACAGGTTCATCTCTTTGGAGTGCATATAGTATAACTTCGTTGCCACACTGAAACAAACAATGTACTTATGAGAATTGTATTCATTAAAAAATCACCATTGGACTATAAGCAAAAAAAAATGAAAAACAATGAGAACATTACAAGGTCAGCATGTGAGATGCGATTTGCATCACCATTCCTTGATGGGGCTGCACCGTCGAGGGCTAGACCGAGGGGACTGGACAAGCTGGGGCTGTAGGAATGGGGTTAGGCCGAGGTGGTGAACGTCTGTGGCTGTAGGAATGGGGCTAAAGTGAGGGCGCTTGCATAAATGAGGCTGCAGGGAAAGGTGTTGGGCTGCACAAATGGGGAGCTGCTTTCGATCGGTGGGGCTCTTTGGACTGGTGAGGCTAAGTTGGTCCCACGCACAAGCACATATTCATACTCATTAGAGTTATCTGCATAGGCACCATCTTCAAGAAATTCAGGAGCATGATTTGTCTCGGACATAATTTTCTTGGATCTTGGGCTCTGTAAGCAAAAAAGTGGGATGTTAGAGCCATTCTGGGACAACATAAGAACTTAGGAAAAAACTTACATGACATATTAAGCAAGTCAACTTATCTGAATCATATAAACTCTCCTAGTAACAAAAGAGTTCATGTGGTTAATTACAATCAACAACGCCATGCTCAGAGCACGCAAAAGTAGTACAGAAGTACTCGGGACAAATGAAGTCCAAGTGTCACATGTGCAGATTATGGTGACTAAAATTAAGTATAAAAGACTACAGTCACTTTTCAGTTAGCCTAAATTATATATATAGCACCGAAGCAAACAGCTAAAGTATAGAGGATGTACAAATCAGAGTATAGATATAGCACCGGATAAAGCAAACTAGCTATTGATGGATTAATAATTCAATTCAGAGGATGTACAAATAATTTACCCCATTGGGTCGTGAGTTAGAGCCATTAGAGAGACATTTTCCATACTTGACCTTTCACGTGCCAACCTTTCACGCGCCAATTCACTTCTAATTACGCTATCGTTGTTCTAGAGCTGCTTGCTGACTTTCTTTCCTCTTACACTCTAGAACTTGCATTTGAACCCTTGTTGGTGTGTAGCCCTTCACTCTGGTGCACCAATAGTTTGGGGAGTTGGTCCTAGACCTAAAACCCGAACACGCCTTTTCGGTTCCTTTTTTCCACAAGCAATGGCAAATGCATCGCCTTCTTGGATGGTTCTCTCTCACATCAATTCAGCTGAGCTTCAATAACAGATTTAAGTTTATTCTGCACAAACAAAATATCATTATTAATTTGTCAAAACCAACATTTCGATAAAGTGATACTTGTTCAAGGAAAAACTTACAATAATTGGTTCTGCATTCCTCGATGGGATTCCATTTTTCCTTGTATGTGTTTTGATATATAGTTCATCCCTTCGAGGAGGCGCCCAAGTTCATTAGCCTACAAGTGTTTCAGTTTAGTACTCAAGAAAGGTAGCATGCCTATTATAGTTTGACATACCGGGTAGATAATAGTTTGACATACCAATTCATGCTCATTACAAGCAAAGCTCTTGCTACCAGTTGTATGATGTATGGACAACTTTGCACGGTTGGCTTTGGCAATTTCTGAGCGAGTCTATGATAGAAATGGCTTTGTCGACAACCAACAAGTTGTAACTAGCAAGCAAAGAAACACGAGAAGCAGCAAAGATGGCTATAACCAACAATCAACAAGCAACAACTAGATGTTGTTTTTTTGAACAAAGCAATAACTAGGAGTAGTTTACTTACTTCAGATTCTGGAGTTGTCCAATGATTTTTGAGAAACTTCCAATCATCATCATTCAGCCTATCACCTTGTTGTTTTCTTATTTGTTCTTCTGTTATTTTGCCTTTAAAAAACTTCTTCTTCAGGTTTGCTTTAAAATCCTTCCATTTCTTTCCAGCAGCAGTCAAAAACCAGTTACAGGCTTTATCATCAATATCATAGAATTCCTAATGTGTACAGAAAAGTAGCAAATGAGTGCTTATAGAGTAATAATAATTCAATGTACAACAAGACAATCAGCACAACCAAAAAATACCTTTATGTTTGCCCATACTGCATCCTTTATCTCAGGTTCAACAAGCCTCCAATCAGCATAGGCAATTGATATTTTCTGTCTCACACGGATCCCAACAGCACCAGAAAACCTCCTAGCATTCTCACCAATGGGCTGACCATATTCATTGACCATAACTTTGATTTTAGGCATCCCAGGTTTCCTTGCAAAGACTTCGTCCAATTTACTGATACCTCTTCCATTCCTCTTCCCTTGTGTATTGCTGTGAAAATCTGCTACAAGTAACTTGAGAAATTAGATGTAGGCACAATGAAAATCTGTTGTAAATAATTTGAGAAAATTTTACAGGATATACAAGACCTTCATTATCACTTAAGAAATCTCCCGTTGATTCACATTCCCAATCATCTTCAGCTAAATCTTCCTGATCTAAATCTTCTTCAGCTAAATCTTCTTCAACTTGCTCATTCGCAAGTGTTGCATGGCTTGTTTGTGTCCTTGGTCGTAGATTGTGAACTCTTGCTTCAACACTTATGTTATGAGTTCTCTAAAAGGAAGTAGTAGAACAATTTGTGTAAATATCAGCAGTATTAAATATCAGCAAACTCATTGCGGTAGAACAATCTAAATAAGAGATGACCTTTCTTCTTTTGTTAGGTTCATTGCACATATTCATAGCAGGGAGACCAAGCGATGCTAGAAACTCGTTGTTGACTGCTATCTGTTCATCTCTCTCCTGCTCATACACGGTTAGGTGGCCCTTGTTACTATTTCCTCTTGCGCTTGCCATTTGTTTTCCTGAAAAAAAGACCCAAATATCAGCAGCCTATGGAAGGGGGATCAATAAAACAATCAATAACCAAAATCAGTAGCATCAGCACTTAAACAACACTTACTTTCTAGACTTTTTTTTAGTCTTTTGGGGAACAACAAGTGTTCCATCTATATCAGTTCTAACAGAAGGGACCACCCCATTTACAATATCCACTGTCACATTTGCACTTAGATCATGCAATGGCCAAGCTAATCCATTATCATTATCCATGTGTGGAAACAGAATCCATTAATACTATAGCTACTGTACTTGCGTGCATTCAACATTGGCCCCTTGGCCAAAATTTTTATCTCATCTGGTGCTTCCTCACACAGTTCTCCCACCTGTGATAATGAAAGACTACTATTAAAATACGTAAAATCAATCACAAATAACAAGCCCTAAGTTTTAGTTTCACTTACATGCAACCTAAACCACTCATGAAAGGATTCATGACGCATGCGGTTGATGTCCCGTTTATTTCGATGGCCAATAGAGGAAAGAGATTGATCATGCTTACTGCAAAGGTTAATTATTGTGACTTTAGAATGTAGGTGAATTTGATTATATGATGTAAATGATTTTGATAACTTACTCCAAGTAAGGCGCAATGTTGTCATAGTTGAACAAAACATATCTATGAGCTTGCACCCATGTCTTGTGGTCCAAACTAAATGTGCATTTTCCAGCCAAACCTTGACCAATGCTACGGAAGAAAGGAGGTGTACTGTTATCTTCATCTATTCTAGATTGACGGCCAAATTGCCCCACACCATATAGATAGCGAGAACAAAGTGTAAGGCACCCAGTGAAATTAGACCACTCCATAATTGATCCCTCGGGATGACTTTTTGTACGTACAGAACCCTTTAATCTCATGAGATACCTATACACATAAATAATAGGCACATTAATTGATAATGCCATATAACTAGTAGGTTTGTATACATATTCAGCAAGACACAGGGCCTAAGATAGTTACCTCTCCACGGGCCACATGCTGCGAAAATGGACTGGACCAGCTATTTTTGCTTGGGCAGGAAGATGTACCATCAAGTGTACCATAATGTCAAAAAAAGATGGAAGGAATATAGTCTCAAGAAGGCTCAAGGTTTCAGCTATGTCAGCCTCTAGACTTACCATATCACTTATTCGAATGATAGGGGCAGAAAGTTTCTTAAAGAAGTTACATATACGAATCACTCCAGCACTGACTATTTCTGGTAGTATTTTTCTCACAGCAAGTGGTAGCAAGTGTTGTAGAATAATGTGGTTCTCATGACTCTTAAGCCCAAATACCTTCCTCTCATTGACATGTACATTATGTCGTATATCAGATGCATAACCATCAGGAAACTTCACCCCTTTTAGTACTTGACAAAATAACTTCATCTCATCGGGACTCATTGAGTATGGTGCTGGTGGTAAATAAAATTGGTCCTCTACTTCAACTGGGTGAAGATCAGTTCTAAGACCTAGAGCTTGAAGATCTAGGCGAGAATTCAAATTATCCTTTGACTTCCCAGCAGTGCCCAAGAATGTGTTCACTAAACTTTCACTAACATTTTTGCCTATGTGCATAAAGTCAAAATTATGTCGCAACATCAAGTCTTTCCAATATGGAAGCTTGAACCAAATAGATCTTCTTTTGAAAATGACTAATGGTTCACCTTCCTTGCGTTTCTTTCTTGCTGGTTTTTTCCTAGATGGATCCTTGCCATAACTATTGCTAAGCTCTTTAGTGCACTCCAAAATTTCCTCCCCAGAAAGTGGTTTAGGTGCAGGCCTCAACTCAGTTTTACCACCAAATTTATTGGCGTCAAACCTAAATGGGTGATCTCCATGCAAGAATCTTCGATGACCCATATAGCAAGTCTTGGTACCATTACCAAGTCTAAGTGAATCAGTAAAGAAGTGGCAATCAGGACATGCTGCTTCACCAGATGTGACAGATCCAGACAGATATCCTAGACCTGGGAAATCAGTAATAGTCCATAATACTGCTGCCCGTAACTGGAAGTACTCACCCCTAGAAGCATCATAAGTTCTAACACCATTTTCAAACATATCTAACAAGTCGTTGATAAGTGGCTGATAATAGAGATCCATATCACCACAAGGAGAATCTTTACCAGGAATCAGAAAAGACAAGATGAAATTTGATTGCTTCATGCACATTGAAGGTGGGAAATTGTAGGGAATACAAATACCAGGCCAAATGCTGTAGCTGTTATTCATGGTTCTAAATGGATTGAAGCCATCGGTGGCAAATGCAAGACGAATATTGCGGCTATCTGCAGCGAAGATTGGATGCTTTTTATCGAAGTCCTCCCATAGATTGGATGCGAGAGCTCTTCCCGAACCAGCTCAACCCCTCGCATGCTGAGGCACAGGGATAGCGGCCGAGGTGCCGCACAAGGCGTCACGTCTGATCGCCGGTGATGGCTAGGTAGCGTGATTAGCGAGTAATAGCCTAAGGTCACCTTCTATTGGGGAGGCAGAGTCGATTATATAACATTTTCCCTAGTGTGCTATGTTCGTGGCGCGTTGTTGTAACATTCACTATTTCTCGTTCTTAATACAAAGATACGCAAACATTTTGTGTATTCGAGAAAAAACAACATTTATGATACCAAATAAGTATCAATAGATTCTTTATTAATATTTTCATAATATATTTATTTGATGCCATAAATTTTTATAATTCTCTCTATAATTTTGGTTAGACTTAGATTTTCATGACTCTTCAATAAAGTTGGAATGACATAATTTAAAACGGAGAGAGTATTATATAAGCATATATAAGTATATGTCCTTTTCATTTTTCAAGGTCGATAATGCATGCATGAGTGACGAGTAACATTTCGTGATGTAGACGGCGCCTGGGCCTGCCGAACTGGAGTAATAATTAACGTTTCCGGTGCCAAAACAGTACCGCAAATACCTGTTCGTTTAGCTGCGCAAATAGTCCCACAAAGCGACGACTCTTTAGTCTTCAGTCTTCAACTGTATGTTGATCAGATCTTCCGGTTGGGTAGCATAGCATGCAAATAGAAATCCTTGGAGAAGTCAAGCCATGTATATGTACGTGGACCCTCCCCTGAATTGCTGAATGTATCAATCAGTTCATCAGAGCCACACATTCAGCACCGACACAACCTTTGGACTAAGTCACAGTCATGAGATTTTGTTTTGGGATTTTAAAGCGTTTTGACTTTTGTGGCCGCGCTTCTACGATGGACTGTTGTACTGTGCTATTGTTGTTGGAAAAAGTACTGCATTGTCCCAAAGTCAAATAATTGTAAAATCTGATCAAATTTATTTAAAAGTTTGCCGATATTTATAGTACCAAATTAGAACTACAAGATTTCTCGTAATCAGGTGTTATTTGAGTAAAAACAGGCTCCAAAACATGACTATGCCCAAAACACGGACTTTGAAGTAATTTCGGGCTCACTATTTAAGCCCAGATTCTACTCACTCGCGTCGCGGAAAAGAGTTGAAGTTGTAGTCTTGCTAGTTGGGGCGGACATTTGTTGGTCATTATGGCTATGCAAGAATGATTTGGTGCTTCAAAGGGCCTGTTCGTTAGTTGGTGCTGGTGCTGATTTGGGCTGGCTGGTGCTGGTTTTTTTGTAAGAGGAAAACATCTGACTGGTTTGAGCTGGCTGAAACCAATAAACGAACAGGCTGAAAGACTTAGATTGCAAATTTTTACAATCTAGACACTGTAGCACGTTTCGTTTGTATTTGACAAACTTTATCCGATCATAGACTAACTAGGCTCAAAAGATCCATCTCGTGATTTACAACCAAACTGTGTAATTAGTTTTTTTTTACCTATATTTAATGCTCCATATATGTGTCCAAAAATTAATGTGATAAAAAAAAAAGTAAAAAAACTTAGAATTTGGAGGTGATCTAAACAAGGCCCAGGTTATTGTTTCATCTATCCGTAGTTGGGCTATATTACAGAAGCGGGCCTCCCGAGATTTGGTTTTAATGGTATGTCACCGATTGGCACAGGTGGCCGGAGGCAAATTCTGAGAGACCCACCCTTTCTCTGACCTGAAAGATCTCCTTTCTATGGCCATGTACTTTGATACTATGCAAAAAAAAAATTCCGTCACATTAAACTTGTGCTATATGTATGAAGTACTAAATATTGACAAAATAAAAAACTAATTGCACAGTTTGGTTGTACTTTGCGAGACGAACGTTTTGAGCCTAATTAGTCAACGATTGGATAATTATTACCAAATAAAAACAAAATGTCACTGTAGCTACAGTGTTCGTCGAGTTTCAGTTCCGGCGACTAGACACGGCCTATGTGACACATGGCATATATCACAATCTTAAAACAAGCTCCTACCCACTTTCGTCTTCGTCGAGTTTCAGTTCCGACACCGTTAGTATATATACCTCACTCCGTGAACGGCACGCGTTGTCTTCCGTCAGAAGCCACGAAAGATCTGTGCAGGGCGATTAAGCGAAGCGGACCTTGCCACGACACCGGCAGATCAAGACATTCATGGGCCGCTCAGTCAGGGCCTTGTCGCTTCCCCAAGTCTGCAATTGCGATGTCGACACGAGAAAACGCCACAGCACGGTCTCCACATGGCAGAGCTCGAGCGGCTCTGTCGCGGGGGCGCCCCGCTGCTCTAGCTGTCCGCCGTGAACCGTGATCGGGGACGACGCTGCAAGCACAAAGGACCACCCGCTGCTCCACTATCACCACCACCACCACCTGCCGACGCCGGCCTCGGCGTTCGAAGCCGCCGCAGGCGCGCGCGATTGCTCGCAGCTACTGGCCCTAGCGAATCGGCCGCCACCAGGCCCAGTCTGCATCCTCCACCCGATGATGCGCTTAATTGGGCAACCATTTGTAACACCACTTGTCGATGTTGATCCTTTCTCCTTTGTGACATTGTTGCCTTCTGGAAATTTCAGTTGTTTGATTTTGGGTTAGCAAAGCAAGCGTCAGCTTCAACTTCCTTGCAAACATGTACCGACATCACTAGAACCTTTTGGGTCTGTATTATCTCAGGGCTTTGGTTAGCTGTTATATTAACTCACAGTTACATCAGATCTGACAAACTGCTCTTGTCGTGGTACTTGGGTTCTGAATATTTTTCATACAGGAAGGTCAACAAGAAAGATTGATGTCTATGCATTTGGAGTTTTATTAGAGATTATTTCAAGAAGGAAACCCATTAGCAGAGTTGAAATCTCTATCACCAATTCTCACCATCCTCGACCACAGCGGACAACTCGAGCAGATGGTCGCCTCTGCAACAGAACCGCTCGAGCTCCGCCACGCCGAGAGACCGCGTTGCGGTAGCTCCTTGGTTCCAACACCGAGCCTGCTGCTGCTTCCTGGACGCGGAGGAGTTCCGGCGCAGACGTGGCCGCGCCGGCGTCACGGAGCCGAGCTCTGCTGAGACCAGCGACGTATCCCTCGCAGCCGTCGTAGCGGCCAGCACTGTCTCCGGAGTGCTCGATGACGTCGAAGTCCAACCGCAGACTTGAGAAAGAACATGCTCGCGACGAGGTCTACGTCTTGATCTGTCGTCGCCGCCGCGGCAAGATCCGTCCCAGTGGCTTCCGGTGTAAGCCAACGCCTGCTGTTAACGGAACGAGGTATACGCCAACGGTGCCGCTAACTGAAACTGAGCGAAGATGGTCATAATGACACGTGTCATGCAGAGGAGGGGTCTCTCAGATGAGAGAAAAGGGAAGGTCTCTCAAAATTTGCCAGGGTGGCGATTTGGTGTTCAGATTGACTCCTACTATAGTGTCTGTTGTATAAGCCGTGTGTATCCATTTATGTAGAGGTTGATAGTGCTTTAATGATAGTTGTGTCAATTTGATCAGAGCAGGAGGGAAGGGGTGGGGCCAAACACCCCCTCATATTTGACCTGTTCGCTTGGCTGATAAGCCATGGCTGAAAGTACTGTTGGCTAATTTATTGTGAGAGAAAAATACTGTTCGTTAACTGACAAAGTACAGCTTAAAAGCCAAGCGAACAGGACAATTGTTGTTGAATAGGGTAATATACTTTAAGTCAGTTTAGATAACCTCTTATGCATATATTAAACTAAGCCATGTGGTGCACAGCTCTTGGTGGTTGATTATTAACATATGTTTTGGCTCCCGTTCGGCTGAGATTCTTGTCGCTGCAGCTGCAGCAGCAGGGATACACTTGGTTTCACTGTTGCTAGTACTGTCTGCAGCCATAGCCGTAGCCGCTGCGGCTGTACCGAACAACCCCTTTATCTTCGTATGCAAAATTGATTGTGTACTGTAGTTCTTGTTATCTTTGTTAAAGACCTAAGAGCAACTCTAAGAGATTATATAAAATTAGATTCTAAAACCATTGATTTAGTCATTGTCCAAAATAAAACTTCCTCTAAAAAAACAGAGTAATGCAACAGCCTTTCTAAATTCTCATCATCTATTTTTTAGAACTCACACGTCATGCTCTGATTGGCTCACTTCCCTGGTTTGTGTACTCCCACCATCTGCTTGCATGTACCTATCGCGAGCGCCATGCAGGAATAGGCATGGATAGGCCGATGGCGAGCCTCTACAGCTTGCTTTCTTTACCCAGCTAGAAACACGGGATAGCACTGGTTATTTTGGATCACAGGATAGAATAGCTGTTGGACTTCTAATTCTTGTGAAAATATCTAAAAATAGATTCCACACCATAAATAGCCACTTTGTTGGAGTTGCTCTAGGCCTCGTTCGACTGACCTTAAATCCGGCTTATTTGGCTTCTTTTTTTCATTCGGAACAGTATTTTTCACTCACAACATTTTAGACAGAACAGTATTTTTCAGCCAATTTCAGCCAAGTTTCAGACAAGCGAACGGGGCTAACGTGGAGCCAATGTGTGTGTATCTCTTCGTTGTTTGTGGTTATCTTGTCGGCAATAGTCTTCCTATCTCAAATTTTCTGGCTGTGTCCTTGTGTTTGATATAATTGTCTTGAAATTTAATAGAACGGCGTGGCTAGCGTCTGTACGTTCGGACGCTAGCCCCCGTCCGGACGTTCGCACCTGCCTGTCACGTTGTCCGCCCTCATTGTTGCGGCTCACCTCCTCCTGCGTGCCCGCCCCAGCGACGAGCACTCACCTGCATGCCCTTCTCCCTCAGTCTCGCATGCGCTAGCAGTGTCCTCTCTACTGCTTGCAGCCACAGGAGTGGCAGCAATTTTTCCTCGGCATGCACGGTTCCCACGTGAAATTAATAGAAAAATCGCATGCGGCACAGTGCGGACTTGTCGTATTCTGACAAGTGGACAAGCTAAACACCATGTCGCACCACCGTGTTGGCTCCTAATTCTCTCTCACTTGGTGTAATTTGGTTGTAAGTCCGCATGTCGCCGCGTGTGGACGGTCCGCCGTAATTTTTTTCCAAATTAATGTGCTTCATTCATGAAGAAATTGAACGTCGCACTACACCTGCATGCCGTGCACGTACGCATGCAGCTGCGTGCCACATGCCTGTTGCCTGTTGATGCGCATGCAGGTAGAGACCACCCACGTCGGCTTCGCTTCCCGTGCACGTGCGGACCGCTACACCCGTGGGACCGCCTCTGTATGTGCTCGCTTCCTATGCCTGTTAATGTTGCAACATGAATCACTTCATCTGAAACAGGTGAAACATTTACAACATATGCATATATCAACTATAACATCCAGATAAACACACTTGCAACATACGTATGAGTATGACAGATGAAACATTTGAATAGGCACTTGCAACATATTTCTGCAACATATGCAACATCCAGATAAAACACTTGTAATATAGGCCTGAAACAGGTGAAACATTTAGAACATACACTTGCAACATACATGTATAGCCACTCCAATATATGCAATATCCAGATAAAACACATGCAACATATGTTTGAAACAGCTAAAACATTTGAAACATAAGTGTATAGCCACTGCAACATATGCAACAAACATCTGAAAACACATGAAACATACGGTTGCAACATGTGCTCCTGTACTTGCTGCCGCCCAATGGAGGCTGGTTGACGCGGCGCCCGGGAGCGCAGCACGAGGCTCGTGCGGCGCATGGTGCGAGGCACAGGCGGGGTGCGAGGCACGAGGCGCGAGGCTCGGGGCGCGCGCGGCGCGTGGCGGGTCCGTTGCGACCGTGCGAGGCGCAAGGCACAGGGACGCCCGACGTGAGGCGGGTTCGTCCCGTCCGTACCGATACCCTGATAGGAGCATTGCCGTTAATAGAATCATTCCTTATCACAAAGTTGTGTTTCTTGGTAGTGTTGGGTAAGAGTTATGGTAGACATTCAACAAAGACCATATTCGTTCAACACCTTATTCAATCTTGACATCATGCTAGACATTGGCGTTTGCTGCATTTATTTTTTCTCATATACGAGCTGCTGAGAAGTGGTGCCAAAACAAGACTTTTATCAGCTCCCGTACTTAGCCTTGTAATCCTGCCACAGCTGCTGCACGTTCTTGCCCAGAATCTGCTGGAAATAGTCCTCGTCGTACCCGTCCTTTAGCTTGGCGTTGAGCAAGGCCACGAAGCCCGGCTCGAGCGAGTCACAGTAGTCCAGGAACCTTGCCGTGACGTCGTACCCCTGATCCCAACTGTCTCCCTGCCCCGGCTGCACCCAGTGCCCTGGTGCATACCCTGCCTTGAGCCGCACATAATCGGCGATGCCCTCGAAGATCCCCGGATGCGCCCCGTAGTCTTGCAACCCCCACTGCCACACGTGCACCACCTCGTGGTACAGCACCCCGGTCACCTAGCAGGCCACGGTGCACAGAGAGATGTTCATTTAGAAACAGAGACGTAGATTGGAGACAGAGTTGGGCGCTACATACCTCTGTCTTGACGTCGCCGGAGTCGTAGCCGCCGACGTACTGAGCGCTGAGGTGGATGTCGCTGCTGACGGTGAAGGCCACACCGCCGATGTCCTCGACGACGAGGGTGACCGCATCGACCGGCCTGCGGTCGGCGGGGCTGGGCTGGTTGAAGGTGTTCCAGACGAAGGTGGACGCGTCAGAGAGGACCTGCTTCGCATAGTCGAGGCCAACGGCCTGGTCGAACCTTTGGCCGCCGGTGGTATTAGACGCGGTGTTCGTCGCGTCGAACGTGACGGCGCCGGCCGTCGCCAGGACCAGGAGGGAAGCGACCGTGGCGACGTGAAGCTTCATTCTTGTGCCGGTATACACCTGCGCACTTCTTGCTCTGGGATTGGCAACTAATGGTCGCTTAAGCTACATTATATAGGGAATAGGGTGCATAAGTGCATGATATGGAGAGAAGATGAGATGAGACTTTTCCAAAGCAGAGAATTTTCCCTATCGATTGAAGAAGGAGATGTAGTGTTTGGTCAGGTCAAATGGACAGACTTGGACTTCGTGCAGATTGGTTGTGTTTTCTGGAAATTTGGTGGAAGTGGAAGCCCCGATACATGTCTCGTTTTTCTCCATAGACAGCGATATATAACCTTCTCTAGGACTATTGCCTATTGATTGATCGATACTTTATTTGTACACTTGCAGAAATGTGTCAACGAAGAACATTGACGTGTGCACGTACGTTTGTGCTGGTAATATTTGCTGTGTATCGATCTGGATAGCCTGACCATAAGCAGATGAACGAACACAAATTAAACAGCTCTGGCATACGCAATCACATTTTGTAAGCAAATCGATCTGGAGACGCAACTTTCGCAGCCTGTGCAAACGCGTCTTTCGTATCCGGCCATGAAGTCCGTGGACGCATGCACATGACACGGCGCCGTGCCCGTGGGGGCGCTGATCGAAGCTAGGCAGGTAGCCCATAGAACCCGAGTGACGGAGTAAGCGGGCGGCCGGCCGGCCGCCGACCGTGACGCCGCGGTGCCGCACGCCGCAGGGAATCAGTCAGGCTCCGGCGAAGCCACTTGGCCGGCTTCAGCAGCCCCCGCACGACCAGCGTATGCCTTCGCGTACGGCGCACGCACGACGACTCCGCGTAACACGTGTACGCGCGCGCGGACAGCTCGTGCGGAACCGCCGCATCCGATCGAACGACGGCGCGGACCGTGCGCGTGACGACAGCTGCTTAATTAGCACCGTCTCCGACTCGGTTTCTCGCCGCACAAGCCCTTCGATCGCGGCAGTTTGGTTTAGTACCGTACCGGAGCATTTCGCTCGACGCGACCAGCTTAACGACGTGCACGGCCAGCAACTCCTCACCGGGGGTGCTAGCCTCCGCCCATCGGACAGTAACTTCCGTCCAACGGTAATTCCCGCCGCTCTCAGCGCACCCCGATAGTTCCGGCTTGCCCACTCACGCGCGGAAGGGCACGTCCCACGTTTATAAAAATAATAATTTAGTGGTACTACTGTATTGCTTTACTGGAATCCGCTTCTCCACATCCATGTATGCTGCACAAAAGAAAAGTACGCTTAGAATAAGACTTACGTAAACATTTGCTAAGTTTAAAAAAAAGTCACCACCGCTAAACCAAACATCCAAATTAAATTCTGATTACATAGTCAGGTTTCTCGTAATAAATTTTTTAAAACAAGATCCCACATGAATATATTTAGATAAAATTTTATTAATTAACATTTATCTTATAAAAATAGAACATTATATTTTATTGAGAAGAGACAATGTTCTATGTTAACATAACAATGTTTCATCTTCGCAACAAAAATGTTCACGGTTTAGAAGAACAATATTCTAGTTTTAAGTTCGTGAATTGGTATTAAAATCTCTACAACTAAAACATTCATAACTATTCCATCCACAGGTGCGACACCAAAGCCGCTCCATGCGATCAGATTAGGAAGACAATGCGCACTCGCTCCATGCAATCAGCTTAATCCCCATAACAGCCGCAGCAAATCAGGAAGGCAAAAATCAATTCCCGTAACAATCGTGATCAATTCCACGATCACCCCACACCGCCAATCACGCAAGACCGCGTCGTCACCTACATGGCGACTTCCCTGGCACTCTGCAGTCGCACGACACCGCGTCCTCACCTCCTCGTGCCTGGCCCTCGCGCCACCTTCGCCATCGCACACGCCGTGCGCCGATCAACGCCATTGTTCAATCGCACCCTGTCCACGTCCTGCCTCGTACCAGCCCCGTCGACGCCCCGTCTTGTCCCCATCGCCTCGACGCCGCTGGAGCGCCCGTTGCCTCACCGCCCTGCCCGCTAACATTGGCGTACCCTGTCACGACCCCGAGCTAGCGACGAGCACCCACCAGGTACGTCACCAGGACCCTATATCCCCATCTGTCTTCTCTTCCAGCTACGCGAAATGAAACACCCAAACCCAAATCCTAACAGCAGCACGTGGGCGAAGACGACCACGACTAATCCTAGCAGAAGCACACGAACGACAACAACCAGCAGAGCCGTCGCCGAATCGCCCCGCTCAAGTCTCCGTGGTGCCGCGCCCTCCCCACTGACGCTGCTGCTTTGCGCCGCCGCGGGCTCAGGTCTCCACCGCCGCTGACACATGCCAGGCACGCGGAATTAGGACGCCTCTCCGATGTCCGTTGCAACAGATCGCTGATCTCGCCACCTGCAGTCCGCGGAGCCTGCAATAGATCGGTGATCATGGAGAGCGGCCGAGCTCCTTAGCGTGAACCACCAGCCCACCACTACCAGCTGGGCAGCACAAGCATCACGCCCGTGAACTCCTGCGTCGCACCGCCATTGCCAGGCGTGAGCTCGCTCCGGGGAACATCCATTCCCGGTCTTGCTCCTCCGCCCTTGGTAAGCTGCAGGTGAGCTTCCCCGCACCCCTGCGCTCCTTCTCCACGCACGCACGCACGCAAGGCACTCTGCGCAACCGCAAGCTCGCGTTGCTGGGAAATGGCCGCCGAGCACCGGTCGTGCTCTTTCCGTGCTCTACTTTGCACGAGCGTTCCTAGCTTGTTAGCTTGATGACATCAGGATGACATGTCCACACTTTCTTGTCGTTTCCTTCAGAAGAACAAAAGAGAAAATACATTGGAAATATAAGGATCCATACCCTTCAGCATGGACTCGGTCCATGGTGGACCGCTCACACACCACACCGCCAATCCATGGTTCATGGACCTGTCAGTGTTTTATTTTTTATATGGACATTCTAATAAACATCCTGATAGTTGTTGATAATTTTCTGAGGATGTTTATGAAACTAGAATAGTCTCCCTTTGCATGATAGGTTATCGAGACCATAATGTTTATAATTACATTTTTCATTACACCATGGTCAACTACTCATCTGGAAGCTAAATGTGCTCATTTTCTTTTTTTTCTATCTCTGCAATATGGCAATGCTTTAAATTTAGTGTATTTTGGATAGTTTAGAGTGAGCTCATTTGTTTGAATAAGAACATATGTCGTGCTATTTGGGTAATTTACAGTGTGTTTGTTTGGTTTTAGTCCATCCATTTTGGTTAGAATTTTGAGCTTTTTGCATTGTCTGATGATCGCCAATTCGGTCCTCATCCTTCCATGCAAACCACATTTCATTTCTTTTGCCCATAAAATTTGCTCGTACATAGGTATTGGGCATGAAAAAACTAAGTGGAACAAAACTTTTTTTCCTGAACATCTGTTGCTATTTACTTGCAAGTTCATAGAGTTGCCTTGATGATATGCAAATACAGATCGCTCGTGTCATCTTAATAGGTCCATTGGGATAGCGGCCACAAAGAGCACCTAATGATCGAAGCACGATAGAAAACTGGTTGTTGAGGCCTCCCCCTTAGGGAAAGGCTCCGATGACTACAATAAGTCTTCTCTGCTGAAATTGATTTTAATCCAAACTTGTGATCACTGGCAAATAGGTAGCTGTTAATATAACTCATCTGCCCCGGCTGTTGCAACCACCTCTAAAAACAAAAGATTCAGCCATGCTTTTCTATGGTTGGGGATGGGTAGGTTTGAAATCTATGGTGTTGTTTAGATCCTCAATTTTTTGTCAACTTTTTCAGGTACTAAAGTTACTTTGTTTCGAAGACAAGGAAGTTCGATTCTCTGCCCTAACCCTCATAAACCTAAGAAACAGAGGGAGTTTATACTGAAGATAAAAAATATTCTCGATATATGATCCATTCGTCTTTTGACCATTTTAATGTAATAACCGCACATATTTATACTTTTAGAGGTGGTCATGCGTTGCAATGGGAAAACAACTCACGCTCGTGTCTTCGCTACGCCTCGTTGTTTTTCATGATTGAACTATTAATGTACGATGATGGAAACTCCTGGCGATTTATAGACATACATAATATTTTGAAATAGAGAGTTGTGTTTTAAAGATAAATTTGAATTATGTGTTTCCAGTGTTAATTTTCTGGTGTTTCATTGACACTCGTGTAAAAGATGTTTGGCTACAAACTAAATGTTTGTAATGATACAACACACGTGTAAACTTAAAGTGCCATTGTCTTATTGTTTTCCCATTGCAACGCATGGGCATTTATCTAGTATACATAAAAATAAATAAATAAATATATAACATAAATAAAAAATAATAAAATATAGCATGGAAAACAATGATATCTTTAGTGTTCCGCCTTCACAATAAAAATATTAAGTATTCTAGTTTTAGGTTCATGAAATTGATATTATAATATACATAAAAATAAATACATAACATAAATAAAAAATAATAAAACCTAAAGGGGAAAAAAATAAAAACACGTAATAGAAAAAAATTAAAAGAACATCACATGGATACTTTTCAAACATCATAAAATATATTATAGAACATCACATGTGTACCCACGGTGAGATTGGTTTCCTCGGCGCCGCCAGCTTTGCATGCCCTCGTACGCGTACAGGCTGTTTGGGCCCCGTTCGGATGATATGGTTCTGGAGGAATCTGGATGGTTTGAAGGAATTATAGAGAAATTTGTGAGAGGAAAACACTAATCCAGATAAAAAAAAGAAGTGAATCAAAACAGGTTTAAGGACACGCGAACGGGCCCAAGGTTTCGTGGAACTCGAGCTCAGCCTGGTTGCGCGCGTGCAAAAGGACGCCCGGAGCCTGGCTCTCCAGGAACGCAGCTGAGGTCCGTTCCTCCTCGGCCTGGCTGGCTCAGCGCAACTCGCTCGCCGTGTGCTCTCTGACGCATGCAGCAGATAGATAGAAAGTCGTCCACCAAACAACTTCAGCGGTGGGACATGCTGGGTAGAAACGCGAACCAAACAAAATGACTCCGCATGCAACGAGCCTGGTCCGTAAGAGCCTGGCTCTCGGATGCTAGCCTGGCTGCCCACGGACACTACTGGATTCATGTTCTTTGCTGAGTGTCTGAAGCACTCAGCAAATGTTAAATTGTACTCGGCAAAGCCTTTACTGAGTGCGGCACTCGGTAAAGAACACACGGCAAAAAATTGATCGACAAAGCACTCTTTGCCGAGTGTATTTTATCGGGCACTCGGCAAAGAAAAGCGACCGTCACGACGCCGGTCCCGTTGACGGTCACTTTGCCGAGTGTCAACCGTGCAGGCACTCGGCAAAGGTTTTTTTAATTTTTTTTAAAAAATTTCTTTGCCAAGTGTCAACCCGTGAGGCACTCGGCAAAGGGCTTTTATTTTTTTTTGAAAATTTTCTTTGCCGAGTGCCAACCCTCCGTGCACTTTCGGCAAAGATTTTTTATTTTTTTAAAAATTCTTTGAAGCGCCAACCAAGCGAGCACTTTCGGCAAAGAGCTTTTATTTTTTTTAAAAATTTTTCTTTGCGAAAAGCCAACCCTCCGTGCACTCGGCAAAGATTTTTAATTTTTTTTAAATTCTTTGCCGAGCGCCAACCCGAAAGGCACTCGGCAAAGAGCTTTTATTTTTTTTTTTGAAAATTTTCTTTGCCGAGTGCCACCCCTCTAGGCACTCGGCAAAGATTTTTTTTTAAACTCTTTGCCGAGTGCCAACACGGCCGGCACTAGGCAAAGTTTAATTTTTTTTTAAATTTCTTTGCCGAGTGTTATAGTCACAGCACTCGGCAAAGCTGGAAAATCTGGTTTCTGGTCGTCCATTTTGCCAGCTTTGCCGAGTGTTGTGACTATTGCGCTCAACAAAGGCGTCCTTTGCCGAGTGCAACACTCGGCAAAGTGACCAAAAACGGCAATTTTTTTTTTTGCATTTCATCATGACAAATACATTCATACAAACATATATCACATATATATCTCATCCATCGCATATATATCTCATCCATCACATATATATCTCATCCATCCGTCCATATCACATCCATCACAATATATAATAATAAGTGCTCAAGTCCATCCAAATAAGTTTACAAGTCCATCAAAGTCTACAAGTGCATCACAAGTATATCACAAGTACATCACCAAGTGAACAACAAATGTAAAAAATACAACATGCACTCATCTCGGCCACTGCGACTGTGGTGAAGGCCCAGATGCATCATTCGTAGGTGCATGAGGTGGATTATTCGAACCACCGTCAGATGGAGACTGCACAAAGGAGAAAAGATTGCATGTGAGACAAGATTATTTTGATATCTAATCTAGGACGATAGAGGCCATACAAGCAAAGCATAAGCGAAAGTAAAAAACTTTGATACTCACAGGAGTAGCTGCAGCTGCAGGACGCGGAGGCGGAGGTGGAACCAATAGCTCAGGTGGCAGAGACAAGCCCATACGTTGCCCAAGCCCTTGTAGGAAATCCGTAATGTCCATCAGCCTCTGCGCCTGGGCCTGCCGCTCGGCCCGCTCGGCCTCCAACTAGGCCCCCAGCTCCTGACGTTCCTTCATTTCTTGTTCTAGCCAGGCTTGCAATATTTCACTCCAATGTTTCAGTAATGCAAAGCTAATTAAGGTGTATAAAGATCAATATATGACGAGTAAAACAGGAATAACCTTGAGTGCGTCGACCCGGTGTTGTGCAGCGGTCGGCCGTGTGCGAATGGCCGGGCTCTCGCTCGTGCTCCGTGCTCGGATCTGGGAGAGAGAGGGAGTAGAGGCCGTGTCGATGACGCCGTCGCCAAGCCAGAACCGCCTATGCTTCTTGCCTTGCCCCGCCCTCATGACGGCCTCTCCATCGAAGTCCTGGGTGCTCGGATCGTGGTCTGCCCCATGGAGCGACCTCGCCACCTCAGTGTACTCACTGATGCGGGAGTGGACGCTTGGGTTCGTGTATGCCTCGGGCGGGTCCTCCAGGTTGAAGGAGATGTCGGATGTCGCCTTACCCTTGTGGGCCATACACCATGCCTGGAAGTCCGAGCAAGCCTGGCCACTATGTGACGCCGACTGCGAGAAAGACAGCACGATGATTAGAAATCAGACAGAACAGAGCATGACAATAGATAAATCAATTCACGTACCCATGCTTGTTTGTATCCGGCGAGGTTGCGGCTGCCTTGATGGTGTGCTGGACCTTGCATCAGTAAACGATGGTCCTGGGCATCCCTGTGCATTTTGAGGTACTCCTCCGTGAACCACCTGTCCACCATCATCGCCCAACACTCGGGATAAGCTTGGCACCACCAGGGAATCACCTACACGTCATCAAGTATTGGACATATAAGAAGATCAAATTAAACCAACTTAATCTCAAATCGAATCAATATTGATGTTCTTCATTTACCTCAAGGTACTGCTCCCGGGTCAGCTGCATCTCTCTTGCGTCTTTCTTGGTTTTCCTCTCTCCAAGCTTCGACCCGTAGTAGGTTACGATAGCCTGGATGCGTGCCTCGTGATGCATGTCGGTGACGAGTTTTTTACAGGCTTTGGTAGTCGCCTGCTCCGCCCTGGCCTCAAATTCCTCCTCGCATCTGTAATAAGTCTGCATACAAAAGCGATGTATCGATTCATTATTTCAAGAAAAGTCCAATGAATGCGACGTATTGAGCAATGTTGTGCAAGGGAGACTTACCCAAAACTCTGCCTTCACTCGCGCCGCCTTGTTGGGGTACTCCGCATCGGAGGTGACGACGTAGTGGTCAAACGAGTAGGCCGGCTCCGTCTTCGATGCGTACGTGACAATGCCGGGAAAGTGCTGCCTGCACACAAGACCCAGGATGCCGTTGACTAGCCGTGCGCTACCACCCGACACAACCACCCAGTTCCTGCACAAGTAATTAAGAAAAAATATTAGTTTTTTTCATCGTATCATATGAAGTAGTGGTGATAACATATACAGTTACTTACTTTTGTCCTTCGGGGTGAATCACTGGGCGTTGGTGAGGAAGCGGAACATGTGGGAGGCTCATGGGGACCTCGCAAGTAGACACTCGAAGAGGAGTTGGAGGAAGCGGAACCCAGAGACCGCCTCCCCCTCCTCCTCCTCCTCCTCCTCCTCCTCCTCCTCCTCCGTCTGCCGAACCAACTCCTCGTCTGACTCGTCCACGGGTGCCACCTCCTCCTACGGCTGGCGGTCCTCCTCACGTGGCGTGGGAGGAGACGGCCCCCTCCTACGGCTAGCGGTCCTCCTCCTCCTGTTCGATCCCTCTGCCACCCCCTCCGCCCCCTCCTGCGACCGGCGTGGTCTTTGGTAAATCGAGTTCACAGACCTATGACGGTCGCCCGCCATCTTTGTTCAATCACCGCAATAAAAAAAAAAAAAACAAGACGTAATTAGAAATATGTGCAAAAATAAACAAAACATAATTACAAAAAACATAGTATTACATGTATTAGAAATATATGCAAAAATGAACAAAACATAATTACAAAAAATATAATATTACATGTATTAGAAATAATCTTCATGATTGAAATTAGCTGGATCATAGGTCTCGTCATCACTATCAACATTGTCCAACTCATCAACACTATCCGAAGGAGGAATGTTGTCTTCATTGTCATTGCCGAAATGTAATCGCTCAAGCATTTGTATGTCCTTCAGATTTCGCACCTCGTCTCCAGCGTCCTCGTCATCATCCCTTTTATTATCTACTTCCATTCCTATCTCTTCGGTTAAGTCTATGTCAAACCTCCCTTGTAGCCCCTCTTCTTGATAGAACTCTCCATCATATGTGTTTGGGTTGAAGTTGTAATCTTCATCGTTTGGGACAGGTAGTTTACCGTGTGGCGATACCTTATGCACAATAGACCAACCCTTAAGATGTTCGACGTCTTTGCATGCGTATGACGTATAATAAACCTGGACGGCCTGTTGAGACACAATGTAGACATCTTTTCCTGGATAGATGGAATCCTGTCGAATCTCGACTAGCCCAAGCTTAGGGGTCCGTCTCGTTACACCAGGATGAAACCAGTGGCATTTGAATATGACAGGAGTAAGAGGTTTGAAACCATAAAATGATAGTTCGTAGATTTCTTCAATTCTTCCATAATAGTCGAGTCCATCAGTGCCGGGCGTAACAACTCCGCTGTTTGTGGTTTGTCGATTGGGCCGACTATGCTCGTAGCTTGCTGTGTGAAAACGATATCCATTCACGTCATAACCGGTAAATGACTTGACCCTAACGGCACAGCCATTTGCAACCTGTCTTAACTCATCACTTATAGGCGCATCAGTTTGGGCTTTCTGTTTGAACCAACAAATGAAATCGGGGCTCCCTGGTCCCGCACCCCGTGAAAGAAGGGTATCATTTTCTTGCGGGGTAGGTTGCCTTGATCCATGCCAGGATTGACGAAGAAATTCCCTGTACCAACGAGAAATAAGGGGGTTGGACGATGAAACAAGGACATACGGCGAAATGAAACAAGTTCGTTTAGAACTTACCGAATGAACGGTTGCACCTCGACAAGGTTGGTCAACACATATAGCATGATACTGCGCCACTCTTCATTTTTCAATTGCTTAGTGGTCGATGCACTTGCGCTTCCAAGTTGCCCTTGGAAAAGGCTGAGGTTCGATTCATTTTTGCCAGCATTGTAACGAGGGGGTGGATTATGAACGTTAGGAAGTTTCTCAGTGTAGTATTTCTCTGTGAAGTTCGACACCTCCTCTAGAATGTATGCCATGTTGTCACATACGATGCTTACAAACCAGGACATCTCCACATGTGATATCAGATACGCCTGTGCGGCTGTCCTGGTTTGTAAGCATCGTACGTGACAACTTGCACGAAATCTTCTGAAATTTTTATCATAGCCTCCACATATGATATCACGATATCTCAACAAGTTTCATGATTTTCGGACTTCGTTTGCTTTTTATAGAATTTATAAACACTTCACACGCAATTTCGCGGACATGTTTCGTGAACAAGATGTCCGAAATTTTGGGTCCTATCCTGGATACGGCCTCTCACAACACTCACTAACATGACTATCAATTTTCGAAGCATTAAACTCCATTATTCGTACCACATGCAGTTCAAATTTCTAATTTCCGGAAAAATTCAAGTAAACGAAATAAAGTAACTAAATATAACAAAAAGCCACAAAAAATCCCCAAATTATAACTAGGAGTTCCTGGTGCTTTAAAAAGGCTGCACAAAAAAATTGGAGGCCAAAAAACAAAAAACCAAAAAAACTTTGCCGAGCGCCGGGGCATGGCACTCGGCAAAGGGTATCTTTGCCGAGTGCCAGCCATCAGGCACTCGGCAAAGAATGTTTTAATTTTTTTTTAAATTTCCTCTTTGCCGAGTGCATCCACAGGATCACTCGGCAAAGAAATAATAAAAAAAATTAAATCTTTGCCGAGTGCCGTCCAGGGGGCACTCGGCAAAGTATTTTAAAAATAAAAAAATTTCTTTGTCGAGCGCCAGATCTGAGACGCTCGGCAAAGAATTTTAAAAAAAAAATTACATCTTTGCCGAGTGCCAGTTCTGGGGCACTCGGCAAAGAAATTAAAAAAATAAAATAAATCTTTGCCGAGTGCCTAACCGCAGGCGCTCGGCAAAGAAGGCTGTGACAGGACGCCGTTTCACGGGCAGCCTATGCCGAGTGTAGAGATTTTGCCGAGGGTCTGGCACTCGGCAAAGAAGTCCTTTGCCGAGTGCCCGTGTTTGCCGAGTTTCTGGCACTCGGCAAAGAAATCTTTGCCGAGTGCAATTCTTTGCCGAGTGCAGCACTCGGCAAAGAAGGTCTTTGTCGAGTGTCCGATTTTTGACACTCGACAAAGAATTTTACACTCGGCAAAGTCTCTGGAGTAGTGGGAAGAGAACCAATCACGCCCTAAGTGAACATCACCAACTACACAATAGAATATCATTGAATACGTTATAGAAAATCCCACATATATATTTGGAGCGCTACGCTGTAAATACTATTTAGGGCGCCGGCAACGATCCGCCGTCGGCTCCTGGCGATCAGTCCGCAACCGTAAATTAAGGCATGTTGTGATCCCGCGACCGTAATAAATAAAGAACGGGAGAGAGACGCCCCTGGTGGCCGTGTTCCGCAACCGTAAAAGAAAGAGCTGCATGCAACCGGCCCCGCAAAAGGCTGCCACTTTCCTGATTTTTCGCAGTAATTACTGCTGACGGGCTGCATGGGGGCGCCGTGGGTTTGACGTGTTGCATCTTGACCTTGAATTTCGTAGCGCGACATACAATGACCATAAAAGTTTGTTTAGACGTGGAATTTTTTGCACCGTGTATTTCGTAGCGCGACATACAATTTTTTGCACATGTGACCTATACATTACAGGAGATTGTATCTTCTTGATAAGATTTAGGCAGTCGGAGGCCACTAATAATTGATGAAGATTATGCTCCTTTGCAAAATACACAGCATAACGAACCGCCAAAGCTTCTGCCATTTCAACATCTGTAATTCGATCAATTTTATGGCAGCAAGCAGCTACAAAAGACCCTGAATGGTCTCTAATCACAATACCAATGCCCATCCGTGGTGGATCCTCAAAGGTGGCCGCATCCACATTCACCATTAGCCATCCATCCGCCGGCGGAACCCATTTTACTATGGATAAATTAGGTTCACACCTGTGAGATGTAGATGGTTCAAACATGTGTAGGGAAACCATTTCAGTGTAAGCTTTTACCTTCTCGGCAATACAATGAGGATGGACCCAACTTTCTCCATTCCGAACAGCATTCCTTGCTTCCCAAATGTGCCAAACAGTGATAGTAAAGATCCTCAAAACTTCATCTGATGCTTCAGCAAGGAATTCAAAAAACCATTGTCTAATTGAATTAAAGGATCTGAGATTTCTTTTGATTCCATACTCCTTCTTTACTTGTCGCCATACCTCAGATGCATATTGGCACATAAGCAGAGCATGCTCAACAGTTTCTTCTCGCCCACAGAAGCAACATGCATATGGTGCTGGGATGTGTCTATGCTTAAGTTGCATTCTGGTCGGCAAACAATCATGAGCCATTCTCCAAAGTATTATTTTCATCTTTGCAGGAGCCTTGATCATCCAGAGTCGTTTCATACCCTCTTTATTTTTGTCATATCAGAACTTTCCCCTTTTCCATTTACACTTAAGAATTTGTGGAATCCTTCCATTTTTGCCAAGTTGTAGGCTGATCTGACAGAGTAGATACCCTCTTTAGTATAAGGCCATGAAGGAAAATCTTCGCAATGGTTGTGCAATAATGGCAGTTGTAAGATTTGCTCAGCATCACTTGGATTAAAACACTCCTTAACCAGGTTCTCATTCCATGTCCCCTTAGCTTCATCTATAAGATAGCTTACTGTTGTGTCCACCTGTAGATTAATAACAGGTTTTAGCACACCCAAACCTTGAATCCAGCGGTCTTTTATCAGTTGAATTTTCTTGCCATTACCCACTCTCCATATTACACCCTTCTTCAATAATTCTCTTCCAAACATCAGACCGCGCCATGTGTAAGAAGAATTTCTTGGTTGTTTCGCATTCCAGAAGTCACCATGGGGGAAATACCTCCCCTTAAGCACCTTAGCACACAAAGAGTTTGGTACAGTAAGAATTCTCCAACTTTGCCTTCCTAGCATTGCTTGATTGAATAATTTCATATCTCTAAAACCCATCCCCCAACAGCTTTGGGTGCAGTCAGCCAATCCCAGGATCGCCAATGCATTTTCTTTCTGCCATCCTCGAAGCCCCACCAATGGTCAGATATAATTGATCTCAGCCTATTGCATACTCTGGGTGGAAGGCGGAAACAACTCATTACATATGTTGGAATTGCTTGAGCCACAGATTTGAGCATCACTTCTCTACCAGCTCTTGAGAGTGGTTGATCACACCATCCTCTAATCTTTTTCCAAATACGATCAGCTAGGAAATTAAAGGTGTTTGAAACAGACCTCCCCACCCAAGATGGCATACCAAGATAGGTTGATTGGAATGCTTCATTATGAGTATCAAGCCCGTTCTTTACTCTCTATTTGATTTGATCAAGGCAGCGATCAGAGAAGAGGATCGATGACTTATTAAAATTAATTCGTTGGCCTGATCCATTACTATACACTTGCAATACATCATTTAAAGCTTGTACACTCTTTGCATCACCCTTATGAAAAATATAGTATCATCATAAAAAGGAGGTGGGATACAGGAGGGCCAGTACTTCCATTTCTAACGCCTCTTAGATATCCTTGTTGCTCTTTTTCTTCATCAAAATAGAGAGCCCTTCTGCACATAATAAAAATAAATAAGGGCTGATTGGATCTCCTTGACGTAGGCCACGTGATGGACAAAAGGTTCAGATAGCTTTCCGTTAACTTTAATTGCATATTTCACATTTGTCACACATCTCATGATTGTTGCAATAAATTCCTGGGCAAAACCAAGCTTGTGCATAATACCATTTAGATATTTCCACTCCACTCTATCATAAGCCTTCATCATATCCACCTTCAAAGCAAAGAAAGGTGTTTTAGCTTTCTGCTTCTTAATAGTATGGATGCATTCATATGCAATTAGAACATTGTCAGTTATCAAACGGCCTGGAACAAAAGCGCTTTGCTCTTCTGAAATTATGTCATTTAAAAATATTTTTAATCTATTGACCAGAACTTTAGAAGCAATTTTATAGAGAACGTTACATAAACTGATTGGACGGTAGTTTACCAAGTGTTCTGCCTTAGATATCTTAGGGATTAGCACAATTGTGGTATCACAAAGTCCCTTTGGAATGTTCTCGCCATGAAGGAAACTTCTGACAGCTATGCATACATGTAACACCTCTGGTATTACGAGCTTGCTTAGCACCTAGGTTAATGCTTAAGAGTAATTAGCAAAACAAGTTTCGGGTTTAAAAGTTTAAAGCACACATAGAATTATAAACGAATCTTGCGTGACTCGCTTTCGTAAATAAAACGAACAAATAAGTGTCACTAGTCAACTTGTCTCGGTGCTTAATAACTTTTAAATAATCTTGTGGACAAAAGTTGTTTAGGGCTTGTTTTGGAAAAGTATGAAGAATGTGCTTAAAAATGCCTTATAGTAAATAAATAGCGAATGGCTTGTTTATTTGATTAAGTATGAAAAACAATTTTTATAAACAAAAATAAAATATAACTTGTAATTGTTACTTAAATAAAATTTGAAGTGCAAGTTAGTAGATAAAAATGCAACTTTTGAATCGGCGAAAATTCGAAGTTGTGTTGAAAGTACACTTTTGGCGTTTTATAAAATGCAAAATAGTTAAATTAAGCCCGGATGTTTTGGTTCTATTATTTGGTATAAAGTGTGTACTATGTCATGAAATGGTTGTCGGTGAAATTTGGTAAATTTTGACCATTTAAAAATTCAACCAAATTCAACTCAAGGCCAATTTTCAAGTTTAAAAATAGTGTGACAATGCTAAATTGGAGTTTAAATTCTGATTAAAATTCTTAAACACTAGTGTCATGTTTTTATTTAGTGATGTGCACCAAGGCGAGCACTCGAGAATGGTGTAGGTCGGGGTGGAAATGGGTGCCACGGCGCCCTCGTAGAAATTGACCGAACTTCGCTAGAACGCATTGAACCGTGTCGTTGGCGCTCTGTTCGTGAACCGACGCCTGTAGCGAGCGATCTCAGCCGCTCACCACAACTACCTCGCCCCGCTCGCTCTCGGCCGTTCATTTCACCTACCGAGCTACTGCTGTCGTGTATTGCCTTCTTCCTCCCTCTGCTTGCCTCTGCTTGCTGGCCTCCACTCTGCCTCTGGTAGCCAGACAGCCAGCGCAGACAGCGCATTCATCTTCACGCCACTCCCTCCCTAGCTCGCCTCCCTCTGCTGGCCTCGGGCGAGTCGGCGCATGCCATGCCCGCTGCCCCGCAGCACCCGCCAAGGCCGCGCTAGCCGTCGCCCTGCCCCCTCACGAGAGCGCGCGAGTGCGAGCGAGCCGCATGGCCCCGCGCTGGACCTGCGGCTCCACAGCGTTGCCCAATGGCACCCGCGCGTGGCTCCATCCCTGCTCCTCCACCGCTGCGCAGCTGAAAGGATCAAGATGCCCAAGAGGGGGGTGAATTGGGCTAATTCTAAATTTTCTTGCAATAATCAAATCCTACGGATAGCCCAATTAACCCCTTGAGCCTAGAAAAAGTGTTTCTATCAAATCAACACACAAAAGACTTGCAACCTATGTTCCAAACTTACTCTAGTATAGCAATTCTATGAATGTAAAGACGAGTATTGAATTGCTCAAAGTAAATACTTAAAGTAAATGCTCAAAGTAAATGGATAGAGGAACGCGGCGATGTTTTGCCGAGGTATCGGAGAGTCGTCACTCTCCACTAGTCCTCGTTGGAGCACCTGCGCAAGGGTGTGGCTCCCCCTTGATCCGCGCAAGGATCAAGTGCTCTTTACGGGTTGATTCTTCGACACTCCGTCGCGGCAAATCACCCAAAACCGCTCACAACTTGAGTTGGGTCACCCACAAGCTCTCAATCACCACCAAGCCGTCTAGGTGATGGCGATCACCAAGAGTAACAAGCATGAACTCTCACTTGACCACGCGAAGCCTAATGAGAAGATGGATGCACACTTGTCTACTCTTGATTCACTAATGAGGTTTCACTCTTGGATTCTCAAATCACAAACACCTCACTAGGACCTTGCTCTTCTTGGCACTCACAAACGTGTTTCTCAGCTGTTGGAATGAGCAAAAGTCACTCCACACATGAGTGGAGCTTCTATTTATAAGGCAGCCTGAAAAACGAACCGTTATGAGCTTCTGCGGGATGACCGGACGCTCCGATCGTATTGATCGGACGCTCCGGTCAGTTCAATCCGCGCAACAGTTTCCAAGTGATGACCGGACGCTGTCAGGGTCCGGCCAGCACTGACCGGACGCGTCCGGTCGCTCTTGAATGCTTACTGTAATCGACCGGACGCTGGATACTCAGGGTCCGATCACCACTGACCGGACGCGTCCGGTCACACTTTCTCAAGTCAGGACCCTTACTGGAGTTGACCGGACGCTGGCCCTCAGCGTCCGGTCACATTGACCTTCCAGCGTCCGGTCACACCAGACTTGTTCTCCTCGGTCAAATGAACTGACCGGACCCTGCGGCCAGCGTCCGGTCGCACCGGAGCCAGCGTCCGGTCAGTATTTGACCCTCCATTCACTTCCAACTCTCGATCATATGAGAATGAAGTTTGCTCCAAAGGATCTTAGGCATTCATAGGAGCTACACAGAGCTAGTTTTAACAAGTGTGCACCACACCTAACTCACTAGACTCAACTAGGTCAAGCTACCCGTTCATACCCCCCTTAATAGTACGGCCAAAGGAAAAAACAAAGTCCTAAACTATTCTAAATATCTCTCCAACTCCAATCGACACTTAGAACTAGTCATCCTTAACCTTGTTGTTAATCCTTTGAAAATCGAAACGATTTCCATCGTAGGGGCATGACAACCTCGATTGCCCAATCGATCTCCATTACCATGACCTAACTTTATATGCCTCTGCAAAACACACGTTAGTCATAGTAATCTTGTATTGACATTAATCACCGAAATCCAACTAGGGGCCTAGATGCTTTCAATCTCCCTTTTTTGGTGATTGATGACAATACCACCTCGAGTATGTGAAAGAGTGAGGTTTTTTTTGACGGACTTGGTTCATATAAGCTTTTGTCGATAAGAACAAAAGTGTTAGTCAAGCTTATATGACCCAAGCCAACACAATGTACTCAAAGGATATTAATTAAGCATGAGTACAAATAACAAAGCTCATTTGCTTCGAAGTTTAAACGCGGAAGCAAAAGCAAATGAGCATAACACAAGTGATATGACATTTAAATAATGCAAAGTAGAAAGCACACATGTCATATTTCACAATCACGTAGATAGCACTACCACATATATATAATAGTATGCATGAAAGTAAACACACGAATGCATAAGTAATAGTGTATCACACAAATAGAACTCCAAATGTATATAATAGGCTAATACTAGATAACTAGCTCCCCCTAAATGTAGCTCCCCCTGAGACTACATACTCGAACACCCTCTCCCCCTTTGGCGTCAAACACCAAAACCTAGGGGTCGGTCGGCGGGGCAGCAGCGGACGAGTCGGGCGCTGAAGAACGTGGGGCAAGCTGGAACCGGGCACCATCATCATCTGACCCTGAGCTCTGAACTGACTGACCCTCTGTGGCAGGAAGTGTCGCTGAAGCGGTCTAGGTCTGAGCTGGGGCTGGTGCTGCCTGTGAAGCTGCTAGTATGTCTGTCGTAGGATCTGACGAGGCGACAGACGAGGGGAGCCTCTGAGTAGTCACAGCGACTGGGGCTACTGTAGACGGACCGGCAGAATGCATATGAGGCGGAGTAGGCATGCCGGTCAACTCGCTGAAGGATGCTCCAAGACTCCTAGAGACTGACGTGTCAGGCACGAATAGCGAGGAGGACTGCTCTGGTGTGAAGCCCGTCTGAAGTGGAGTGAACTGCGGGGCTACCATGGGTGAGGCCAACCACTGGGACACCTGTACAAGAGGTGAAGCAAATTGAGCTGGAGGCTGTCCTCGACTTCAAGCCCAGCCCTGGGCTGTATAAGCTGGAGTCGTTGTGGTGGAAGCAGTCTGAGCAAGTCAGGCGAAAGTCTGTGGGTCAGGGGCCCCAAGAGCTGTCACTCGTCTTGCATGAAACCCATAAGCTTTCTTTGCAAGAGTATCTCTTTTGTTGATGCATCTGCTGCTGCTTTCTTTGCATAACTCTTCTTGCCTCTGGAACTCGCCCTGTCGAAGTCTCAAATCGGGCAAAAGTAGCAATTTGTCTCTGTGCTCGTCTATCTGTGGGTTCGCTGCTGATCCGCTCAAGAATAGCAATGAGAGCGGGGTCTGTCTGCGGAGCAGGTGGAGCAAAACTGGAGCTACCGACCTCTGCATCGTGTCTGCGAGGAGGCATCTGAGCAAAACTAGAGCTACCGACCTCTGCTGTCACTGTACTCGCTCACCTCCTGCTGTGCCTCTAGCTCCTCCTCCTCAGTGGCTGCAATCCCTCTGATGATCTCATCCTGCTGAGCTGCGGACTCTGGCATGTCGGGACGATGGCTAGGCTGTCTGGGTGCCTAAGGCGTGGTATGTCTGATCCTCTGTGACAGGTTGTAAGCTGGGAATTCTATGGTGGCACCTGTATACTCATCCATCATACCAGGGGGCTTATCAAGCACTATCTGCGGATAAGAAACGTGATCCAGTGAGCATAGGGAAGCTGCCTGCGACCCTTGAATCCCTCAGCTATAGTATCCTCCATCTCTGAAAGAAGGAGGTCCCAGATATCAAATACTGTCTGCTGCATCAGAGCATTAAGAAGCTAGAGCTGTAAGCAAGTCAGACCCTCTCTATATCCCAACCTAGGAAGCAGTGTCCTCCTGATAATGGCCTCTAGCACTCTCGCTGTAGGAGTCAAGTCACTGGGGTTCCTGCTTGACCCCTCTCCAAAAGGCTCCTTGAAGCAATGTCGCACTAAATCTGTAGGAGGCACCAACCCTCCATGTGGACGCCTGGGAGGCTTCTGCTGTCCATAACAGACCTCATGTATCTTGACAGGCTGCTCCTGTAGCCTCAGTATCTCTCTGACCCTGCCACTCGTCACTCTGTAGTCTTTGCCTCTGAAAGCAAAGTGAATAAACATGTGATGTGGATCGATGAAGAGTGAAGCATAAAACTGACGAACCCAAGATGGTACATATATCCCTGTTCGTCCAATCAAATCTGTCAGTCCCGGCAAATATGACAAGTATGGCCGAATGCTCTCTCCGGCTGCTGCCACAATAGACTCTATCTGACAAACTCTCTGAGATCTGAACACTGCCCCACTGTTGAGATAAGCATTGTAGAAATCCTCCTGCAGTGGCGTGTAGAAACCCTCAGCTGCTCTCTCATCCCTCCTTGGAGGAAACCAAACCTCAAACTCAACAAAACGCAGCTGCTGAACCTGCCTGGCGGTAGCGGCCCTCAAGTCGAGGTGTACCACTGGAGGTGGACCCTGTGGTCTAGGTGGAGGACGTGATCCCCTCCGCTGTGTCGGCGGCCTCGGCGAGACTGGTACACGGGTCCGTCCAGAGCGCGGCTGGGGGGTGCCGCTCTGTCTCCTCGACCTCCCCGGGTGCTAAGGCTCTGCTTGTGGGGGCTGCTGCTGTGCTGATGGACCCTCCTCAATGGCAACTCGTCGTCCTGCAAACGTGGCAGTCCCAGCTGGACTACCGTGACTATGTTCAACCTCCTCAATCGCAGCTCTGAGTGCTGGTGAAACTGACTGATCTGCAATGACAACTCTGCTGCGGGCACCACCTCTCTCGGCACGCTCTGCGGCCTCTGCAACAGCTGCTGCTCTTGCTGTCTCTGCATCGGGGTACTTCCGCTTCTTGGATGTCACCTGCTTGGTTGACTTGCCCTTAGATCCGGCTGGCTGGCGAGGCGGGGGCCTCCGATCATCATCACCAGGGCCACCACCAACGTTCTTGGTGCGAGCCATCTGAACTGACAAGATGGTGAACTGCCGCTGATGAAGATCAACTGTCAAACTGCCGCTTTTGAGGCTTGGCCTCGATCCTTACTCGCGAGCTTGGCTCCGAGTTGACTGCCAACTGCCAGAAGAACCACAACGGAACCGACTCGCTGCACGATAGAGTAGATGGATATACAAATAAATACCATATGTCTAATAGATGCGAAACCCTAATAGAGAAAGCAATGTAGATGCGAATTTGAATCGAATGGCTTTCTACCTGACGATCAGCGATCCGAGAAAAGATAAGATGTCGCGCGGGGAATCTCGGAACCAGCTAGGGTTAGGTCAAAAGCCCTGAATGCAATGGGGAATCAGTGCATTGAAAATTTGATCTAGGTCACAATTGTAGAGATCAAGATTGAAAAATAAATCTTGCTTTACCCATCAAGGAGTAGGACTAGGGCACACGGCGTGATGACCAGCAGCCTTGGCAACAGCGTCCAAGAACTCAACGGGCTCGGCTTGGGCGGCGAGGTGGCGAGAGGGCCGGGCGAGCGCGGTGATGCACGAGCTGTGGCGGCTCGGGCTGTGCAAGCGCGGTGGCGTGCGGGAAGGCTCGGGCGCAGTGGCGCGGCGAGGCTGGAGCACGGCGACGCGGGCGCGAGGTGGCCGGCGTAGGGTCGCGGTGCGGAGGGCACGGTGCTGCGGGCTAGGCTACGGCAGCGAGCTGGCGACGGCGCAGGCTAGGGCTCGGAGGATAGGTCATGGCGGGATAACGAAAGAGGATGCGGTGGAATGGTTAAAAAATCCCCCCAAACGCGACAGAAAAGGAAACGGAGAAAGGAGTCCTGAAGCCGCGCGAGATCCACTGACCGGATGCTCCGGTGGTAGCGACCGAACGCTACCACCTAGTGTTCGGTCGATTCCAGAGAGGTCCAAATCCTCTAGAATCGGGACCGGACGCGTCCGGTGGACCATGACCGGACGCAGGCAGGGTCCGGTCAGTACAACTTGTCCTTCCTTCGATTGACCGGACGCGGAACCCTTCCTGACCGGACGCACAGACGCAACGTCCGGTCACTCCTTCACCAGCAGTTCACCTCCTGTGAACTGATCGGACGCTGAACAGCAGCGTCTGGTGCAGCGTCCGGTGCACCATTTTCCAGCAAATCTTCAAACTTCCTCCACGCTGCCTGTTCCCAATCAAGTCCCAATTTGAATAAGATCCAAATAAACACCAATTGGGACTGATGTGAGTGACCTCTCTCAAACCCTCATATTTTTCAAACTATTTTGCCTTAGGCTATAATTCTTTTTAAGAAAATAGGCAACAAGAGGGCAAATGGAACTAAACGACAAAACAACATTCAAGCATATGCACTACTTGTAAGTAAATCTAATTGCTTGTCAAGTTTGATCCAAGGTTAAGCTTCTTCACACGCTTTTGGGCGGTTATCTTAACCATGTTAGACAAGCCCTATACGAATTGCCACAAATTTAACATGTTGTATATTACAATGAATGCAAGGGACAACACACGCTCAATTTTTAGTGAAGTTAATAAAATCAAGTTCATTGAGCTCATTCCGTAATCTACAAAATGTAGCCTCATCTAGCGGTTTAGTGAAGATATCCACTAATTGATCTTCGGATCTTACACCTTCTAGTGATATATCATTTTTAGCCACATGATCTCTTAGAAAGTGATGGCGGATATCTATATGCTTGGTGCGAGAGTGTTGAACCGGATTATTTGTAAGTTTTACCGCACTTTCATTGTCGCACAAAAGAGGTACTTTCTCTAGAACTACTCCATAGTCTAGCAAAGTTTGTTTCATGTATAATATTTGTGCACAACAAGCACCCGCGGCAATGTATTCCGCTTCGGCGGTGGACAAAGCCACACTATTTTGTTTCTTGGAGGACCAAGACACAAGTGATCTACCAAGCAAATGGCACCCTCCGGATGTGCTCTTTCTATCAACTTTGCATCCGGCGTAATCCGAATCGGAGTAGCCAATTAATTCAAATAAAGCTCCTTTGGGATACCAAAGACCAATGCTTGGTGTGTGCTTAAGATACCTAAGGATTCTTTTTACGGCAATTAAATGTGTTTCCTTAGGACTAGCTTGAAATCTAGCACACATACACACACTAAACATGATGTCGGGCCTAGATGCAGTTAAATATAACAAGCTACCAATCATAGAACGGTAGAGAGTTTGATCAACCGGGTTACCTCCCTCATCTAGGTTGAGATGTCCATTTGTAGGCATTGGTGTCTTGATTGGCTTACATTCATCCATCTTGAATCTCTTGAGAAGATCTTTTGTGTATTTCTCTTGAGAGATGAAGATGCCTTCTTTCATTTGCTTGACTTGAAAACCAAGAAAGAATGTAAGCTCACCAATCATTGACATCTCGAACTCCTTCGACATCAATTCACCAAATTCTTTGCATGAGTCTTCATTTGATGATCCAAAGATGATATCATCAACATATACTTGACAAATGAAGATATGCCCATCAAGCTTCTTGGTGAATAGTGTGGTGTCGGCCTTTCCAATGGTGAAGCCCTTCTCAATGAGGAAGTCCCGAAGGCGCTCATACCAAGCTCTTGGGGCTTGCTTAAGCCCATATAGTGCCTTGGACAACCTATAAACATGATTAGGATATCTAGGGTCTTCAAACTCGGAAGGTTGATCAACATAGACTAGTTCATTTATAAAGCCATTTAAAAAAGCACTTTTCACATCCATTTGATATAGTTTCATTTCATGATGTGATGCATATGCAAGAAGGATACGGATGGCTTCTAATCTTGCAACCGGTGCAAAGGTCTCTCCAAAATCAAAACCTTTAACTTGAGAGAACCCCTTTGCAACTAGTCTTGCCTTGTTCCTCACAACAACACCTTGATCATCTTGCTTGTTGCGGAACACCCACTTCGTTCCAATGACTCTTGCACCTTTTGGTCGCTCTTCAAGAGTCTAAACTTCATTTCGAGTGAAGTTGTTCAACTCTTCATGCATGGCATTGATCCAATCCGGATCTTTAAGAGCTTCTTCTACCTTGGTAGGCTCATAGCAAGAGACAAAAGAGTGATGAGCAATAAATGAAGTAAGTTTTTGAGATCGAGTCATCACACCCTTTGATGGACTCCCTATGATGAGTTCTTGTGGATGATCTTGTAGGAGAGGTGTGTTTCTTTTATTGACCACTTGAGGAGGAGGTTGTGGAGCATCAACATCTTGTGCTTGTACCACCATTTGCTCATGAGAGATATGAGTATCTTCATTTTCCACTCTCTCATCTTTTCCCCCATCTTGTGGTACATTTGATGAAGAAGGTTGGTTAATGACTTGTACATCATCTTCATCATCTTTTGGCTTGATGTCTCCCACCGGAATATTCTTCATAGCCTCCCTCAATGGTTCATCACCTACATCATCAAGATTCTCATGTGCTCCTTGGGAGCCGTTAGATTCATCAAATTCCACATCATATGTTTCTTCAACCAAGCCGGTGGCATGATTAAATACTCTATATGCTTTGGACTTCAATGAGTAACCAACAAGAAAACCTATATCACAACGTCTTTGAAACTTCCCTAGGTGTTGCCGCTTCTTGTAGATGTAGCACTTGCAACCAAACACCCTAAAGAAGGAGACGTCCGGCTTCTTCCCATTGAGCAACTCATACGGTGTCTTGACAAGGAACTTTTGAAGAAATAGGCGGTTGGATGCATAACATGCGGTGTTGATTGCTTCTACCCATAGAGCTTCGAGGGTGTTGTACTCATCTAGCATTGTCCTTGTAAGGGTGATCAAAGTCCGATTCTTCCTCTCAACTACACCATTTTGTTGAGGAGTATAGGTTGCGGAGACTTCATGTTTGATTCCAACTTCATCACAATAGGATTTAATATTTGTGTTATCAAACTCTTTGCCATTGTCACTTCTTATCTTCTTGAGCTTCACTTCAAATTCATTTTGAGCTCTCTTGGCAAACTTCTTGAAACAAGATGCAACTTCAGATTTATCATGAAGGAAGAACACCCATGTATACCTTGAATAGTCATCCACAATCACAAAACAATAGAGATTTCCTCCCAAACTCTTATATGTTGTTGGTCTAAATAAATCCATGTGTAGGAGTTCTAGCACTCTTGTGGTTGACATGAAAGCTTTGGTTGGATGAGTGTTTGCAACTTGCTTGCCGGCTTGACATGCACTACAAAGCTTGTCCTTCACAAACTTCACATCCTTCAACCCTCTCACCAAATCATTCTTCATAAGCTTCTTGAGTGAGCTCATCCCAACATGAGCAAGTCTTCTATGCCATAGCCACCCAAGTGTTGTTTTGGTGAATAGGCAAGTCTTCAAGTTTGCATCTTCGGAGGTGAAGTCAACTAGATATAAGTTGTTGTATCTAAATCCATTGAATATCACTCGCTTGTCATCTACTTTGGATACAACAACCTTCTTCTCGGTGAATAAGCATTGGAAACCAAGATCACACAATTGCCCAATGGATAGCAAGTTGAAACTCAATGAGGCAACATAGAGCACATTGGAGATGGAATGATTATTTGATATTGCCACTTTGCCCAATCCTTTAACCTTGCCCTTTGAATTATCTCCAAATGTTATTTTCTCTTGTCCATCTACCTCTTCATCTAGTGAGGTGAATATACGAGGATCACCGGTCATATGTTGAGTGCAATCACTATCAATAACCCAATGACTTCCACCTGTCTTGTAGTTTACCTACACACAAGAGATTCAAGCTTTAGGGATCCAAACTTGTTGAGGGCCCTTCACCTTCTCAACAAGTGACTTAGCCGCCCAAATCTTCTTAGGCCTACTCTTGTTGGGGGGTCCTAAGAACATGACTTTCATCTTTCCACTAGAATCTTTTCTAAGCATGTAGTGAGCATTGAAAGCAAAGGGTCTAGCATGCTTGGGCAAGGGTTGTGGTGGTGGAGTTTGACACTCATGAGCAAAGTGGCCTTCTTGTCCACACTCAAAACATCTCTTTGGCTTTAGCTTTGGCTTTGATTGTTGGTGTTGAGCTTGAGCCTTCTTCTTCTCTACACTTGCCATATATCCAATGCCACTTCTATCCATCTTCATGACGGTATTCATGAGTAGCTCACTTTGGAGATGCTTGCCTCTAGCAAACTTGCTCAATCCCACCTTGAGATGCTCTTTCTCTATCTTGAGCTTCTTGTTCTCTTCCTTGAGACTATCATTGTTCTTCTCTTCCTTGAGTTTCTTATTTTCTTCTTTGAGCTTCTCATTCTCAAGGATCAACTCTTTGTCATGATCAAGAGTTTCTTGCACAATGGTGTTGTGACTTTTCATCTCTTCAAGATCTTTCATGAGCTTCTCATGGTCACTCTTGAGCTTGACATACTCATCATAGTCATTGCACTCAACCACTTGCTTGCCTTTGCTACTAGATCCATGCTCAATGCTCTCATCAATTAAATCATCACATGAGGTAGCTATATCAATCTTAACAACATGGTTAGTAGCAACATGTGGCTCATTTGGTAAGAATTCTTGTGCAATAACAAGGGTATCATAATTGATCTTTAGAGTTGTATATTCATCTTTTAGCTTGTTGTGACTAATGATAAGCTCATTGTGCACCCACTCAAGTTTATCATGTTTATCTTTAAGCTCTTTCTTAGAAGATTTGAGCTCCTTGAGTTTAGATGATATAGAGTCATTTGTTTCTTTGAGCTCATCATTAGCCTTTTCCAATGTATCACACTTAGCTAAGAGTGAATCATTTTTAGCATCAAGTTTTTCATTTGTAGCTCTACTCTTTCTAATGATCTTAGTGTATTTTCTTAATATTTTGACAAGATCATCATATGTGGGTGAATCATCATCGCTTTCACTATCATCATCACTAGCTTGCTCATCATCACTACTATCATCACTCTTAGTTACCTTGCGTTCACCCTTGGCCATAAGGCATAGGTGTGTAGAGGATGATGGCGATGGTGGCGGTGAGGATGCAAGATCAATAGCAATGGCGGCCATCTTCTCATTGTCACTCTCATCATCGGATGATCCACTTGATGAATCAATATCCGTGAGCCAATCACCGACAATATAGGTCTTGCCACTCTTCTTCTTCTTGTAGAGGTCTCTCTTTTTGCCATCTCTCTTCTTGTATGGCTTATTCTTTTTCTTTTCATCTTCATCACTTGAATCATCTTTCTTGCCCTTGTTCTTGAACTTGTCTTTCTTGGGCTTTGTGCATTGATGAGCTAGGTGACCAAGTTCGCCACAATTGTAGCAATCCATCTCGGAGATTGGCTTTCTTCTTGAGCTAGTGAAGAACTTCTTCTTCTTGCCGTCAAACTTGATGCCACTCTTGTTTAGCTTCTTTAGCATCTTGGCGGTCTTCTTCACCATGAGAGCAAGACTTTCTTCATCATCTTCATCACTTGAGCTCTCATACTCAAGTCTTGCCTTGCCCTTATCTTGGCTAGCTTTGAATGCTAAGTCCTTCTCTTTCTTCTTTGTAGAGGATGAGCCATCTTGTGGCGTGATGTGCATGTACATCTCATGAGCATTGATCTTTCCCAAGATTTGTGTCAGTGTAGCAGCGGAAAGATCACCTTGATGTAGCACGGTCACAATATGCCCATATTTGTCAATGGGGATAACACTTAAGATTTTTCTCACAACGTCGGATGGTGACATTTGAGTAAGTCCAAGCCCATTGACTTCCTCTACAAGAACATTTAAACGAGAATACATTTTATTAGCACTTTCTTTGGGAAGCATCTCAAAAGAATTTAGCTTTTTAATCACAAGATGATAGCGTTCCTCACGCTCACTCTTGGTTCCCTCATGGAGCGCACAAACGTCCGACCATAATGCATGGGCGTCTTTGTGGTTCCTTACACGATTGAACACATCTTTGCAAAGGCCTCTAAAGATGGTGTTGCGAGCCTTTGCATTCCATTTTTCATAGTTTACTTCATCGCCTTGAAGTTGTGCGGCATTCTTAGGTGTTGGGAACCCTTGAGAGGCGGCTCTAAGAATTCCAACATCTAGAGCTTCTAGGTAAGCCTCCATGCGAATTTTCCAATATGGAAAATCATCCCCCTCGAAGATAAGAGGAGGTCCATCCCCGTGAGACATTTTGCTCTAAGCGGTTAGGCTTAAAAACGTGAGCACGAGGCTCTAATACCAATTGAAAGGATCAAGATGCCCAAGAGGGGGGGGGGGTGAATTGGGCTAATTCTAAATTTTCTTGCAATAATCAAATCCTACGGATAGCCCAATTAACCCCTTGAGCCTAGAAAAAGTGTTTCTATCAAATCAACGCACAAAAGACTTGCAACCTATGTTCCAAACTTACTCTAGCATAGCAATTCTATGAATGTAAAGACGAGTATTGAATTGCTCAAAGTAAATACTTAAAGTAAATGCTCAAAGTAAATGGAGAGAGGAACGTGGCGATGTTTTGCTGAGGTATCGGAGAGTCGCCACTCTCCACTAGTCCTCGTTGGAGCACCTGTGCAAGGGTGTAGCTCCCCCTTGATCCGCGCAAGGATCAAGTGCTCTCTACGGGTTGATTCTTCGACACTCCGTCGCGGCGAATTACCCAAAATCGCTCACAACTTGAGTTGGGTCACCCACAAGCTCCGTCGGGTGATCACCAAGCTCCCAATCACCACCAAGCCATCTAGGTGATGGCGATCACCAAGAGTAACAAGCACGAACTCTCACTTGACCACGTGAAGCCTAATGAGAAGATGGATGCACACTTGTCTACTCTTGATTCACTAATGAGGTTTCACTCTTGGATTCTCAAATCACAAACACCTCACTAGGACCTTGCTCTTCTTGGCACTCACAAATGTGTTTCTCAGCTGTTGGAATGAGCAAAAGTCACTCCACACACGAGTGGAGCTTCTATTTATAAGGCAGCCTGAAAAACGAACCGTTGTGAGCTTCTGCGGGATGACCGGACGCTCCGATCGTGTTGACCGGACGCTGTCAGGGTCCGGTCAGCACTGACCGGACGCATCCGTTCGCTCTTGAATGCTTACTGTAATCGACCGGACGCTGGATACTCAGGGTCCGGTCACCACTGACCGGACGCATCCGGTCATACTTTCTCAAGTCAGGACCCTTACTGGAGTTGACCGGACGCTGGCCCTCAGCGTCCGGTCACACCAGACTTGTTCTCCTCGGTCAAATGAACTGACCGGACCCTGCGGCCAGCGTCTGATCGCACCGGAGCCAGCGTCCGGTCAGTATTTGACCCTCCATTCACTTCCAACTCTCGATCATATGAGAATGAAGTTTGCTCCAAAGGATCTTAGGCATTCATAGGAGCTACCTAGAGCTAGTTTTAACAAGTGTGCACCACACCTAACTCACTAGACTCAACTAGATTAAGCTACCCGTTTATATCCCCCTTAATAGTACGGCCAAAGAAAAAAACAAAGTCCTAAACTATTCTAAATATCTCTCCAACTCCAATCGACACTTAGAACTAGTCATCCTTAACCTTGTCGTTAATCCTTTGAAAACCGAAACGATTTCCATCGTAGGGGCATGACAACCTCGATTGCCCAATCGATCTCCATTACCATGACCTAACTTTATATGCCTCTGCAAAACACATGTTAGTCATAGTAATCTTGTATTGACATTAATCACCGAAATCCAACTAGAGGCCTAGATGCTTTCAGCAGCCACCCCCCAGTGTGCCGTCGCCGCCTCCTCTGCCGCGGTCGCGTGTGGCCATCATGCCGAGCTTCGCCTCGATCCGCGCCATGGCCAGGCCGAGCCCGGTTGTGGCTGCTCAGCACCTCCCACAAGCCGCCGCTCTGTCTCTCGCTGCTGCCGCCCATATTTCATTACGACGACAAAGACCATTGTCGGCGAAGTCGCTTCCCGGGCCGGGCGGAGTACTTCCCCGCCTTCCTTTCGCTTCGTGAAGAGGTAGAAGAAGGACTCAACCGTGAATAGAAACTCTTACTGTGTTCACTTTGCAAAAATGCTAGACTCGTAGATTTACAAATAGGGGCTTAGTTAATTTAGGGAAAGTCCAGGGGTCTTCGTGCATGATGGCCGCTGCGCCTGGGCTCGTCCGCACCGGGCCGGCCTACCACCACGCCTGGGATGCTCACGCTCGCGCCTTGTGGGCCGCGCCTGCGCCACGCCGTGGGCCACGGCCTGGGCCGCCGGCCGCGCACACCGCCTGGGCCGTGTCGCTAGGCCGGCTCGCCGGTCATGGGCCACGCTGAGGCCGCACTAGCCATGGACCGAGTGGGCCGCGGTGCTCTTTTCTTTTTCCAATGAATTAGTGAGGATTTCCTAAAATAAATTCTGAGCTAGTTTTGTTATTTAAATATAAAATCATTTAGGAGTCCAAAAATTGTGGAATAAATTTCGTTGAGTTCCTAAAATCATGATCTATCTATTAGCGTAAATGGTTCATCTAGTTGGTGCTGTTTTTAGGGTTGCCATAATTAATTTAAATTGCTTAGTTTTAATAAGATCTAAGCTCGTAGGAATTTTTGTGAGAAAATGGTGATGGTGTTGACTCTAAAAATTTTACAGTAAATTCCTAATATTATTAGCTGCTCACTGTAATTTTTGTAGCTCCAGAATAATATTAGATTGCTAGATACATAATGATGCTCTATTTCGAATAAAGATTAAATCGATAGAATAGAATAAAGAAACATCTTGAAATTGTATAACTATAACACTTGTTGGGAGATGACACCTTTCTCGACGATGTTGATACGCAGATTAGTACGTTAGTCATTAGAGCTAGCTTGTTAGTTCATAGTATGTACTCTATTTTAAGAATTGTTGTTGCCTAGTTAATTAACTATTGCATCATCTCTGCATCGCATTGCATATCATAATAGGAACGACGGTGGATCGATGGTATCAAACGGAGTAGCTAAAAAGAGGGTGCCAGGGATCAGGACACAAAGATAGAGTACTAACTTTTGGTTATATTTTATCCAGGCAAACCCTAGTGCATAACATCTACTTTTCTACACTTTATATTATGTTGTGCATTAAGTTTTAAGGAGTTGAATGAAACCCACTTGCATATATATACCTTTATCCCATGAGTCTTACTAGTATGATAGGATCGTGTAGATTGCTATGCTACAGGACTTCGGTAGAAGTCGAGTGAATGCCTATCACCCGCGAGAGATATAAAATATATTATTGTTGTTACTATATTATTATCACTTGGAATATATATATATATATATATATATATATATATATATATATATATATATATATATATATATATATATATATATATATGAATGATAAATGGAGACCTGGCAGGAATATGGTTTGGGTATTGGTGGGTGTAAGAGGTTGTGTCCTGCGGCCAACGGGGCATAGCTTGGTTACACTGTTTTCCCTGTCTATGTCGCTTAAGGACCGACCGTTGCATTGGACTCTAGGCAACTCACAGACTTATTATCCTAAACACATACTTGTGTATGGGCGCGGGAAGACTTGTTACTCTCTTGTCATGGGTTTCGGCTCTTTCCAGACCAACTTTCAGGGTGGTTTTTGGGTGGAGGTCCAAGCACCGCACTGAGTTCGAGACTTAGGGGCGGGGGCTTGGAGTCCAAGTTTGGACGGGGATCTGAAACCTGTGACAGAAGGGTAGTGGGTTGGTCCTACTTGTGCCTGGGTACAAGCAGGGCGTGTGCTTCGGGGTACCTAGCTGGGCACATTGATTCACGAATCGCCGATGATTCGGTACGACTTGTCTACAATCTAGCACCGTAGTAAGAACTGAAAGATGAAAGATGTTAAAATGATTCTGATTGCTTACCACCTGCTTGAAAAGTAGCACATGTGCTTATATAGAATGGTTAGTTAATGACTAATGAGGACTGCTAATAAAATTGAATATAAGGACACATGTTTAGTAATGCTCCTGCAGATGCAACAAACCCACCAGCCAGATAGCCTTGCATATCCTTGGAGTCTTTTCTTTCCTCCTGTCAGGTAAGTCTTGTTGAGTACGATTGAGTACTCATGATTTTATTTTCCCCTTTTGCAGGTGACAGGCGGATGCTAGAGCTGACCCTTGTGTGCGGATTCCTCCTAGTGGGCTCAGAGAGGATTCCTTTACGCTGTGATCATAGTTTAATTTATAACTCTTACTAAATGTTTTTATAAATGAAAGCTTTATAATATGTTGTCATAGTGTATATATCAATGTTTCATCATGTCATAAATATATATTTATTTTCGCTGTAACTCTGATCACATGTTTATATTCCGCTGTTAAATTAAATTGTTCATAACTCTGATAACATGTTCATATTCTGCTGTTATAAATAATAAATATTATACTCTGATGCTGCATGTAAAGTGATGTAAGAAATGATTAATAATGATGTAAGCTTTATTCTCTCATTTGTGATCCTGATGGAAAAATATGAATTTTCGGGTTCTCTCTTAGGGTGTGCTCGATGGAACCGCGTAATTTGGTGCTCTCCCCTAAGTACTTAGTGTCTAATGGAAGATAAGTACTTCTGGGAGGCATTAGATTAGGCGGTTCTGCCACAATATATCATGCTTGAAAAAGTCCAATAACGTTGATAAAAGATTACTGGGAAGCCATCTGGACCAGACGCCTTTGTTGGGCCCATTTGGAATAAAGCATCTTGAATCTCCTCGTCTGTATATGGTTTACATAATTCATCATTTATATTTTGGTTAACCTTTTGTGGTACTGGCTCTAAAATCCTGTCAATATCCTCGCATGATTCCGAAGTAAATAATTTCATGTAAAAATCATGGACCATTGGAGTTCGTCTTGTTTTGAGCACTTTGTACCGTCTTCCCTTATAAGGTATTTTATTCTGTTAGTGTTTTTTCTAGCAGTAGCTCGAGCTTGGAAAAAGATGTGTTTCTATCTCCCTCTTTCAGTCAATCAATCCTTGATCGCTGCCGAACCATAATTTCCTTCCAACAGTTCACAAAGCTTCCTTTCTATTTCCTTCTCTTCAGCCGAATACCACTTTTCCTTGTTGCTCTTCTTTTTCCTTCCTTCCTTGAGTACAGTATGTGCTTGTCTTTCGTACCAAACAATTAAAACTACTTATTTTATTCTACTTATTAGGATTTTTATTAGCACATTTACGCACTGAGTAAATTAACTTAGATATTTATTTGATTTCTCTCGACCATAAAAGGGAGTCGCACATGGTTTGTTTAGCATTTCATGTGTGTTTTATTTTTTTTTAAAAACTCGAGAACTTGTTTTGCTAATTTCTCTCGGTACTAAGTAAGCTCGTAACACCCGGGATGTTACAATTAATACCATCTTGCCTATTATTTCACGTAAATTTTGGCCCTGAGAATCCTAGATCCAAGAGACCACAGTTCTCTAGGCATTCCCTAAAGAGCTTCATTTGTGATTCACCTCTTCGTGTCCTTCCCAAATGCTCATCACTACTTAAGGCTTCATTAAAATCTTCTGCACATAACCAAGGCCCGTTCCAATGAGCTCTAATAAAACGAAGAAGATCCCAGAATTGATAACGTTGTTTCGTTTTAGGTTCTCCATAAACAAAAGTAGATTTCCACACACTTCCATCTTCTAAATTTATTAGCACATCAATAATATTCATCGAGTAATGCTCAAGTGATACCACACATTCCTTAACCCAAAATAAAGCAAGGCCACCACTTCTTCCTTCGCTACTGACAGCAAAGCAACCTGAAAATCCAAGGGACCACATTAAATTTCTCACTTTAGTATCCCTCATTTTGGTTTCCGATAAAAACAGGAGGGAGGGACGGTATCGCTTCACCAATTGGCGAAGCTTGCCAATTGTCGAGTCCGTCCCTAGGCCTTGACAGTTCCAACATAAGAGATTCATGGCTCCTGGCGGGGCTGGAGACCAGCCGCCGCCGATATATTGGTTGCAAGTCTTGCTCCTTCTTCTGTTTCTTAAATAGTTCCTTTTCTTTTTCCTCAAGTCCCACTTCAGAAGTATCACCCAAAATAATATTAACTGATTCACTAGGTTGAGCCAGAACCATAGCCATTTCCATTGGAACTACTTTATCATCCCGTGCTGCCAGAGCTTTCAGTGAACCTTGCATTGAACTTCTTGTTTGTTTTCTTTTCTTGCCTTGGTTAAATATGCTGGTTTTTTTTTTCCTTGCACAAATTTGTTCCTGCACTCTTAGAGGAATTAGTTTTTGTTCTAGTAGACCGTCTTAATGGGATTGTGAATGTGTTCTCATCCTTTGCATCATTCGGACAGGAAAATTGATGTCCAGAATTGTCCTTACTTCTAACCTGATTATTTAGTGTTCTGAGATCAATTGCACCTGACATTGATTCTTGGCCACTTGTGCCACCACTCTTCCCTGCTGTGGTAGAGCTCTGGCCATTTACATCATCAGAAGGCCTTTTCTTTCTGTCATCTGGAACTCTCAGATCTCCACTATAAGGGAGCAAGCCATCTGCATCTCGCTCAGCTGGTGTAAGACACTCAACAGAGGAATATCCAATAATTCCACATGAGTAGCAATAATTTGGTAATTTCTCATATCGCACCTCATACCATTCCTTTGCTTGTCTTTTGGTTGAGAAAATTGAAACGCCCCTCATAAGAGGTTTCGTTATATTGATCTGTACCTTTGCTCTAAGGTAAGCTCCCCATGCACGGTCCTGATCATCCACTTCTAATTTTTCAACAGGCCCTATTTTCTTTGCAATCACATAACCCCATTTTCCATTCATCAGACCAAAAGGAATATTATAAATCCTCACCCAAATCGACATATAATCAAAGTGAATATCAGATGGCCTCATAGAAGCATCAAACTCCTGAACTAAAACGTTCCGCTTACCAATATTCCAGGGAGAACCATCTAAAACTCTATTTTTGTCCTGCTTGGAGCCAAAGTCTGCAATAAACATATTATCCCCAACTGTTCTCATCCTCAAACCTTTTGGATTACCCCAAGCAGGTTTAAGTGCTGATGTAATTGTTTGTATATGCAAGACCCCTTGAGACAGGATCTTACCAATAATGGCGCAATCAGATGTTGCCAAATCTTCTTCAATATCATCTGCCACCTCAACTGCATCACTTTCTTCTGATGTCAAGTTCAAGCGACCTAACATCTCGACCATATTGTCATCCAATGGTGTAACTTGAACCCCTTGGCTCACCGTTTGGTTTGGAGACTCCAAGGGTAATTGATTTCCCCCCTTCATGGATTACGCAGCCTGAATCTCCGCAATCCGTAGGATAAGAAGGCCCCTTCTTCTCGTTCTGCTAATCCCCAAGCACAATCCAGCCCTGCCTCAAGCGCAAGCCAAGGGCGAGCAGTGAAGCAAGGTTCACCCCTGAATCGCCCCGAACCGCGATGGACAGGAACCAGATGAAGCCAGGGTAGCAAGAACAGAGCAATAGACTGGAACGAGTTGCAGATTGAGTGTACCGCGAGATGGGCTCGAGCACATAGAAGATCTCCCGACCCTGAATCCCGATCTGTAGCAGGTGGATCTCTGGTGGAGAGAAAAATGGCCACTCTCTACTGTTCACTAGAACACTCGAGAGAGCGGATCGGTGGCTATTACTACTAGCCCAGTAATATTCAGAGACCGATTACTACTAGTTGCGATGAACATTTGCTGTTATGGAAGCGAAAAGAAATCTTAGTACTTGCTCAGTAATGTTCAGAGACCCATTACTACTAGTTTAGAGCGTTCAGAGACCAATTATATAAATTTTGAGGACAGGCTTCTTTATTAGTTTGAGGACAGGCACAAATTGAGCCTGTTCGTTTAGTTGTGGCTTGTCGTAAACGATATAAATTTTTAGCCGGAACAGTATTTTTCTGTGAACCGAACAGGCTGAAGATGTGCTTGACAACGAGAGTTCGTCATCTCGTAGAAGAAGGCAAGAAGCTTCCGCCAATGAAGGATAACGCTATTCTGCCTATCTGTGAACTCGAGAGAAAAAACGGGAGAAGCAACGGAAGAAACACCGGCAGAGCCGATGTATATTGAACTAATCCTCCTCCGCCGCTGCGGATACAATTTCAGAAGCTAATACATACTGTACAAAATCCAACGCCACCTCCACGAACTGGATTTGCTGGCTTCCTCCATGGATCTGCCACCACGCCGAGCATGGGAGCAGACGCCAAGGACCCGACAGCAGCTGGAGCACCTCATCTAGCCGGGAGAAGCAGATGCCGGAGGGGCCGCCGCACCTCCCCCGCACCTCGTGCTCAACCGCCGCCGCCGTTGCCGAAGATACCGAGGTGACCATGGAGGACGCCGCCGTTGCCCAAGATACCAAGGTGACCATGCAGGACGCCGCCGCCGCCCCCAATCTGGCCATGGAGGGCGCTGCCACGGGCGGCAGAGGTGGTCATGGAGGGTGGCCGCCGCTTTAAAGGTGGCCATGGAGGGCCGCCGCCGCTGCCGTGGAGGTCATGGACACCTCGCACAGGGAGGGCGGCACCGCCGGTTGGAATGAGCCGCCGCCGCCGCCGCTGTGGGGGAAGAGGAGCCGCGGCCGCCGGTTAGGGAGGAGCGCCGCCGCCGGTGGGGAAGGTGGAGGATGGTGCCGGTGAAGGATGCAGACGGAGAGGTCGCGCCCTCGCCGAGCATCGAGAAGTGTGGAGGGGCCGCCGCCGCCCTTGTTGGCGAGGAAGGGGCTGCAGGTGAGGGAACCGGGTGTAGCTGCCAGTGGGGAGGAAGGGCCGCCGTCAGTGGTGGTGGTGGACGCGCCGCCGCCTCCGTGGGAGGAGGCGCAGCCGCTGGTGGGGAAGGAGGAGGCGCCGCCACCGAGGGCCGTCGTCGTCGCTGGGTCGGTCGCGCCGCAGCGGGGGGCCGTCGTCTCCGCTGGGCCGCGCGGCGCCGAAGGAGACCACCAGGAGTCCAGGACCACTGGTGAGGGAGGAGCCGCGGCCGCCGACGAGGTCGAGGGGGCGCCGCCGCTGGTTCTGGAAAGGCCGCCGCGTCGCCGGACGCGTCCACTACTACCGCTGGCTTACTCCAATCATGCACGACACAATTACCATGTGTTTGGTTTGCGGGTTCAACTGGGATATCCCGGGTTCGTCCCAGATGATCTGTTGTTTGGTTCTAGAATCAGTGGGTTGGGTTCACCCCGCACAAGGTATATTCTCTCTAGATGCGGGTTCGTTGGGTACCTCCAAATCGGAGAAATCATCTCGACCCAGATGGACGTCGTTGCATCTCCGTTGGCGACAGCGCAGACGCGGATTGCTCGGATGCTTCTCCATCACCGGCATGGGCGACCTCCGGCACCCAGTGATGTCCGGATGCTTCGGCCATGGCGCAGCTCCGTGCGACCTCCGGCTCCCGGCCCCCGCCCTCCGACGCGGGACGAGCCCCTGGCCCTTAGCCCTCGACGGACGTTGCATCGACCTGCATCGACGGACGTTGCGTCCGTCCGTTGCACGCGCGTGTCCATGCGCGGGAGGAGCAGCCTGGCGCGGTGCGGCGAGGAGGGAGCGAGCGGCGCCAGACGGAGGGAGGGAGGGAGCGCGGCGGAGGCGGCCGGGAGGGAGGGAGCGGCCGGGGAGGAGCCGGGGAGGGAGCGCCGGGGAGGAGTCGGGGAGGCAGCGCCCGACGTCGGGTGGAGCCGGAGGCGGCACGGCGTCGGGGAGGAATTGGGGAGGCAGCCTGCGTCGGAGGGGGAGCAGGGGCCTGCGGGAGGAGCCAGGAGAGGAGCCGTGCGGGGAGGAGGAAGAAGGTAGAAGAGGAAGGGAGGAAAAAAAAGAGGAGGATCAGGGGGGCCCAGAGGCGGCAGTGTGGGGTCCAGAACTAACGGTGTTAAAAGGACATCCATCCCAACCCTCTCAACCTCTTCAACCAAATAAAAGACTGGGTCGGCTCCAACCCACTCATCCAAACACGAGATGGGTCGGCTCCGACCCATAAAAGTGGGTCGGCTCCAACCCAACCCACATCGTCCCAAAACCAAACACATGCTTATGATTACCATATACGCGTATGCGGAATTGAAACTGGATTGGTAGCAATAATTCCTGTTGTGGGCCGATGATTTACGGTCACGTGGCGGGGACCAACCGAAGGAGTCAACGTCGGAGTTGGACGGGCGCTCTAAATTTTATTTAGAGTGCTCGGTCCTATGTATATATAACATCACTAAATATATTATACAACATCACGTATATATTACATGAACATCACTAAATACATCATTAAACATCACTAATAAATACATTATAGAACATCGCATATATATTACGTGAACATCATTAAATACATCATAGAACATCATATGTATACTACATGAACATAAAAAACACACCATAGAACATCACATGTATACTACGAGAACAACATATGTATATTACGCGAACATCGCACAATACATCATAGAACATTACATATATACCAAGTGAACATAAAAAATATAACAAAACATCACATATATACCACATAAACATAAAAAATATAAAACATCATATATATGCTACAAAAACATTAAAAAAATAAAATAGAACATCATAAAAAAATAAGAAAATAAAAGAAAAAATAAATAAAAGTAAAGTAAAAAAATATAAAAAATAAAATAATAAAAAATAAAATAATAATAAACACATAAAACAAAAAAAAAAATAAAAAATGAATGATGCACGAAAACAAAAAAGAAAAAAAAAAAAAATAAAATTAAAGAAAGATAAAAATAAAAAATATGAATCAAAGAAAAACATAAATAAAATAAAAATGATAAAAACATGATATATATAACAAATAAAAGGAAAGGGAAAATAAATAGAAGCAAGGAAAACTAATTAAAAGAAATCAAAAGAAAAAAGAAAAATAAAAGGTAAAAATAAATAAGAAAAGGAAAGGAAATGAAATAAGAATGAAAAACATAAAAAACTAAAAACAAAAAGAAAAAGGAAGAATAAATAGAAGCAATGAAATGAAACAAATAAAAAAGAAAACTAAAGAAAAAAAAGAAAGGAAAGGCAAAATCTCCTACAACTAAAAAGAAGAAAACATGGACACTTTTTTCGTGCGACATTTGTTTTGTGTCGTCCGTATGCCTCCCCTGCACGAAACCGCTTTCCGTGCGAAACTTCGCCATCTCCCCATCGTGAGATCTAGGCACCAATCACTCTCGGTCCAAGTAATCCTCTGATCCTCTCTCTGCCCTCACCTCAGCCTCGCGGCAATCGCAGGTCTGAAACTACACCCGTGCGCCGCCGCATGTCACCGATGCCGTCGTGTCCTATGCCGCGCTGCCTTTGCTCCCCATCCTAACATCCTCCCCACGCGACCCGTACTCCATAGCGCTCCACAAAAAGCCACGCCGCCACCGGAAGACCATTCCTGACCCACAGCCGTCGCCCGCGCCGTAGTCCTCGCCGTGCGCGCCCATGCCATGCACCCGTGCCATCGTCCTCACTGGATCCCACACCCCACTAGATCCCACGGGCCACCGCCACCGCACACTCCGCTCCCCATCCCCGCACCCCACACCCTGTCGCGTTGTCATCCCCATCGCTCCTCGTCAGCATCCTCTACGAATGAGGCAACACCAGGGGTTGTCCCCTCTGCTTGAACAAGGGCGTGGCACTAGATCCATGGCGCGACAGCCATCCGAGCAGTAGGATCCATGGGCCCCCAGGCCATCTCTTCGAGAACACCGAGGACGCCGACACGCTTCTCGGGTATGGCTGGTTCATCGCATAGCTCGAGCCGCACAGGTAGCATAACATTGTTCCTGCTCCTGTCTGGATCACCACACTATATTCCTGCTTGCGCGTTTGTGGGATCAGGGAAGCTTTGGCTATGGGGTTCTTCCGATAATTGCAGTGAGATTTGATGTGATTTAGCTAAGATCTGTTGCGATTGTTCCTGAAGGAAGGAACTGCTGTTCACTATCATGGAAAATTTACAAGCGGTAGATGGTGATCTGTACTAGCATAGCATGAGTTTCTTTGCTATACAAAACACCCTACACTACAATACAACTGAAACTCGCACACGGTGAAGTTTAGTAAGAATAAGGGGAAAACAGATGCCCAGATCATAGTTACACAAAATTTACTTGAAGCTTTGCACAGGGATGGTCTTTGATATATTGCTCGAGTTTAGAATCATCTCTAAACATGAAACCATGCAATTCCTGACATTGCGTTAGACTAACTGGGTAAATTTTGTACATTTTCAGGTCATCCTCAACTCTAATACTTGGTGGTCTTTCATCCTTCCACATAGGAACATGGCTAGGGGCCTAAATTTACCGAGCACTGCAAATTTCAAGGCTCCCAGAGTTAACTAACAAGTTAAAGGTCATGTCTGTGTGTTTTATTCTAAAGTCATTTTGTCTACAATTTCTTTGGACATTGATAGTTCTGTACAAAGCATCTAAAATTTGATCCTGAATATCTATACTAAATTAAGAGTGAATATAAGTAAATTGATAGTTCACAGTCTCTTTTTATTCCGTCATGTTTTTGTACTAAAAGTAAACACATCTCACGTTGGGGGGGGGGGGGTGGAGGGCACCCGCTGTAGCCGCTCGTGTCGCCGCCGCCGCTGTCGGCCCTGCCTAGTTAGAGGGCCTTCGCCACACTCACCAGGGACGAGATCACTAAGGACTTCGCCGCCATCTACGACAATCGCCCGCCACGCCGACCACCCATACGTAAAAGCATATTGCCATGAACAAGGAAGTGCATCTACAAGCACGTGTCCATGTCATTATTGCTGGTAGGTTCAACCAACTCTCTGCTAGGTTGGAGATTACATAAATCTTGCTAGTTGGAGATTAGGGAAATCTTGCTTAGTCTTAGGATCATGGCACTACTGTGATTGCTCATAAGATGTTTGTGAAAATGCCAAGCATGTCTACCTTGGTTGCAGTACATGGCATGTGTCCTGCAAATGCCATAGCTTTTGCACATCAATTCGATTCCAATAAAGTCCCAATTGTATAGATTCAATTACCAGGATCTCAATGTTTACCCATGATGATCAGTGAAGTTTTGTTGTGTTCTTGTTACACAGTTGTCAGATTAGCATCAGCTGCTCTTCTTCAGCTACATACAACATATGTTGTTTGCTGCTCTTTTCATTTGTAGAAACTTGGTATATGTCTCGTAAAATTGAGTAATGATGTAATAGATATTTCACATACATGTTTATCATGGGTCTTCTTCAGCTGCTCTTCTTCAACTACATACAACATATGTTGAGGCTAACATAGGTTGTTTGCTGCTCTTCTTTAGTTGTTTGCATACATGTTTATCATGATCTTGATGAAGTCAGTGCTGGGCAACGTACTAATGATTTCCTTTTTGCTGCAACTGCTTTGGTTAATTGTTATACCAGTTATAATTTATAAATACTTCTTGTAGTAGAAATATATAATGATTTATGCACACTGTGTGGTTTTTAGTTTTAGAGTACTGTTGGTTGTTACCTTCCTGCCGAAGGCTCTAGAAAGCACCTATGAGACTGGATCTGAATGTGAGTTATACTTCCTGTTTGCATCATCTACACATTGAGGTTTTTCAATATAGTTTTTATGCTTGGCAGACTAAAGACATCACCTAGCAAATTTATGCTAGCCAGCATTTTGCTGCTATCAATTCTATTTAGCACATTGGCAAGTTCAGGTGGGGCATGGCCATGGAAACTACATGGCTTCATGCAGAACTATCTAACCGGGAGCATCCAGCAATGTCACTTGAACTCCTAGGCCTAAGGTAATATCCTAAATCTAGATCAGTACCAGCAGGATATGAACATGCCATTCTTATATACTTCAGTAATTTTTTGGACTTCTAATAGTTTCATGGCTTGTGAATAATTTGTAAATGCGTTTTTACCCTTTCGGTGCCCTATCATGTTTCATTCAGTTTTCATATGCTCCAGGATGTTACTCTGCTATTAAAGTGGGGGACTACACTTTCATATTGCATTCTTTACCCTCTTAGTTCATGTCGACCCAAGAGACATGTCTTTGTTGAAACCAAGGTTAGTGGTTCCTTTTGGATCAATGTTTTAATGCATCTTGGTGCTTATAGTACTACATTTGCAAAGTCTTCAGATCCTATTGTACATGAATTTGTTGAAAAAAATAAAAATGAAAAACCAGATGCCTTTGCTCCAAAGAATAATTTGCAGCTTATGACCTCTATTTTTTACTAAACTAGGTACTGCTATCCATCGATATTTTTACATGACTTCTCTCCTTCGTTATTGCTTTACTTTCCCATTTCTCTATGTGGCTTGTGATGTTTCATCTTATCACTGGAAGAACAAAATGTTCTATAAAATGCATGGTCCCATTTAGTGGTTATTATTTTTTTGAAACAGTTTGGACAATACTGTTTTGAATTTTTTTTATTGATGATATGCACTGACTACGCCTAAAAAATCACTTTTTCCACAGTTTCAGTGCTCTCCAGCACGTAGGTTGCTACTTTTTTTTTACAATTTCATTATTTTCATTCTGCTTATAACAACTAGATGTAGAACTGCCCTTCAATCGGTGTGCTATGTTTTTCATGTTACATTTCATTCGGCAAACAACTACACAGCTGTTTCTGAGGAGAGACTTGGGCCGCAGCTCATTCAGAAGTTGAAAAAGGAAGGTGTTAATCCCAAGCAGCGGAGACTTTGAATTTTTCAGCGCATGTTATGCCCATAGGTATGGAGCATCTGTTCTTTACAACCTTGTTCTGTTGCTTCCAGTTTAGTGTCTTTTCATGAATTATATCTAGCTTTACAACCAAGCAGTCTAATTGATTTAAGACATGAATGATAAGAAATTGCTCCCAAAAAGTGATGCATCTCTAAATCATCCATTCAAATTGACTTAATTCAAGATAACATTGCAACTCACACACAATACTGCTATATCATTTCTTTTTAGTGATCCGTTGCATTTTGGATCTTTGAGCTATCTAGCGACAAATAACGAACTATAACTTACACCAACCCTCATGGTAGGTTATCTGCTGTTGCTTCTCACACTGGACAAGACTGGGAGTTCATTGGGGAGCCTACTTTGACACATCGTGAAGACATTTGGCCAGGAGAGGATAGAGATTTAGATTTTGTGTGTTTTATAAGATTTTCTAAAATAGATCTACATATCCTCTGCTTGGTGGGGTTGCAGGTGAGGACGCACGCAATCCGAACGGCACACGAGAACATTGACATGACCATCAAGGTTGCTGACAGCATCCTCTCCCAATTTGACCTCGCCCGTCGTGTGCATTCGTTGTTCCTCTATCAATCAAGATGCTAGACGTTTAGCCAAAAATCAGAGTGAATCGGATAAAGTTTTCGTGTGGCATGGTGTGGATCTGAGGGCGTTTGAATGAATGTGCAAAAAGGTCAGGTGCTTGCGATGATTTATTGCTAAATTATCAAATATTTTGGTAGATTTAAAGGATGGAGTTAATTGATACAAAATGAGTATTCTCAGATTGAAGGATATAACTCCTCTTTAAGGCTTATATGTTGTTTAGGGGAATCACCATTTATGATATTAGATTGAGTTACCATAATTATAGCGTTTCTTTTGAATGGGATGCAATTTTGTAAAAAAAAATCATCTCTGAAAGTGTTAAATTGATGGCTAGCTGAACTCATTGCGTTGAGAATATAGTAATCTTGCAAGTTATTGCTGTTAGCTTTTGGTCTGGCTCAAGTTCAAATGTTACGATTTTGCACCTCCACTTAGCTTTTGTGATTTTTGGCTTCGTGCTTTAGGCTTTGTTGTATGGCTAAGTGACAAATTAAAATAATATCTCTTTCCCTCTCCCTCCCTAACTCCCTCCCCTTTCTCCCCTCCCTCTCTCTCTCTCTCTCCAAGAACCTTATATCTCATTCTATGCTTTAATACCAAGATATGTATTGCCTTTTGCTTGTTTGATTTGCATTATTATGAAATATCCTGTCGTGTTAGTACGAAAAGGTCTGTACAGTAGAGTTTGTGAGCTTGTGATGTCGCGCTCTTTGTGACTGTGTTAATTTCATGAACTTTGATTTTTAAATTAAATGTCACTTTAACGTCGATATTTAATTTGACAGTATTATTATCTTATCATGCGATCTATGTATTTTTAGTATAAAAGTTTAACTGATCCGTAGCCATACACGGGCATGCTACCTAGTAAATAAGAAAAAAAGAAAGAAAAGAAAACATCGGTACCTGTCTACTGCCTCCCGCACGTCCTGTTCCCGCGAACTGCGACATCCTGTTCCCACGCCCTTTTCCCGCGTACTGTTTGGTGCAGTGCTCCGGTTCGAACGTTCGGACGGGACGATTTCCGTCCTCGCCGGGCCTCGTAGCGGTGGCCCACGTCATCCCAAGCTTGGGGGCAAATGTGCTGGCTCGCGCAGGGCGCATAGCATCGCAGAGACTGGATCCGACATCCTTGGCTCACTGCAGGTTATCCGGTGTGACGGTCGCGATCGTAAATCCGGACGGTCTGTACGTAGAGGGTGTCTCGCTCCGTCCTTTGCTTGCTCTCCATTGAACGTTAATTTTTTCCTGTGTTTTTCTATCACAAGCTATGGTGTTATCGATGCCATACATTTCAGTCAATCTTTAGATATTTGACTTAGGATAAAACTAAAACATTAAGTTTCTTTAGATATTGGGAGTAATAGCTAATTGTTAGCTAGGTGGTACTAGTTAAGTCATTAGTTGATTTATTAGTTGAGAATCCAAACATATTGTCAGCTAAAAATAAGCTGCTAAATATTAGTTTTCTTTTAGAAAAAGCATACTATTAGTTGTAGAGATCGGAAAGTCCGAAGGAACTGTTCAAAAATTGAAGTAAACATTTGAATTGACAAGCGAGACCTTGTTGTTTACTGGTCTTCTTTCAGTTTTGTTACAAGAAGCTACTACTACAAAAACGATTTTTAGCAATAGGTTTTTTAGGGGCGGCTCCATTACCAACCGCTCCTACAGTGGGTGAGCTCGGGTCCCATGATTACAGCCGCCCCTACAAATCTAACAGTAGGGGCGGTTGGTGAGTGAGCCGTCCATACAAATCTACCCATTTATAGGGGCGGCTCGTATCACCAGCCGCCCCTACTGTTAGATTTGTAGGGGCGGCTCAATCACCAGCCGCCCCTACAAATGTCTGCTGTATAAATGTTTGTAGCCCCCTTCTTCCTCTTCGGGTCACTCACTCTAACCCATGAAAAAAGGTAGAGAGGCTTTGGGCACCTTTCAAAAATTGCTCTACTAAGAGGAAATGTTTTGGTCTCAAATCCTTCGGTGGAGAGGTTGTTGAAGGCAAGAAAATACTATTCCACACTTTTTTTTGAAGTTTTAATGGTTAGTTAGTGAGTAATTAGAGTTTTGTTTTTCTCTCTCTTCTATGGTGCTAGAGCTACTTATGAAGCAAATTAGACCTAAGTTTTGATGTATTATGGTAAATTAGGTAGGGAAACAAGATCATACCCTTATTTGGTCCATGTTTGTTGATTTTAGTGAACAATTAGTTAGTTTTATGGATGTTTCATGTGTATATAGATCTAGATCTAGGGTTTGGTTTTTTATTAATTTTGTTTTTGTAAATTTATGTTTGATAAAATTGGACTAGGGTTTGCATGAAAGATATTGGGTAAAATATAATTGTTGCTAATTGTTGTCTTTGAAATTGTTTATTGTAATCAACAAATATGTTTTTTAGTTATTTATGGATAAATGAGCATTAATTAATTTTCCTCTACCACGGTGTGTTTGTATGCTTTATGTAATTATATTTGATTTATATTCATATATCTCTGAAGTATATACAATTATTCTCAAGTAATTATTAATTTGATTCATTTTTATATATATCTGAATAAGTAGTTCTTTAATGTTTGTTTTGTTGTTGTTGTAAAAGATGGAGTACATGAACTCTTGGATGTATGGTTCATTAAGGTTCAAGGCAGGTTTCCGTGAAGAGATGGATAAATTTATTGAAGCCGCAGAAAAGCATGTAACGACGTTGACAGAGAATGAGGATACAATTATTTGTCCCTATAAAAATTACAAAAACCGTATGGCATGGACAGATGTGAGTATCATCAGATCATATTTGATTATGCGAGGATTTGTTGAGGACTACACAGTGTGGATTCATCATGGTGAAATGGTTATTGTTAACGACAAGGATGAGGAGGAATACGACGACGAAACCCTAGAATCCCTGTCCCAATATTCAGCAGAGCTTGATGCATGAATGGATCCTGAGTTTGGCAATGAACAAGCAGGTGATGCTGCTGGTTGGGATGGTAACGACGAAGGTGGTGCCAATAATGATGGTGGAGCACGTGTCGGGGATGAAGATGATTTGGAGGACATGATTCGAGCCCTTGGACCAGAGATTTTACTAAAGAGCCCAAAAGGTCTAGAAAATTTAGAAATGGTGAAAAAAGCATCGAATGAGACTGTGTATGGTGTTGAAATGGGCTGTCCAACATATTGGATATTGCTATGTTTTGTGCTTGAGCTACTCATCCTGAAGGCTAAGTACGGCTGGTTAGACTGTAGTTTCAATGATCTATTGCGGCTCCTGTCATGGGTGCTACCACAACCAAACTCAGTTCCCGCCAACACATACCAAGCGAAGAAGGTCATAAGTCCATTGACAATGGGGATTGAAAAAATCCATGCATGCCCCAACCACTGTATCCTTTTTCGTGGTGAAATGTTCAAGTCACTGGATAAATATCCCCGATGTGGGGCCAGCCGGTATAAGAATAATGACCTTTACGGTGGGAATGAAGCCTCCACGGAGAAAAAGAGGAATAAGAAGGGTACAAAAAAGGTGGTACAAGAATCTCAGCCCCCAAAGGACACTCCATTAGGTAACGATGCAAAGCAGAGAAGCATTCCTGCCTTGGTAATGTGGTACATGCTAGTGACTGATCGCTTGAGACGTATCTTCGTAAACCCTAAAGAAGCCGCACTCATGACATGGTGGGATGATGAGCGTAAGGTGGATGATGATAAGATTGCACACTCGGCTGATTGTAGTCAGTGGCAAAGGATCGATGAGAAGCACAAAGAATTCAGCGATGACCCAAGGAATGTACGGTTTGGCTTGAGCAATGATGGAATGACTCCCTTCAATGAGAGGATGAGCGACCACAGCATTTGGCCAGTGATCTTGACCATGTACAACATCCCAACATGGTTGTGTCAGAATAGAAAGTACCTTCTCCTCACTATTATTATTTCTGGCCCTAAACAACCAGGCATTGATATAGACGTGTTCCTTGAGCCTTTGATGCAAGAAATGGAGTGGCTATGGAGGCATGGGGAGCCGATGTACGATGCGTTCTAAAAGGAGGACTTCATATGTAGAGCAATAATATTTGTGACTACCAATGATTACCCCGCGCTGTTTGCTTTGTCTGGACAGATCAAAGGGAAGACGGGATGCTTGGTTTGCTTGGATGGTACTACATGGGTGTTTCTGGATGCATCCAAGAAGATAGTTTACCTAAGGAACCAGCGCTTCTTAAAGACAAGTCACAAGTACCACAACAAATTGTTCTTTAGATTTTATGACAACACCCCGAAGATTGAACCCCGCCCGGAGAGACGTCATAGTGGAGAACACGTGTACAGAATAGTGAAAAACATACGTGTCGTCTATGGGAAGAAGAATCCTGATGGGACGAACAGAGATAGAAGCACACCTCCTGCCGAAGGCATAACTTTCAAGAAACAATCGATCTTCTTTCAATATTTGCTTTATTGGCCAGACTTGGAGGTCCCCCATGCCATTGATGCTATGCACGTGTAGAAGAATATCTTTGAGAGTCTCATTGCTACCTTGATGGACACAGGCAAGTCAAAGGATGGTCTGAAATCATGGAAAGACATGGTGTAGCTAAACGTGATGCCACAGCTTCACCTGGTACCCGAGGCTAATGGAAAATACACTCTTCCCGCGGCGTGCTTCAACCTAACACCTTTAGAGAAGAGAGCTATATGCACTTTCCTGAGGGGGGTCAAAGTCTCGATTGGGTTTTTAGTGAATGTGAAGAAGCTAGTGTCGATGAAGGACTTGTCAATAACACACTGCAAGGCTCACGATTGTCATGTGATGCTGATAATGTTTCTACCTATTGCAATCAGGGCTATAAAGCCAGAGTTCTTGAAAATGGCCATCACCCGCATGTGCTACTTCTTTTCGAAGATCTCACAGAAGACGATTGGCAAGCAAGAGCTGAGTGACCTACATAAATTTGTGGTGGAGACACAAAACCAACTAGAGATGTGTTTACCTCCTGCTTTTTTTGATATAATGCCACATCTCATGATTCACATGGTTCATCAGATACAGCGCTTGGGCCCTTGCTACTTACATGAAATGTGGTCCTACGAGTGGTTCATGTCGGTTCTAAGTTGATACATGCATAATAGAGCATACCTAAAGGGCTCCATGATAGATGGTTATAGTACTGAAGAAGTCGTCGAATGCTATCAAGAGTACCTAAAAGTACAGAAAGGGATTGGTAAACCCGATTCTCATCACAAGGGTAGGCTGGCTGGGAAGGGCACCAGTGGTAGAAAAGTGTTCATCGACCATGATTACAAAGAGGTGAGTCAGGCGCATTACAATGTCTTGCATAGTACACAACTCATACAACCATACATTGATGAACACTTGGCTTTCATTATGGTGGAGAGAAATGGCCGTTCAGATGATTGAGTCATGAAATAGCACAAGCAACGACTAACTACATGGTTGAAGGACCAAAACATACCGCCTGGAGAAACCATAGACTCTATTACCATCAGTAGGTTGGCGGAGGGGCCATCGAGACAAGTGACATCTTGGAAAGCTTATGACATCAATGGGTATACGTACTATACCAACGCAAAGGATAGTAAATATGTGAAACAAAACAACGGCATTCGAATAGAAGCTCTCGATGGAGTGGGGCGAAAGATCCAATACTTTGGCATCATTGAAGAGATATGGGAACTTGAGTATGGAAGGGATATAACGGTGGCCCTATTTCAATGTCGCTGGATCAAACAACACCAACTGAATGAGATCGGATTGAGAGTCCTGGACCTCGAGAATCTAGGCTACCAAGATGACCCTTGGGTGCTCGCTTCACATGTCACACAAGTTTTCTATATACATGACCCACAAAGTAACCTCCCCCCCGAAGAAGAAGACAACACGTGGTTGCCTCCGGGAAACAGCACATTATCGGAGTTAATGGCGTGGACAATGTTGAAGCTTACAATAACTATGATAAGATGTCGCTATTCATAGACTTTCCTAAGAAAATCAGTGTTATGAAAAAGAACCTACCTAAAGACATATTGCCATGGGAACAAAAAGGTGTCAAGGGAAAAGTTGTTACAGCGGGCTAGCTAGTTGTTGAACGTGGAATGTTTATGTAAGTGTGTGTGTCTGTAAGACTTCATTTATGCATGCGTGTGAGACTATATATTTATGTATGTGTGTGAGACTATTTTATGCATGTGTGTGAGACTACCCTTTGCAACATCCAGATAAATCTATTTCAACATCCACCCTATTACTACTAAAACTTTATGAAATCACTTAACACTTTATGAAATAAAGAAATGACCAAAATAAAAGTTGGAGATCTTGACGAGTTATACAACTTTTATATTCATCACCTTTACAACTGAAATCATTTAGTGGTTGAAAATAAGGTTTGAAGTTGTCATTTTCTGAAATTCAAAATTTGAATTATCCAAAATTAGTGACAAAGGTAGATGACCAGACTAAAATGATAGAGCATGATTTTAGAAAAGTTTAGAAAAAAACCATCACATTTGGAGTTAGTATGCGGGAGAAAAACTAGTTACAAGTTTCAGCCATAGATTAAAAAGAGAAATCACACTTGTTCATCATTGATCATCATGAAGAGTTGTGACTTTTCTTTTTAATCTCTGGGTAAAATTTGTAACTAGTCTTTCTCCCTCATACTAAGTCCAAATATGATGATTTTTTTCCTAAAATTTTCTAAAATCATGCCCTATCAAGTTACTGTGTTGATTTGGTCATTCTTTCCATTTGACAAAGTTTAAGCAATTCAAATTTTCAAAAATGATAAGTTCTAACAAGATTTTGAAACACCAAATGATTTCAACTGAAAAAGTGATGAATATCAAAGTTGTATAACTCATCAAGATCTAAAACTTTTATTTTGGTAATTTCTTCATCTGACAAAGTGATAGTAAACATAGTTCACAAATCAACATGTCTCTCGTATAGTTTATGAAACTATGAGTGACATGTGATTTTGTGAACAATGTTTATTAACACTTTGTTAAATGAAGAAATAAGCAAAATAAAAGTTGTATATAATGATGAGTTCAACAACTTTTATATTCAGGACTTTTCTAGTTGAAATCATCTATGGTTTCAAAATCTTGTTTGAAGTTGCCATTTATTAAAATTCAAAATTTGAAGTATTCAAATTTAGTCAAATGAAATGATGATCAAAATAAAAGTTGTAGATAGTAATGTGTTCAACAACTTTTATATTCATGACTTTCTTATTTGAAATCATTTAAGGTTTCAAAATTTTGTTTGAAGTTACCATTTATTGAAATTCAAAATTTAAACTTTTTAATTTTTGTCAAATGAAAAGATGACCAAAATATAAGTTGTACATCCTAATGAGTTCTACAACTTTGATGTTTACAAAATTTTCATTTGAGGTCATTTAGTGTCCTAAAATTCTATTAGTTGTTTTGAAATTCAAATTTATAAAATGTTAAAATATTATTTTTGTAAAGAAGAAAATATAAAATTATATCTCTATATAATAAAATTGTTTATATATATATATATTTATATATATAGAATAATAAAAAAACTAATATATAAATTTACATTGTGTTCTTTATATATGAATGAATTATAGAATTATTAATTAAAATAAATTGAAAAATATTTGTAGGGGCGGCTAACTCAGCAACCGCCCCTAAAAATTGATTTGTAGGGGCGGCTAACTCAGGAGCCGCCCCTACAAATGCCCTCCAGTATATAAGCCAGAGCCCGCGAGCGGCTAACTCAGGGGCGCGATTCTTCCTTTCAGACGACGTTAGGCTGCCGAACCCGCCGCCGCCGCCACCGTGCGTGCTTCCTCTCACCTCCGCCGACCCATGCGTGCCCGGCCGTGCGCTCCCTCTCACCTCCGCTCTCACCGCTGGTACCCGCTTGTGGAACCCTAGCCTTGAGCGATGCCGTTCCTCCGCGGAACCCTAACTGCTGGGACCTGCTTCGACTGCTTCCTCCACGGCGGCGCGCTCCACCGCTTCGAGTATGGCGTCCCCACGGCCACGTTCCTTGCCAAGCTTCGTGGCAGGACCTGCACCACCACGCGCGCTCACCTATCTCGCCATCAACGCCAGCTCCGAGGAGACAAGGCGCGTCCCCGCGTCCCCTATCTTGCCATCGACGTCAGCACCAAAGAAACGAGGTGTGGTCCCCGCCGTCCTCTCCCCCTTTGTCGTCGTCAGCACCCGAGGAGACGAGGCGTGGGCCCCGTGTCCCCGCCCTCCCCCTACGCCAGGTGCCTAGTTCCTCGTCGTGTCCTTCACCGGCGATGAACACCCACCAGGTATGCGTGCCCCTTCTCTTCCCTTGCTGTTGTGGCGAGCACCCATACCCTAACGCCCCTTCTATGTACTGCTACTGCTTGTTAATTTAACTTGTGATGGTCATCGAGATGCAACTGTCTTGCTACTAAATTCTTGAAATTGTTCATCTTCTCTTTCTAGAGGTATTTGAATCTGATGGTTCAACTACCTTGCTACTAAATTCCTGCAAGCATTCCATTTTAGCTGAGTGAATCAACACGTGAATGGTTTGTTCACTTTAGGATTGCCGCTAGCCGAGCATACAATGCTAGATTTTGTTGGCATACCAATTTTTTCTGATCTGTAGCCTTAGCAGCAAGTATGGTTTACTCTCAAGCAAAATTAAATTCATCCACACAAAACTGATAATACAATTCAGTGGCGTCTAAGCATGTTCTCATCCTATGTCGAGTTGCAGTGATAAAAGGATAATGAAAATTTATATCTTTGTCAACCAAACTATATAGCTCAGAAATCAGGACTGTATTATATTTTTTCTATTCCGGTAATTTTTCTGTGACCATGATATTGCTATTAGCATGCTGTGAGCCTGAATATTCTTTCTGAGCCTGAATAATGTAGCTTCTATATATTTTTCTAAAAATTGATTATCGCTGTGCAAGCTATGACTTCTCTGAAAATGTCACTGTGCAAGCTATGACTTCACTGTGCAAACTGAATGTCAGTGTGATCTTGTTTGCTTCTCTGCATCTCAGACTTATTATTTAAAGCTATACAGAAAGATGAATGATGTCCTTAATGATCATTCAATGCATTTGATATAAAAAATAGCTAGAGAATAGCAAATTGTAATAATAAGACACTGAAGTTGGATAATTAGTAGTTGGGCAAAATTATAACAGGCGAAGGCTGTTTAACATTGCATGGAGATAAAATAAAATTTCAAAAGTTGCCATCTTAGACACCTGTCTCTGCATATATAGTTAAGCAGCAACAACACCGTCCTTAGTTTAAATATTGCTGTTAAGCTTTGCTACTTTGGAGATGTCATAAAAACTGTACAGGCAGGAACATGAATCCAAAGTGTGTATTACTGCATACTAAGCATTTTGTTAGCAGTATAAACTGTCTATGCTAACAATAAAACTATTTTTAGTTAGCAGTTTTTGGACAGATTTAGCATCTTAATAGGATGCCACCTCTAAAGACCTTTTTTTTTGCATCGTGGAAATATCTTAGTGTTAGATTTAAATTCATTCTGTTTATAAGCATTTCATTTTCTAATCATGGTTTTCTGTTGGAGTGATTTACTTTTGAGAACCAATTATTCTCTCTATTATCAAGATATGCTTGTTGGTTGCCTGTAACATTTATAGTTCAGACATGTCTATATCACTAGACATTTGATGATTGGGTTTTACCCTTATTTCAAATGAAACCATCCTCTAGTAGATAAATAAAGAGTGTTGTTGTTCAGTTCTTCAAAGGAAGCACCTACTGGAGATGTAATGACATCACCTTTTCTCCCCTTATTATATTACTTTATGTGATTCCATAGTTTTTTTCTTGCTCAGTTGTCTCTGTTGACTTTTTGGGCTTAAATCCTTTCTGCGATTCCATAGTTTTACCCTTTGCTCAGCCACTACTAGGTTCAGTTTCAGTAGTTCGTCGGTTTATCACTGCATGTACTGTCTCTGACAACCATATAGTAGTATGTATGTGTATAGGATAATAAGGTGATATCCATTGGAGGAAGCTTCTGAGCTCCCCACGCTCATCAGTTCCCACTGTCCACCATGATCTTCATTCTCCTTATTTGTTTTTTCTGCTTCAGTCTTTAGCTCTTCATCTTTAATTCGATACGTATCCAGCAAATGGAATTCCTTGCTAGCTCCAAACTAGTTCTCTATATATATGCAAATTTTTGGAGTAAGCTAGCACCACCTACATGTGCAAATTTATTATTGATGAGCTGGTCATATACAATTTCCCTCATGACAAAGCCGCTTAATTACTCGGACAGCAGCGTAATAACCTAGGTTAACGTTGTTCTCCAGCAACTACTGTGGAAATTGACACTACTGTTCACAGTGTTGTACTAGTTGACTGGAAAAATCCAAACTGAACACTGTGCCCTTTCCGATACAAGAATCTCACTGACATGTGAATGCTATGTTATACATGTGAATTTGGCTTGGCTTCCAGCCGGCTGTTCAAAAGTTCATTTATATGACCTAGTATTTTCTTCCCTCATGGAAAATAAAGGGTTCAAAAGTTCATTTATATGACCTAAAAAGTTCATTTGCCATGTCAGTCCTCACTCCTGTCCATTTCCATGCAGATGGAGTCTCTCTTTCTAGCGTCTAACCTCTAGCTGCTATGAGCTAATGATATTTCCTTTTACTTTTATTTCCCTTCCTTTCCTTTTGAACACTGCAAAGTGCAGACTAACACAGCTAGCCAGCAGTCGTTTTCATCCCTTTCTTTGCACACCATGACATATATTGGTACAACAGATGTTACAAAGGCAATAGTAATGGATTAAACACATGCAACATGTAGCCAATGTTGCTGTACTAATTAATCTTTGCTTCTAACGTATGTCGCAGTATCAATCAGGGTAAATGCTATCTGATCCATCTGTTATGACTTACACAGTCATGTAAACAAGTCAAAAGGCACACATTAACTGGTTGTTGGGGCATAATTGCAGCAGCAAACAAAGATGAAATTGTAGCACCCCTAACTACTCAGATTCATGTCATATTGATTTAATATAACTTACTCAACTAAACAACCATTCTTTAAAAGTTTGAATAATCATTCTTTAAAAGTTGCATAGCAGGTTTTTGTAAATTTTCAATTTTTTAATACGACCTTTACATACTCTTCCCATGCTAATTGATTGTGTCCATTGGTGGTCTTGGCTGTGTCTGTGTGCTTTGACTTGGAATACTGCGGCTGGTCCACTCTGGAGTCTGGACTGCTACCAATACTTGATCTAGAGGCAGTACCTACTACACTTGTTGGGTTCATAAACCCAGGGTCCCTCATAGACCTGCTTCCCAACAAAAGCTTGGCCCAACAGACGACGTTGTAAACGACGCACAACTCCTGGGCTGGCCTAAAAACCTAACGACAGGCCAGAAGGACGATCCAATCTTTGACCGGAAGTCCTGGCCAGGGAGGAACGACGCTCGCTTTTGACTCTGGCCCGCCTCTCCGACCGGAAGGCCTCGCTTCTAACTCCGGCCCGCCCTCCAACTGGAAGGCCTGGCCAACAACGCTTCCAACTCTGACCCGCGTCTCCGACCGGGGATATACCGAACCTCTGCTTATAGCTTTTCTCCGACTGGCGTAGTCGGAGCCGACTAGGACCAACCGACCGGGGACGCCCGCTCGGTGAGGACCAGGAAACGGGCAGAGCAAGTAAAACAAGATGCCCAAGTCAACCGCAAAACCTAGGACCGTACCCTATACACCTGCAGGACAGTACCGACAGGACATGCCAGAAGGGTGCCCTGCAACCTTCCAGGCATGTCAGAACCCAAGCAGTGTTGTGGACACCTACGATTTGCCCTACAGTGTTGTGGGTGCCATCAATTCTCATACCAGGCAAACATGGTAAAACCCCCCCACATGCCTCTAGGCTTCGATAGTGTTGTGGGCGCCGTTATTTTCCATACATGGTGAATACGGTAAAACCTCCCACATGTGTTTGACACAAACAGTGTTATGGGCGCCTACCATCATCTTGTACCCGATGGCGTGGGCAATAAGACTTAGTAGCATACGAACTCTCACTCTCTCTCTCTCACTTGTAAAGATCGTCCCCTTCATCTATAAAAGGGGATGCGCTCTCTCCCAATAGGGAGATCAATCAGTTCACAACTCAAACAACACACACACAATCCGAACGACCAACGATCCCAATGAACAATAAACGTTCAAACACTTAGTGCACAGCGGAGCTCCCGTCACTCTCGGCCCTTTAGACCGGAGTCCGACCGGACCTTCTGCACCCCCATCTTTCTCCCTTCCGTTTGTAATCCCACAACAAACTTCGAGCACCTGGGCTTAGGAATAAAGTCACCGACCGACTCAAACTGGACGTAGGGCACATTGCCTGAACTAGTATAAACCCTGTGTCATTGAGTGCTTGGCCGCATCCGATCACAACGTACGGCAACACTACAAATATTTACGTGTTGGTTACTATCTGCACCAACAACACTAGTACATACTCCCAGATTATTTCAATTAGACTCTTTTGGGGATGGATAATGACCATCTTTTGCTTTGTTTTTTGATACTAATGTAGTAGTACTAGTTTATCTTGGTGTTTTGTTTTCTTTGCTGCTAATGTACTGCTACTAGTTTATCACTGCTAGGCCCACCACTGCTAGAATTGGAGCAGCTATATACCATAATGGCAATCCATGCTACAACTTAGACTCAACTCAGGCATATGAGGTAGCTCATATGATGATCGAATGGCCCCCTACTTATAAGTAGCTGTTGTTTTTTGCCACCTTTCCTATCCTCTATGTTTGGGAAGCAACAACTGCTTTTTTTGCACCTTTTCCTCTCTATATTTGTTAAGCAATTGTTGCTTTTTTTTGCCAAATCTCCCCTCTCCTCTCCTCTCCTCTCCTTTGTTTTACCGATGATGAAATTGTCTAAGTCCATACATTATATGGAATATGAGCTGATGATCAAGAACTTGTGAGGAACTTGGCATCATTAGCAGCCGCCCCTACATTACCTTCTCCTCTCTTCTCTGTTATGATGCCTTGATGCTCCAAGTTCATGATCAAATGATGATTGACATGTTTCTAAGGCCTCTACTACTGCTACTACTCGTTTTTTTGATATATTGTTGTTTTATAGGATTACTTTGGTTTATAGACCTTTTTGATTTCTTATACCTTCTCGCGTACCTAAAGCACACTTTCTTGCATATATTAGAACAAAGCGTGAAATAATGTCGCGGACACCAGACAGTGCAGCTCGATGCCCCGAGTATGATGAGCAGCCAACCTATGAGGAACAAGCACTAGAGGACCAGCTTACTCAGGAGCAGTTCAATAACGAGTTAGAAAATGATCTAGAAGTGATGCTTACTCAGGAGCAGTGTGACAAGGAGGAAGTGGGAGCAGAAGGAAGAGCAAGAGAGGCTGCTGAAGGCAAAGAAGAAGAGGATGATGATGAGGACTCATAAGAGGGATATGTAAGTCCCGAGGATCCTTTCCCACGTGAAGCCAGAAGGAGGCCAACGGAGGAAGATTTGGACAAGGATTTTGACCCGAACGAGGAGGTAGGGATAAAGCCTTAGCTTGTAAATTTTGCTAAAGCTTTGGCTGTGTTACCTCTGCTAACAGTTTGACCTATCGTATATACAGGTCCCTCCTGAAACTCAGAAAAGACGACGTCGATGTCCGCGACATCTCGTCGGACAAGACAGAGTAGAGGAAAGGAGATCAGAGGCAACAACCATAGAGATGGATATTGAGGCCTCTGCTCCACAACCTCAAGACACAACCACGAACACGACTACCAAGCCAAAGTGGAAACGAGGGGATAGAAAAGCAAATCAATATCTAGATAAGGCATGCTATGTGATAACGGAGGTCAGGCCAGCAGGGGAGATCCTTGAGCCGAAGGAATTCAGAGGATGATTCCATAATGCTATCGGAGCCCTAGTAAGAGATGAATTGAACCCAGCAATCCCTAACTGGAAAGAGGCACCAGAGAAGAAAAAGGATGAACTATGGGATAAGCAGCTAAAGCTCAATTTTAGATTTCCAGAGGGTAAGCACGAACTGGTAAAAAAATGCTTTCAAGATCATTGGAGAGTCATTCTGATGTTGGAGGTCGGAGCTCAACAAGAAGTATATCCAAAAGGGGTTAACTCCCTTCAACGAGTTCGGCAACATAACTCTTAGTCAATGGGAGGAGCTCATGGCTCAGAAGACTTCACTGGAGGCATTGGAGCACAGTGCCCGTAACACCGAGCTGGTGAAGAGGAACAAACACCACCATCATCTAGGCCTCGGTGGCTACTATGGCAAGGAAGAGCAGTTTAGGAAGATGGACGAAGAGGCCATAGCTGCTGGGAATATCGATGTGAAGAATTTGAAGGTACGCTCAAGGAATTGGATATATGCGAGGAGTACAGAATCATCTGGCGGTAATCTTAAGTTTGATAAGCCAGAGACCCAAGAGGCAGTATCAAGGATACTAAAATATGATGAAGACAAGGAGATGGGCTAATTCAATCCTTCTAGAGAGAGGGACGAGCTTAGCCTTGGCTTGGGAAACAACGAGCACACATGCCGCACCAGGGGGCTAGGGAAAAGGACAACCTGGAAGCATGGATTCGAAGAGGACAGACACATGTATAAGAAACATGGCATAGACCGGGAGGCTAAGCTTGAGCTCCAAGTGAAGGCTATAGTTGTGAAGGTGCTGGAGGAGCAAGGACTGTCTATGGAGCCACGCACATTAATGATGCCACCGGGAGAACTGGCATTATTTGGCAGTCCTCTGAAAGTTCATAGCAGCCAAGGTTCCACTGCAGCCGCAACCCCCATCGACCGCATACGGGAACCAACTAGTTGTACCTTGGTGTTTCTCAGCGGCCGGCAGAACATTGTGATGGAGGTGGCAACGAGTGTGGCATATCCTCCCAGTGGCTTACACCACAATAATAAGATACCGTTGGACTACACTAGGGTCGAGGTGCATACCGTGAAGCCTGAGTTCATGCAGTGGAGGATAGACTACGCAACTCCCGAGGGGCTGGTGTTACTCAAAGATGTAATGGGGCAGTTCATCCTCTGGCACAAATGGGACATTATATTGACTGCTTCTTCACCGCCTCCCCCTCTCTCAAATTCAGAGCGAGTTGTTGAGGACGGGGAGATATTTTCACTGTCTTGTGACCACCACATTCCCGAGATGCCACATTCTTCCCCGCCTCCTAGCGAGCTTGTGCCTGATAAGCCACAACCTTCTCCAGCTCGTACCGAGCAAGTGCATGATGAGATGCCACAGTCTTCTCAACAAGCGTAGCCAATACATGAACAACGAGTGCCTTCTAAAGAAGGCGATGCACAAGAAGATGAGGACATGCCTGAATGGGAACTTCAAAAGAAGCATCCAATCACCATAAGGTCAATTTATGTTCCGATGAAAGATGTCTCGTCGGTGCACAAGTGATATGCCCATGACCAGTTCAAGCCTGAGAACTAAATTAAAAAAGTCCCATCACGGGCTTCTGAGGAGGCTGTCACTAGCAAACTCCACTAAATAGCAAAGCAGTATCCAAATGTTGATGCCATCAAATGGTCAAAGGATTGCCCTAAAACATATGAAAGAGGCAAGCCCTTCCTACCAAACCGGGACATCCAGCGCCTACCACTTAGAATGAGAAGGTTCCATGACTAGTACTTGCGTGTTCTCCTAACGAGCATAGACCTCGTATAGGCATGCTTCCCCACCGGCATATTTGAAAGCCCAGCTGAAAAAATTATCTTTGACTTCAATGACATGCAAACATGCTTTCACCTCGGAGTAATGGAAATGAATCTAATTCGCACGTGGTGCTTGTAAGTCTTTGTCCTCCCGATATGATATGAATGTAATCTTTAAATTTTGTTGTAACTAACCCACGTCGTGATTTGTAGAATACATGTGCACATTGTAAAACAAATGCCAAGTGTGAAAGCCAGGTATATAGACCCTCAAATTATAGCACAAACAAATTTTAATTACCCTAGACAGTGAAAACTGGATGACAAAGAGCTAGCTGCTAGAAAGATCGTTTGGGAGAAAGAGGACACCCGTGCAAAGAAACTAAGGTAAGAGTCCCTTAAGGTTTCAGCATATATTGCCCTGGCTTTTAAAAATCTCCAACAACACTCTATTATATGGCTACCATACAACTTCGAGTAAGTTCAACTCTATACTTAAAGCTTTGTTTGATATATTTTATTCGATGCAAAAGAGCTTATCTAGTTCTATGATTAAATCCATGCAGCAACCACTGGATTTGTTTAGGCGTCGATGTCGGGAGGAGCATGGCATGGGTCTTTGATTCAATAGACAGGGACCCGGTGACCTACAAAGACTTAATATCGATTCTCAAGACGTATACATATCGACAATCCTCATTAGCTTATATGTTTGTATACATACTTGTAACGTTTACTTTTAAATACTAACAAGTTGTATTTGCTAAAATAATTTGAATAGGGCATTTAGGTTCTATGTCACTAAACATCACGGAAGACATGATCCAGTAAGAAAGGAAAGACTGGCTATAAAAACACTATGTGCGGTAAGTGTAACTTACTTCTTTAGTATTTCATTACATGGCTGTCAAAAGCATTACTTAACATTTCCATATACAAAACACACAGTGCCCCAAGCAGAAGCCTAGGAGTGTACATTGTGGATACTATGTATGTTCTATGATAAGTAACACCGGTGCCTATAGGAGACACCCTTTAAGGGTAAGTTTGAACCTCTTCACCCGTAGTATAAAAACTTCACACATGGTATGAAATACAAAACCAAAACTTGTTCTCTTATAGTGGAAAGAAGAGAAAGAAATGAAAAGAGATCTATACAAGGATGACCAACTCTTAGTGTTTGTCGGCAACCTTTGCAACTTCATATTGGATCAGATTGTACACGTCAAAGGCACCTACCATGACCAAGATTCTAACTTAGGTAGAAATCCTCAGTACCAACACCTTCGTGAAACTGAAAGGCTAGCTCTAGGCCGTTGATAACAATGTGTATGGAATTTGACATTGGTCTTACCTTGTAAATTATGTTTATTTAATGATGGATTGTATATATTCTTATGAATTGGACTTGTAATTGTAGTTTATATAATACTCTTGTGCTTGTGGTCAGATTTGGATTATATATATTCTGGTCATATTTGAATTATATATGCATATATATATATATATATATTCTGATTGAATTTGAATTGTAAATTAAAAATTTTTTTGACGAAAAAATATACTGTAGGGGCGGTTCTAGACTGAACCGCCCCTACAAATAGGTATTATAGAGACGGCTGGTACTACAGCCGCCCCTAAAAATCGATTTTGTAGAGGCGGCTGGTAGCCCCCTACAAATCGATTTATAGGGACAGTTGATAACACCAACCACCTCTATAAATTGATTTGTAGGGGCGGTCTGGGAACCGCCCCTACAAATACATGATTTGTAGCCACGCTTTGATAGAAGCGGCTGGCCAAGCCGTCCATACAAATCATCTGAAGCCACCTCTATAAAATGTTTATGTTGTAGTGAGCCTCCAGGCAGAGATGGATTCGCCACGAGAGCAAGCTCCAAGACTTTTGGTTTATTTACCGATCATCTTTATTGGACCTGAACCTTTGCCATGTATCGAAACCCCAATGAGTACAACGACGTTGATCACAAACAAACGGAAATACCCAGTGACTGGTAACGGATTTACTAGGTCTCTTTTATATGGAGTCGGCGGGGTGTGTGAAAACTAGGATGACGTGTCTGCATTCCGACTCCTTTGCAACACTGTTTGCCCAGTGGAGGCATTCGGTCGTATCATCGTAAGCCTGCCGGCTGTTCACTGTTGAATGGGTCGATGAACTGCGAGCAACCCAGCATTCCAGCAAGCTGTACTACGTACCACATATTGTACTATAAATGCAAGTCAAGTCTCCCAACAATGCCAAGTACCTACATACAGCGATAGCACAAAGATGAAGCTTTACATAGCCGCAGCCGCTTCCCTCTCGCTGATGAGGCGTGCCGCCGTCGTAGCAGCGCTCGCTTCTCTCCTGGCCGGCGTGTGTTAGCAGTAGGCAAGGAGTAGAAGCAATTTGGGGGAGAGGAACACACGAACAGCACAACAATTAGACAGGAAGGATAGGCAGGAAGGATGAGTGCTTGAGAGTTTAGAGTCTGATTACAAAATTCTTGATGATCCTATCTCTCTCTGGTAGCCTATATTCTTACACGGCTTTCGCCCGCAGGTGCACACAGGCATGCTCACATCCACTCAGCGCCAGCGAGACGAACGTTGGGCCGGCGAGTGCGTGATCCAACCCGAGGTACTTGGGCCGCCTCTTCTGATGTAGACGTAGCAGATGGGCCGATAACACCCCCGGTCCTTTGGAACCTGCTTGTCCCCAAGCAGGAGCTCTTGGGATGGCTTGACGAAGCCGAAGCAAATTCTCCTAGGTTGCCATGTCAGACGGCCAACCAGACCATAGGATCAGGCCTTGCTCCACCAAGCCATTAGCAGTAGGAATGACACGACGCTGCAACACTTCCATAGGAACCCGAGTCAACTCAATGTCAGCTGGTAAGGATGGACATACCTGGACATGAGGAAGAACCGCACCTTTCAATTGCGAAACATGAAACACCGGGTGGATGGCAGCTGAACTTGGCAACAACAACTTATATGCCACAGAATCAATGCACTCCGTGATCTAGAAAGGTCCATAGAATTTGAAGGACAGCTTCTGGTTAGAGCGAGGGGCCAGAGTAGACTGAACATAGGGTTGAAGCTTGACAAACACCATATCACCAACACTGCATTGACGTTCAGAACGTTTCTTGTCAGCTTGTCGTTTCATACTGTGGGGGTACGACCCCGGATACCCACGGCAGACCACATGGGCTGCGCCCCCAGAGGCGGCCCAGCCCACAAGACGACGCCTTGCGGGGCACGACTCTGCTCGGCGGCTTCCGCAAGACATCTGGAGGATATCCTGAAGATACTACGAGATCTGTTAGGATATGTACGATCCCGAGATTCCTGTAATCAGTTACTACTTTTCGGTTATCTCTTAGATATAACCGACTTGTAACACTGGTCCCCGGACTATATAAGGTGGGCAGGGACCCCCTCCAAACTCACGCAATATCATACAATAGCTAATACAAACCAACAGACCACAGGAGTAGGGTGTTATGTCATACTAACGACCTGAACCTGTCTAACTCGTGTGTCTCTGTTGCCTTCTTGTTCTTGATCTCGCGTTCCTCTGCCGATCAATCTACCTTCGTGGGATACCCCTCGGAGGATTGCCGATGATATTCTGTCGACAGTTGGCGCGCCAGGTAGGGGAAGCGCTTGCTGTTTTCCTTGTCGAACAAGATGGTTTTTTCCACATGCTCTTCATCCCTCCCGCAGTCTGGCCAGATCTTCACAGTCGGATCGATCTCATGGATCATCAATGCTGATGGAGACAGAGAGCTCCTCGAGCCGGTGCAGATCGATTCTGCGCCGATCACCCCCGTACCTACGACTGTAGACCCGATCTCGAAACCACTTCCGAGGTCGCCTTCGTCAACAACCCGCCGCCTGCTTCCTCGCTATCAGAGGAGGCAGATCAACAGCGACAATCTAGTCACCTCCATCGATCAAGTTGGTCACAAGCTCGCCGATTGCCTCTCCATCGCCGAATCGGCTCTAGACACCCTTGTTCAGCGCCGACCACCTACTGATCTAGACCTTCCGGAGGCTGCTCGGAAGACTCCGGGAGCTATGGCTCTGCCCTTCAGGCTTGCCAACGCCGCCGCCGCTTTCCAAGATGTCCTAAGGGGCAAATTCGCCGACCAGGTGGGAGACGCTCATCCTCTCGCTGACCAGTTCGTCGACCAGCCTCCGCCAGCCATCAACATGCTCCATGTCAGCCGGCACCCTGGGGCGTCCCTCCTCACCATCCTGGAGGAGAATCCAGACTCTGAGTCCCAGGACTCCACAGAGACCCTCACCGAAACCTCCACTGAACAATTTCCTCTCCCACCTTTCTGGGGGGGCGATCTTCAACGTCAGCGTCGATAGCCCCCCTCGGAACGGCGAGACCGAGGAGGAACACGCCGCTCGTGAGAACCGGAACATCAACCATGCACAACGCCGAGCAAACGAGCACGCCCTCGTAATGGCCGAGCAGCAGCTCGACTCGCAAGGGAGGCCACTCCAACGCAACCTCGATGAAGAGTTTCTTCGTGTTGATGGCCACGACGTTTTAGGACTACGAGCGCCAATCTGGCAGTAGCCGCCAACGAGCTCGCTCGCCTCCCGTAGACGCCTGAGCTCACCAAGGTCGCTGCCATGCTTAAAGCAGCACACTGTCAGGTCAACGAGATCCGCTAGGATCAAGGACCCTCATACTCCACCACTTTGATCCACCGATCAGTTGCCACAAGGACCGACCGCCGCCAAAGTCGCTTCACCAACCAGCACCGCGACGACAGGCAGCCCCCCAAGGTGGAGTTAGAGGCGATCGCGCCATACATCAACGCCAACACGACTAGGAGGTCGACCAGGGCATCCGGGTGCATCTCAACAATCGTCGAGATGCATGACGGCGCATCAACGAACGTCGATTCGGTCGCCATGAAGACAAAATCCGCCGCTGTCAGGAGTATGAACAAGAGTACGGCAACCCAGACTCAGCTGTCGAGCCACTCGCTAGTGGCAATACCGCTGACGACGGCGTCGACAACCCCGAGGGGCCTCTGGCATTTACAAGGACACTCCGAACGCTTCAGTGGCCCCGTGGTTTCAAGATCACTAGGGTCGAGCCCTACGAAGGAAGGATGAACCCGACATAGTGGCTATAGGCTTACGCCACTGCTGTCCGCGCCGCCGGAGGAGACTCCAATGTCATGGCAAACTATCTTCCTGTCATGCTGACGCCTGCCGCCATGAGCTGGTTTACCAGCCTTGCCCCGGACTCCATCGGATCCTGGGAGGATTTGAAAAAAGTCTTCACTGATAACTACATGGCCATGTGCACTCGGCCAGGCACCAAGCACGACCAAAACCGCATCGACCAGAAGCCGTTCGAGCTCCTCCGTAGCTACATCCGATGCTTTTCTGAGATGAGGAACTCTATCCCCAACATCACGAAAGCTGAGGTCATCACCGCCTTCATCCAAGGACTCCACCACCGTGAGCTCCGCTCCAAGTTCAACCGCAAGCCGCCTACTGGGATCGGCAAGATGATCACAACTGCCAACCAGTACGCCGATGCTGAGGAGGCCGAGGTGCGCTTCAATGAGGATGCGGGCACCCAATGACCAACATGCCAGTATGATGACCACCCCGCCGACCGATGCCACAGCGACCGCCATTTCGACGATCGTAGTTATCCTTATAACAGCGGTCGAGATCGGCAAGAAGGGCCCAAGTCTGGCCAAAATTGTCGCCGCCGGCCAGACCACATCGTCGCTGTCGTCAACGAACCTTGCACCAAGCGCAACTATGATGAGCAGTACAGGAAGATCCTCGATGGCCCGTGCCCTCTCCACAAGAACGCCAAGCACAAAATGAAGGACTGCCTCGGATTGGCTAAGGAATTCTAGAACAAAAAGCTGGATGATGACGCCAATGACGGAGCCGAAGGTCGCTGACCACCTAGGGGCAATGGCAATGCCTTCTAGAACCACGACAAGGTGGTCGCCACCATCTTCGGGGGCCTTGCCTCCACTGAAAGCAGAAGGGAACGGAAGCTCGCCACACGGTGGGTGCTCAACGTCACCGCAGAGGACGTTGTCGCCAACCCCAGCTATCGCCCATGGTCTGAGGTTCCCATCACCTTCAGCAGGGATGACCAGTGGGCGAACATTCCCTACATAGGGCGCTTCCCCCTTGTCCTCGACGCAACCGTCCAAAAGGTGTTGTTCAAAAAAGTGCTCGTCGACGGTGGGAGTGCTATGAATCTCCTCTTCACCGGAGCCCTAAAGGAGTTGGGCCTTGGATTAGCGGATCTAATGCCTTATGATTCCTCTTTTTGGGGTGTGGTACCCGGCAGGGCATCCAAACCGCTTGGAGAGATCACGCTACCAGTACAGTTTGGCCCGATGAGCAACTACCACGTCGAGCACATTAACTTCTACGTCGCCGATTTCAACACCGCTTACCACGCCATACTTGGTCGGCCAGCTCTGGCCAAGTTCATGGCTATACCGCACTATGCGTACTTGGTGCTGAAGATGCCTTCGCCCACAGGAGTTCTAGCCCTATGGGCTAACCTCTCCATCACCTTCGCCTGCGAGACAGAGAGTCTCGCTCTCGCCGAAGCTACCGACCTCTCCATCCAGATGGCCAGCATGGTCGCCGAAGCCAAAACGCTACCCACCGACATGGAGATACCAGAGATGGAACCTCCCCATGCCTCCGCCAAGTCCAAGGAAGTGAAGGAGGTCGGCCTCGGGCTCGATGACCCCTCCAAGACCGTGAAGATTGGGGCTCACCTTGACCCCAAATAGGAAAGCGCACTCGTCTCCTTCTTACGTGCCAACGCCGATGTGTTTGCTTGGAAACCTGCAGACATGCCGGGGGTACCGGGGGAGAAGATCGAGCACTCCTTAAATGTCTCGCTGACCGCCAAACCGATCAAGCAGAAACTTCGTCGATTCACGCCAGACAAGAAGGAGGCTATTAGGGTAGAAATAAAACGGCTCTTAGCTGTCGGATTTATAAAAGAAGTGTATCATCCTAATTGGTTAGTGAACCCTGTTCTTGTTCAAAAAAAGAATAAAGAATGGAGAATGTGTGTTTATACTGATCTTAACAAACACTGCCCTAAAGACCCCTTCGGTTTGCCTCGGATAGATGAGGTTGTTGACTCCACCGCTGGCTGTGAATTACTCTCTTTCCTTGACTGTTACTCTGGCTATCACCAGATCTCTCTCAAGAAAGAAGATCAGATCAAGACGTCGTTCACCATGCCTTTCGGTGCGTATTGCTATACCACCATGTCCTTCGGACTCAAGAACGCCGGGGCGACTTATCAATGGGCCATCTAGATGTGCCTCGATCAACAGATTGGCCGCAACATCGAAGCTTACATCGACGATGTGGTCGTCAAGTATAAGACCGCCAATAATCTTATCGCCGACCTCGAAGAAACATTCGCCAACCTAAAAAGATATCGATGGAAGCTGAACCTTTCAAAGTGCATCTTTGGAGTCCGATCCGGTATACTCCTGGGCTACATTGTCAGTGCACGAGGCATAGAACCCAATCCCGACAAGGTCTCCGCCATCACCAACATGAAACGGCCAACGTGCATCAAGGATATACAGAAGCTTACTGGCTGCATGGCTGCCTTAAGCCGCTTCATATCGTGCCTCGATGAAAAAGGTTTACCTTTCTTCAAACTTCTCAAGGCCTCCAAGCGCTTTTCTTGGTCGGAAGAGGCAGACGCAGCTTTCAAGCAGCTTAAGTTGTTCCTTACAAAGCCTCCGATCATGATGGCGCCACGGTCCGACGAGACTCTCTTGATCTACATCGCCGCTACCTCTCGCGTCGTCAGCACAACAATTGTGGTCGAACGCGAGGAGGCCGGACATTCCTATAAGGTGCAACATTCGGTATACTTTATCAATGAGGTTCTTAATGAGCCCAAGACTCGTTATCCTTAGGTCCAGAAGTTGTTATACGCCATTCTGATTACGTCACGCAAACTCCGCCACTACTTTGAGTATTACAAGATCGCCGTGGTCACCGAGTTCCCTCTAGGGGACATCCTCTGCAACAAAGAGGCCAACGGTCGTATCATCAAGTGGGTTGTCATGCTCAGCACTTACTCCATTGAATTCAGAAGCAGGCCTACGATCAAGTCTCAGGCGCTCACTGATTTCGTCATTGAGTGGACCGAGATCCAAGAGCCCATCGCCGATACTTGCCCTGAGCACTGGGTGATGTACTTCGACAGCGCCCACAACATCAACGGTGCTGGTGCGGGCATTCTGTTCATCACGCCGACCAAGGATAAGCTCCGATACGTCCTCTAGATACACTTCGTGGCCTCCAACAACGTCGCTGAATACGCAGCATGTCTCCACGGACTCTGTATAGCTGTTGAGCTCGGCGTCAAACGCCTCATGGTATATGGGGACTCCGCGTTGGTCATCAACCAGCTTAACAAAGACTGGTCTTGTTCCAACAATAAGATGGATGCTTATTGCGCCAAAATCAGGAAGCTTGAAGGGAGGTTCTACGGTATCGAGTACCACCACGTGGTACGCAACCAAAATCAGATCGCCGATTACTTGTCCAAGTTGGGCTCCTCTCGTGCCGTGGTTCCGCCCGGGGTCTTCGTCCAAGATCTTGTGGCGCCGTCCATTAAAGAAGAAAAAGAAATTCAGGAAGTTTCCCCGGCCGAGCAGCTGGTACTTACGGTACCTTTGCCGGCTACCGATTGGAGGGAACAATTTATCAAGTACCTTTCTAGCGCCGAAGTACCAGCCGGTAAAACTAAAACCGAACGCCTAACTCGTTGGATTAAACATTACATGCTGGTAGACGGCAACTTGATGAGGAAAAGTGCCAAGGAAGGGATTCTGCAAAAATGCATCATCCAAGAAGACGGAGTGAAGTTACTCCTCGAAATTCACTCTGGTTCCTGCGGCAACCACGTGGCTTCGAGAACGCTGGTCGGCAAAGCCTTCCGAGCAGGTTTTTACTGGCCCATAGCCATCTCCGATGCAGAAGACCTCGTCCGACGTTGTGAAGGATGCCAATTTTTTGTCAAACAAATACATGTACCGGCACAAGAGTTGCATACCATTCCAGCCTCCTGGCCTTTTGCATGCTGGGGGCTGGACATGATTGGTCCTTTTAAGCTAGCACCAGGAGGTTTTCGGTACGTATACGTTGCCATTGATAAGTTCTCCAAGTGGATTGAGTATAAGCCGCTCGTCTCCGCTACTGCAAAGAAAGTAGTCGAACTCTTCGAAGACATCATCCACAAATTTGGTCTCCCAAACAGCATCATCACCGACCTCGGAACTACATTCACTGGTCATCACTTTTGGAATTTCTGCAAAGACCACTGTATCTCCATCAAATACGTCTCCGTTGCCCATCCTAGAGCTAACGGTCAGGTCGAACGGGCGAACGGTATGATACTTGGTGCCCTTAGAAAGAGATTATATCAGAAAGACGATAAACATCCGGGCAGATGGCTCAAAGGGCTACCAGCTGTAGTCTGGGGACTACATACTCAAACTAGTCGCAGCACCGGCGTGTCTCCATACTTCTTGATCTACGGCTCAGAAGCCATACTTCCAGTGCATATTGCTTTTCGAGCACCTATGATGGAAAATTTTGATGAAGAACAAGCCATAGCTGTCCGGATAGAGGACGTCGATAGGGCCGAGGAGGAATGCCTAATCACTTGTGTCCGCACAGCCAAGTATCTAGAAGGCTTGCGAAGGTACTACAACCGTAACGTCAAAGGTTGTTCATTTGCTGTCGGCGACCTTGTCCTTCGTAGAAAGCAGAAAACTGAAGGGATCCACAAGCTCTCCTCCCCCTGGGAAGGACCTTACGTCGTCAAGGACGTTACACGACCAGGGTCTTATCACCTATGTGACTTAGACGGAATTGATGTTCCTAACTCCTGGCATATCGAGCACCTCATATGTTTCTATCATTGAAACGCCTCAGATATGTACTCTACACTTTATGATGAATAAAGTTTTGATTTCCATAATTTTTCTCCATTTTTTCTCCACTATGGTTTAAATATCCACTTACAGTCATCGGGATTTACGCCACTTCATGACGAGCTCCACCAACGTTGTCGCTGACCACTTTTCTCCAAATCTCCAATTCGCCGAACACGTATTCTCCAATTCGCCGAGCACGCATTCTCCAATTCGCCGAGCACGTATTCTCCAATTCGCCGAGCACGTATTCTCCAATTCGCTGAACATGGATTCTCCAATTCGCCAAGCACGTATTCTCCAATTCACCGAGCATGCATTCTCCAATTCACCGAGCATGCATTCTCTTCGTCGAACACGTATTCTCCAATTCACCGAACACGTTTTCTCCCATTCGCCGAATACATTCTCTCCAAACCGTCACAAAACATTTCTCCAAAACGCCCAACATTTTGCTCCAAATCTTCAAGATATTTCATCGATCAGCGAGCAGCATACATTCTTCTCTGTTTTCTTTGGAGAAAACCCGGTCTCCGACCTCTCCCTACACGCGTCACGGGCCCCGCGCTCTACGTTATGGTTAGTCGGCTATGGTTCCTCGGTCACGCCTGTTCCTCCTACACGTCCACGGGTTCTACACTCGATGTTATGGACTATGGGCTAGCCAAGGCCAAGATCTCAGCAAAGAACTAATTGCTCGGACACTACTAAGATTACGTGTATCTCCAAGTTATTTCGACAACCGCCGAGCAGCCCACGTTTCGCTCTCTTCTCCATGGAGAAGACCCAATTTCCGATCTCTCCCTGCACGTGCCACGGGCTCTGCGCTCTGCATTATGGGTGGTCAGCTGTGGTTTCTTGGTTACGCTTGTTCCTCCTACACGTGCACGGGCTCCGCACTCGACATTATGGACTATGGGCTAGCCAAGGCCATGGGGGGTCAGTAGCAAAACAACTGCTTGGACGCTTCTTATACTACGTATAATTGCGTTATGGTTCAAACTACGAAGGTTTTTTCGCTGAAATACACGCAAATTGCATACACATGCACCTAAAAACATTTATCATATGCATAAGTGTTTTTACGCTTTTCGCGCGTTCTAACTACACTGTCTAGAAATTACAGATGATATTTGCCAAGCATATCATTGTGCTCCGCCACTGCTATCCATTTCACCGAACGGGTCTATATCACCTGCCAACTTCTTCGCTGCGTCTTCCACCTCATCCTCCAGCTGCTGGGTCTCCACCTTGCTCAGTCCGTCGCCGATCCCACCTCCTATCGCCTGAAGGTCAGTGGTTGGATAGTGGGACCGAACCACAGCAAGAGCGTGGGTAGCGGCGAAAACAACGGCGTCATGGTTGAAGCCCTTAAAGCTCTCCCACACCGTCTTGCATCTTTCGATGATGATGTCTGGGCGCATTGGCCTGCTGTCGTGCTGAGGAGCTGCTTCTGGTTCGACGCAGTCGAGCACTGGTTTGATTCCGGCAACTATGGCATCAAACTTGTCCCTCTAGGTTTGGGCGTCCTGCTCCAGCACATCGAATTGTGCCTTGACCCTCCGACGGTAGTCTGCAAGCATTACAGAGTTCCATCAAGCAAGAAATTTACTTCATCAGTAACCCCGACCAGGGAGTACTCACCGTTCAGCTCCTCGACCAGCTTGTTCGCCCGCCCTATTTCTTTCTCCTTCTCCTCTCGGAGTTGCTCAAGGGCCTGACACAGTTGTCCGAGCTCCACATCTTGCTCTACAAGTACAACAGTAATCACCAAAAGTAAGCATATCCAACTATGCAAAACACTCTCACCGATCACACATACCTTTCTTCTGCTCGGATACTCTCTGCAGATGTTCCAACTGCTCGGAAGTATCCTTCAGTTGCATGGAGGCAGTGGCAAGCTGCTCAGACTTGTTCCGTAGCTGTTCTTTCGCAGTCGCCAGCTGCTCAGATAGGACCCCTTTCTGGTGCTCTAGGTCCAGCGCGTTGGACTCAGCGAGGTCCCATTCGCGCCGGGCCCTTTGGGTGTTTTTCTCCGAGAGGTTCATTGCGTCCTTGAGTTTATAGTTCTCCTCAGCGAGGGGTTCCATCCTCTTTATTAACTGGTGTTGGTGCTCAGCAGTCCGAGTTATCCCCTAAAAATCAACAATGAAAATGATGGAGTTCGATCTCAACGTCAAAGACGAATGCTCATGATTCAGTACTAACCTTGATTTGTTTTATTACTCCAGCGAGGGCGGATTTCAGCCACCTCATCTCCTTGGGGTGTCCTCCTCCTCGACAACTACCACCTCGTCACCGCGCTTGCGCAAGATTCGGACGGATTGGGTTTGAGGCTCAGCACGAACAATCTCCTCCACCACGTCCTCCTCTTCCACAACAGCTGGAGGCACCACAGGGGACTCTTTGGCCGGATAGCGGGTCCAATCATGCCTTGCGACACCTCAGGAGGCGCCGTTAGCTCCTCACCTGCCACTAGTTCCGTCGACCCATACTCTGGTGCATCGCTGGCAGCTCCAGCTTTAGCTCCCAAGGGCCCGATAGTACCCGCCATTGCTTCGCATATTGTCGCCGACCCGTCTTCCGCTAACGCTGACCTCTCACCGTCTGCAAGTCCACCCGCAGCGGTGGTTGACTCTTCCGCCGGCTACCGAGCACCCGGGGACCCCAACATGGGAGCTGCTAGTGTTACCTCCGCCCTGGGATCAGCCCGAAGTTGCTCGGCAGTATGGGCGGACGGGTCCGGACCCTCCGTATGCCTTGCACTGCATCAGACCATTTGGTCAAGTGGCAAAAGAGCTAAGATAAGACAGTAAAGTAACTACAACATGAGGATACTTACCGTTTGGTCTGCCGGTGCAATTTTTTGAATCGGCAATGCCTGCCCGAGCCCCTAGACACGACTGTGGGATCGACTTCCGTGCCCTAGGGTGGAGGTCTCGTCTCCTCCAAAGTCGGCCTCTGCTCCGCCTGCTGCTCCGGGGCTTCCTCCACCCGACGCTCTGGGTTTGCCTCCACCTGTTGCTCGGGGACTCCCATCGGCTGCTGCGCGGGAATTTCCCTCGCCTGTTGCTTGGGGACTTCCCTCGTCTATGGCTCAGGGACGTCCTCACCCCCTCTTGGTTGGTCCCACGCGTGCGTGCTGTGTGGAGGCTCCTCTGTGCTTGGCGGAGGAGCCGCTGGAGCTTCGTCGTTGTCCGACCACTCGAGCACCACACTTCTTCGCGTTCGAGTGGTCTGGTCACCACCAAGCGAGATGCCGCTTAGTTTGTGGGGAGCGGCAGCTGCCGTCTTCCTCTTCTTCTGGGCCGGCTCGTCTGTCGCTACCTATTTCCCCCAGGATTTCTCCGACATCGGGGAGGTCTCTCCGTGCAATCAGCATCCATAACTCTAGATTCCGATGAGATGCTGACGGAACTTTCTTCGGGTGGTACCAATGGTCGGGCGTCCACCGCTGGCGGCCAATCGGCTCTGGGCATGCCCGAAAAGTACACTGCCCTATCCTACGAATGGATCTTTGCATAAGTGAGTTAGTCCCCTGCTCGGCAACCGTCAGGTGAACAATGCAAACTAAGATGGTTACCTGAGGAGGCGGGTTGGTACAGTTGAAGGCCTTCATTTCCATCAGCCAGCTAAATGAGGCGTTGGAGGTGAATAGCTCTGTGGCCCGGCCTATTACTTCTTTCTTTGACAGCCGTTCAGCACTCTCTCGAGTCCTGTCGTCGTCGCCCCTGTAGTCAAAGGCTGGGTGGACCCTCTCTTTGCAGGGCTAGACACGGCGCACTCTAATGCTTGCTGCCACCAGTTCACCTCTCATCTCCACACCCTGAATCAAATCAAGGAGTTCCTTCACTTGCTCCATGTCAACACTATTTGGTCTCTCCGACCAGCTACTCTGGCTCTCCGGGATGTGGTGGACGTCGCACCGGATTACCGGGTGGCTCTGCTTAATGTAGAACCACCTGGCGTTCCATCCTTTCAGAGAAGTGTTCAGCGGTACATTGATGTACTCGCTGGCCATCCCATCCCTGAGTTGTAGATATACGCCGCCGACCACCTTGGAACCACTGTCGCCCTTCTTCTTCAACCAGAACAGGTGTCTGAAGAGGTTGAAGTGTGGGAGAATCCCCAGAAATGCCTCATAGAATTGGATAAAGACTGAGATGTGCAGTACGGTGTTTGGGTGAAGGTTGCACAGGCTAATCGCCCAAAACTCCAGTAGATCTCTCAGGAAAGGGTGAACAGGAAACCCCAACCCTCGCCAGAAATAATCCTCAAATACTACAGCTTCATCAGTGTGAGGTGTTGGGAAGGGCTCACCACTGGCTGGCCGCCATTCGGCGGTGACGCGGTCTAGAAGAACGCCCGCCGCTACCATTCCGTTGAGCTCTGCCTCCCCCATCTTCGACGGCACCCATTCTTCGTCGCGGCTGGCTCTAGTGGTCACTTTCCTAGGCTTCACAGCTCCCTTTTTCGGCGCCATTCTCTTGGATCTGGCTTGAGATTGGAGGCGGTTGCGCGCGTCGATGCGGATCGGGAAGCGCAAGAGCTGAGAAAGAAGATGGCTGGGCGAAATGGTAAAGGTGGGGGGCGTGGGATGCGGCGGCGTAGTTATAAAGCACAACGTCAGTTGTTTCACAATCGAGGGTTTTTGGGGAACCGTTCCTGCGATCTGCACCGCTCCGAATTCTCCGAAGCGGCATATGGGCCGTTACCTGGGCTTCTATGCAACTGCAGCCCACGTCGCTCATTTATCGTCGCCGCCGTTTGTTGTTCGCCAGATAATCACCAACTTCTCTGCCATTTATTGAGGCTCAGTAACCGTTACTGTACAGCTATCTCTCTAGTTTTTTCTCCATGGTTGGACTCCTCCGATATCTCCGCTGACGGCTCGAGGGTTGGCCGCTTGCTTGGCTGGTCTTTTCAAGTTTCTTTGTTTCTGACCCTGGCACCACGTGACTTCATCACCTACTGTCAGGCTCGGGGACTAAGTGGGCACACTTCACCTCGTGGTGAATGTGCTTACTTTTTTCTAGAAGACTCCACGCTCCTTGAGGCTGAAGAAGTTTATTTCTTGCTCTCGTGGCCGGACTCTAAGTGGGCACACTTGATCCACTGCGAGGAAATTTTTGATTCTGAATTTGAGCTCCTTACACCCTTATGACAAGCCCTGTTTGGATCATGCTGCTCGGTTGTGGTCCGCACTGCTCGGCAACTGCTCGCAACTGCTCGATAACTCATTACGATGGTCGAATCATGAGTTTTACTGCTCGGCCAAGCGCAAAATGGCGTTGTGCAACGGGTACAAGGTGCTCGGGGACTAGCTGTGGGGGGTACGACCCTGGATACCCACGGCAGACCACATGGGCTGCGCCCCCAGGGGCGTCCCGGCCCACAAGACGACGCCTTGAGGGGCACGACTCTGCTCGGCGGCTTCTGCAAGACATCTGGAGGATATCCTGAAGATACTACGAGATCTATTAGAATATGTATGATCCCGAGATTCCTGTAATCAGTTATTACTTTCCGGTTATCTCTTAGATCTGACCGACTTGTAACTCTGCTCCCCGGACTATATAAGGCGAGCAGGGACCCCCTCCAAACTCACGCAATATCATACGATAGCTAATACAAACCAACAGACCACAGGAGTAGGGTGTTACGTCATACTGATGGCCTGAACCTGTCTAACTTGTGTGTCTTTGTTGCCTTCTTGTTCTTGATCTCGCGCTCCTCTGTCGATCAATCTACCTTCGTGGGATACCCCTCGGAGGACTGCCGACTATATTGTATCGACACATACGTTGTTTGGCTCGAGCTAGGTGCTGACGGATCAAATTAGTCATAACCTGACGATCTTGAAGCCAAGAAGACAGCTCTGGTATAGCCACATCATCCAAGATAGATATCCTGAAATGACGAGGTGGGTAGCCATAAAGAGCTTCAAAAGGGGAGCAGCCAAGTGCAGAATGAGGGAAAGCATTGTACCAGAATTCCGCCAAAGCAATCCAAGATGACCATTTAGCCGGGCATGCATTGACAAAACAGCGTAAGAATGTCTCCATGGATTGATTGAGGCGCTCTGTCTGGCCATCAGACAGCGGGTGGTAGCTGGAACTCATCTGCAAAGAGACATCGGCCAAACGGAAGAGCTCACGCCAAAAGTGACTTGTAAAGATATGATCCCTATCAGATATAATTGCAGTCGACAGATCATGCAAGCAGTAAACATTGTTGAGAAACAACTTAGCAACCACAGGAGTTGTAAACGGATGGAGCAGTGGCAAGAAGTGGCCATACTTAGTGAATGAATCAACCACAACAAGAATGCAGTTCACATTACCAGAGCAGGGCAGCCCCTCAATGAAATCCATAGATATTGTTTGCCAAGCAGCGTCAGGTACTGGCAGAGGTTGAAGGAGACCGGGCAAACAAGTACGATTGGGCTTAGCCTGTTGACAAGTAAGACAAGCTTGAACGAAGGTTCGGGTAGCAGATTTCATGCCACGCCACTGGAATAGTTGTTTCAACCGAGTATATGTTGCCGGAAATCTAGAATGACCCCCGAAGGCGCTTGAATGGATGGCATGGAGAATTTTCTGCTACAGTACTTTGTTGTCCCCAATCCAAATACGTGGACCCTGACGGAGGACGCCATCCTGAAGAGAAAAGCCTGGCACAGCTGTTTAATCAATGGTAAGCTTCACTATCATCTCTGATGATGTAGGATCAGCAGCATACCCCGACACCACCTCTTGTATCCAAGTAGGAGCAACCACAGAAATAGCAGCACAAGCTGAATCATGAAAGCTCTTATCACGAAAAGCATCCAGCAGCTTTTGAACGACATGTAGTTGAACTGCAGCAGGGCACTGATGATCGCGACCCCATTTTCCACCACACCTCATACAGAGGCCTTGAGCACGCCGGGTTGCGCGAAGTGCGGACCAACGTTCATCCAGAGTAGGTCCACGCCCAGCATGCACAACCGGCTTCACCACGGTGGCTGGTAGTGCAAGACGGGGAGGTGGTGGAGGTAGAGGAAGCGCCCACGGAGCATACAGTCGGGGTCCCACCGGGTGTTCCGCATGCCTGAAGTCCCTCTTCTTGGCAGGGTCAGTGACCTCCTCCTATAATTTAGCAAGGATGCAAGCAGTATCCAGATTTTGGGGACGATGCAAAGTTACTGTGGCTCTAATAGTCTTTCAAACCATCAACAAATCTCATAGCATAGTATAGAGGGTTTGTGGTACCACTGTAAGCTGATAAGTCATCTACGATATCAATGCATTGGTCTATATACTCCTGAACAGAATTAGTTTGACAGATTTGAAAAGGTTGTCTAAGCAAAAGCTAATGCTCATCCTGGCCAAAACGATCAAGGATCAAGCGGGTAAATGTAGGCTAGTTAGCGGTTTGGAGCTGGGATTCAACATAAGGGTACCAACGCTTAGCAGCATGTGTGAAATGCATTTTAGGGACCCTAACCCACATGTGAGGTTCAGTACCATAGAGTTCAAAGTAATCCTTGCATTGACTAAGCCAGTATTTGGGTTGGGATCCATCAAACTTAGGGAAATCAAATTTAGGAAGTTTGGGAGGCCGAAACCCGTTATGCCCCACCCCGGTGGTACCACTACGAACTCCTGGATCATCGGTAGACTGGAAAACAGATCTCAGAGAGGGAGGAGTGCGAAATGGTGGCATAGCCTTGACCGGGGAATGAATCAGGGTAGAAACTACCCCAAATCCACTCTCTCGGTGGTGATTGTCGACGCAGTGCCCATTGGGCATATTTGCTGGAGCACCGACGAACAGATGCTCGACAGCTAATGGAACGACGGCAAAGACGCCTGCTCCCAGTTGCGAGAGATCTTCAACACCTCCAACTTGGACTTCGAGATGTCGAGCTTCATGTCGTCGACGATGCCTTCAATCGACGGCCGCCACTCATCGAGCGACGCGGTGACCTTCTCTAGAGCCGCCATGCGCCCCTCCTGCGCCTGCTCTAGGTCATGGATCTGGCGAGAAAGGCGCGCATCCTGATCCGTGAAACACGAATCCCACTTCTGGTTATGCTTGTTGAAATGGCGGTTGATCTCGTCGAGGATGATTTTCGTCTCCGGGTTCATGATTCCCAGGCGGTGCTGTCGTCAGGTGAAGTGGTCGTGGGCAAAAGGTTGGGGATGATCCAGATCGACCGCAACCACAAGTCGATTCAAGCGGAGAAGGGAATTACGGCGACCAAATCCCTAGCAGCAGCTCACTGCTAGAAACGAGATCGAACCAACCGGATCAATTGCTCAAATCAACCGATGGAGTAAGAGCGGATTGATGAGGGTAACCCAAAATCGTTGTCTCTGATATCAATTGTTAGCAGTAGGCAAGGAGTAGAAGCAATTTGGGGAGAGGATCAGACAAACAGCACAGCAATTAGGCAGGAAGGATAGGCAGGAAGGATGAGTGCCTGAGAGTTTAGAGTCTGATTACAAAATTCCTGATGATCCTATCTCTCTCTGGTAGCTTATATTCTTACACGGCTTTCGCCCACAGGTGCACATAGGCACGCTCACATCCACTCAGCGCCAGCGAGACGAACGTTGGGACAGCGAGTGCGTGATCCATCCCGAGGTACTTGGGCCGCCTCTTCTGATGTAGACATAGCAGATGGGCCGATAACACCGTGGCGGCCAGGGCCGGCGCGGTCACGTTCAGCGCAACGAACGCCGCGTCGAGCACAGTGGGCGGCAAGCGGTTCGGCCGGGATGTCGGCGTCGCATACTCGAGGCGAGTGCTCTCGGACGCCGCCTCCTTTTGCTGGAACACCTTCAACCAGCCCAGCCCCGCCGACCGCAAGCCCGTCGACGCGGTGACCCTCGTCGTCGAGGACATCGGCGGCGTGGCCTTCACGAGCGCCAACGGGGTCCACCTCAGCGCCCAGTACGTCGGCAACTACTCCGGGGATGTGAAAACAGAGGTTGGTGAGATCAGATGCAGTGTGTTAGTAGTAGTTTAACCCACATGTTTCGACTTTCGAGCTCAGGCAACTATCTGAAAGTTTCACAGGTCACCGGCGTGCTGTACCACGAGACGACGCACGTGTGGCAGTGGAACGGGCAGGGGCACGCGAACGGCGGCCTCATCGAGGGCATCGCCGACTACGCCCGGCTGAAGGCGGGGTACGCGCCGGGGCACTGGGTGAAGCCGCGGCAGGGAGACCGATGGGATCAGGGGTACGATGTCACGGCGAGGTTCCTGGACTACTGCGACTCGCTGAAGCCGGGCTTCGTCGCGCTGCTCAACGCCAAGATGAAGGACGGCTACAGCGACGATTTCTTCGCTCAGATCCTGGGGAACACCCTGCAGCAGCTGTGGCAGGACTACAAGGCTAACACCCTTCTCATTGGATCGTTTCCATGACTTATAAACCGGCTGATACTGTTTTAATTGTGAGAGTATCATGGCGGATAAGCATGGCGATAAAATCAAGCGAACAGGTGCGGGAGCTGATGCAAATAGGTGGTGCGAAGTCAAGACGTCAACGCCACAGTGCTTTAGTATGAAACTGAATATGACAGAATTGAATAAGGTGTTTGATCATCATCTCAGGGTAGTGTTGCTACTAGTACTGATATTGTTGAAAATAATGTCTTGTTGATGTCTGCACAGTGTGTGGAAAATAAATAAATAAAGGAAATAAATTAAAGGGTCAAATAATTAAAGAAAGATTGATATTATAAGGTATGGGTATATATGGTGGTATTGAGCTGGAGCACCGGTGTCCGCACACAACGATTACAATATTACATGGGGCAACAAGATCGAGATGCAGAAATCATATCCAAAAAGATTCTTTCATCATCACGCTGCATCAGTGCCCAAAACCACAGCCAATATGTTCCCCTAAAAATAGCCCGCGTAAAAGATGTACATTTGCAGTTTTTAAAGTTTAGATCATTACGACATCTCTAAATTGCCTAACATAAGGGACTACCCCAACCGAAATATATTTCTTCTCTTTTAAATCAAAATTTGATAGCCCACTCCCTAACATGCGGGATACAGTGCTGTGAGGGGTTAACCCATTAGCTATAGAGACAGTCCTCCAGATTGCCTTGGCATGATGACGATCAAAGAAAAGATGTTTAATAGTTTTGTTATAGTTACAGAAACAACACTTTTGGCTACCTTTCCAATTCCTCTTAGTTAGGTTATCCTTTGTTAAAATAAACCCCTGCTGGAGATACCGTAGGAAAATATTAAGTTTTAGAGAAATTTTTAACTTCCAAATTAATTTATGAGAGGAAGAATTCTGATTCATTATGTAAAGATACATATAGCAGACTGTAAAATGACCATTGTTATGTAATTTCCAAATAAATAGATCCCTCTCTTTAGTTAAACTGATATGACTGATCTTAGCTACTCCCTCTGTCGGATATCTATACCCGGGTATCTGAGCCAAATGATTAAAGAGCATCACGTCGCCTCATCCGATGGTTAAAAACGCAACTACGGCCTCGTCCGACTCCGAGGACGAAGTTTCCGCCTCGTCCGATCCCCAGGGGCAGGCCACGCCTCGTCCGACGCCGAGGACGAGGTTTCCGCCTCGTCCGACCCCAGGGGCCGGGCCACGCTTCATCCGAGGACGAGGACAAGGTTTCCGCATCGTCCGACTCCGAGGGCAAAGTTTCCACCTCGTTCGACCCCAGGGCCCAGGCCACGCCTCGTCCGGTCCCACGGGGAGGGCCCCGCCTCGTCCGACCCCCGAGGTCGGATTCCATCTCGCCCGGCTCCCAGGGAGAGATTTCCGCCTCGCCCGATCCTTGGGGATCGGATCTGCTACCGGACCAAGGTAGTAGTCCCAGGGTAGGGCTCAAACCGCTTCAACCACTATGGCATGGAAGCGCACGCCGGGGAGCACGTCTCGGACGTGTCCTGATGCGACTGGCGGTCGCATTGGGCCATGCTGGGAAACTCACGTCGCCCATCGCGTCAACATGCCAGCACTGTGCTGCCAACTCCCTGCCTGACCAGCGTCCAACATCAGTCAACCGACGTCAGTTGACTGGCACTGTACCACTAGCCCCCCGCATGGCTTCTGTCAGGAGACCCTCTAACCATTTCGTCCGCTCGGACGGGATGGAAGACAAGGATGGCGCGCGACGCCCGCACGTAAGCTGCAGCGGCCAACAGGATTCCAATACGACGCCGCTGCCTCCACGATCTACAGGGGCAGCAGGACCCACGCGAAGAGGAGGACGGCACGCCCCCGGGAGCCTTATTTCTCTTTTTTCCCTCTTCCCGCCGGCTATAACCCCTGCTCTCCCTTGGCTTATAAAAGGGAAAGCAGGGCATCCCACTTAGGAGGGCGATTCATCGAACAAACACACCACATCACACCAGAGACTTGGGAGCTATCTCCCTCTCTCACCAGTTTGTAACCCCCTACTACAAACTCAGTGCCGGTAACACGAGCAGCTCGAAACTGGACGTAGGGACATTCGGCCCGAACCAGTATACAAATTTACTAGCTGGTGCTTACTCGAAACACGGACACCCTCCATCATAAATTATAAGACATTAAAACTTTCTTAGAGAGTCAAAACATTTCAAGTTTGATCAAATTTGTAGAACAGAATAATAATATTTATGATACCAAATAACTGATTCTTCAGTAATTATATTTTCAAAGTATACCTATTTGATGTCATAACTCTTTGTAATTATCTCTATAATTTTGTTCAAACTTGAGATGCTTTGACTTTCAAGAAAGTTGACATACCTTATAATTTGGAATTGAGAGAGTACTAAGTCTTCCCATTGATTGAGTTTATCCCCCACAAGAGTTTTCCGAATTGAAATATTCAGTGCTGTTGATCTCATAATATTGGCCATCATGTGTTGCTTTGGTATTCCAGATTTTAGGGCTCCTTTGGTTTGCCTGCCCTTCATACTCGCACCAACTTCCCTGGTAAGGCTAACTAAATTGACTTACTCAGGAAAGAAAGCAAAAGGCTTGCTTTCATGAGCATCGTTGCAGCTTAGCTGATCCAACTACATGTACTATTACAACTGTATTGCTCATCAAGGACACGAGCTCTAGCAAAGCAAAGGATCCGAACGTGCCCCTGATCATAAACCCGTACGAGCCTATCACACAACAGCAACGGCACGGCATGGTCAACACGTCAATGATCTAGCATGATGTGACGGCATGGTTGTTGATCATGCCAGGACACTACTAGTACACTAGTACTCAGTTATTAAAATTTATATGATTTTGGTACGGCTAATGCTCAGACTTTGGCGTCCGTATGTCCGGACAAACGAAATCAATTCTTCCTTACTCCGTGCTCGTCTTCCCGCTCCGCGGTCGTCCATCGTGAGGCCGTCCGCCCGCCCCGCTCCGCGGCGCCGCCGCCATCATCTCCGTGGCGCCTCCATCCCACACTGCGGCCCACTCCGGTGCGTTACCGCCGCTATCCCCCATGGCGCCTCCCATCCCCCGCGGTGCCTTCGTCCCCCGCCGTGCCTCCGTCGCCTGCCATGTCGTGCTCCATCCTTCGCCGCGGCCAGGCCAAGCGGCCAGGAGAGAGGGTCGTCACTAGCCGGGCCCAGGCCAGGCGTCGGCGTATGTGGAGGTATTAACCCCTATACCCTTACGGCTAATTTTGGACTGGCCCGGACCAGGGGGTTCGGTCCACCAGAAGACGACGCGCGGCCCAGCCGATCTGCTCGGAGTCCCGCGCAAGGAATCAAGGCAGACTTGGAGATCAAGCAAGATCCTGATCGGTTAGAATAAGAATCCGTATCCGGCCACCTATGGCAATTGTAACCGGTTAGGATTAGTTTCCAGATCTGTAACCCTGCCCCCAGACTATATAAGATGGGCAGGGGACCCCTCTCAAAAACAATCTCATTGACATACAGCAATACAATCAGACGCAGGACGTAGGTATTACGCCATCACGGCGGCCAAACCTGGATAAAACCTCGTGTCTGTCTTGCGTCATCATCTCGTTCGTAGCTTGCGCACCTGTCTGCCGATAATCTACTACCTTGGGCATACCCCTAGGTAGACTACCGACCATATTTCGTCGACAGTGGCGCGCCAGGTAGGGGGTGTGCGTACTGCTCCCCAGACGAACAAGATGGTCATCATCCCCGGCTCCATGGCTACGCCGAACGGCCTCACATTCACCATCGGCTAGATCACCTGGACCACTGGCTCCGACAACTTCATCGCCATGACCACGGAGGAGGCGCAGATCCAATTTGCGTCGACCACTGCTTCACCAGCATCGGCTACGGCTCCGACCACGTTGGATCTGGCTCTGGCCACACCAGCATTGTCTTCAGCCACGCCGACAACCCGTCATTCGCTTCCTCGCTACAAAGAGAGGCAGATCGACAACACTGATCTGCTCGACTCCATCGATCGGGTCGGCACCAAGCTTGCTGAAACCCTAGCTTTGGTAGATTCAATTCAAAATCAACCTACCGAGCAGGTAGCCACTACCCACAACAGATCTACCTGACCAGCTCGGGCCAGTCGTCCTGCACGACTCGGTACGAATCTCATGGTCACGTCTACTCCTGAAGGGCGCTCCATTCGTCGCCGACCAACCCCCACAACGGGTCTCCGGCTCTTCGAGTGCGAAGCCTTGATGGAGAATTACCAGGCCCAGCCCTACGGCCTGCAAAACACTGCTTCCAACTATGCGTACAATATACACCGATCTCGGCCAAAGCCACGCAACTTCGTCAACATGGTTCGGATTGAGGAGTATCAAGAAGGATCGGTCCACACAGTTCAAGAGGGCGGCTCAAGCTCCCCGTCCAGCACCGCATCTAATGGCTCCATCCACACTGAGCTTCAGCTTCACGACGATGAAGAAGTTGATTATGATCTGGATATCCCCGTCCAAGCGCCAACGTAGCTGTTGCTATGGCGACAATGCAATGACTGCCCAATACCCCGGAAATCCAGACAATTCGTGATGATATGCAAGCCTACCTGACGGCTGCTATGGCCCAGACCGTAGAGATTGAGAACCAAGCTCAGGCTCTGACCGCCTCAGTCGAATCAAGCCACTGTCGTCAGTATTCAAGTTGCCCACAGCCACCCAACCAACGTGGCTCACGCAACAACGTCCCACCAGACAACCGTCAAGGCGGAAACAGTGGTCATGATGGTGGTCGGGACGACAATCGCCGCTACAACCGAGACGATAATCGACGAGAAAACCGCGACAATCGTCGTGATAACCACGGTCGCAGGGTCAACCAGGGTGGCAATCGGGATCGCCATGATGGCAATAACGATCTCCGCCATTCCCTCGGAGAACGCGATCTGCGCGATCGCATTAACCAAAGAGCCAACGATCGTGCATCCTACGAAAGCTATCACCATATGGAATATGATACTACCCACGGCCCTCTGGGTTTGAAGCAGTTTACTCCTCACCTTCGCCAAGTCATGTGGCCAAAAAACTTCAAGCTCGAAAAACTCCAGAAGTACGACGGCAAGGAGAACCCCGAGTTATGGGTCATGCTCTACGAAACCGTGTGCAGATCAGCCATGGCTGACGAGCACGTCATGTCTAATTACTTCCCAGTTGCCGTCAGCCATGCAGGCCACCAATGGCTGGTCAGCTTGCCGGCAAACTACTTTGATTCTTGGCAAGAGCTCAAGCAAGCATTCATCGACAACTTCATTGCTACTTGCGAACAACCCGGCAACAAATATGATCTGCAGAGGATTCGAGATCGCAAAGATGAGCCACTACGTGAGTACGTCCGACGCTTCTCGGAGATGTGCATCAAGGTCCCATCAATCTTTGACAACGAGGCAATCGAAGCTTTCATCACTGGTCTCCGCTTCTACGATGCCCTAAGGGACAAGCTCCTCCGCAAAAGACCTGAATCGGTCACAGCGCTCCTAGCTACTGCTAAAAAATATGCGGACGCCGATGATGCTAAAAAGATAATCATCGAAGAAGCAGCAAGGGTTCCACACTCTGACCACCCCCCACACCGTGACGACTACTGCGTCAACCATGGTCGGAATGATAATTTTGATCGCCGCAACCAGCGCAACGATTCTCGCGACCACCACGACCAGCGTAATCAGCGGCGTAATCGCCGTGACGATTATAGGGGCAAGCGTGCTCGGGAAGATGACGGCAAAGTCAACATCATTAAAAAAGGTGGCGGACGTCGCAACTACGAAGAAGACTACGCCAAAGTATTGAAAGGACCCTACCAGCTCCATCCCAAGTAAAACCATACCATGGAGAATTGCCGTGTTCTCAAATCCATCTACACGCACCAATAGGCTCCGAATAAATCCGACAAGCCTAACGACGCAGGGGAGCAGCGTAATGAGGATGATGATGATGAAGACGCAGATCCCCATCACAAGTACATCAAGCCAACCGACCGCGTCCACACCAACATGGGGGGCAAAGTGTCCATCGAGACCAAACGAGAGCGCAAGCTGCTCACCCGCGCTTGCTTGAACGTGGCCAATGCTGACAACCTCATCGCCGATCCACGGCTCCCTCCTTGGTCTCACCGCAAGATCTCCTTCAGCAGAAAGGACTAATGGGCTGCAATACCTGAGCCAGGGCATTTTCCTCTGGTTCTCGATCCTTGTATCAACAAGGTTCAATTCGATAGAGTGCTGATTGACAGCGGCAGTTCCATCAATATACTGTTCAAGAATAGTTTGCCAGCCTTGAAGATAACCCAGGCTGATCTCAAGCCATACGAGGCACAGTTCTGGGGTGTTCTCCCCAGACAGAGCTCCACACCTCTCGGGTAGATCACGCTACCTGTGCAATTTGGTACCCCAGACCACTTCCGCACCGACTACGTCAACTTCATGGTCGCTGACTTCGAAGGCACCTACCATGCTATCCTTGGCCGACCAGCGCTCACCAAGTTCATGGTCATACCTCACTACAGGTATTTGGTGCTCAAGATGCCTACTGAGAAGGGGGTTCTAACTCTCAGGGGCAACGTATACGTAGCTTACACTTGCGAGGATGACAACT